>CM071680.1:17682500-18295000 GCA_036553675.1 Solanum okadae | reverse complement strand
AATTTGGAAGTCAAACGTCAAGGGACGACCAAGACGTTCGGAAACTAGTGTTTTACGTATTGGTGTGTTCTATATGTTCATGTTTTTATGTGCTGTTTGGAGTCTAAAATCAGTGGAGGTGACCCTAGTGTCTTAATAAATGTTTTTACGGTCACAACATTCTGATACGACACCCCAGGGGCCACCCTAAGGGTCCCCGAGGAGGACCCCAACCTTGGCCAAGCAAGCTGCCAAGGCAGCTTGAAGTTGTGCTTGGAGGGAGCATGTCCGCGTCGTGGACTAGCTCCACCAAGGGCCAAAAGTTTGGTCCGCGTCGCAGACATGTCGCGGACTCTACTGTCTCGAATTTAATTTCCAGAAAATTTGTGGGAACACCTCCGCGTCGCGAACTTGTTTCCTGACGAAATCTGCGAAAATAAAACTCAAGTTTGACTTGTTTAAAAAGGTGCAACTAAGTGAGGGGTTGTTTGGGTACTTTGGGGAATTATTATAAACGGTTATTCTACTTATTTTAGGTTATTTTAAGTTGGTTAAAACCCCAAAACCTAAAATTAGACCCCATTCTTCAAATTGACCCTTCCTTCTCAAAATAGATTTTCTCAAAAACTCCATTGAAGACCTTGATGAAGCTCAAGCAAGAAGATGGGTTTTCAACTGATTTCTTCTTCAATTTCATGGGTCCTCAATAATTAAGTTATGGTGACTCTTGATTCTTGAATAACCTCTCATTCAAGGAGTTCTATCAAAGATTTTCAAAAGTGATTCAAAGACCAAAATTCCCAATTTTCAATCTAAACATGCGTTCCTTGTCAAACGATTTTATAAATCATTATATTGATGAATTAATGTGGAATTAATGTTTTTAAGACAATTTTCAAAGGAATTCTTGAAAAAGCCATGATCCCCAAATTCTCAAAAATTGGCCTATGATGTGGGTCTTTGTGAATATGATCTCTATTAGTGAAATTATGTTTAGATTAGATTGTATTGATGTTTCTTATGATTATCTATACTTATTCATGTTGAATTGTTGGTATATTGATGAGTTGAGGATTATGGCCTTATGGGCAAAGTTATGGGTTGATCCCTTTGTTTATGGAATTGTAATTAGACTATGTTTATGATATTGAATTACATTGTTGATTCCTATTTCTACCTATGTCAATTGATTATGAATTGTTGAGGATTGATCCATGGTGATCATGGCTTGAAGAATTGGTAAGTTGACCTAACTTCTAGTCTATAGTATGAGAATTTATGTTGTGTGGTTTGATCCACTTAAGGTGGAGGTGTTCACTTCTTGTCTATCTATGCATGTTGAGATCATGGCCTTGAAGGCAATATATGTGAAGTGAATTGATGATTATGATGCATATGTTTATGAAGTTATGCTATGAAGGTTATGTATGAAATCCTCAATGCTAGCATGATGATTAAAGTGTGTTGATGATGAGGAGTATAATGTGAATGATAATGTTAGGGATAAGGTGTGGTCTACATTATTGATTATGTTAGGTACTATTGTGGAACGACCCCTACCTATATGACCCCTTTATGAATGTTTGATCATATACATGTTAGGAGTACCTATTCAATGTTGAATGTGTCCTTGTCTCCTATGATGAAGTGTGGGTGTGTGGTCTAGAATCCTTAAGGGCTTTATATGTGAATTGCTCATGAATTAGGGACATTGTGAATGTGTTGTGATCCCTTTAAGGGAAGAACACTCAATATCAATGTTGTTGCTAATATGTCATTATGAGGACCAATATGCACAAACACACTCTATATGTATAGCTATGAATATGATGTGTTATGGTGTCTATTGAAAAGTGAACTCTTATATGCACCCTTACATCTTATTATGCATGCAAAGTGTATGATTATCAAAGTATGAATGTGTGTTGTATAAAGGTGTTTATCTGGAAGGATTTCTCACATATGTACACACACATGAATGAATGAATAAGGTTTATGATAATCTAGTGAAAGTGAGTCTTTTGAAAGGTTTCCTCAATTGTACTCTAAAGTAGACTATGTGAAAGGTCATTCTCATCTTAGAAACCTTTGAGCTATATGATATGAGGGATTAAGTCCCTAAAGCCTACTTTATGAACTAATGTTAAATAAAGGCTTAAAGATGTTTAAAAAGGGAGTTGGAACTTAGCACCGAGGGAACATGAAAAATGAGAGTGGGGGCTTCACGTTTAGAAAGTCCGGGTTCCCAACATAGATGTTGTCTCATGAGATGGAAACCTCCACGCTTAGTAAGTCAAGGTTTTCTAGTAGCAATCTCCTTGTTCCATAACTACGTGTCCCCGTAGGTATTAGCTTAGTGGATCCACTAGATAGCTATTATGTATGTATGTCCTACTTTGGCAAGTAGTACCCTCTCTTTTCGGTGTGGGAGTAGAACACCGGATTCCATGTAGCTCACATGGTCTATGTCGGTTATGGAAATGTCTCCCGAAAGTTAAGAAATGAACTAAGATAAGATTATGAACTCTAGTCATGATTTCTTGAAGAGTTACTTAGTGTAGGTAGGACTATGGACCCTACTTATGCATTGCACAAGTGGACTCTAGGGGAGGTTATGATTAGGCTCTTTATGTAATGAAGACTATGGTCTATGTATGTTAATATGAAAGCATGTTAAGGTTGACATTACTTATGTCAAGACATGAAGTATGTTTATGCATGTGAATTACACTTATAACTTCTTAATGGGTTTGCTTAGTATATGTGGGGGTATGGGACTCCATGTGTACATTGCACAAGTGAGCTTGTGATGGGGTTGTGAGGGTGGTTTACCTATGATATGAACTAAATGGGTTATAACTAATGATGTAGTAAAGGAATGAGTCCTTATATGATGTTATGAAGTATGTTGGTGTTATGAAGTATGTTGGTGTTATGTCTACTGTTAAATGAAGATGTTATGACTTGTTGAATATGATGTGCCTAGTCTATGGTGGCTTCCTAGGAACACTTGGTGTGAGTAGTATTATGGGATGCTACTTGCACATTGCACTAGTGTGACTTGGAGGTTGTCTTAGGTGATGGTGCCTATGTGAAGACTATGTCTTATGATGTGCTTATGACTCTATGAATATATGTGGTTGGATTGATGAAGGCCATATGTAAGTTCACCCTTGTTAACCTTAAGGTGATACATTGCACCAAGTATTCCCTAAGGGTTGCTTGAGGAAAGGAGTTAAGATAAAGAGGAAGGTAATGTATTGTATGCATTGAATGTGCCTAAAATGTTATAAGTGGCTCTATGTGCTATTATGAATAGTTTCCATGTGTATGATGATGTATGTGGTTTATATTGTGCCTAATGTACTAAATGTTCTTGAAGTTTCTCTAAAAAGGCATGATGCATAGTTTCCAACTAAATATCCTTTTAAAAGCATGTTTTGCATGGTTATCATACTTAGTGCATTCTTGTACTAACACCATTCTTCTTCATCTTTTACACCAAGTGTAGGTGATGGTGGCTAAAGGGCCTTTCCTAGAAGTGATGAGCTTGGCTTACTATTCCCAAGTTCAAGTGTGTCCTTAAAGATTCAAGGACCTTTATGTTAAAGAGTTTCCTTAAGTTCTATGTACTAGATAGTAGTTTCTTTTGTATTGTAAGGGTTGTGTCCCTCTTGTGTTGTAGTCATGTTTTAAGATGGCTACCTTGAGACGTAGTATTCCAATTTTTGTATTAAAGGTTTAATGAGGTGACTTTTATGTCTTGTGTTATATTATGAAAATGTTTTAAATTTTCCGCTATTTTTTTAATGATAAATGCTATGACGAATGCTAAGGGCTTGCATAAGACCTCCGAGAGGTCGAATACGCCGGTAACGACTAGGGGGTGATCTCAGGTCGTTACACCTATAGGTTGGTTTGAGGTGGGGAAAGTTGCCCTAATAGGTCCTGAATTGGTACATGAGGCTATGGAGAAAGTTCGACTTATTAAAGAAAGGTTGAAAATAGCTCAAAGTCGACAAAAGTGATATGTCGATGTTAAATCTCGAGTTTTATGTTCATGATTGGGTTTACTTAAAAATTTCTCACATGAAGGGTGTAATGAGGTTTGGTAAGAAAGGGAAGCTTAGTCCCCATTATGTAGGCCCATATTAGATTTTGAGACGTGTTGGTAATGTTGCTTATGAACTTAAATTGCCTAATGAGTTGGCATCGGTGCATCTGGTTTTCCATGTCTCTATGTTAAAGAAATGTGTAGGGAATCCGACATCGATATTTCCCTTAGAAGGTTTTGGAGTTAAGGAGAATCTTTCTTATGAAGAAGTTTCAGTTGAACTTTTAGACCGACAAGTCAAGAAGTTGAGGAACAAGGAAGTTGCTTCCGTTAAGGTGTTATGGAGGAATCATTTAGTTAAGGGTGCTACTTTGGAGGCCGAGGCCGATATGATGTCCCAATATCCTCATGTTTTTCCTTCTACTCCTACTCTAGTTGAGGTAATGAGTTCCTCATGGTTTAATCTTTTGGTGTTATGTGTGTTTTAGATATTCCCATGATTTCCTTATTTATGCATGTTCATGAAAAAGTTAAATTTTGAGAAAATGAGTCAATTTGATTGATTTCTTCATGTTTATGTACATATGAGTATGACTTGCATGTAGACTATATGATATGATTGTTTGAATATGCTTTAGCTTGGAGTTGATGTTTCCTTCTCGGATATATACATTTGATTATGAATTGCATATGAATTAAGGCTGGCAAGGGGACGGGGACGGGGACTGGGGGACGGGACGGGACATGGGACCAATTGGCCGGGATTTTGGGGGGGACTGGGAATGGGGGGGATAAAAATTCGTCCCATCCCGTCCCACTATATATACTGGATGGGATGGGGTTTGGCGGGACGGGATGGGACGGGACGTGGGATTTTTATTTTTTTTATATGTTTATTTATTTGTATTGAAATTATATGTTATTGAATAGCATTTTTAGTTTATTTAGTTTTCAATAATATTTTTAGCTAATAAAAAAATGCTTAAGTTTTCAAATTTCAAGTTTCAAGTTTCAAATTTCAAATTTGAGAAGTTCAAATTTGTATTTTAAAAGAATTTAACTTGAAATTTCAAATGTCAAATTTCAATTTTTTAATTAAGTATTTTAAAATTAAAATTAAAATGCAAGACAATAGTTATATAAAAAAGACTTGAATAAAGCCTTCAAATTTATTCAATAAAATCTAATTGCAACTTAGAACTTACAAGTTACAATTAACAAATATTAGTGGAGTAAATAATCTATGCCGCCACCTTCTAGGAAGGGTTCTGTTTCAATAAGTTGGCACTCATCCCCTACTCACCAAATTCAAACGATTTCAGAATTTTTCTCCCCTTTAGCCCTAATGTGAGTTTCACTACTCTTCTGCTTTGCTTGTTGGGCCGTATTATTTTTATTTCATTATGTTTGTTTCTTTTTCTCTTTGATGTAACATTTTTTTTCAGTTTGATTGAAACATTCATAATACCTTGTCAAGTTAGTGTTAATAATCATGTAATGTGTTTGTGTTATCGTAAAATTATTTTCTATTATACTGGATTTATATGATGGGTTTTATGTTGTGCCTACTTGCAGATGTCATCTGTGTTGGTGGAAATAAATCCCTTAAAGAAGTTACTGTAACGACCTGAACCACCGCTACTTATGAAGGGCAAACGTCGTGAGTAACTCGGGCCCACCATCTCGCCAGAGCGGGGATGATGCCGCTATGGTAGCGGCGCTCCAGCGGGATGGGGAGTGCCAGAGTGGGATGGTCGAGAAGAACTTAATGATGTGAAGTCTTATTTTCTCCTTTTTCCCTAAGTGTTAAAAAGAGGCGAGGATCACCCAAAAACCCTCAAAAGGCTGCTCTAGGCTTGGGAAGGAAGGAGAAAGAGATTTCTACTGTAATGTTGACGACAACTCGCAGATTCCCGGCCAAAATCCACGATCTCGTTGTCCGGAAGCCAGTATTGGAGCTACAATCCATCTGCAACTGCTTGGTGCCAAGGTAGGCTAGGTTTGCTCAATTGAATAGTTATAAAATCATGCTCACTGCGTATTATAATGTTAATTGACAGTAGAATTCATGTTTATGACTTCGGGCACGGGAAAAATGATGATTGTGCATGTACCCTAGTTGCTAAATATGATGTGTACCGTGGGGAAAAGCCTTGTCATGTGAATTAGGGTTAGATGATGGTTCGACTTCTAGTTTTGTGTTCTATATGCTCGTTAATGGTCCAACTGTATGTGTACATGTATATGAACAGAGAAACCTGAATCGAACCTAATGAAACGACCAAGTATGGATAATTACAAGCCATGAACCTGTTACTTGACTGTGTGACTATATGAACTATTCATTATAGGTGTGATAATGGATGTGGTTGTGCTGACTGGATCGGGTGTCACGTTCTGACACATATATTGGATCAGATGTCATGTTCTGACACATACATTGGATCGGGTGTCACGTTCTGACACATATATACATTGGATCAGGTGTCACGTTTTGACACATATATATTGGATCGGGTGTCACGTTCTGACACACTAACAGTTTGGGTGTGGGTTCCATGAGAGAACCACTGGTGATCTTTACATTTATGTCTACATGTTATTGACATTGGGAAATGGTAATGTGCTCTTCAAATGATAAGTGAATTATCATCCTACATATGTATGTTTTCCATATTGTAATTAATTGCTTATACCCTATTTAGTGGAATTAACTGAGAATGATTCAGGCCTAATAGATATTAGGTCTGGTAAGTGGAGACCAAGGGTCCATGTGTTATTATGGGATATGGTTAGAGGGGCTGTCTGTGTCCTTAAATAATGAGAAATGGGGTAGTGTTCATGATCTAAAAAGTAGTTAGATCCTACCTTGGGAAAGGGATTCGTATTCGAAGTAGTTAGCGAGCCTGGATAGAGTATATTGTAGTCAAGGGCTGAATGGTGATGCAGAAGAAGCCAGGGCATGTCTTGAGTGGTTGGCCGGGTTGGTAGTAGTTGTGTTCGGGAACTCCTCTATGAGTTAGAAATGTTAAGCTATGAGCAAGAGTGGAGCGATGCAGGGTGATAGACTAAGGGGGTTATAGTCAAGTGTTCTATTACGCTTAAGGTATACGATAATGGTAAAGGCATGAGGATAAAGGTTGAGGGATGTACTTTCCTATTGCATGTTTCCTGCTGATTGATTTCTTTATATTTTGCGGTGGGCATCGGGTTGACCGATGATGCCTACCAGTACATGTGGTGTGTACTGATACTACTCTTGCTATGCCTTTTGGCATAGTCTGGTTCCAGGGTCAGTGATGTTTCATAGGTGAAAACGAAGACAATCTCCAACTGCTTCTACTCTTCCTTTCTTGTGGTGGGAGCTGTGTAGTTAGTTACTGTATTTTATACATTGTAATCTTAGAATCTCTTGTACATGTTTAGACTAGATCCCTGGGGGTGTTATATGTTTTTATAAAATGTAACTTTGGTTTGTTTAAAACTCTTTATTATATAAAAATATCTTGAAATTCCTTTTTATCTCCTGTTTTGTTAACCTTTCGCATGTTTTTAACCGTAATGGTTCTCCTACTTAGGTGTTAGAGAAGGTGTCCGCACGGCCCGATGGTTTGGGTCGTGACAAATTGGTAACAGAGCCCAGGTTGCCGGTCTCTCAGTACAAGAGCAGATGTGGAATAGACTCTTGCAGATTGGTGTGTTGAAATGCACATCTAATCTTCAGGAAGCTATGAAGCATTCTAGGAAGTTGTTCCATTTCTTCTCTCCTTTTGTTCAAGTTGTCGCTTGTGGTATGGGTTGAGTCCAATTGGTATCTCAACAAAGTGAACATAAAGTCATAGTCGCGGCTGAAGGGACACAAGCAAGGTAAATTGGAACCGAGAGAGTTCCAATTGGTATCTGGCCTTACAGGAGGTATAAGTGCATGGACGATCAACTAATGGTCATCCATAGAGCGAATTAAGTTAATGCATTTTGACTTGCCTATGTGATGTAGCTAGAAATTTTGAGTATGTGCATAGTGATTGTCTGAATAACTGCTAGTGTGTGAAGTGTGCTTGCTTGAATGCTAAAATGTGACCCCTAACATGAACTCTGGACATGTGACATGATATACTTACGAGAAGGTATGCAACTATTAGTTGAGCATGGACTTACCATTGATAAAGAGGGTAAGGGAAAGGAACGACTTGTGACTATAGGTAAACTCCGATTTCAAAGCAGTCGGGATTAGTCAGAAATCATGTAAGAAAAAGGGCTATTATTGCATAATGGAAGAAATTGTTGTTATAAAAGGTTCCATTGACGTGTGTTGCAACCGATTATAAACCGTGTGGTTAATAAGAATATTCTGGGGTGTGCATGCTTGTTGTCTTAGATTAGTGGGAAAAGGTTCTGTTGTGTATACCGATGGGTTGACTCATTGTGGACAATGCCCATCCTAGATAAGAGGGTTATCCTAAATGCTTAGTTATGACCCTGGGAGTCAATGAAAAACTCTAGAAACGGGGAGGACCCCAGGAAATTGTTATCCTAAACCCTTTTGTTGTATTGTTTGATAAAGTATCTATTACACTATATTTTAATTTGAAACCTAATTAAGTAAAGGTTAATTAAATAGAAAAGACCCAAAGTTGACTATGTCACGACCCGAGCCTACACCCTGAGCGTAACTGGCACTCAAGAACCATTTTTGATCCCCAAGCGAACCCTTGGTCTGGCTATATGACTTACATGACATGTCACGACCCAGGGGTACACCCTAGATGTAACATGGCGTATGGGACACCGAGAAACCCATACAAGCCACTTAGCATCCATAACATAAGAAATAGAACATAAGAAGTAAAGACAATATTTCAAGTCCAAACATTTTATAAAAGAAAAGCGAAAGTGTAGACACTTTGTCTCTTTAGTCATCTAATACAATAGAATGAAATTTGTGTCTATGTCACTCCCAGAGCCTATACCCTGGGCGGGATTGGCACTCGAGAACCATTGTTGGCCCCAAGCAAACCCTTGGCATGACTTACTTAATCAGCGGAAGACTATATGCAATAAGAAAGGAATGCAAATGCTAAACAACTTAACTGTCTCAAAATGAACTCATAATGTTTGAAAATAAACATTTAACTTAGCCAAAATGGCAACTCAAATCTGAACATAAGTCAATAACAAAATGATGACGAATGAACTAACATCTTACTGACTATCTATGAAGCCTCTAAAACAATTGAGATGGATGTCGGGACAGGCCCACGACATCCTAATGAACTATCTAATAGTGAAAGTAAACAAAAGGGATCCTCCGGAATGCAAAGAGGCTCACCAACAAACTCTGAACTGCTCACTGGATCAGCAATGCGCTACATGCCGATCCTAGTTACTTGCGTCTGCATCATAATATGATGCAAGTCAACTGGCATCAGTACATTGAATGTACGAGTATGCGAGCTAGAAAGCTAAACATAACATAGGCTTGAAAATAATCTAGAAGGAACTGAAGAACTTACCTAGCTCAACTCAACTCAACATAACTGAACTCATTTCAATATAAAACAGTTTAAAACAAGTGCAATATAAATAAAAGTTGTTTAAAACATGATGTCAACTCTGTGTGTATGCAAACATACAAATAACTCTGAGATGTATGTAAAAATACAAATTACTGTTGTGGGATTTTCTCTAACCAACAACCATCACATATGAGCTATTGTGATGATACAACGATCTCCCTCACACTGCCAGCGCATCCTATACCTGCCAGGGGTATAGGACCTAAATTACTAAGTGGATCCACTAGTCTATGTGAAAAGGATTCATCTAAAAAGTATGACCCCTTTCTACCCATGATGGCTACATGGTTTATAGGGGTTGTGGCTTCTCTGAACTCTTACTCCATATCGGTGCTCAATACTACTCCCAAAATATGATACTAGCTCTTTATGTTTAAAAATATAACTTCCTACTGTGGTTTGAGATAATTGCTCAAAACTTAGCTCAAAAGCTATGTTGGAAATCAAAGTTTCCTCTCTTGCTTCATTTAGAAAGCGATTACTCTTTTCTGAAAACTAGCTCAAAGGCTCTTTGGAAATCAAGGTTTTCCTTTCTTGTTTAAATGTGAAAATATTTTAAACCCTTTGGGAATACATAGTCCCCATATACTTTTGAAGAAATGAACTTCAAGCTTTACTCTTTACTCTTTACTCAACTCAAAACTTAAGTCTTAAGACAAAGTTAAAACGTTTCTAAAAGACTTTTAAAAAAGAAACTTTATGAACTTCTCTTAACTTAACTCTTGACTTGACTCCTAACTGATCCTTAAATTGAATTATGGATTCAAGGATCGTGATTTGTGATATGAAAGATCTCATGATGTTTAGGAATGAATTTAGATAGCTAAACATGAGAAAAGGACCAAAAATCAATATTTGAGGGTGGGTCCACGACGTGGAGAAGCTTTTAAAATTTAGTTTCAAAAATGACTTTTGAGGCAAAACACTCCGTGACAGCTCCGCGACGCGAAACAAAAATTCCCAAAACTGGGAACCAGCTCCGCGACGCGCCACTAATGTCGGATTTCGTCCGACGAAATCTCTTCTTCATTTTTCGACTCTAAACCCTCTAAACTTCGTGGGTTCTTTTACCCAACACTTAGAATCGATTAAATGTTCAAAGTACATCAGATTCTACTCAAAATCAAACCTAAAATCACAGATTAGGATCAAACAACTCCTCAACAAATTCAACGAAACAAGAATCTAATGAAACTTCAACAAACCCATTCAAGAACTCAATTTCTATGCTTTCAAGAACTTAAATTCGCTGAAATAAATCATGATTGGAGCGTGGGAGAATTAACCCAACGCTATGTTATCTCACATACCTTGTAGGGATCACCCCCGACGAAATCCACAAGCCAAACTCGACGATCTTGACGAATCTTGAACGTTCTTCTCCTTTCTCCTCTTTTCTCCTCTTCTTTTCTCTTCTCTAAAAAACCTAACTCTTTTTCCAAAAGCGTAAACTGACTAAGTTCAGTTTAGACCCCTAAGTAATTACCAAAAATGAATTAAAATAAAAGGGTAAGGAAAAGACCAAATTACCCTTCAAAAATCCGGATTTGGACTTTCCTTAATCCAACAACCCAACTTCCAAAGGGCATATCTTACTCATACGAACTCGGAATCTCGCAAACTTGGCGGCGTTGGAAAGATAATTCCAAGATATTTCCAACCATATCTGTAAGTACATATAAATCATCCTGATCTAGGAGTTATGGCCATTTCAAGTTGACCAAAAACTCACTTTTCCTAACCTAAACAAATTTCCAGATTTTCAGTTCTTTCCAAAAATGACTATTTCCAATTCTTAGCTTCTTCCTAGCTATTTCAAATTGTGAGATGTTACAGTCTAGCCCATACATCATGTCCAAAACTAAAAGTAAGATAGAAACCGAAAACAATATAGCTCCGTCCTCGAAGCATGAGAACTCACCAAAGCTCGGGAAAATCAACCAAGCCAAACACTAGCCATGAAACTGCGAACCCTGAATATCGGACCCTACATTTGGGGAAAATGTAGGCAAGAGTATGTGTTAGGACAAAACAATGTACCAACTATGATAGCCATGCATAAAACATTTAAATTATGCTAAAACGGAAAATTGTATGACATGCAATTGACCAAGTTAAAACATGCTATAAAAGGAGTTAAAATCCATGGTCAATGCAAGCTAACATCTTTCAATCATTTAAACACATATGAGATACTTCTTGAAGTAACCTTAGTTCATTATTCATATTGTTGTGGGAATGAGCCTTAACCGACATAGAGACCATGTGAGCTATAACATGATCCCCCGGTGTCTCCCACACCAAAAATGGTTGTCCTACTTGCCAAGGTAAGGACCATGAACTTCTAGTGTAAGTGGATCCACTAGCTAATGTCTATCTAGACAATCATCCTATAGGGGCACATAGGTAATGGGTAAAGAGATTGCTACTAGAAATCCAGCCTCTACTAACGGGAGAGCCTCCATCTCAATATCATCTTGGAATAGTCATTTCTTACGTGTTCTTATCATTCATGGAAGGGCATGTCATCTTACTAATCCAAGCTAAGTTTCATTAGGATAGCTCCTTATCTTTGATTCAATTAGGTGAGAAAATCTTTCAACCTTAGAATCCTTATTATGTGAGAAAATCTTTCACAATCATGTTTGTGTGTGTTTATGAGAATATCCTTTCAACAACACAACATCCACACCATCATTGATACTTTACTCTCAAGGCATCCTTAAAACATTTTCATAGGTTTCATAAGAACATGCATAAACTCATACTTTGCCCTTTCAAGGTCCAAAGCCAACTTTTCATCACCACATCTAGAAATCAAGGATTAGATAGGGATTACATCATAAATTCATGTGATTCTATCACTTCATGATTTAGTTCATAAAACTCCTCTTTAATAAGCAACAATCCACATCATATGATCAAAATTGGTAAACATGGAGGTTTACATGGGTTCATAGGGGAAACATCATAAAATCATTGTATTTCATCAATTCATGCATATTAAAACATAATTCAATCATTTAGACCAATAATCAAGAGAACCCATGGTAATTGAAGAAAACCCAAACTTAATTAAGGATTTCCACCTTTGAAAATAGGAGAATTTGGGAACTCCATGGATGAAAACTATCATACCTCAAGTCCAAATGCGTATCTTCAATGGAGGAATTGAGACCTTGACTTGAAACCCTACATGAATCCTTGTTCTTCTTCTTCTTCTTCTTCAAGTTTCTAGAGAGAGAATATTTGGAGAGGAGAATTGATCTTCTTTTGTAATTTTGGAAGAATGAATTGAATTGAATAATTTGGCCGTTGAAAATACTTATATAGGGGTCTTAGACAAAGGCAAAACAATGTAGTATAGAAATAAAATAATTAGGACAAGAACCAACTAGCCCTTAAAATAACTGTCAGCTCTCGACCTACGACCATCCATCAACGGATCGTGGACTGACCTACAGCCCATCCTGGTGGTCCCTCGTTAGATTCAGAAAATTTGGGGAATTGGGGCCCTAACCTACGGACCCCTAACCACAGATCGTGGTCTGATCGATGGTCCGTTGGTCAGGCCTTGGTTTGTGGTCCCTGATTACTCTGGGTGACCAATCCATGGACCATACCTACGGTCCATGGTTCCATCCATGGGCCATGGTTGGCCTCCGTAGCTGGCACCTACAACTTTTGAAAAAAACTAATCTTGCCCTTTACAAATCTGGGGGTGTTACATGACATTAAACAATATGCGGAAGCATAAAATAGGTGAACACTTAGACATTTAAGAAAGTCTTAAAAATATTGTCTTGCAAAATACTTAACATGAGTCATGAGTTAAGTAAAACATCCTGGGAAAAACAATGGAAGCATCTAATTTTGTAAGTCTATGAAGCCTCTAACAATATAAGATAGGTGTCGGACAAGATCCACAACACCTCCAATACTACTAAGTTGAATGAAAATGAAGTCTCCCGGAAGCAATGAGGCCTTACCAAAATTGGCTGCGGGTGAAGAGTGATCTTAACGAAATGTATGTTGATAATACTGAGTACCTATATCTACATCATGAAAATATGCAGGTCGAATGACGTTAGTACATTGAATGTACTGGTAAGTGATAAGGTTAGAGTAAACAATTAACTGGCTTGAATGACTGAAATCAACATAGTTGGATCAATACATGAATATGAAGTGAAGACCATTTAAACTTTACAATAAGATATGCAATGAAAGCAACATGAAAATAATATACTTTACTTAGTGGGGAGTTTCTCTAACCGACAACCATCACTATGAGCCTAGCAATGATACAACGTTCCGCCCATGTTGCAATGGTCATCCTATACTTTGCTGGGGTATAGGATGATATCGTGACTATGGATCCATATAATAGGTCTTCTTAGAGGTAGTGAGTAGTCACATGAAGAATCAATGATATTCTATCCTATATTGGCTACATAGTTTTATGGAACTTACGAATTATAAAAGACTCTAACCCAATTTGGTGTTCGATACTACTCCCAAAATAATTGATATAACTTTATGCTCAATTCACTCATTACAAAGAATGGACTTCTTACTTTATTGAAATACTTTTCAAAACATACTAATCATTACTTTCACTTTTAATCCCTGCCTTATATCTTCTCCCTCTCACTACTCTAATCTAAAATAAACATAAAGTCATTTGGTGATCTTCATGTCAAATATGGAAAGTGATCAGTCAAACTATAAAGTGATCCAGACAAAGCAAAACTTATTTTCCCTTCCCAAACAACTGTCTTCTCTTGATGATCTCAGGTGATTCATTTTTTAATCTAGTTAAAGAAATTATTTTTTCGATTTCATCGAGTATATATATATTGTTGTTATTATGATGTGTATTTGTATGAATATTAATATGTTATGTTTAAAAATAGTGAATTTTGAGGACACTATGTTATTGATCCTTTGATGGAAATGGAATGCAATACTTTTGTTGATTCATCTTTTTATAACCTTATTCCTGGTGAGGCAGGTCAATATTTATATATATATATATATATATATATATATATATATATATATATATATATATTTTACTATACTATATTTTTATTAAAAAAATGATTCTTGACTAGTATATATTTGTTATGGGTGTAGAAGAGTCATGGTATGAAGGAATTGGGAATATTGGGAATGAAATGAGCGGCAAATTTGCATTAATTGAAAATGTAGGAAAGGAACAATTGTTGTTACGTGATAAAAAATTAATGAAAAAGATATGATAATGGGTAATGATCATCAGGAAATTATTGTAACGGAAAAAGACAAAAATAATTGTATGGAAATTAGAGAGGAGATTAATAGTAATAGTACAAGTATGTTGTCACGAGATGCAATTTCAAAGTATTTTTATATGCCAATTACTCAAGAAGCAAATGAGCTTCATATTGGATTGACACTTTTGAAGGAAAGATGTAGGGATTTGGGAATTAGAAGGTGACCTCATAGGAAGTTGATGAGTAGTAAACACTAATCAACAATGTTAAGATATATATATATATATATATATATACAACTTAATTAGCTTGTTTCAATTAATTAATTCTTCTTTTATTGTAGTATATACTAATATAATTATGTGGATTGATATATGATGGTGTATATATACAAGTTATGATACTAATTAATAGTGTTTTATATATATTTCAAGGAATTGGAGAAGGGAGCCGGAAATAGGATGGAAGAAAAGTTGAAGGATGTGATTAAGGTATTAGAGAAAGTGAATAAGAAGATGGAAGAAATACTCTAGACATGGAACTTGAGGAGAAAACAAAGAGATTGGGGCAAATATGCTTTAAGGCTAATTACAAGAGGAGAAGGCTATTGTCGTCTATGCCTCATCAATTACAACCTTATTTTGATACTTATTGCACTACTAGTACTACTCCTACTCATAATGTTGAAGAAGATGATGAAGAGATTATGTCTCTTCTTGATGACTATTTCTCTTATGATACTCCAACCTTGCATCACTGAACTTTTTTTTTGTTTTTGTGTATGTATTATTTTTGTTTATGAGGGTGTTAGGGACAACACTAAAGTTATTTCAGCGTGAACTATTCCAACTTTGAGATTAATTCTAATGTTTGTGGCTATATAAGTTGTCAATATTACATCCATTTGAGATGCAATGTACTCTTCTTTGAACTTTATGTGAAATGCTAGTTGCAAGAAATTATGGGGACTATTCATAATTTCATAATCGACATTAATATATTTGTTACATACAAGGGTGTGGTCTATAATTTTCATGGATCATAAGTAAATATAATTAAGGGATAAAAATAAATGTCAATTTCTGGATAACCAACACAATCACAAACAACTCTACCAACATTAGTGTTTCATATTAGCATTTGAATATTACTTCTTATAAAACTTATTTTTTCCACCCTACCAAATGTCATATTAATAAGGAAATAAATATTATATAAGACAAAATTTTGTCTTTCCAGGATCTTTTGATTTTAGTTGCCTTTCTCAAACACTAAACAACTTTTGAAAGCTCTTTAAGAGTGTTAATAATGTCTAAGTCATCAACATACACAACTATTATAACAAATTCAGATCCTTAACTTTTCATAAATGCAAGGACAATTAGGGTCATTTTTTTGTACCATTTCTTCCTTGATTATTTCAATCCATATAAGGATTCTTGAAGCTTTATTGAAAAAGTTTCTTTCAAACTTTTATATGTTTCATATTCCTTGATTGCTTCAAGGATTTTCATATAAACTTCAATATTGTCTAGCTAGATATGATAATTATTCATTATATGCATTCAAGTTTTCATATATTGCCAGATCAAAAAAAATCTCATTGCATCCACCATAGGAGAAAACGTCTCCATTAATGTCAGGATTTTTGTGACAAACCTTTATGCCCCAAGGCACTAGATGTACATGATATATTTCGGTTATACCATCACATAATAATTTATTTATACCCCACTGACATTATTCGTTGATTTATGGACTATTAATCCAAAACATCACTTATCTAAGTGAAATAAAATATACTTGATTTATGCATTTTACTTGGCCAATCATTTATCTGTCCACATTATATGACAGATTTGAATTCAAAATTCTTTTCACAATTTATATCATTGAGCGTTAATTCATATCAAAGATACCATCGACGTTTATTTGATATCGATTTCAATATGACATAACTTATCGAAATCTCTTCATTTTTCAACGTCCTGCATCTTTTCATTATGCAGATATTGGTATTCAGAGTAATCAATAGGCGCTCTGTTGATACCACTTGCAGTCCAGATTTGCTTTGGTGAGCCTCCTTGCTTCCGGAGGATTCCCATTTACCTTTCATTTTTGTTTTGTTAGGATGTCATGGATCTCGTCCCGACGTCCATCAGAGTTATTACAGACTTCACAGACAGTAGTGTTTTGAGGAGTCTTTTCCATTTTCCTTTGTTAATGTTTGAGACTTGAGTTGCCTTTTCATGGTTAGTTGAATACTTTAAATATTCTAAGTTATTTATCTTAAGACTTTTGAGTTAATCTTTGCATTGAGGTCATATATTATTGAGTAAGTCTTCCGCTGAGTATTAAGCAAAACCAAGGGTTCGCTTGGGGACCAGCAATGTTTCTCGAGTGTCGGCCACGTCAAGGGTGTAGGCTCGGGGCGTGACAAACTTGATATCAAATCCCAAAGTTCAAGATTTCTAGGGTGTCTATGAAGTCGTGTCTGTAGATTCATGTTTATCGGTGTGAAGTGCGCCACATCTACAATTAGGAGGCCGCAACATCTAGGAAACAATTCCTATTTTTTTACTCTTTTTCGTGCGATAGAGTTCAACTCTATAAAAGTTTCTTTGTAATTCGTGCTTGCGCGTATCTTTTCAGATCATGCCTCCATTAAGAGTTGTTTGAGGTCGTCCTGCTTGGAGAAATGTTAATCCCAGGATCAAGGGGTACCCAATGCACTAGAAGTGTAACCCCAAGAAGAGGTCACTAATGTTGAGTTCTGGGATTCTATCCAGATGTTAAGTCAAGTGGTGGCCAATCAAGCTGGTCAACAAAGAGCGGTTCGACACGATGTGGTTGATACATCCAGAATTCGTAAGTTCTTGAGGATGAATCCTCTAAAATTCACAGGTTCAAGTGTCACTAAGGATCCGGAGAACTTTTGTGGAAGAGTTGCAGAAAGTATTTGAGGTGATACGTGCTGCATATGTTGAGCATGTGGAGTTAGCTGCATACCAACTGAAGGGTATTTCTAGGGTCTGGTATGACCAATTAAAGAAGAGTAGAGTTGAAGGGGCACCAGTTGGACTATGTTCGAAGTGGCATTCTTGGGCGTTTCTTTCCCCGTGAGCTGAGGGAGGCGAAGGTAAGAGATTTCTTAACTTGAAGCAAGAATCCATGAGTGTGCATGATTATAGCCTCAAGTTCACTCAACTGTCCCGTTATGCTCCAGAGATTGTTGCTGACATGAGGAGAAGGATGAGCTCACTACTAAAAAACTGCTAAAAAAGGACATAACTAAAAACGACGGACGGGGTCGCTCCAAAAAGCGACGCCATTAGCCACACTGTCCGTCGCTTTTTAATTAAAATAATTTTTTAATTTTTTTTTTATAAAAGTGACGGATGGCATCGCTTAGTCCGTCGCTTTTTTTTGCGGATTTTTGCGCCAAATATATATAATGAATAATTAATTATTTTATGTAGATAGCGACACAGTCCGGCGCTTTTTATTAATTTTAATTGTTTATTTTTAAAAAAATAAGCGACGGACAATATCTTTATGTCTGTTGCTTCTTGGTCAAAATATCTGGTCAAATGTTTTAAGAAAGCGATGGACAGTCTCTTAGTCCATCGCATTTTGGTCAAAATGTGGGTCAAACATTTTTTAAATAGAAGCGACGGATATAGAGACGTTGTCCGTCGCTTTCTTTAAAATAACTGCCCTAGCAGACGCGATTTTCCCCATTTTTCCATCTCTCTTCCTCTTTCTCGACGCCGACGAAGTGACGCCGCCGCCGACCCCGACCCGACCCATTGCCCTTCTCCTTTAATTCAAGGTTAGGGTTTTATAATATTATTTTTAATTTCTTTCAACTTGAGTATTGAATTTGTTAATTAGTGTATTGAATTAGTTTTTTTATTGATTGTTAGTTAGTAAGTGAATGATTTAGGGCTTTTGATTGTTAGTTTGAATTAGGGATTATTTGATTGTTAGTTTGTGTTTGTTGATTGTGAATCGAAAATTTTAATGTTAGGGTTAGTTTGAATTAGGGTATCTTAGGATTTGTTTGAATTTCAGTATTTCTTGAGTTAATTAGTTTGATTTTGGAATTGTAAGATTAGTTTGAATTAGGGTATTTATGGAGTAGTTTGAATTTGGGTATTATTTGAGTTAGTTTGAATTATTATTGAGATTTTAGGACTAATAGTTTGAATTTGGGATTAGGAATAGCTAGTTAGTTTGAATTTAGGATTTTAGCACTAGTTAGATTTTGAGATTGTAGGACTAGTTTGAATTTGTGATTTTAAGACTAGTTTGAATTTTGAATTTAGGACTAGTTTGAATTATTATTCAGATTTTAGGACTACTAATAGTTTGAATTTGGGATTTTAGCACTATAGTTTTGATTTTTGAATTCTAGGAGTACTTTCAATTTGTGATTTTAAGACTAGTTTGAATTTGGAATTTAGGACTAATAGTTTGAATTATATTTGATATTTTAGGACTAATTAATAATTTGAATTTGGGACACTAGCTAGCTAGTTTGAATTTGGAATTTTAGGGATTTGAATTACAACTTATAATTAATTATAACTTGAATTTACTATAAATTGAACTTAATTAGGAATATGAACTTGAAATGTTGTTGACTTTAATTTATTAGAAATTAATTTTTATTCTTATTAGAACTTGGATTTTATTTGAACTTAATTAGAATTTTGTAGTACTTGAAAATCTTATTGACCTTAATTAATTTGAACTTAATATAAATTAATTAGAACTATATTAAACTTAATTAATTTATAATAACTTGAAAACTTAATTAGGAATTAATATAAACTTAATTTTGATTAACTAATTAACTAGAGCTTGAACTTAATTTGAACTTAATTAATTAGTATTGATTAATTAATTAAGCTTTAACTTTGTAGATCTTGAACTAATTGAACTTAATTAGACCAAACAAAGCATATTTTGAAGTTGAACTTAGACTTGAACTTGAAATTAGAACTTGAACTTAGAATTTGAACTTGAACTTAGAACTTGAACTTGAAATTAGAATTTGAACTTGAACTTGAAATTAGAACTTGAACATGAACTTAGAACGTGAACTTATAATTTGAAGTTGAACTTAGACTTGAAGTTGAAATTAGAACTTGAACTTGGAACTAATTAGCTTGAATATATAACTAATTAAGTTTAGAAATTAGATATGAACTCGAATTGAAAACTTGAACTTATTAAAACTTGAATATATATATATTTATAACTAATATTCTTGGATTTGAAGTTTATATTTAACTAATTTTAGAACTTTTTGTTCTAGGCAACCGAGGAAGCTCAACATCTAAAAAAGTTGATACAAGACTATATTGCTTCTTTCATCAAAGTAGGAGATAAGGTTGGTGCTTCTAAATTTCTAAAGTTCAAGTATAATTGTTTTCAATAATGTGTTTGTGTCCATCGATCTAGTATTGATACTTAGCCTTAATTTTGTGATAATTTTTTTGTGTCCATGGAGTGTTTGTTAAGCATAAGTACCAACACTAGTTGATCCTATTGATGACAAAATTTATTTTCTGGCAAGATCGATTTGTGTCCATCTAGTGTTGATATTAAGCTTTAATTTAGGAATAATGTGTTTGTTTAGCATAAGTACCAACACTAGTTGATCCTATTGATGACAAAATTGATTTTCTTGCAAGATCGATTTGTGTCCATCTAGTGTTGACACTTAGCTTTAAATTTAGAAATAATATATTTTTTAAGCATAAGTACCAACGCTAGTTGATCCTATTGATAACAAAATTGATTTTCTTGCAAGATCGATTTGTGTCCATCTAGTGTTGACACTTAGCTTTAAAAAGTTGTTAAGTTGTTAAAGTTAAAAAGTTGTTTAAATAAGTTAAAATAAATAATGTGGTTTAGTTGGTGGATTTAGTTGTTGTATTAAGTCAAAACTAAACTAGTTAAAGTTGTTATGTTGTTTAAATAAGTTAAAATAAATAATGTGATTTAGTATGTGGATTTAGTTGTTGGAATTAAGTCAATACTAAACTAGTTAAAGTTATAAATTTGTTAAGTTGTTTAAATAAGTTAAATTAAATAATGTGATTTTGTTAATGGATTTAGTTGTTGGAATTAAGTCAAAACTAAACTAGTTAAAGTTAAAAAGTTGTTAAGTTGTTTAAATAAGTTAAAATAAATAATGTGGTTTAGTTGGTGGATTTAGTTGTTGTATTAAGTCAAAACTAAACTAGTTAAAGTTGTTACGTTGTTTAAATTAGTTAAAATAAATAATGTGATTTAGTTGGTGGATTTAGTTGTTGGAATTAAGTCAATACTAAACTAGTTAAAGTTATAAAGTTGTTAAGTTGTTTAAATAAGTTAAATTAAATAATGTGATTTAGTTGGTGGATTTAGTTAAAGTTGTTAAGTTTTTTAAATAAGTTAAAATAAATAATGTGGTTAAGTCAATACTAAACTAGTTTTAGGACTACTACTAGTTTGAATTTGGGATTTTAAGTAATTATTATAAATATATATTAACTATGAATTAATGTAGTAAAATTATTATTAAATTTTATTTATAATATAATTGAATATCTATATTTTTGTAGATGGATCATCGTTTGTGGATGTATAATATGCATTATGAAACTGGTACTAGTTTGAAACCTGAGTTTATTGACGGTGCTAGAAATTTTATTGAAAATATAATGACACTTGACATTTTCAAGAATAATGGATTGGTTAGGTGTCCTTGTAGTGCATGTAACTGCTTAAAATTTTTTAAACCAGATACAATTATGGTTCATTCGTACCATAATGGATTTAAGCCTAGATATTTTGTATGGATTGATGATGGAGAAAGTGATGGATTAGATGGTATGCTTTATAATTCGATGCCTGTAGATGTATATATTATGATTGCACCACATGGCCAAATTAGGGTTGAACAGGTTAGGGTTGAACATGATAGGGTTCATGAAATGATCAATGATGCTTTCGAGGTTTAAGGTGTGATGGAACCGGAACAATATTTTGATGAAGCTCCTAATGAAGAAGCAAGACGCTTTTATGATTAATTAGAAGAGTCTAGTCGTCCACTATGTGAAGGGAGTCCGCATTCTGCCTTGTCAGTTGTGGTTAGATTAATGAATATTAAATCATATTGAAATGTTCCTAATGCGGCTATGGACTCAATGGTTGATCTTTTGGGTGAACTATTTAATCTGGAGTTTAACATACCAAAGAACTTCTATCAAGCAAAGCGTTTTGTGTCCAAGTTAGGATTAACGTATGATAGAATTCATTGTTGTGTTAATGGATGCATGTTGTTTTACAAGACTGATAGTGAATTAGAAAATTGTAAGTTTTGTGGACATGCTAGTTATAAGAGGACTCCGGCTGGAAAGATGGTCCCAGTTCAGGCGATGCATTATCTACCTCTCATTCCTAGGTTAAAGAGGTTGTATGCATCGATGAGGTTTGCCCCACATATGAGATGGCATCGTGAATATAGAAGGCCGTCGGGTGTCTTGTCTCATCCATCTGATGGTGAAGCATGGAAGCATTTTGATAATGTATATCCTGATTTTGCTAGTGAACTAAGAAATGTTAGATTGGGGTTGTGTTCAGATGGCTTCACACCATTCTCTAATAATGCTTCGCCTTATTCATGCTAGCCGGTATTTCTTACTACGTATAATCTTCCTCCTGAAATTTGCATGACCAGTCCCTACATCTTTCTAAGTTGTGTTATTCCAGGTCCCCGTAATCCAAAAAATTTGATTGATGTCTATCTACAACCATTGATAGATGAGCTCAAACAATTGTGGTTTGAAGGCGTTTTGACTTATGATAGATCAACTAAGCAGAATTTCGTTATGCGTCCTTCTTTAATGTGGACTATTAATGATTTTCCTGCATACGGGATGTTTTCTGATTGGATGACAGCTGGAAAGCTAGCATGTCCATTTTGCATGAAAAATAATAAGGCATTCACTTTAAAGCATGGCAGAAAAAATACATGGTTTGATTGTCATCACCAGTTCTTGCCAATGGACCATGAGTTTAGAAAGATGAAAAATACATTTAGGAAAAATAAGGTTGAAAGTGACCCCCCACCTCCATTACTCATAGGGCATCAAATTTGAGAGAGAGTTTCTCAATTACCTAAAGTTACAAAAGCTTCACCTTCTAGACTTCCTGGATATGGTATTGAACATAATTGGACCAAACAAAGCATATTTTTGAAGTTGTCATATTGGAAGGACAATCTGCTATGACATAATCTAGATGTGATGCACATTGAAAAAAAATACTTTGACAATTTATTTAACATAGTGATGGATGTTAAGGGTAAGACAAAAGACAATCCAAAAGCTAGAATGGACATAAAGGAATATTGTAGGAGAAAAGAGTTATGGCTGCAGGAATTACAGAATGGTAAAATAGTTAAGCCCAAAGCCAGCTTTTCATTCACATTGGATGAGAAACATGAAATTATTGAGTGGGTTAAAAATTTGAGGATGTCGGAGGGCCATGCTTCGAATTTAGGAAAGCGGGCAGATATGAATAAAGGAAAATTGATAGGTATGAAAAGTCATGATTGTCATGTGTTCATGGAAACTTTAATTCCTATTGCTTTTAGCCATCTATTCGAAAGGATATGGAAACCAATCACAGAGATAAGTCTTTTTTTAAAAGATTTGTGTTCTGGAAAGTTGTTCAAGAGTAGTTTAGACAGGATGGAGGAAACTATTCTTGTTACTACTACTAAGTTGGAGAAGATATTTCCATGTGTTTCTTTGATATGATGGAGCATCTTCCAATTCACCTTATACAAGAGACCCGCCTAGCAGGTCTGGTTCAAACAAGATGGATGTATCCATTTGAGACGTATCCATTTGAAATATTCACGAAGTTATATATATTCGCCAAGTCTTTTATATATTAATTATATATACATATATACATGCAGAAAATATGGCAGTTCGAAGCAAACGATTAAGCAAAGGGGAAGGATCGAATGATCATTTGTTCAAGGTCATACTGGGAGAGAAACTGGTGATTTTTATTCTTATTACTTTGGCGATGATGTGTCATGTAGGAGAAACAGGCCCAATCACAATGATGAAGGCGATATTGATCCTTTATTTCCACCGATATCAATTTTTAATCAAAATGGTCGAGGATCTAAAAAGCGTGGAAAGCGAAGCTTCACTGATATGGAAATGCAATCAGCTGTGACACATATTTTGCTTAATTGTCCAGAGATTCAATCATATGTCAAGTAAGTGTTTAAAATATGTTATTAAATTACATACTAATAAGTAATCATTAACTAACGAAATACTTGAATGTAAAATGATCAGCTTGTTCGTAAACACATGGGGTAATGAAGCCATCTATACAAAATTTTCCAAATGGCTAAGGAACTATGTAAGTGTGCAATCACTAAGTATTTAATAATATATTCATGTTATACTAAATTATATTACTTGAAATAACAATCACGTAGGTTTACGATGAATACTCAAGTGTCCAACATTTGCAATAAGTGAAAGAAGTAGCACTTGGACCTAAATCTCAAGTACTGACAATGAATAAGTATTGTGTCAATGGTTTAAAGTTTCAAACCGAAGAAGTTTCTAGGAACAAGAAAACAAATAATAGCGGTGTCTACATACAAGGTGATGTTGATGGTACTGGTCAAACTATTGAATATTATGGTGTCATTCAAGAGATTATTGAAGTGAGGTATTCAGGTTGGCCTAAGAAGAAAATTGTATTGTTTCGGTGTGAGTGGTTTGACCCATCACATAGAGGTACAAAGGTGGACCATCAACATAATATAATTGAAGTTAAGCACACTAGGAAATACAGAAGTTATGATCCTTTTATTATTGCACAAAATGCTAAACAAGTGTATTACGCTCCATATCCATTGCGTAGAGACAAAGCTGTTTGGTGGGTTTTTATAAAAAGTAAGCCTGTGGGAAGAATTTAAATTGACAATGTCTTAGGTGTGGCGTATCAAAATGATGTTGCAATTGTTCAACAACAAGTTGATGTTGAATTGGAAACCACAGTACAACATCCTCAACACATATTAGAAGAAGTATCTGATGATGAGATATTGAATGTTGAGGAGGAAATATCTGAGAATGAGGAAAATGAATCATTTGATGACGAAGAATGGGACGATAATGAAAATGAAACAACTGAGGAGGAAGAATGGGAGAATGATGGAATTGAAACAAGCGAGGAGGAATAGTATAGAATGAAAGCTAGCTAGTATATTTATGTAAGTGTATTTTGCTAATTTTATTTAATTTATGATTTTTATATATATTATACATGTAAATTTGCATACATATGTCATCAGGCAGTGACGGTGATAGACATCGCGAGCATCTTGGAGTTAGCCAGACTAAACAGGCTAAGAAGAAGAAGTCTAGGAGACCCATAGATGCTGAGGATATTGCAGGATCTATTTCTTCTGCGCCAGAGCGCATCAGCCATGATACTCATTTATTTGTTGTTTCGTTTGGTACGGCGGATCCTCGACAATATTATCCTAATTACCGTTGACCAGTTGGTGCTTCATCTACTTCACATGCATTACCTTCACGACTCTATGAAGACCTACCTTTACAGGCTATTCATCGAGCACGACCCTTATCGGCAGGTATTCCATCTCCCACAAGTACATCTCCTCATTTATCTGCTATGAGGATTGGAGATTCTAGTAGCGAGCAGTCGGATGCTATGGCCGGTACGCCTCCATTGACTCAGCGTTTTGTGCATCCTGATGTATCACCCTCGTCTACAGCTACACCTAGTGCTACACCAGATGATACGATGCTTGCTCTAGCTCTTGGCCAGAAGGACAGACTTGGTAGAGTCATGATTGAGCCGGATGGATCATCGTAAGTTTGTTTTGCTATCTATTTGTTAGTTTATTTATTTATTTCTTATACTTTAATATATTATTCATGAACTAACATATTTATTATGTGTTTTGCAGGTGGAATCATGCAAAGGATGCTGCCCGGGCTTTAAAAGACTGTGTTAGAAAACTCTATACACAAGCTTATCATTCTTGGAGCGAGATTCCAAGCAATATACGCTAGGCGATGTTTAATATCTTTAAGGTATATATTTTTTAGTTAAGTTTAGTATACTTTACTTTTTTTTACTATCAATCTAATTAACGTTATTAAAAAAAAATTCAGACTATATGTACTTGGGAGTTAAGGTATAATTTGGTCATTGGGACAACATTTGAGAGGAAGGCATCCGCCAGACTGTCTAGCTGGCTAAAGAATGTTTGGGATAGTGGTGAACGTTCTGGTTGGATGTTTCCTCATGTTTTTGATGAATTGGGTCAGTATTGGAACACAGACAAGTTTAAGGCAATATCAGATCAAGCCAAAAAGGCTAGAGGCAGTCTTAAAGGTGGCTCGTTGCACACCGGAGGTGCAAAGATGGTTGGAACAATTGCACGAGAGATGGTAAGTTCTAATTCAAACTTTAAAATAAATAATTAGTTGATTCATATATATCGTTATAAATTTCAGTTTTTATTTATAGGAAAAAAAATTGGGACGCACTCCCATTGAATCGGAGGTTTTCAAGAAGACTCATGTCAAGAAGAAAGAAAATGAGTCGGATCCGGTTGTGTGGGTGGAATAAGGGCCGAACAAACTTTTGTAAGTTATTTAATATGAATAATATATATTAATAGTGAATATATTTATGATATGTATATATATTGATGTCAATTTTTATATTTAATATGCAGAATGACTTTCATCAGTACATCGCTGAGAATCTAGATAGTTCGGTCCAATTGACACCTAAACTTTCCACCCAGATTTGGAAAGAAAAATTGGTAGGGAGGACACACAAGGGTAAAGTATATGGTCTAGGCTCTCAAAACGATGTAAGACGAATCCAGTCAGGCTTAGAAGGTATTGGATCGTCACTATTGACACCCAATTTTGACCCTCCACGATACGGATTAGTTTTTGAGCTTCTTAGTTTTTAAACGATTTAGAATAATTAGCTTTATAAAATTCAAATATTTTTCAAGGTTATTTCAATCGGTATTTGTAATTTTTAAGTAATAAATATATTTCATATAATTACATATGTACTTAGTATATTTTATAAAATCATCTCCGAAGATGTTACATTTTAGTTAAGGGTTTTATTAATTCACTTTAATTTAAGTTATAGTTACAATTTTCAAGTTTTAAAATAGCCTTGTCAATTTTATAACTTTTGAATAATAAATTTGCTTTATATAATTATATATATTATTAGCATGTTTTTTTTATAAATATTTAATAATCATCCCAAAAGATTTCGCATTTCAAGTTAAATATTTTATTAATTTAGTTTGGTCTAAGTTATAGTTGTAATTTTGAGTTAATTAATTTTCATCTAATTTAATTATGTTTTAGTTAAGTCAATTATTTAATGTCGTTAAAATTAAGAAGTTTGTTAACTAATCAGATAATTCATCTTATCTAAATTTTAGCAGAATTAAAATCGATTTGGTTAAGTATGTAATCTGAATTGGCCAATTTCAATTCAATTTGGCTAATTTGATTTTTTCACTTAGCTATGTCAAAAGACCAAGCTTGGGCCTTTTTCTGACTTTCCCGGTAGCCCACCCCAACGAACCAATTCCCATGCCTTTAGCAAATCAATTATTCACAGCCCATTCTTAATACTCCTTAACCCAGCTCAACCCTCTCTTCAACAAAGAGACCAGCGCATACAATTTCCAGACGTCAACAACATCAGACGAGTTCACAGCAATACACAGTGATCAAAAGAAAAAGTAGACGGCGTAACGTTCGCATTCCAAACAGCAAAACGCGTGAGCGACACCACTAAGCCCTGTACGCGCCTCGTCTCTTTCACGCGAGAGGAGTTCACGGAACCAGCAGCTCCCACAGCCTTTCTCTGCAACAGCCGCCCACCTTGATCTCTTCATCCGTATTTTAGGGGATTTCGGTTGAAAACTTGTACAAGCAACAACTTTTTCCCATCCTTTGGGGAAGAAAATTCAAATTGAGAGTGGAATTTTGGAATTCCGAGTCTACCATCTTCCCTCTTTTTTTCCCCAAACATGAACCCTAGAATTTCTCCTATATAAACCCTTCTCATTCTCCATTGTAAGGGGTTGAAATTTTTTTTTAGAGAAAAAGATACTGAGAGCATTTCAAGCAATAGATTAGCTAAAATATATAGTAATACATTCAAAGCAGAGAACATTTTAATTTTGATCGGAGTACCACGTTTCTATTCCGTTCTGCATCGGTTCCTTCAGGTTTCGTTTGAGATTCGAGTTTTGTGGTTGGAACATTTCATTTTATTCTTAAAAATCAATTAGCCAAATAGTTAATTACCGGATAACCACATGTTAGCGGATGTTCTAGGTGCTTTAAAACCCTTCCTAGAACATTAATATAAACCCTTAACCTCCTTTAAATATTTTCAATTGATTTCTGTTTTAATCTTTTGAAAAAATCAATTTTCTTAATTTCCCTTCAAAAATTAAGTGGCGACTCTCAAAACCAGTCAAATAATTATTTTTTAAAATAGAATGGCCACTCTGCTGGGGATTTGAATGGTTCTAACCTCAAAATTAATTAATTTGGCTATGTGTTTTAACTGTTTACTTGTTTAATTTATTGTATATATAAAATTGTGACATTCATGGCATCAACTCTGCCAAATGGCAAATAGATTGCATTAGGAAAAAAGGCGGTTACGTGGCTTACCACGACTGTCCTTCAGAAAAAACACAAGTTGAATTATTTTGAAGTAATAAATGAATAGTTGGCTTGTGGTCATCCAACGTCGTTTATTAGACTTCACCCCGACGTTTGTCCAACTTGGATAACCGTCATTTCTAAACCAATTCTAATCAACCTAGAGTAGAGCGAAACTAAATCCAAATCTAAGCATTAGCCTAAGACGGCTTAATACCCAAGGCGTATTAAGTCCATTAGTAAAACCGCCAAAAATCATGTCCAAGGTCCGCGACCTAACGACATATCATATTGTTTGACATTTGAAAGATGTATGTGTGGAAACCTGATTGTTACCTATTTGGGGGGAAACCTTAATCGGGTTTTATTTTATAGGTATGCCTCAGTTTCCTAAGTTCAACATGGTTGTAAGGCCCCAGATTTGCTTAAGTTATGGTACAACGACCTCAATGCACCTCATAGAAGGGACCTCAACAAATATGTAGGGGCCTTGACAGAGCTTATCAATATGGTCTGATGGCCCAAATTGATTGAAATCCTCACCGCCTACTAGGACAATGAAAAAATGGTGTTCCGATTTGGAACCTTGAATATCACTCCGACAATTGAGGAAATTCGGGATGGCATAGACACAGTAGGTACAGGGCTTGAAAGAAGAATAAAAAAACAGGAGGACATCCTAATCCCTAACAAGCCTACTGACGAAGAAATTACAAAATGGCTCGAATTAAGAAAGGATTGCGCACACTGGGCCATTGGATCAAGCATCGATTTCAGGGATCTCTATATCAGATTTGGACATGCAAGCTTCTAGGCAAATCATAACCAAGAGTTCAGGGTTACTTTCGGAGAATGGGATGGGATCAAACCCCTGGCGTTCACAATTGCATTGTTAGGTACTATGGTTTTTCCCCAAGGCCTGAGCCTCAGCATCAACACCCGAATAATTATGCTCGTGAACACTCTGTTCCATGGGTATGAAAACCAGGGGCAAGTGAAGTATTATCCCATTGCGCCTGTCATCCTATCCGACATGTATCGTGCTTTGGAAAAATTCAAGCAAGGGCATCCTTACTTTCAGGGTTGTAACCTCCACCTCCAATGGTGGATAATGAGTCACTTTGCGAAGGGACACGAGACTCAAAAGCTCCATGCCCTCGATGAGCATAATGCTCTTAAGAGTTTGAATGATATGTTGTTCTGGGCAGATTTGGAAAAAAAGAGAACCAGAGAAAGATGGGCTCAAATTTTCTCCGAGTTAAGGGAAAAAGATATTCAGTGGATGTTCGACCGTTTCATCTCGAAAGATGCCATAGTACGGGGCTACAGACAACTTGTGCTTCCTCTACCAGGTATTTGGGGTATCCACCCGTATGCACCCATCCGGGTCCTAAGACAGTTCGGAAGAAAACAGACTACACCTCCAAAACGCATACTACTGTATCTATGTGTTCGACATCGAAGATGATAAAGTGCATGAGACTTCAGAGATGCTAAGAGAATGGAAAAAAGCCGTACGAATGGATCAAGACACTATTGCCGTGGACCGATTTAATGCTGGGTATGATGAAACTTACAAAGGTTGGTTGAAAGGCAACTTGCAAGGTATCTCCTTCCTAGTTCCAAACATTTACCGCAGTGTGGAGGACAAAAAGAGTCCAAAACTTTGATAGAATTAAGAGAGGTAAAAAGGGAAGATTAGGAAATTCACAAATAATTCCTTTGAAAGAAAGATGAGGATAAATACTCCCTCGAGGGCGTAACTCAGGAATTAGAAAGCTTGAGAAGCGATTTGGGAAAGCTCAACTTATGGATTGGAGATAAGAAAAGTGGAATGTGTTTCGAAGACTGGGAAAAGAAAGGCCACCGGAGCGACGGATACTTGCTAATGATTCAATATAGGCTTCAGGATCTCATGGCACAAAACAAGAGGAGCAGATCAGAGGCGGGGCCATCGGGGACATCTTAGTGGATCTCACCCCTGGGCGGGTTTTTATATGTATTTGTTGTATTCACCCCTGCGTGGGATTGCCTTTCTTGTATTTTGGTATCCTTTCAAATGACCCCTGCGTGGGCCTTTCTTTCTGTATTTTTCGTTTATTCCATATTTCCCCTGCTTATTTTCGCTCTTTGAACATTATTTAATATATGTGAAATTTGCTTTGTGGTAACAAAATGGTTCAATTCTATACATACATCTTTCAAATACGCTAGGCCTACCCCTGGCACAAAAGGGCCCCCCTACTGGTTTAGGACGCGCATTAGTCGCTTGTGTGCTTTAACTGTTTATGTGATATTGTTGCTTTGAATGAGGATATTTTAGCCCGCTCCTTTTCAAAATTTATGGAAAAAAAAATCTCTACAATACCAAATACAAGTCACTACCAAAATGTCCGACCAAACTTCCATGAGTCTTGAGTTTCTCAGAAATAAAATTCTACTACCAAATCCTAAAACATTACTCTATCATCTTAGGAAAGGTGAAATCGCTGCTAAGATGGAAAAGGGCAAGAATGTCGAGATGAAGACGACTGAGGAGAATTTAAGGATGAAACTGCGTCGATTCAAACAAAAGATTCGAGAAATAGGAGAAAGAAGAATAAAAGTAGAACTAGCCACCGCAGCTGCGCAAACCAAAAGTGCAGCACTAGACGCGGAGTTGGCAGCTAAGATGGCAATATATGCTATCATGAACGAAGAGACGACTGCTATGCAGAAGGAACACGATGTCTTCAACAAAGACATAACCATGAGTCTTCAAAAGCTACGTGGAAAGTACTCTTTCTTCAACCAAGAGGCCAATGTAAGTGGTCCCGAAGGCATTGGACCTGAAGCTGTTAAAGAAGAACCCGAGGAGGAAATCGTCTATAGGCCTCCTTTCCAGGGACGTTGGAAAGAAGGGAATGAGAAAATCACCCTCAAGGCATATCTGCAGGAATATAGTGTGGGAGAAAATGTTGTCCAATGTGCTCTTATTTACGAGCATCTTCTGACTGAACGCATCCTGAAACCCCCTCAATGGAACCACTTCCGAGGGTGAGTTGGGGAACATACGTGAAACATGTGCCTACCATCCAGACCGAAATAGGCATACGGCAGAAGAATGTGTGAAGCTCAAGGCCAAGATCCGCAACCTAATCAAAATTGGGAAAATCCCCCATATGTGGGGTGACAACACTCACCTTACATGTGACCAACCAGTGCCCAGTGTACCGGTCACAGAGCATACTGTGTTCTACTGTCACTTCTTCACACATTTTAAGAGATCGATGTTGGATATCTATCGTGAGTTGGTTCGAAAGGGGGTCTTGTCCCCTATCAAAATGGATGATGAGACATTTGATCCAGTTGGGATTGAAATCTGGAAACCGTGTCCTTATCACGATGCCATAGATCACAACATTGGAATGTGCCTCGGGTTCCGCTATGATCTGGAATCTCTAATCAACAAGGGAAGGATCCAAGTTAAACTTCTCCCTTGATCGGCCATGCGGCAGTCAGAAGAAGAAGCTTTGATAAAGGCATCATTTATCATTTAAAAGCTTTATTGTATGTTTTTTTTTCTTGTTATCTTCAAGAAATGAATGAATGAAAATGATAATTTCCTTTTGTATTCAAACTACGTAGGGCCTGAATTCTTCTTTGGAGATACGTAGGCAGCCTTTCAAGGCACGGCCCCTGTCTTTTAAAATTCTCTTTTCCCTCTTTCATTCTACAAGGAAACATCGAATTTATATCAACAAATGCCGGGAGATGCAGCAAGAAGACCTTAGCTCAACGCAATTTAACCTTTCTGGGTCACTAGCCTCAAAATAAAATGAGCAAATTCCTGCTTGTTCAAAAAAAAATCATCAGTCCCCATCATTTGTGGGTTAACATATCCTCAAACAAAGAAACTCTTACGTGTTCATATGCTTTCTATGTGATAATTTGCATTACTTGCCCTGAACTAAAACTAATAAATTTGCCTTTGAGTTGTTTTTCTTTCACAGGTAGTTAGAACTGATTTGTGTCGATAAGCTGGTTGAACACCCTTATTTTACAATATCAAAAGGCCCTACAGATTCCTCCCCCGGTCGAAGTTCTCGGAAGGTCAAGTCAACAATGGGCGATAACAATGAAGAGATTGGCCTTATCGATGTTGTCGTGGCTCAGCCCGTCATTGCTGATCAGAACGAATTAATCATGCAGTTGATGCAGCAGATCACCAAGATGAGGGTCGAAATGCACAGAAGGCAAGCTCTGCCTAATCCGATTTTTGATTTCAATGCTCCAGCAAACGGAAGGCATCCACTTCACTTTCCTCCTTCAAACGCAGAACACACCCAAAACCCACCCTCCAATCCTGCTCAGAATTCCTCAACCATCAACCTAACCACCCAAAATCCCCATTATGCCTCCGCCTCTTACCAAACACCACCTCCTCCTCAAAGTACCAACCCCCAAGCGCCACTCCCTCCTCAGAATGCCAACCTCCAAACTTATCCACCCCTTCAAAACCAAAACGTCAACAACCCCCAAGCCTCCCTCCATAACCAAAATCAACATACTAACCCACAGACTTTCCCTCAAAACTACAAATCCCCTCAAAATGCCCAGAGCCCCTCCATTGCCCCACCCCTACCTCAAAAAGACATTTTCCAAATCCCAGTCCCCAATGAGCCTTACGCCAATTGTTCTGAGCTCGACCACTATGAGGAGTGAGAAAGAGAGTGGAGGTCAAAGGAAAAAACCACCAAGCTGGATATAAAGGAAGAGATTTGAAAGGCCATGAAAGAGTTGCAGTGTATTCCTGGAGTCGCCGGTTTGAGTTATTAGGATTTATGCATTCATCCGAATTTGGACCTCCCGGAAGGGTTCAAGGTGCCAAAATTTGATGTTTTTGGAGAAATAGAGAACCCTTTAGCGCACATGAGGGCATACTGTGGCCAGCGAGTGGGAGTTGGAAGAGATGAAGTTTTACTAATGCGGCTTTTTAGCCGAAGTCTAGGTGGAGAGACTCTGGAATAGTTTGCATCTCATGAAACAAGACAGTGGCCTAGCTGGAATGCTCTGATTAAGGACTTTATCGAACGATTCTCCTACAATGTGGAGATCGTTCCTAATCGTTATTCCCTAGAAAAGATGAAGCATAAATCAATTGAAAGTTACAGAGAATTTGCATACAGATGGAGAAAGGAAGAAGCTAGAGTTCGGCCTTCTACGTCTTAGAAGGAAATTGTCGAAGTATTTGTGCGGGTTCAAGAGCCCAAATATTATGATATAATCATGTTGCTCGTTGGTGCAAAGTTTGTTGAGATAGTTAAAGTAGGTGAGACTATCGAAGATGGATTAAGAATCGGGAAGATTGCCGGTGTTGCTGCCGCGCCCGGATTCTCGGATTTGTTGAAGAAGAAAAGAGAAGATGTATCTGCTATCTCTTATGAGGGGAAGAAGACCCCAAGGAAATCCTCATCGTACCAAGGTCGTTCTCGACCTTCACAAGATTCGTACCCGGCTTGTTATGCGCAGGTTGATTCCCAAAGTACCCCTCCCCCCAGTTACCAAAATACTCCTCCCACCAGTTATCGAAGTACCCCTCCTCCCAGGTATCAAAATACTCCCCCCCCCAGCTACCAAACTACCCTTCCTATCTTCCAAACCCCCCTTACTATCTTCCAAACTCCTCCTCCAGTTTACTAGACTCCATCTCATCACTACCGAAACTTCGCCCCCAAACTGTGCCAACGTTCAGACAAATTACCAAACTCCTCCCCCAACGTACCAAACCCCAACTCCACTTTAGCAAAATACCCCCTCGAACTACCAAACTCCACAGCCAAATTACCAAACCAACTCATATCCTAGATATCTAGCCCCACGTCCAAATGCTCTAAGTTATTGCCAAATGCCTCCCCCTCAACAAGGCAATTACGATCCCCCCCCCGTCCTAGATTTGAGAAGAAGTCTGCTAGAAATTTCACTCCGCTCATCAAAAGTCAAACAAAGCTATTCGAGCGATTAACTGCAGCAGGATATATTCATCTAGTGGGGCCCAAGATGGTTGACACTAGCTCAAAGTTTTACAGACCTGACCAGAGGTGCGCATATCACTCCAAAGGTGTTGGACATGTTACCGAGGACTGTATCGACCTGAAGCATAAGATCCCAGACCTGAATGACCAAAACGTGGTTTCTCTCCAGGAAGTCTTGCCTAATGTTAATAGTAATCCTTTGCCAAATCATGGAGGCATTACTATCAATATGATAGAGATAGATGATGATTGGTGCGTGACAAAGGCAATAGTTCTGATCGCTCCTGATGAGCTGGAAAGGGCAGTAGCCTCGTTGAGCATTAGACAGAAGAAAGTGTTTGTGATTATGACACCCGAGAAGGTTGTTTCCTTGGTGCCAAGAGAAACTCTTGCCCGACCAAAGCTTGTGATTGAAACAGCTGCCACTTAAGGCATGACCAGATTCGGTAGATGTTATACACCGGAAGAATTAGCTCAAAAAGGGAAGAAGAAGGACCAAACAAAAAGGCCGATCAGTGAAGCCGAGGCCGAGGAGTTCTGGAGAAAAATGCAACTGAAAGATTATTCAATTGTGAAGCATTTGGAGAAGACGCCGGCTTAGATTTATGTATGGGCCTTGTTGATGAGTTCGCAAATGCATAGACAGGCTTTGATGAGGGCTTTGGATGACACTTATGTACCTGTGGATACTAACAGTGACAATCTAGCAGCCATGATAAACCAGGTCATTCGAGGACACCGAATCAATTTTTGTAACGAAGAATTGCCCTTTGAAGGCAGGATGCACAACAAAGCTCTACACGTCACCATCAAATGCCGAGACAAAATTATAAATCATGTTTTGGTCGATGATGGGTTCGGTCTCAACATCTGCCCACTTTCGACTCTCAGGCAGCTAAAATTCAACTTGGGAAAGGTTCAACAAAACCAGGTCAATGTGAGAGCTTTCGATGGAGTGCAGAGAGACACGATAGGGGAATTAAACTTGGGAATTAAGATAGGTCTTGTAGATTTTAACGTAGAATTCCAGATGTTGGATATCAACACCAGTTATAACCTGCTTCTGGGAAGACCGTTTATCCATATGACCGGGGTTGTGCCGTCTACCCTTCACCAACTGATAAAATTTGTTTTGAAGGACTAGGAATTAGTCATTCATGGTGAGGGGAACCATTTCGATGGGTATGCGCCGATCGTTGATGAGATTTCCCGGGGTTGCTATTTCTACACGATGGAGCTGGTAAATGCCATCGGTGATGATTTAGCTCCGCAACCTCCAATGTCTGCCGTGTACAAGATGATTACTACGGTTATGCTCCGAAGTGCTTTCGAACCAGGTTTCGGATTGGGGGAACATTTTCAAGGAATTGTCGAGCCTAACCGAATTCCCGCCAAAGGAGATTTTTTTTTTTGGGTATGTCCCCACAGATGCTAATGAAGTGGAGATGATGAATAAGAGTGCTGATCGGATGCTTGCCAGACCAATGCCTCACTTGTACCGGTCATTCCCAGTACAGGAGTATGCCATCGACATCAGTCTGGGGGGGGAATCTGGGGCATGTTCGAAGAGATTGATGCGGTCATCGAGGAAGAGGCTGGGACATCGGGCATCTGTAATGCAAAACCTGAGGAGCAATTGCAAAATTGGACCTCCACACCGCTCTTGATTCCCCATGCAGCTTGGTAGAAAATACATGTATTTATGTTTGTTTTTAAAATCGGTGGTAGTCCGGAAGAGGCCCGAGACCCACCCTTTATGCAGTTTTTACTTGTTTAAGTTTTTTAATTCCCCCGTGATGTTTAAAAAGGCGAAATGGCTCTTTGCCATGGCCAAAGTTTGTGCTTGTCTTTCAATTTAAATGAAAGCCTCGTTTATCGAAAATTTGTTACTTATATGTTTATATGTTTACTTTCCTAACTTAGTTTGTTTATGATTTCAGTAATAATAATTTAAAACCTGTCAATGCCATGTTATGTCATGTCATGAGCCGAATGTACAAAATGAGGCAGATGATGATGAATGCGGGGAATCTGAAGAGGAAAATGAGGTACCTGAACATGTTGCTAAGGAGTTTCGACAATTTAAGAACCAGCATAAGCCAAATCTTGAAGAAACTGAAACTGTGAATCTCGAAGATGAGGAATGCAACAAAGAAGTCAGAAACAGTGTCCATCTGACCGAGGCTCAAAGATGGGACCTGGTTCATTTTCTTAGAGAATACATTGATGTATTTGCTTGGTCTTACAGAGATATGCTAGGGCTAAGTACGAATATGGTGTCCCACAAGTTACCGATTAGTCTAGAATTCAGTCCAATAAAACAAAAAACTTGGAAGTTCAAGCATGAGTTGAGTTTAAAGATCAAAGAGTAGATTACCGAATAGATAGAGTCTCAAGTAGTGGAAGTGACGCAATATCCGACTTGGTTAGCCAATGTTGTTCCGGTTGCCAAGAAAGACGGAAAGATCAGAATTTGCGTTGACTACAGAGATCTCAACAAAGCAAGCCCTAAAGATAATTTTCCATTACCAAACATCCACATTCTCAATGATAATTGTGCTAAGCATGAGATGCAGTCATTTGTGGATTGTTATGCGGGTTACACCAGATCCTGATGGATGAGGAAGATGCAGAAAAGACAGCTTTCATTATGTCGTGGGGTGTATTTCATTATTGTTGTTTGGTCTCAAAAATTCCGGTGCTACTTACATGAGGACTATGACGACCATCTTTCAAGATATGATTCACAAAGAGATCGAGGTGTATGTAGATGATGTCATAATCAAATCCCGTGAGAGTTCGGATCATTTGACTCACCTGAGAAAATTCTTTGATCGTTTGCGTCAATACAATTTGAAGTTAAATCCTACCAAATGCACTTTTGGGGTGCCAGCTAGCAAGTTGTTGGGATTCATAGTTAGTAGAAGGGGCATTGAACTTGACCCTTCCAAAATTGTAGCGATTCAAGAGTTACCCTCCTCCGAAGACCAAGAAAGAGGTGATGAGTTTTCTAGGAAGGTTGAACTACATCAGTAGGTTCATAACTCAATCCACCATGGTGTGTGAACCCATCTTCAAGTTGTTGAAAAAGGATGCCCTGACCAAGTGGACCGGAGAATGTCAAACTGTTTTTGATGCCATCAAGAATTATTTGTCCAATCCACCGGTGTTAGTTCCTCCGTGAGAAGGGAGTCCTTTGTTGTTGTATCTATCTGTCTCAGATAACGCATTTGGATGCACGCTTGGTCAACATGACGAAACTGGGAAAAAAGAGCGAGCCATTTATTACTTGAGCATAAAATTCACCCCAAATGAAGCTCGTTACACTCTTTTGGAGAGGACATGGTGTGCTTTGACTTGGATTGCTTAGAAGTTGAGACATTATTTGTCTTCTTATACCACATACCTTTTTTCTAGGATGGACCAGTTGAAGTATATTTTCCAGAAAACAATGTCGACCGGGAAGTTGGCTAAATAGCAAATGCTTTTGAGTGAGTTTGATATTGTGTATGTGACCTAGAAGGCGATAAAAGCACAAGCCTTAGCCGATCATTTTGCGGTGAACCCAGTTGATGAGGAGTATGAACCGCTCAAGACTTATTTTCCCGATCAAAAAGTAGCATTTGTGGGTGAGGATATTTCTGAATCATACCCTGGTTGGAGAGTATTCTTTGATGAAGTGGCGAATCATCAAGGGAAAGGTATCGGAGTGGTCTTAGTATCAAAATCTAGTCAGCACTATCCTATGGCGGCTAAATTCCGATTTGATTGCACGAATAATATGGCGAAGTACGAAGCTTGTATTCTCGGTTTGAAGATGGTCATTGCCATGAATGTTCATGAGCTTTTAGTTATTGGAGACTCAGACTTGCTGATTCATCAAGTTCAAGGAGAATGGGCCGTGAAGAACCCAAAGATCACACCGTACGTGCAGTATATACAGAAGTTGTGCAAAAGATTCCGAAAGATTGAGTTGAGACACACTCCCAGGACACAAAATGAGTTGGCCGATGCCCTTGCCACCATTGCCTCAATGAGTAAACATCCAGCTACAAGTTATATTGATCCTTTGATATAGAGGTAAAAGAGAAGCCCGTTCATTGTTCACATGTTGAAGCAGAGCCAGATGGTTTGCCTTGGTACCTTGACATAAAGAGGTATTTAGAGACCGGGACTTATCCCAAGAATGCAACGTTCAACCAGAATAAGTTGATATGCCGTATGGCCCTCAATTTCTTTGCAAGTGGGGATATTCTTTATAGGAGGACTCTAGATTTAGGTCTTCTCAGATGCGTTGATGCTAGTGAAGCTACGAAGCTTCTGGAACAGATACATGCTGGAGTTTGTGGTACTCACATGAATGGGCTCACTTTGGCGAGGAAGATCCTTCGAGCCGGCTATTTTTGGATGACTATGGAGCAAGATTATTGCAAGTTTGTGCAGAAATGTCATAAATGTCAAGTGCATGGTGATTTGATTCGAGTACCGCCTCATGAACTTAATGCTATGAGTTCACCTTGGCCTTTTGTAGCTTAGGGCATGGATGTCATTGGTCCAATAGAGCCAGCCACCTTTAACGGACACAGATTCATTTTGGTTGCCATTGACTACTTCACTAAGTTGGTGGAAGAAGCTTTGTACAAATCGGTAACCAAGAAAGTTGTAGTTGATTTTGTTCGTAATAATTTGATATGTAGATTTGGTGTACCAAAATCCATCATTACTGATAATAGAGTGAATCTCAACAGTCACTTGATGAGAGAGATATGTGAACAATTCAAGATTACTCATCGAAATTCGACCGCTTATCGTCCCCAAATGAATGGAGCTGTAGAAGCCGCTAACAAGAACATCAAGAAGATTTTGAGGAAAATGATTAACAATTATCGAGGTTGGCATGAGATGTTGCCATATGCTTTGTGGGGCTAGCGAACGAATGTTAGAACATCAGTTGGAGCCACTCCATATTTGCTAGTATATGGAACAGAAGCAGTTACACCCGCCGAAGTTGAGATACCTTCATTGAGAATCATCCAAGAAGTTGAATTAAGTGATGTTGATTGGGTTCGCAAGAGGATTGATCAGTTAACATTGATTGATGAGAAGAGAATGGTTGCGGTTTGTCATGGTCAATTGTATCGACAGAGGATGATATGTACTTTCCACAAGAAAGTAAGAGCCAGGATATTCGAAATTGGTCAGTTGGTTCTCAAACGCATTTTCCCTTACCAGGATGAATATAAAGGAAAATTTGCACCAAATTAGCAAGGACCCTACATGGTTCGCAAAGTGTTATCTGGAGGTGCCTTGGTCCTGTCGGAGATTGACGGCACCAAATGGCCAAAACCGATCAACTCAGATGCTGTCAAAAGATACTATGTGTGAAGTTTTAGTTTATATTTCTGTCATTTCCTTGTAATCATTCTATTTGCTTGTAATAGTTTTGTTTAGAATATGATCCTCCTTGTAATGAACTACGTCTGACCTGAATTCTCAAGAATGAGATACGTAGGCGGCCTATGTCGGCCTCGGTCACCCCTTATCCCCTTTTAATATTTTTTCTTGATTTGAACTACGTTTGACTTAAATTCTCAAGAATGAGATACGTAGGCGGCCTATGTCGGCCTTGGTCGGTTTCTGTGTAATTTTCTTTCTTCTGTTAATCTTTGAGGGGGAACTACGTTTGACCTGATTCCTGCCTCAACGGGATACGTAGGCGCCACATGGGCTCGGTCATATCTCCCGTAAGATTTCTATCTTTCTTCATAATAGAAGTTGGGACATAATTTTTGAGAGGGACTCAAAAATTCTCAAGAAGAAGATCTTTCAACAAATCAAGACTGAAGTTACTTTGAGATTTGCAACTAGGACAGAATTTTTGAGAAGATCTCAAAAATTCCGTGATTTGCTCATCAACAGTTCAAGATACACCAAGATAGTTAACTGGGACAGAAGTTTTTGAGAACGACCTCAAAAATTTTGGTAAGGTTCATCGGAAGTTTAGAACAACTTTGAATACTTCCCAGCAACTAATCGGGAAGACCTTGAGGCATCAACTTCAAAGACATTCACTAAGCTTGACGTGACATGACACTTGGCAGTGACCTTTTCCAAATATAATATTTTGAAAATTACTTAAAAACCTTCTTTCATGCTTCAATTATTTTGCATAAAAATGCCTTGTCTTATCTATCAAGAAGCAGGAGATCGTCGAAATCAACCGGAGATAGCAAGACAAGGAGCAGACAATCGAAGAAATCAACACAGATCAGTTCACTTTAAACTAACAATTTTCTGTGGATGCAGGAAAAGTTTTGTGCTTCTTATACCAAAGAATTGAGAATATGAGTATCATTATTTTATTCAAATTCTTAGCAAAGCGAGGTTCGTAATGAACATTGCAACTATGTTCGGAGACAGAACAAACAAAAACCGAGAGCAATATTTTTATTTTCCAGCAACTAAGGATATCTGGAAGACGTTTATCTGCATTATATTATTAGATATGATAATATTTCTTACCCTGAAGGTTATTTATATTATATTGTCGAATGAGATGATACCACTATTCGGAGAGTCATTTATGGCGTATTGTCGAATGAGATGATACCACTACCGGAGGGTCATTTATATCGTATTGTCAAATGAGATGATACCACTACTCCGAGGGTCATTTTTATTATATTGTCAATTGAGACGATATCGCCACCCATAAGATACCCAGAAGATCACCCATGTTGTCCGGTGAAGCATTATCTTCGTTCGGTACCAGGGATGGCATCATCAGAAAAAGAAATCATGCATTGCAAAAGAAAGAAGTCATGCATCGCAGAGAAATCATGCATTGCAAGAGAAAGAAATCATGCATTGCAAGAGAAAGAAATCATGTATTGCAAGAGAAAAGAAGCATGCATAGCGAGAGAAAGATTCATGCATAGCAAGAGAAGGCAACCATGCATTGCAAAAGGAAGAATCATACATCGCAGATAAAAAGTTATGCATAGCAAGGGAAAGAAATCACGCATAGCAAGAAAAAAGAGTCATGCATAGCAAGAGGAAGAAGTCATTAATCGCAAGAGGAAGAAAGGCATGCTTAGCAAAAGGAAGAACTCATGCATCGCATGAGGAAGATTCATGCATTGCGGGAAAAAGATTTATGCATCCCGGGAAAAAGTCATGCATCGCGGGAAAGGGACTCATGCATCGCGAGAAAGATTTACCCATCACAAGAAGATCAACATGACTGCATCATTTTTCTTTGCAAAAATGAGACACAAGATTTATTTGCTTTACGTCAAACTCGATGGAGTTGACGTCAAATGTTCAAGGAAAGCAGTTAAGTGTCAACGCGGTAAAAGACGTTGTCTTCCATGTGAATTGCATTTTTTATGCTAATAAGTTTTATCTCAGTCTCTATTGAGAGTATTCGAAAGGATGAATTCTCCAAAACAGACCACAAGTACGGACGACATCAGAAAGGATGCAGCACAACGTGGAGCTTTTTCTTAGCAGCGAACTGGCACATAGTCCAAAGTGGAGTACCAAACTCTTAGGACGCGAGCTAAGGAGCAACTTCCACCACAGTTAAACCGCATCCCTATCTGAAGGCATGTGGGTTTTCTTTAAGTTTATCAGTTTCTGTTTTGCATCCGAAAGGTTTGGTTTCCACCGGAGGCATCTTTCCAATCGGAGTGACAATGCACCAAGAACTTTGGAAATTATGTCCGCGTAAGTTCTTATTTATGGGTTTGAAGCGTGCCACATTCATGGCTAAGAGGTTGCTAGCCTATTTTTCATACTCGATTTACCTTGTCACTCGTCCTGAACTGGAGGATATCTTAGCATAAGATATTTCCTTTTTAACCGATTGAGTCGAACTACAAACAACCTGATTCGTTGAGTTGAAGGATATGTAGGTGGGATCAATGCTAAAAACTCGGTTGTATTTCGATATTCGTTCTTAAATCTTATTCTCGAGCATTTCGATCTCTACATAATCTGATATCGGGATAGCTCATGAACTCATTCAGAATCGTGCGTTAAATCAAACGTATCAAACTACAAGTAGCATGAATTCTCATATAGACTGAGATATGTAGGAAACCCACTTTCGGGGTTCGGCCATAATTCCTAAAAGTTCGTACCAAAATCTCTCTCCTAAGGATGAGGATCTGGTCGGTCAAAATTGGATTTGTCAATTTCATTCGCCTCAAATTTCTTTCATCAATCCAAGTTAAACGAGGGACAGTTGTTGACACCCAATTTTGACCCTTCACGATACGGATTAGTTTTTGAGTTTCTTAGTTTTTAAACGATTTAGAATAATTAGCTTTATAAAATTCAAATATTTTTCAAGGTTATTTCAATCGGTTTTTGTAATTTTTAAGTAATAAATGTATTAAATATAATTACATATGTAATTAGTATATTTTATAAAATCATCTCCGAAGATGTTACATTTTAGTTAAGGGTTTTATTAATTCACTTTAATTTAAGTTATAGTTACAATTTTCAAGTTTTAAAATAGCCTTGTCAATTTTATAACTTTTGAATAATAAATTTGCTTTATATAATTATATATATAATTAATATGTTTTTTTTATAAATATTTAATAATCATCCCAAAAGATTTCGCATTTCAAGTTAAATATTTTATTAATTTAGTTTGGTCTAAGTTATAGTTGTAATTTTGAGTTAATTAATTTTCATCTAATTTAAATATTTTATTAATTATGTTCTAGTGGAATATATCTGCTCTTTTTATACTCATTGATGGTTCATTGTTTAGTCTGAATGTCGTCCAGAGTTATAGGGTCATTAGTTGGTTATGATTTAGTTATTTTGGGTTTGCAATCCTAGATGAGGTATTAATTTATTTAGTGCTGAAATTTGGCATCTGTTTAAATTTGACTATGGTTATTTCTTTAATTGATTAAAGTCATTGAAATGTCATTTATATCGATATCCATTTAACTAAGCTTTCTCTTATTTTCTAGAAATAACCCTTCTATTTTTTGTTCAAATCTGAAAATAATGATAATATATTTATCTTAATTTTAATTTGTTGTTTAGCGTAGTCCAGTAGTACTTGGTATTATCGCCCGACAACGCCTTTCTTTGTAAATGTTACATTCAGTCATGCCCTTTTGCTTATATTTCGCTGATTTCTTTGGTCGGATACTGAATTGGCCTCGTCTTTAGTCCTTTGATATATAATCATGCTATCTTATTTGCCCAAGATAAATTAGTCTGCAGCTGGCTCCAACATTTTGGCTTTTGACATGATATTAATATCTTTAGGTTTCATTAAATAGAGTTGTTTGACCATAGCATGTTTGACCATAGCATGAAGTATTTTATTTGGTAATTATGCAGCATGTGTCCTCTCCATATTTTCAGTTAATGTTGATTGTTGGCTTTGTATTCCTTATAATATAATATGTCCATAAGTATATGTGTTACCGTTTAGTGTCACAGATTGTTTGGTAATTTTGTCATATTTAATTTGGCTTATTTAGTCTCTCTTAGAGTCATGGGTTTCAGTCTAATAGCTGGGTTTGATTGTATTCTTGATTTTGAATTTCTTAAGTGGCTTTCATTTCAATGGAATTTTGTCTCGTTTAAGTTACGTCTCTTTATTTCATTATTTCAAATGTTAATGGTGTATCTTTCTTTTGGTTGTTGCATGTGATTCTGCTTGAGTCCATTGAGAACTCTCTTCCATTCTTTGCATCTTGAGTTTGGGCCTTAAGGCCCAATTTTCCCTTTATCGAGTCAACTGGGTCAAGTGGAATCGAAGAACAAGTCCTCGAAAATTGGTGTACAGATCCCCGAAAACCCGTACATGCCGTCTACACAAGAACATACAGGAAATTGAAGCTGAGATACGTGAATATACAGCAGTATACACTAAGTGTATATACTGTGTATATGGCAGAATTAGGCTCAAAAGCTCATCCTTTATTTTGAGTTGTATTTTTTTATTTTGGGGATAAACCTTAGTCATTTTACTTGCTATCGTCTTGTTAGTTTAGGGCAGGTGGAAGATGGGCCTTTAGGCCCAAAGAAATAAATTTCAAAACTTAGTTTAGGACAGGTACAAAGATGGCAAGAATTGGGCCAAAAGCCCAAAATGAGATTAGGCCCAAGTACTGGTCCAGGCAGAAAGAAAACCAAACTTGGGCCCAAATTTCCTTCTTTACTTCATTATTCTATATTTGTTTACTTGCCGTTACTTGCCTTTAATCTTAAGGTTACAACAATTTAATTTTCCCGATAGATAGCCATTCTAAACTCTTTTTTCTAAAAATCAACTAAATTAAGCACTCACTTCCTTTGATCTTAAAATACAATCTTATAAACTATTGCACTTAGGTAATATCTTAATGTTCCCCCTTTCCCTCCTTAAAATGGTTTCCACTCTCAAAACTGTTCATTCTTTCAACTTTATTAAGTCAAGCATGCTTCTTTTCTTAAAAATCAATTAGCCAAATAGTTAATTACCGGATAACCGCGTGTTAGCGGATGTTTTAGGTGCTTTAAAACCTTACCTAGAACATTAATATGAACCTCGACCTCCTTTAAATATTTTCAATTGATTTCTGTTTTAATCTTTTGAAAAAATCAATTTTCTTAATTTCCCTTCAAAAATTAAGTGGCGACTCACAAAACCAGTCAAATAATTATTTTTTAAAATAGTCACGTCAAGCCGAGGCACTTGACGGTGTTTAGATTGCTACTATGTCGGATCAAATAGCTAAACTTACAGCGGCACTAGCAGAGTAAGAACGGATAAGAGTAGCTGAACAAGAAGGCATGAGTAAGACCGTTCAGCAAATCAAAGAACAAGTGATGAACCTCGCTCGTCGACCTACTACTTCGGCTCCCGATGGCACTGACGATGAGAGTGATGAGGATGATTATGTAGATCCACTCCCTAGTTTAGATCTCTGGACATTTATGAACTTTTTGAAATTTTGAAACGAATTTTGAAAGACTTTATAAGTCTTTAATATGAGATTTAGATACTTTTAAATGTTATTTTAAGTTTGTTGTTTTATATTTTGTTTAGATTGTTTATAATTGTGTGTGTTTGATTAGGCTGAATAGTATAGAATTGAATTGAATTGAATTGCATTTGCAGGTGGGCAGCATTCATGACCTAACGACTATCCCTCTTTCGAGGAGGGAATCACTTGCTGGATCGAACCCAAGGATAGGTTTGATCGATAGTTTCTACTGTCAAAAATAGTGCAGGAATAGTGACGGACAGTGTGGTTTTGTCCGTCGCTTTTCTGGGTTTTATTTTTTAAAAGTCCCAGAAAAGCGACGGACAGCGTGGTTTTGTCTGTCGTTTTTCAGGATTTTTAAAAAATAAAATTTCCAAAAAAATGACAGACAGGGTCCTTTTGTCTGTCGCTTTTCTAGAATTTTCAAAAATAAAATTTCCAGAAAAGCGACGGACTGCATCGCCTTTTAGAAATAAAAAAAATTAAAATTAAAATAAAGCGACGGAGTTCGTCGCTTTTGTTAAAACAAATCAAAAAGCGATGCAATCCATTGCTTTTTGAAAAGCGTCGAGCTAAAAAGCGATGGAGGTGACTGCGCCGCTTTTCCGTCAATTTTGACAAAAAAAGCAACGCAGTTCGTTTCTTTTGGCTGTCATTTTTTTATAGTTTTTTAGTAGTGCTTGTTCGTGTCTGGTTGTCTTGCCTATCAAGTAAGGAGGGCAAGGAAGCTATGTTGATAGGAGATATGGACATAGCCAGGCTTATGATCCATGGGCAACAAGTTGAGGAAGATAAGCTGAGAGATAGGGAAGAGTTCCGGAATAAGAAGGCTAAGACTACATGTAATGAGTCGGGACAACAAAAAGCTGGAAATGCAAACAGGTCATCTTTTCAATAAAATCCAATTGGACCTGCTCCATCATATGCTAGTTCACTTGCACCGAAGAACAAAGGTGAGTTCCGAAATCATAATTCTCAGAACATTAGCTAGACCTGCTCAATGTCAAGGTAGTGTGGCACAAGGAGGTAACTAGACTCCTACATGTGCTATATGTAGTAAAAACCACCCAGGAGCGTGTCATGATGACTCCACTGGTTGCTTCAAGTGTGGTCAAGCAGGTCACTTCATGAGAGAGTGCCTTAAGAACAGGAAGGGGAGTGGTAATGGGGGAAATAGAGCCCAATCTTCTTCAGCGGCTCTACCAGACAAAGCTGCACCTAGAGGAGCTACTTCAGGGACAGGCGAAGGAGCAAACCATTTGTATGCCATCACCAGTCATCAAGAGCAGAAGAAATCACCAGATATTGTCACTGTATGACCAAAGTCTTTACTTGTGATGTATAAACATTGCTTGATCCAGGTGCGAGTCTATCTTTTGTGTCTCCATATGTTGCTATGAGGTTCGATATTCTTCCCGAACAACTTCTTGAGCCCTTCAGTGTTCCACACCTATTGGTGAGTATGTTCTAGCTGAGAGAGTTTATCATGATTGTACCATTTCTGTCAATCACAAGAGCACCATGTCTGACTTAGTTAAGCTAGATATGATGGACTTTGATGTTATTCTAGGTATGAACTGGATTCATGTTTTTTATGCCTCAGTTGATTGTAGAACTCGAGTAGTTAAGTTCCAGTTTCCTTATGAGCATGTTATAGAGTGGAGGAGTAGTTCAACAGTGCCTAAGGGTCGTTTCATTTCATACCTTAATGCCATAAAGTTAGTTTTTAAGGGGTTCATCTATCACTTAGTCTAAGTTAATGACTTTAATGTTGAGACACCCCCTATTCAGTCAGTTCCAGTTGTGAGTGAGTTTCCAGAGGTCTTCCCAAATGATCTTCCTGGAGTCCCTCCTTAGAGAAAAATAGACTTCGGTATAGATATTTTTCTTGATACTCAACCTATTTCTATTCCGCCATATAGAATGTCTCTCGCTGAGTTGAAAGAGTTAAAAGTGAAATTGAAAGACCTTCTTGATAAAGGTTTCATTCTACCAAGTGTCTCACCTTGGGGTGCTCCAATCTTATTTGTGAGGAAGAAAGATGGTTCTCTTAGGATATGTATTGATTACCGCCAATTGAACATGGTTACTATCAAGAATAAGTATCCCCTTCCGAGAATTTATGATCTTTTCGATCAACTTTAGGGTGCCACTTGTTTCTCTAAGATAGACCTCAGATCAGGCTATTACCAGTTGAGGGTGAGAGAAAGTGACATTCGGAAGACAGCATTCAAGACCCTTTATGGTCACTATGAGTTTCTAGTTATGCCATTTGGCTTGACTAATGCTCCTACAACGTTCATGGATCTTATGAACAGAGTATTTAAGCCACATATTGACATGTTTGTTATCGTATTCATTGATGAAATTCTAATTTACTCAAGGAATGAGGAGGACCATGTTAATCATCTCAGAGTAGTTCTCCAAACTCTCAAGGATAAGGAGTTGTATGCCAAATTTTCTAAGTGTGGGTTTTGGCTTGAGTCTGTGGCATTCTTAGGCCATATTATATCTGGTGAAGCGATACGAGTTGACACTCAGAAGTTTGAAGTTGTACAGAACTGGCCTAGAGCCACATTTAATTTAGAGCTGATATAAAGAGCTTCTTGGGATTGACTGGTTATTATATAAGGTTTGTCAAGGGGTTCTCGTCTATTTCATCCATGTTGACTAAGTTGACTTAGAAGAAAACAAAGTATCAATGGTCTGAAGCTTGTGAGAAGAGCTTTTAGGAATTGAAATCCCGGTTAACTATTACCCAGTATTGACCCTACCAAAAAGTACACAAGGCTTTGTTATGTATTGTGATGCATTCAGAGTTGGACTTGGTTGTGTATTGATGCAGAATGTCAAGGTTATTGCTTATGCCTCTAGACAACTTAATATTCACATGAAGAATTACTCGACTCATGATCTAGAATTAGTTGTTGTAGTATTTTCTTTGAAAATATGGCGTCACTATCTCTATGGTTTTCATGAAGATGTGTTCATCGATCACAACAGTCTTCAGTATGTATTCAGTCCGAAATATCTTAATCTCATAAAGAGAACGTGGTTGGACTTACTCAAGGATTATGAAATGTTGTTGCTAATGCTTTGAGCAGGTTGTCTATGGGTACTACTGCCCATGTTGAGGAAGGCGAGAAAGAGTTAGCCAAAGATGTGCATAGACTTGCACGATTAGGAGTCCGGTTGTTGGATTCCAATAAAGGTGGAGTGGTGGTGATGAATAGGTGTGAATCATCACTAGTGTCCGAAGTGAAGGAGAAACAAGAACAAGATCCTATTTTTCTTGAATTGAAGAAAAATGTTCATAAGCAGAAAGTTATGACTTTTGAACAAGGGGGAGATGGTGTATTGAGGTATCAAGGTAGATTGTGTATGCCAAAGGTGGATGAATTCCAAGAGAGGATCATGGAGGAAGCTCATAGCTCCAGATATTCAATCCATCATGGTGGATGAGTTTGTTGCTAAGTGCCCGAATTGTCAACAAGTCAAGGTAGAGCACCAAAGGCCCGACGATATGGCTTAGAATATAGATATTCCGAAATGGAAGTGGGAGATGATCAATATGGATTTCATTACTGGTCTGACGTGTTCTCGTAGGTAACATGATTTGATTTGGGTGATTGAAGATCAGATGACTAAATCAGCCCATTTCTTGCCGGTAAAGACTACTTATTCAGCAGAGGATTATGCCAGATTATATATTCAAGAGGTAGTCAGACTTCATGGAGTTCATGTGTCTATCATTTCAGATAGAGGTGCATAATTCATCGCATAATTTTGGAAGTCTTTCCAGAAAGGGTTGGGTTTAAATGTGAACCTGAATACTATTTCTCATCCTCAGACTGATGGTCAAGCAGAGCACACAATTCATAATTTAAAGGATACGTTGAGGGCTTGTGTGATCAATTTCAAGGGAAATTGGGATGATCACTTACCTCTCATAGAGTTTGCTTACAATAATAGCTATCACTCTAGCATCCAGATGGCTCCCTATGAGGCTCTTTATGGGAGAAGATGTAGATCTCCTATTGGATTGTTTGAGGTTCGTAAAGCTAGGTTTATAGGACCAGACATGGTTCATCAAGCCATAGAGAAGGTGAAGACCATTCAATAAAGGTTCAAGATAGCACAAAGTCCATAGAAATCTTATACATATGTTAGGAGAAAAGACTTTGAGTTTGAGGTGGATGATTGGGTTTACCTGAAGGTTTCACCCATGAAGGGTGTTATGAGATTCGGTAAGAAGGGGAAGCTCAGTCCCCGGTATATTTGTCCTTACACGTATCCAAGAGAATTGGCAATGTAGCTTATGAGTTGGAACTACCACCAGAGTTAGCTGCAGTCCATCCGGTGTTTCACATTTCTATGTTGAAAAAGTGTATGGGCTATCCTTCACTTATTATACCGACTAAGAATATTGGTATTAAGGACAATCTATCTTATGAGGATATACCTGTTCAGATTCTGGATCGTCAGGTTCGCAAGTTGGGAACCAAAGAGGTTGCAACAGTCAAGGTCTTATGGAGGAATCAGTTTGTTGAGGTCGCTACTTGGGATGCTGAGAAAGATATGAAGAAGAGATATCCACATCTCTTTTCTCCCGGTGAATTCCAAATCAAGGTACTAATTTTTTTCTTGATACTCTTTAAGTTGAAATATTGAGTTATGATTTATAACTTGTTGGTTGTAGATGTTCCACCCTCATTTCTACGTAAAGTAATTTCATTTGAGGACGAATGATCCCAAGGGGGGGATATTGTAACACCTCGATCTCGGAAAGAGCTAAATTTAGAAAGGACTAAATTAGAAAGAGCTAAATTGAGAATTTTGTGAGTTAGTCTTAAATTGTGAGTTTTAGGTCAACTTGAAACGACCATAACTTTCAGCTCATTATAAGTTAGGTGGCCCATAAGAAATCAAATGAAAGATATTTGATTCCTCTTTCCAACGGCACCAAGTTTTCTAAATTCCATGTTTGGAAGAAGGATATATGTTTTTTTGAGTATAGCCTAGTTAACGGAATTCATCCATTTTAAGGAGGGGTATTTTGGTCTTTTTCATACCCCACTAGTCTAAAACGTTTTTCCCACCTAAATTAAAGGGTCTAATCAGATTTAGTCAATTGGGATTCATTCTAAAGCGTTCAAGAAATTACGGCAAAGCTCAAGAGGAGAAAAAGGAGAAAGCTTCAAGCGTTTATCAAGTTTGGAGGATTTTGCCAAAAATTCAATTCTTTCGAGGTATGTAAGCTTTCATAGTGTTGGGTTTGTTCATCCTCACACCAATCATGTAAATCTTTACCCATGAGTTCATTATTGAAGTTGATTATTGAGTTCTTGAGAAGTTCTTGAGTTAAATTGATTAATTGAGGTCTTTGAAATCCTTGAGGTGAGGACTTTGCGAAATAGTTGAGTCTCTTGATTGAGTATTGTGTGGGTTTCATTGAACGGTTCTGGGTTTGTAAAATTTTGTGAATTTGGACCATAGAACTGAAGTGGGTATGAGTCGAATCGAGTTTGGGAGAGGAAGAAAAGATCGGGAAAATATTTATGCCCAGGTCCGTGTCGCGGAGGAGCTTAAGATTTCCAGTCCCCAGTTAACTACCCCTTCTCCACTCGCAGTGAGGAAACAGAGTCCTCTACATTAAAAATTATTTCGCGACCAAAAATTTAAATCACCATCTGCGCCGCACTAGTGTCCTCTCGTTTGTGTTTTCACTCGTTTCTTATTATCAACTATCTAAACTTCATTTAATCATTGAGAGATCATACCCTAATCATAATTCTTAAATTCACATTTCAAATTCAAGATAGAGTTGAGAGTAAAGTTCGAGGGAGTCCTTTGAGTCATTTGAGAAGTATTTTGCAACCTTTTAAAACTTGTTTTAATACTTGAGTACTTGAGGATGAGGAGAGAGTTGAGTTTCATTTTTCCAAATGAATATAATGGAACTAAGTATTCCCAAGAGTAAATATTTTTACATTTAAAATGATGGGAAACCTTGATTTCCAAATGAGTTCATGAGGAGTTTTGAGCACTATCTCTTTTAAGAGAATCTTTTGAGTAATAATCTCAAAGTTGAGGATGAGGAAATATTTTTAAACATATGATCATGCGTTATATTATTGGGAGTAGTATTAAGCATCGATATGGGGACGAGTTCAAACAACTCAAAGTCCTCATAAACTATGTATGCCAACATGGGTACATGATCATACACTTTAGAAGAATCCTAAGTTCCTTCAGGCAGATCTTAATGGATCCACTTAGTTGAGGATGTCTTATACTCCGGCAAGGTATAGGATAGTTCTGGCAACGTGGACGAGACGTTGTATCATCACATAGCTCATAGTGATGGTTGTCGGTTAGAGAATCTCTCAAATAAGAGTAAAGAGTTATTATTGTATTTTTAAATACATTTAATTATTATCTAGTGTTTTAAAAGCTTTATTTATATTGCAATCTTTAATTGATGCTTTATAATGAGTTGAGTATTATTGAGTTGAGTATTCTTGAATTGATTTGGGTATCATTGAGTTGAGTATTATTGAGTTAAGTATCCATGAGTTGAGTTGATATGAGGTGAGTATGTTTCTTTCTTTCCAAGTTCAAGCTTTTATGTTATGTTCAGTGTTCCCTTTACATGCTAGTACATTCAATGTACTGACATCATTTGGCCTGAATCTTTTCATGATGCAGATACAGGTATTTTGGGTAATCAACAGGCGCTCTGTTGATACCACTTGCAGTCTAGATTTGCTTTGGTGAGCCTCCTTGCTTTCGAAAGATTCCCATTTACCTTTCAGTTTTGTTTTGTTAGGATATCGTGGATCTTGTCCCGACGTCCATCAGAGTTATTAGAGGCTTCACAGACAGTAGTATTTTGAGGAGTCTTTTCCATTTTCCTTTGTTAATGTTTGAGACTTGAGTTGACATTTCATGGCTAGTTGAATACTTTAAATATTCTTAGTTATTTATCTTGAGACTTTTGAGTCAATCTTTGCATTGAGATCATATATTATTGAGTAAGTCTTCCACTGAGTATTGAGCCAAGCCAAGGGTTTGCTTGGGACCAGCAATGGTTCTCGAGTGTCGTCCATGTCCAGGGTGTAGATTCAGGGAGTGACATGTAGCATAAGGTCAGTAAATTCATCTGGCAATAGATTTGCAACATTATGCAAATGAATTATTCCTTGAACTTCAAGTTCACATTTTTAACGAGGATCTAGATAATTCATAATTCACCTCTTATATAATTTTCAGGTATTAATCATTTCTCCCCCCGGTATTAGAAAATTTAACATTCATCCCAACATGATTTGGGAATTCATATTTGTGTGGTGGAGCAATTAAATCATAACCACACATTCAACGTTTTAGATGAAAATTATTTGGTTCCCGACCCTGAACCAATTTGATAGGGGACCCTTGTTGGCTTGATGTGTACAAGTGTTGCTACATGTTGAATAAACTCATCTCATACCAAATTTTTTTTGAGTGATTTGTTCTCGTAATCATTGGTTTAGTTATAATTGGAGGCATACAATTTCTGCTAAACCAATAAGCATTATCAACATAATTTTATAATTTGAAACTATGCTCATAATTTAATAACTAGTATTCATGCCCGCGCGTTGCGCAGATATTTTTTTAATATCATAATTTTTAAACTAAAATTATTTTATAAATTCTATTGTTAAATTATTCGTATTTTTATATTTCATTATTCACTTGTTTTGATATGGTGAATGCAGTGTTCAACCTCCTCATATATATCTGTGCGATGCATAGTTAGTATCAAGGAATATGAAAATCTAGACACTAAAAAAATAAAAATAATGCATGTTTTATAAATAAAAAAAACTGAGATAGAAGATTTTGTGAGTAAAAATTTAATTATCCGTGAAGACAGTATAAAATGTAAGACTGTGAGAATAGTAGTAATTTTTAAATCTTCTTCTATGATTTAAATAAGGTAAATCAAACTTAAAATTGCTCCATTTTTTTAGGAATTTTCTATTTTTCTATTTAAAAGGTTAAAATATAATTTGAAATATATTTTTAGTTTTTGTCATTTTGATTAAATAAACTGTGTTCTAAATTATTAGAATTGTGTCCACAACGTTATTTTTGTTTAATATATTTTAATTTAAAAATTATTTTTTAAATAAATTTTAATAATAAAATTATTTATCGATATAATTTTTATAAAAAAAAACATTTGATGTAATTTTTTAGTATTTTTTTAATTAATAAATCTATTTTTCTAAGAAAATCTGCAAATTATTAATAATATATAATTATAAGTTTTTGTTTTTGACACTTTCATTTGACAGACTTTTACATAATTATTTATAAAATTATATTTTTTAGAGATTTTTTTAAAAAGAAATTTAAATTGAAAATTCGAAAATATTTTGATGATGCCAATTGCCACTTTGCAAAATACGGATGTATAATATTCTAAATTTATTATTTTTTAAAAATGAATAGATTTGAAATAATTAAATTTATTTTTTTAAAACTCAAAATTTGAATTTATTGTGATGCTGATACATTGATACTCGTCTTTCCAGTAGGTAGAAGATTAAAATATATAGTTGAGTATTGAGAGATTTTAATAATTAGGTGAATGGGTGAGAAATTTAAGGGATGATTTAGGTTAGTTATTATTTTCTCTTTCGGTATTTATCTATATTTTAAAAAAAGATATCCTATGTATTTTAGCTATCCATTTATTAAAGCTTTCTTTTTCTTTATTTTTTGTCATGACATTTTTAAACGTATTTTAATTTTAAATTTATTTAAAAATATTTCTTTTATTTTTGCCTTGTTCTAAAATTACCAAGTGTCTTAGTATTAGACCATCATTTCTGAGGAAAAAAACCATCTTTAAAGTTTTTTTCTTCTAAAATTTATCATTATCATTACTAATTATAATAATATTTAAACATTATGTCGTTTGCATAACTTTTGATCCTTCAAACGTTATGCTCCTAACTATGATTTAGGAGCTTTTTTTTTTACCGTATAGATATAAATAATTCAGTTATTCTTTTAATGTGTCCCTATAATTTAGGAGCATTTTTGAAGGAAGAGTATAACGCAATTAAGATTAACTACTATCAAAATTTAAATTTTTAAAAATGAAAAAAAGTTAAAGTAATAGTAAATATTAGATTTGTAGTACTTTTTCAAAAAAATAATTCAATATTTGATATTTTTAGTTTTATTTTTAGATTATTTAAATTTAAATTAATTTTAATAATTCATAAATTCTGTTTTTCTATAAATCCATATATATATATACTAGTATGGATAGGCCCGGCAACATGAACAAAGTATTATTGTAAATTTGTAAAATGATACATCACGTTATGCTTGATAGTGAAATAGAGAAACTTGTTTCGCAGAAAGTTGTCCGTGTATAGCATGGGCTCAATTATGTTTCCACTATTGAAAAGACTGTCAGATTCATAAAGAAGATACAGTTTCTGTAAAATTATGAAGGCTATTAAATGGGATTGGGTGCATATATGTGTCTTCAAGACTAATCCAAAGCGAAAGTCCCAAGTGTGTGTGACAGAAAAGCATCTGATTAATCTCCCAACAAATGAAAGCGAATGAAGTTGCTGCAGTGAAAAACATCACTGCAAATCCTATTACTTCAACTCAGAAGAAGCCTTTGTAGAACAACATTATTAGAGACCTCAACAGGATTATTTTCGGCTGCATAACATCAATGTTCATAGCTTTAGTAGTATCAACATTTTGTTTTCCAAATTAATATAAAGTAGACCTTGTAACTCAATACAGAAAACAACCAAACTATGCAACAACATACCCATTGTAATTCCACAAGTGGGGTCTGGAGAATGTAATGTGTATGCAGCACCTGTTTCCTCAAAAGATAAAGCAAAAATTAGTTTGGCAGTAATAAGTATTTATTCCATGAAGAGTGAGGGTGTCAAATTTTGAAAATAAAATGTAAGATCAAACTTTGGTGGCTAAGGTTGGAATATATTCATCAGCACATCAATTTGGGCACAACCTAATTCAACCAGTGTAAAAGTTGGGATCAATTTGAGGCATACTAACAAAAGGAGAACTTGTCGTTATTATCAAAGAATGTACACCAATAAATCTGGAAAGCTAAAGTCGTATTACATTTACTATGAAGAGCACAACATGAGTCATAAAAATATTTATGTTGTTGTCCACAGATTCCAAAAGTATGGGTTATCTTGATCTATGTGATGAGAACTGAAAATCTATGTTGTTGTAAACAATTCGACCTTTTTATAACAACCACCTCTCATAATAGCTTTTTATTACCGATTGTTTATGTTTCTCTTTCAAAAGTTTGAATAGTAAAGTCTATTCGATTCTTCAATCACTCCTTCAAAATCTCAAAACTGAGTGCCCTGCCTCCTATGTAAGGATCCATATTTTAACCAAAAGTATAAGAGAGGCTAATACTATGATTTTGCAAGTTAAACAATGATTGCTGATTGGAAAAACAAAATCTATGTACATGGCGGATTCACTAAAAGTAACTTATTTTTCAGGATCTGAGATGGGTGTGTGCCCACACTTTTGAAGAGTCCGAGCAATATATATTTTAGATTATTTTCAAGTAAACTATAAATATCAAGAAACCTCTTAGCTAAAGGTTTGAAGAAAGATATTCATGATCATATTAGAAATATTATTGTGGTGAATTTTGTAATTATTTCTAGCCAAATCAAAAAGGAACAATCTTTTGTCCCTACAACTACGGAAAAAAAAGAAATGTATATCCAGAATCAGACCTTTACAGATTGAAAATAAGAAATTAGAATGTTTATTAATCCTACATAGCCAAACTACAAAGCTTTTATTAATATGTTCAAGAATTTATCAATCCCATAAAATCCGTAAAGATTATAACAACTGGTCTAACTCAACCCAAAAGGTTAGCTCAACGGGAGAATTGTTCAAGTACATACCATTACTTAACCCAACAGCAAAAAGGAAAACTACAAACCCAAATATAATCCACAAATTTTTCAATTCATTTTCAACAGGAAAAATCCAAACTTTGTCATCAAATCTTCTCAAACACAGACCCTTGACTACACCAACATGAATAAAAAAAATTAAAGAAATAGATAGAAAGGGTAAAATAATGAAATACGAAACATACCCAAATTTGGTGTCAAGCACAAAAGAATTTCAAAAGTAGAATTAGGGAATCAAAATCAAAGAAGCTAGAAGACACAATAAAATTTTGGAGAGAAATTTCTAGAAAACACCACTGAAAAGTATGCTCACCCGAGATCATATACTTGCTAAGAACAAGAGGAAAGGAGGGGAGAACAGACGGTCGGAGATGGAGGTGTTTGACGGTCGGCATACTTTGCAAATGGCGCCAAGATTGATGGATGCTCACCTGAGATAGAACGGAGGTGTAAACTCCACCATAGTGCAAATTTGAGAATAGGACAAGAGGACAGAGCAAAACGTTTGGAGAAGGAGGTCTTTAGCGGTGGGCAGTGGCATTTCGATTAATGAAAGATGAGGGATCAAGCTTAAGGTAAAGCATAGAACGACAAAAATAACCCTTAAATTGAGTGTATTTTCACCACACATGTTGACGGAGAGGAGTGTGCTTATTCACTCTTCAAAGACTAGCTCGTGTCAGCATGGGCCCAATATAATTATTTTTTCATTTCAATTTATCTGACATAGATAAAATTTTGAAAATTAATTAAATTTATATATATATATATATATTCTTAAAAATATTTGAAGTTGTTAATTATTGATATTTTTACGTTATTTTAAATAATATGTGTTATTTTCTCTGTGCCAATTTATGTGGCATATGTAAATTTTTGAGGGCCCAACAAATTTAATATATGTTTTAAAAATATTTAAATTATTAATCATTGTAATTCATAGTACTTTCTACATAATTTTGAGTTTCTTTTCTACTAGACTCCTTTTCATTTCATTGATTTGGAAAAAGGCTCCTTTTCCTACGGCCCGTTAAAAATAATATAATTTATTCAAATATTATATTCATTAATACAATATAATACGATACTCCTTCTATTTTATTTATATGTCACTATTTTTTATTTTATGTGCATTAATAAATTAAGTAAGTTTACTATTCTATTCTTATTTTTATTTTTTTGAAGTCAATTTTTCAATCAATTAATATGAACTAATTTAGTTTGATTAATTAATTTGACCAATGAACATGAATTATTCACTTAGTTTTTCTAGGTTGATCAAATATATATTTTCAAGGCTAATAACTCACAAGGGTAAAATCGAAAGAATATTATAATTTATGCAACATTTTTATGAAATGACAAGTATTATGGATCAACTATTTATAGTATGGATGACTTATAAAAGGAAACAGAGGGAGTATATCTTAATTCTCTGTTTGTATGATACAAATAGAGCTTAATTATCTATTTGTATGATACAAATAGAGAATTACGATATACTCCCTCCATTCCTATTTATATGTCACTATTTTAGATTTCACGTTCATTAAGAAACTAAGTAAATTTACTCTTTTATCATTATTTACTGTTTTTTTGAAGTCAAGTATTCAATCAATGAACATGAATTTATTTATTTTATTATTTAATTTGACCAATGAACATGAAATATTTACTTAGTTTTTTTATGTTAGTCAAATATATATTTTCAAGACCAATGACTCACAAGGGTAAAATAGGAGTAATAGTGTTATTTATGTATTGATTTTGTGAAATGACAAATATTAAATATTATCTATTTTTAGTAAGAATGACATATAAATAAAACGGAGGGAATATATATATCTAGGTCGGTCCCGCATAAAATGACTTGTCTCAAGAAGCTGTCTTTAATTTCACCACGTAACACAGGGTTGATAAAATAAGCATATCCGCATAGGGGCAGTTCTGACAAAGGAGTACAAATATTTATATTGTAGCTACACTGAAGTTCCTTTTCAGCCAATTGCAATGCTCTATAACATATGACAATTGAGTTAAATGATATTGGGTTTTTGGTCATTTGATGTCCATATAAAACAACCTTGCATTTTGTACAAGTAAAAGAAGAATTGAGTATTATTTAAAATGACTATATTGACCCTCTTTCAAATGAAATTTACTTCAAGCACACATGTTGACCACCTCGGGTGTGCTTACTGTGTGTTGTAAACTCTTATTAGTAAGTAATATAATATATATAAATGTCATTTCTTATCTCATTTTTAGGCATAAGACTTTGTTATTCTAAATTTTTTACGACATGTAACATATAAAAAAAATTAAAAAACAAAATACCACCATCGCATTTTAACCACATATATATTGGTAGAGTCTAATACATCTAATAAAATATTAAAAAATGTAATGTATCATATGTTATAACATAAAATAATTTAAGAAAAATTAAAGAGGAAACAGTATAAAATAAAGCAATTCTGGAGAATATTGTAAAAAAAAAATAAGCTAAAAGAAGTTGAAGCAAAGTGAATATGCTTTTAACTACAATCTAGCCAAAATAAAATAAAATGAATGGTTAAACAATTTTTTTAGAATTTCTCCAGAAAGTGACACCAATGCACCCACATCAAATTCCTCATTTTTTAAATGATTAATCACAGAAGCATTTGCTTTCACATATACAATTTTTTTATTTAAAATATTTTCTTTGTCGTTTTTTTATTTCTTAGATTTTAAATTAATTTGTTAATGGATATTGGTTGCAGTTTTTTTCTTTAAAAAACTGCCAAGTGCAGATTCTCACAATAATAAAAGTAGAAAAACGGATGGTTTTTTTTCTTTACACCCACGATTTTTTTCTTTTTTTCTTTTAAACTGCAAATCTTTTTTTTTTCCTAATTTTCTTCATATATTATTTATCAGAAACAAATAGTTATTAAAAAAAGAATTTATTTTTACCCCATTCCTCTATGAAACATCCCGTGTTTTCTTAATTTATTAAAGAAAGTACGGAAAAAAAATTCATAAAAAGACTACCCCATTCCCAACGAAGGATTCACAGTTTATTACCTATTTTTGCAATATTTTTTATTCTTTTTTTGTTTAGAACGATTTAAAATTATTTATTGTTAAGTTGTAAAAAAGTTCCTTTAAAATCATTTTAAAAATAAAATACTAATTTATTATTTAATCATATTAGATGTAATTAATTTTAATTATTTAAATAGTCTATTTTTGTGGTGTTGACACATATAGATATAGATATAGATATATAGCTAATGATTATTATTATTAGTATACGCATCCGCGCGTTGCGCAGATTTTAAATGTAATAATTTTATAATTAAAAATAAATTGTCACGACCCAAATTTACAAGTCGTGATGGCACCTATGTTCCCAATCGATATGTAAACCAACCCAATAGTTTTACCAATTTAACTAAATAATGAGGTAAAAAAGTAAACAAGAAGTAAATATCTCCAACACTAAGTCCTTCATAAATACGAAATGCGGAAAGCTAAAATACCATCCAAGACTTGGTGTCATAAGTACAAGAGCTTCTAAAATACGATGCAATTCTGAAACTAAAATGACAAGCCTAAACATAAGAGATATCATGTCCGAAAACAAAAGCAACAGAATAAACCATAAAATAGAGGGAGGTGTGGGCTATGGAACAACCAAGTAACTCACCACAACTCCAAGATACTTCAAGCACGGACTAAAAATCTCCACGAGAGGTGCTCGTATTAGGAATCGAATCTGCACCACAAAAGAGTACAACAAGTGTAGTATTAGTACGAAACCACGTGTACCCAATATCTCATAGACCGACAACGAAGAAGTAGTGACAAGAATTTATATAAGGAAATCAATCATTTACTTATACAAGTCTATATTATACTTACTAATCAAGTTCCATCAATAAGGAAAATCAACTTCATATAATGTACAACCACCAATAAACACACGTAATCAACAATAATGCATGGGGTAATGAGATGCAATGCAATGTGACACTATGAAATGATATGCCTCAGATGTCAAGTACTCACTCAACCGTATATACATGATACTCCTCGGAAATACGTCGAGAGTTCATGACCCATGGGGGACTCGCGAGGTCTATATACTGACACGGACGATCTCTATATGTTTGTGTAGACGATCTCAATGCACTATCATAAAAATCAAACAATTTTCGCTCCGACGATCTTCATGTGCCCAAATTATAACCTTAATATCTCACCATCTCCAGCACAGACGATCTCCACGTGCCCAACTTATACTCAATCTCATGTCAATGCATGTGCACAATATGATATCAATGAAAAGGGATGATGATGCATCTCAATCAATCAAATATCAATATGATATGTAATAACCTCAGCTATCATAACTATACGGGTTCAATAAGCACACAATCACACATAAGAAATCAATCAATAATACACCAGCTAATGCCCATATGATTTGGCATTCTCGGATTACAATCCGCATTCTATAGTAATAAACTTTCCCTTTATAACACCGGTACTCGTACCAATGCCCGTCACACCATTGGTACGAGACCCCCATCTTTCGCCCTTACCCATTGTCTATTCCATTTTTAATCATTTATTAGAAAAGCATCCTTCAACAAAGTTTGGAAGTCTTAACATACCTTGAATGCCGAACACGTGCTACGAATCCTCAAGATTTTTCCTTCCCTTTTCGCAAAGCTTCATAACGTTCTCAATCTACCAATTTTGCAACATTCATAAGTAAACGAGTTCATAGACACTCATATTACTATGCGTCTAACCTAGACCAAAAACTCATCAAAATGCTATAATCAAGCTCCTAATTTTGGTGTCAACTAATGTGTCACGTCTTATATTTCCTAAAAATCAAGCCTTGGGTTAAACCTCAATCTACCCAAACATCCTAAAATTCAATGTTAAATCATATAATATACACCTAATAATTAATTACCTATCTCAATATATTAAAACTAGGTTTACAATATGACAAATAATTACTTCCTCTGTCCCAATTTATGTGACTTACTTTCCTTTTTAGTCAGTCCCAAAAGGAATGACACGTTTCTATATTAAGTAACAATTTAACTATAAAATGCCTATTTTACCCTTAATGAAATGATTTACAGTCACACAAATTTCTATTATTCATTTTGGACCACAAATTTTAAAAGTCTTCATTTCTTTCTTAAACTCCGTACTGAGTCAAATTACCTCACATAAAATGAGACGGAGGGAGTAATAATAATTGAATTGAACCACTGGTTACAAAACCAGTGGCTACCCTCAGAAATAAAAGGGCTTCCCCTTCCATTAATGCATCCCAACCTGACCCCAAAAGTTTTCCCTGAACCTCATTAATTACAACAATTATACTTTTAATTTTAACAAGGAATAACAGGTCCCAATCAAGGAGAAAAGAAGCAAAATTATCTCCTACCACTATATTCCAATTTACTAACATATTTAACCTTCCCAATAATTAACGAATCATTGCAGCCTTTCCCGATAATGAACGAATCAGTGCAGCCTTAAATTTATACACATTAGACAATGATTACTTATTAGAAGATACTCATTCCTATCTCGAAAGAATTAAATATCAATTAATTTCAACAATTAATGCAGTGACCCACTTTCTTTTATCCAACAATCTATACACTAAAACTAATAATACTTGAAGCTCCTCCAACAAACAAAAACTACATATACCAGAACGAGTTTGGCTAGGCTTACCGAGACACTCGTCCTGAATCGTAATTACTCCCGTTTGAGTGCTCTTCTTTTGTTTTCCCCTAAAAGTGCATCATCAAACCAACAATTCTGATGATATGTTTGTATCCTAATCACAATTCATCACAAACTCTTATTATCATTATGCTCAGTTAGCCCTTGCCATCACCACAGAGTCCACCTTGTCATCGACATGATATCTCAACTCAACTATACCGATCAAATTCAAAAGACTAACTCAATTTTATACGCACTTTCTTACTAAAATTCTCAATTACCTTTACACAAGTATACACGTTGAGACTTCCTTTACCTATAAGCTTGTCATCCTAATATTGATCCACTTTCATGGAGCTTACGATGAAATCACCACTCATTTAAAATCCTTGAGCTACACTTCACAACCTAAAGACATCAATATCGTACCAAAGATCCACCACTAAAAGCTTCCTTATAAATAATGCTTAACCCATTCGTCTGTAGTAACAAGCTAGTTGATTTCTCAAATATGAATGCAACATCAAATCTTATTATATTAGCATGTGATACAGTTGATAACTCCTTAAGTAGTTAGTATTCACACTTACAATCGACGCATCCATTTTCATATAACACTAGTACCACATCGTGAAAGTTTGTTAGATCCACCACTAGAACACATAATACCTACCGAGAAGATTGTACCCAATTAGCCCACACATTTCTGCCCAGTAAGTAACTATAATACACTACCAAATTCGTTCAGTCTCTCATCCAAAGCGATATGCATTCCTTCGTAGATCAAGTCCATAGCAAGAGTAACACAGTCCATAACTCTAACCAAGTAAGAAGCGGTACCATTGTAATAGTCGTATCATGACCCTCTTTGATATACACTCAATATATAAAATCGTAGTAGAGAATCTAACCTCAATTGGTGCAACATCATTCTCATCATTCGCTAAGCAACCCATACATATTATGACCACTTTGCTTACTGTATTTTTCATAGTTACAATGTTCATTTCTAGCCACCCCTTGAATCATTCCACTTTCAATTGTCAAACCACTCTAGATATTAATCACATTGCATTTTATTACCCCTATTCATCATTAGAATTAATCAATATGGACAAGTCAACCCATCACAAAGTCTCAATACCCCCAAAAGCCCAAACACATATTACAAGGAAATACACAAATTCGATACACTTAAATATAATTAATTTTAATTATTTAAATAGTCTATTTTTTGTGGTGTTGACACACACACAAACACACACACACACACATATATATATATATATATATATATATATATATATATATATAATGATTATTATTAGTACACGTGTCCGCGCGTTGCACAAATTTTAAATGTAATAATTTTATAATTAAAAATAATTAATAAATGTATTATGAACTTAACAATATATTAACTTAAACAATATGCGAAAATGATAACTTTAACAATATATTAAAATAAAAAATGAAAATAAAAATTTCAAATATAGCACATTAAACACCAATCATCCTACAAAAAAAGTATAACGGTGTAACAACCCGAACCGTCGCTACTTATGAAGGGCAAACATCGTGAGTAACTTGAGCCCACCATCCCACTAGAGCGGGGATGATGCCGCTGCGGCGGCGTTGCCCCAGCGGGATGGTCGGGGACAAAACTTAATGATGCGAAGTCTTATTTAATTTTCTCCTTTTTCCCTAAGTGTAAAAAAAAAGGCGAGGATCACCCCATAAATCCTCAAAAGGATGCTCTAGGCTTGGGAAGGAAGGAGGAATAGATTTCTAGCGCAAGGTTGACGACAACTCGCTGATTCCCGATCGAAATCCACCATCTCGTTGTCTGGAAGCAAGGATTGGAGCTACAATCCCTCTGCAGCTGCTGGGCGCCTAGGTAGGCTAGGTTTACTCAATTAAATAGTCGTAAATTTGTGCTCACTGCGTAATATAATGTTAATTGATGGTAGAATTCATGTTTAGGCCTTCAGGCACGGAAAAAGAGATGATTGTACAAGTACCCTAGTTGCTAAATATAATGTGTACCGTGGGGAAAAGTCTTGTCTGGTAAACTAGGGTTAGATGAGGGGTCAACTGCTAGTTTTGTGTTGTATATGCTTGTTAATGGTTCTGTTGTGTGTGTACATGCATGTGAATAGAGAAACATGAATCGAACCTAATGAGACGAATACGTATGAATAATTACATGCCATGCACCTGTTATTTGACTGTATGACTATATGAACTGTTCGTTATGGGTGTGATTATGGCTGTGGTTGTGCTGACTGGATCGAGTGTCACATTTTGACACATCTATTGGATCGGGTGTCAGGTTCCAACACATATATTAGACCGGGTGTCATGTTTTGACACATCTATGAGAGATCGGGTGTCACATTTCGATACACTAACAGTTTGAGTGTGGGTTCCATGAAAGAACCACTAGTGATCATTACATTTATGTCTACCTGTTATTGACATTGGAAAATGGTATGTGCTCTTAAAATGATGATTGAATTATGCGTCCTACATATGTGTGTTTTCCGTATTGTAATTAATTGCTTATACCCCGTTTACTGGAATTAACTGAGAATGATTCAGGCCTAATCGATATGAGTTCTGGTAAGTGGAGACCGAGGGTCCAGGTGTTATTATCAGCTATGGTTAGAGGGGCTGTTTGTGTTCTTAAATAATGAGAAGAAGGGTAGTGTCCATGATCCAAAAAGTAGTTAGATCCTACCTTGGGAATGGGATTCATATTCGAAACCGTTAGCGATCTTGGATAAGGTATACTGTGTAATCAAGGGTTGAATTGTGATGTAGAAGAAGCAAGGGTATGTCGTGAGTGGTTGGTCGGGTTGGGAGTGGTTATATTCGGTAACTACTCTATGAGATAGAACGGTTAAGCTATGATCAAGAATGGAGTGAAGTAGCGTGATAGACTAGGGTGTTGTAGTCAAGTGATATTATATTTAAGGTATACGTGAATGGTAAAGGCATGAGGATAAAAGTGGAAAAGGTGCACTTTTCTATCGCATCGGGTTGATCGATGATACCTACCAGTACGTGTGGTTTGTACTGATACTACTCTTGCTATGCCTCTGGGCGTAGTCTGGTTGCTGGGTCAGTGATGTCTCATAGGTGAAGACGAAAACAATATCCAACAACTTTTACTCTTCCTTTCGTGTGGTGGAAGTTGTGTCGTTAGTTACTGTGTTCTATACCTTGTAATCTTATAAGCTCTTGTACCTGTTTAGACAACATCCCTGGGTGTTATATAGTTTATAAAATGTAACTTGGTTTGTTTAATAACTCTTTATTATGTAAGAATCCCATGAAATTCCTTTTATCTCTAGTTTTCTTAATCTTCTGCTTGTTTTTAACCGTTTGGGAATCAAGGGTTCTCCTACTTAGGTGTTAGAGTAGGTTCCCGCACGGCCCGGTGGGTTGGGTCGTGAAAAAATGGTATCAGAACCCAGGTTGCCAGTCTCTCAGTACAAGAGCAAATATAGAATAGACTCATGTGGATGGGTGTGTTGACGTCCACATCTAATCTTCAGGAAGCTATGAAGCATTCTAGGAAGTTGTTCCATTTCTTCTCTCCTTTCGTGCGAGTTATTGCTTGTGGTATGGGTTGAGTCCAATTGGTATCTACTGGTTCCAATTTGTATCTCAACAAAGTGAACTGAAAGTTGTAGTTGCGGCTGAAGGGACACAAGCAAGGTAAATTGGAACCGAGAGGGTTCCAATTGGTATTTGTCCTTAAAGGCGGTATAAGTGCATGGACGATCAGCTAATGGTCATCCATCGAACAAATTAAGTTAATGAATTTTGACTTTCCTATGTGATGTAGTTGGAAATTTTGATTATGTGCATAGTGATTGTCTGAATAACTGCTAGTGTGCGAAGTGTGCTTGCTTGAATGCTACAATGTGACTGGAAAACAAATTATGGATGTGTGACTTGATATAATTACGAGAAGGAATGTGGCTGTTAGTTGAGCATGGACTTACCATTGATAAAGAGGGTAAGGGAAAATAACGACTTGTGATTGTAGGGAAAATCCGGTTTCAGGGTAGTCAGGTTTAGTCAAGAACCATGTAAGAAAAAAGGCTATTATTACATAATAGAGAAATTTGTTGTTATGAAAGGTTCCCTTGACGTATGTCTCAACTGATTATAAATTGTGTGGTTAATAGGCATATTCTGGAGATGGCCATGCTTGTTGTGTTAGATTAGTGGGAAAGGTTCTGGTGTGTATACCGCTGGGTTGACTCGTGGTGGACAATGTCTATCCTAGCTAAGAGTGTTATCCTAAATGCTTAGTTATGACCCTGGAAGTCAACAAAAAATTCTAGAAATGGGGAGGACCCCCAGGAATTGTTATCCAGGGAATTAGTCCTGTCGGAGCCACTGGGGCGGGATCATTCCCGCCAAGGTGAGACCGCCAGAGCAGGCAGTCCCCCGCCAGAGCGGGCCAGGGCAAGACATAATCTCAACCCTGTCTCCCCTATTTTTCCCTTGTTTCGTCTATGGACCCCAAATTGTGCATGGACTAATTTCCGTAACCTAAACAGTGCTTAGCAATAGAACAATGAGGGATAATCACCTAGCATTAATTAAGGCTATGAAAATAGCAATAACGAGCATCCACGTACTTACAGAAATCTTAAGGAAAAGTAAAAGAAATATAGAAATATTGTTTATTACATGCCAAAGAGGGGAAAAAACCAAATCAAGGTCCATGGGAATAGGAAGTGTTGTTGTCAGACTCCATGTCCTCTGGGGATGTCTCACCAGTCCACGCCTCACTCAACTAAGGGAACTCCCGAAAGTCCTATGGCTCTAGCATGGGAAGCTCCCGCTGGGGGGCGATGCAAGAGAAAATGACCTTAAGGGTTTTCCACATCCGTCCCATCAGACGATCCCTCTTTACATTTTTCCTCTTCTCCCATCGCAGCTGGCGGCGAAGCATCTCAACTTCGAGGGCATTAGAAGGTGGAACTGAAGTCGAGGCGCTAGCATAGGAGCTTCTCAATTTCCTTCGAACGGCTGCCAGGTCCTCTTCTACATGCGCGCATGAAAGTGGGGGCTGAGACTAGGTAGGAAGGGTGTCGTCGGCCACATGAACATCCTCTCCTTTGTCGCCCGTCTCGGCCGCTGCTCTACTGCTGCCGACCCCATCCGCTTTCCTCTTTTTCTTTCCCCGAGTGGAGAGCTGCCTGATCAAAAGAGGATGAAAAGGGGGATCCATAGGAACTACCTCGTAGGTGTCCAAGAGTGGCACCCCCACCCGCTTGTGCATCGTCGTCACCAGCTCGGGTTGGAAAAAAGCCTTCTTGTTCACTCTGTAGAAGATCTTCCACTGGGACACTATCTGTGCCCCCATGTTCAGCTCAATCCCCTGCAAAGCACAAGCCACCACTGGAGCCCGAGGAAATGTCACGTCGGTGCGGTTGCTTGACGGGCAGATCCTCCTAGAAACCAGGTGCAGCCACCTATTGGCATCCGGTGACCAATGAGTACTAGTGATGCCCTCCGTAGTAGCGCAGTACACCAGATCTCGGCGTGCAGCCTCAACAAGTGTGTCTCGCAGCCAACCCAAATCTATTTCCCTTAGTCGGGTCTCGTACTCTGAGTTGGAGACCTCTAGCATCGCATAGATAAACTGAGTTCTCATGGCGATGTAGACCCCTCGAATGTGTATGGTGGGGTTAGGATCGTCCCAACGGATAGTAGAGAGTAGGGCATAGAACTCCCTCACCCAGCCGGAGCGCGCGGCAGGGGAAGCCTCGATCAAGGGACCCCAACCAAACTCTAGCAGTTGGGCATGGAAGGCGGGGACTTTCTCCGCTAAGCCCAACAAGTAGGAAACTCTCTCCCCTAAGAATTTGGTATTCCGGTGATCATGGTGTCTCTCCCGACTTGCAGAAACGAAGAACCAGACGAAAGGTAAGTTTTACTCATTAATTGCAACCATAGTAGACAAGCCTGCATATTTCATGAAAGGTACACGTTATGATTCCATAGAATTAGTCAATATCTGGTTAAGGAAAAAGAAAAATCTCTATTTGAAATGGCAAGGGGTCACTGTCCAGCAGAGTCTCGCCACAGCGGCCCCGCCATAACGAAAGTGTCACGACCCGAGAGGACCCCCTAGTCGTAACACGGCGTACTCGACCTCTTGGAGGTCTTATACAAGCCCTTAGCATATCATGAACATTAAAGCATATGAAAATAGAGAAATTTAAAACTTTTCTTTACAATCGAAGTCTTCATAAAATAAGAGAGAGTCTATGACACTATATCTCAAACCATCTATAACATTTAGAATAATAACTCTTTCATAACAACTTAAGGACACGACCCTTACATAATAATTATTAGGGACACGACCCTTACACAAGTCTAAAGACATAAAACATAAAAACATAATGACATAAGTGTACGAGGTAGATTCATCCTAGAAACTATAAGGACTCCCTAAGTCTTCATTCCCAAGCTTCTTAGAAACCTAACTTCCAAGCATAAGACATCACATCACCAAACCCTACACTTTGTAAAAATGTAGAAGAAATATGGGTTAGTACAACACACATACTAAGTATGGAAGCCATGCAAGTAAAACCATTAAAACATGCTTAAAGCGACATTTAGTTGAAACTATGATTTATGCACTTTTGAACACCATTCTTTAGAAGAGTTGGAGAACATAAGTCATTGAGAACTCACATATAGTTTATCAAACACAAGGGTAACACATCAACAAAGCATAGTCTCCAAACATAGTCATAATGCATCTATCACTCATTACAAGACATAATACTCAAGCATAGTCAATATCAAGGTCATTGCATCATAATAGAGTAATCACATAAGTAACCCTAGGTTCTACTTGTGCAATGCATAAGTAGAGTGCATAGTCCTACCTACACTAAGTATTACCTTTGGATCACCATGCTCATACTTATCATACATTAGTCTTATCCATAGGTCATATACTTAGTAAGGGGACATTCACAAACATTAGTTCATATCGAGAAAAGTCAATCATTAACATAATACAATTAAAGCATGCATTATTCATAATCTTCATAATAAGATAGAACAACACCATTAAGGCATAGTTCATGCAACATGTTCATATCATACATCTTAGATATAATTCAAATACTCAATATCATAGGTAAACCATCTTCATAACTCCTTCATAAACTTAATTGTGCAATGTACACATGGAGGCCCATACCCCCACATATACTAAGCTAATTCATCAAGAAGTCATAAGTGAAGTACACATGCATAATCATCATTCATATCTTACAATAAGTGAAGCCAACCTTAACATGCTTTTCATCTTTTAACATCACTCCATAAGACACCACTCATAACCCCCTTTTCAAGCCTACTAGTGCAATGTACATATGAAGTCCCATACCCCCACTTATACTAAGTAAACCATCAAGAAGTCATAAGCATAGTCACATACTTCATTAATCATCATGATAAGAAAACTAACCATAACATCATTCATAAGTAACCATGCATGAAGAACTCACACTAGAACCCCTCTTAAGACCCACTTGTGCAATGCATAGGCAACGTCCCACTCCATTACCTACACTAACTAGTATCCTCCAAGTAGCCTAGCTAGAGTTCATGTCCTTATCTTCATTCATATTTTAAGCTTTCGGGAAACTTCGCCATAACCGACATAAACCATGAGAACTAAATGGAATCCGGTGTCTACCTCCCACACCGAAAAAAGAGTGTCGTACTTGCCAAGGTAGGGCATGAAAGTCATTATAGCATCTAGGTGGATCCACTAGCTAAGAGTCCTATGGGGGTACATAGTTACAGGATATGGAGATTGCTTCTAGAAACCTTATACTATCTAACGTGCGGGTTTCCATCTCACGAGATTTCATAAGGGGAACCTCCCTCCTTTGTGAAGGAACCCATCTCATTAGGGACCTCCCTCCTTCATGAAGGAACCCACATATCCTCTCGGTGCTAAGCTTATATTTCCCTTTTTAGGTAGTCATTAGTCTTTACATTACCATTTAAGGTCACCTAGAATACCTTTAGGGGAATACCCCTCCTATAGTCATAAAAGCTCAAGAGTTCATAGATGATAAAACCTTTCATCAAGAACCTTCATCATGTGAGATTGACCTTTCACATTATCATACCATGTATAAGATAGACTAGTTTAGAGTACAATTGAGGAAACCTTTCAAGAGATCACATTCATTAGATTATAAATAGCTTCATTCATTCATGTGTATGTGTACATGTGTGATAAAGCCTTTCACATAAAACACCTTTACTCATAGCATGTTCATATTGTGTTAACAAGAATTACCTTTAATTCAACATAGCAACAATAATACCAACATCTCACAACATTCATACTTGCATTGCATCTCATCATAACATGATAAATTACAAACTAGGGTTAGAGGGAAGAGGGAACCATCATCCAACTTCATCATACATGAATTAAGCAAGTACATTCAACAATACATAAAGAATCACATTGATATCATCTCCTCATAGCCTTCAAGGCCCCATTCAAGACTTAACCCTAATTCCATAGTAATCATACATAATTTAAGATAATATCATCATACAAGTATGAATTACTTAGTATCACATTCAATTCATAACCTTCAATCACTATTCAACACAAACTAGGGTTAGAATTGGAGAAAGAATGGGAAAATGGGTCTCATGGGGGATTCTTCACAAATCACCAACACTACATGAATTCATCCATAATTGTTCATATATCATCTATCAAAATCAGTTTATAACAACAATTCATTATTTATAAAGAAGACCCACGTTTTTGGATAGAAATCTACAATTTGGGGGATTTTGAAAATCATCTTTGGAAGGACCTCTTGGGGAAAGGGATCCCAAGAGTGAAGATCTACCATACCTTAGTTAAACCCTATGAATTTCGTGTGAAACCTCCCATCTACAAGCCCTTTCTAAGCTCCTTCCAAGTTCTTCAATGGAGTCTTGAGTTGAGAGAGTTTTGAGAGAGAGAATTTTGGGAGGGAAAAGAATTGGGTTATGTTTTGGGGTCTTGACTTGTGGTGAATTAATGGATTAGTTTAGGGTCCTATAAGTTTATATAGTCCATTAATTAACCACCTAACCGACCTCCCTTTACCCCCTCTTAATTAAATAACTAAAACACTAACCCTCAACTTAAGTAAAAACTGTCAAACCAGTTCCCATCCACGTCTAGCCTTCCACGGATCGTTGGTCAGTCCACTGGCCTTGGTTGGCTTCCGTAGTTTGGGACTGTGGCTCTTACTGTTGCAGTCCCCTAAGAAAACTATGTATGGACTCACGAGGTCCATCCACGGACCGTGGTTTGGTCCACAGGGATTCCAATGGCTCCGTGGATCACCACCCAGGTGAGGAAGCAAAACTGCCAAGGCAGCATAGGGGGATTGTTTTGGGGGCTTAGTTCTAAGTGATTTCATGACTTGGCTTAGGGTATTGCCAACCTATTAAGCTGATTAACCAACTATCTAACCAACCCCATAAGCACTTAATTAATTAACCAAATTAACGCCATATAACCAACCTACAACTAGAGGGCTGGAGATTGGCAGCACCTACGAAACCCCTATCCACGAATCGTTGGTGCGTTCATGTGGCGTGGACTGCCTTCTTGGTTTCTGACTGGGGCTTTCCTGTTGCCAGGAACCAAGTCAAGTTGCAGGCCTGATCCACGACCTCACTCCACGGGGCATGGATCAATTGACGCCTCGTCAATGGCCTTCGTGGGTCAAGCTGTTTTTGACAGCTTTTGGCCAAAGGTTGGGTCCTCCTCAAGGACCCCTTGGGTGCTCCTTGGGGGGTCGTACCCGGTCTTTTGGACCCTAAACATGTCCATCTATGAATAAGAGTCACTCCTATGGGTTTTAGACCTCAAAACACACACCAAACACCACGACAAGACACTAGCACCCACACTAGCACCAAAGACTAGTTTCCGGACGTCATGGTCGTTTCTTGACGTTTGACCTCTAAAGTCACCAAACTAACTTCAATAGCCATTTTTCATCAGTTAAACATGTTTCCATTTATAAGCTAACATGTGAGGCTCTAGGTCAACCTACTAGATTCAGTCAAGCCTTAGCTAGGTCCTATTAATTTCGTATGGGGTGTAACAATATCCCCTCCTTGGAAACATTCGTCCCCGAATGACACTTAAAACATCTTAAGGAAATTAAAACTCAACTAGCAGCCCAACAAGCATGTAGTCATCAAAGTGATGTACAACTTAAACAAAAATACACCACATACCATGAGCATCATTTCAAAAGGATTAAATTAAACTCCAATTTCAACATAGTCAATGCAATTATAAGAAAGTAGGAACTACGTTTATCACTCTTCATGCATGACATTATATGTTTAGTTATGTTCAAGGAGGAACTTCCTTCTCCAAGTCATAACATACTCACATGCCATCTTAACACTCATATGCAAGTTTCCATGCTCAATAGCACTCTTTCCAGGAGGAACTTCTCAACTCCTTACTAAGACATGCTCATAACTCATTTTTATGAAGTACAATAGATCACTTATAACCAATGCACTACAACATGAGGGAAACAACTTCACAGAAACTCATTTCTATTCAAAATCACAAGTTCTTTTTTTCTTTATGGAAATGCACAAACCTCATTAATTCGCATAAACATGGGAGGAACTACCTCCTCCACTCTCTAAGCAAGTTCAACACCACATAAGGAGCTAACATGCCATTTCATAAGAACACATTCAAGTATGTTCAATAATTCACATCATTAAGTCAAGTAGCCATATTACACTTAATGCACAACTTAGGAGAAAATCTCCATTTAAAACACACCTAATACAACATGAGAAAATAGGGACTACCTCTACAACCTCAATATGCATGCAACTTAGACATATTTCATTTCATTGGAAGAATTTTCCTACTCCAACTCAAAGCATACCTATTATATCAACCTAAGCCACTATGCAATTACTTCTTAAAAGCACTTTTAAACCATTCACCTCATGAATCACATAGGTTTCTTACTCAAATTGCCTATCCACATGAGGGTCATGAGACATGAAAACTCATTTTATCTCAAAACATGAATTCTCAAGAACACATTTACACAAGGAGATCATGAGAACACCTAAGTCCCACATCACTCCTAAAACAAATCATAAGCCCAACTAGGAACTCTTGATCTCAAGCTAGAATAGGAATGGAAGAAAGAGATGAGGATGTTGGGATTTCAACAAGTCATGCTTTCTAAGCACACCATCCCCTCTTTAGGAGGAAGCCCTCACTACAACCCTCAAGAAAACTTCTTTCAAGAACTCCTAAAGACATAACCAAACTCACATTTTGCCATCCTTGAAAAAGTCTATGGTCCTTAACATCTAGCAATTCCATATTCATATGAACCAATAAGTACTAAATCCAAAATAGGTAGAAATTGCACTCAAATATCATCTTACTCAAAAGGTGAAAACTAATACATACTCAAGAGTCCCATGTTCTTCTAACTATCCGAGCCCTATCATCAATAAAAACACACCAAGTATGCAACCCATCCATACTAAGAGTCACATCAAGGTCTAAATTGACAAGTTCCACCAAGGCAACAAGAGTATTTCTAGGGAACTAGGTAAAGGGACATCTTCCATAAACCCTTCTTACTAACCCCAAACCATTGACCGGGGTAAAATCTGAAAAAAGGTTCTATTAACTCATCCGGAGAACTCTAAGCCTCATAGCCTCATATGGCATCATACTAGATAAGGTAATACCGGAACACAACATAGCCCTTACTCTCACATGAAATTACCAACATATCGGTACCTTTATCCAAAAAGTCTTCCAAGTCAACCCTAGTGGCATCCCTTTCTAAGGCCTTTACTAGGATATCACTCAAGGTTTCATATCAGTCTACCACTCCGGTTCTAAGTTTCTCAAACTCACTAAACCACATAAGGTGAGGATTTCAAGTATATCAAAACATGAACATCTAGAACACTCAACTTCTCATATCCATCACCCGAAATGATTCCATTAGTGGGGAATCTTCAAGCAAGCGTAATTCATGAACATCAAGGAAACTCAAAGACCTTACCATCTAAGCACATTATCCCTCACTTGGGGTAAGCCTAGACAAACTCTTCACAACATCATTCCCTTAAATTCTAAGGTCTGAGCAAGTCATAACTAAATCTTCACACTCCTTACATAATATGATTCTAAACCATTGATGATTTCACTTCTACCTTTTTTTAAAGGAGTTTACTCACTCAACAACTCTAGGCACCACTCTTCCTCAAAGTCCATCACACCATAACCATCATTATGGTTAAGTTGGGTTATACCAATCCACCACATACAGCCCTACTTAAATGACCATACTTTAGATCAATCTTAAAAGACAACTAACTCTTTTGGAAGTTGGTCAACACCTACACTCTTCTTCCTTACCTCAACTAGGTGGTACATGCAACCTCAAAGTCAACTTTATAACACAACATAAACCAAACATGACCTCACAATTACCTTGCTAGGTAGGCACACTATCTCCCCCTTAAGAGTAAGCCTACACAAGTTCTTCTAACCAACACAAATGCAATTATGAAGCATTAATCACACTAAATACAACTCACAATCTATTACATCAAGGTTCACAAGTCACATAGCCATAATTGGCATCACAACCAACCTTTCTCCCTCGCACCTTCTAGCAAGAACCCTTCAAGCGGTCCTACAATAAAGACCATAAGACAAGGAATAAGAGAGAGAGCTTATAGATCTATGGCACGACTTAGATAATGAAGAAGTGAAGTTTCCTAACGTCCTATAGCCTCACGCTCATAGATGTGTCGCGACTCAGACAGATGAACAAGACTCTACTAGACGTGGTTTGAGACATCCTAAGACTATTTCAAAACCTTATGCTATGATACCAAGTTTGTCACGACCCGAGAGCACCCCCTAGTCATAACACGGCGTACTCGACCTCTTGGAGGTCTTATACAAGCCCTTAGCATATCATAAACATTAAAGCATATGGAAATAGCAGAAAATTTAAAATATTTCTTTACGATCGAAGTCTTCATAAAATAAGAGAGAGTTTATGACACTATGTGTCAAAGTATCTATAACATTTAGAATAACAACTCTTTCATAACAACTTAGGGACACGACCCTTACATAATAATTACTAGGGACTCGACCTTTACACAAGTCTAAAGACATAAACCATAAAGACATAATGACATAAGTGTACGAGGTAGGTTCATCCTAGAAACTATAAGGACTCCCCAAGTCTTCATTCCCAAGCTCCTTAGAAAAATAACTTCCAAGCATAAGACATCACATCACCGAACCCTACACTTTGTAAAAATGTAGAAGAAATATGGGTTAGTACAACACACGTACTAAGTATGGAAGCCATGCAAGTAAAACCATTAAAACATGCTTAAAGGGACATTTAGTTGAAACCATGATTTATGCAATTTTGAACACCATTCTTTAGAAGAGCAGGAGAGAACATAAGTCATTAAGAACTCACATATAGTTTATCAAACACAAGGGTAACACATCAACAAAGCATAGTCTCCAAACATAGTCATAATGCATATATCACTCATTACAAGACATAATACTCACACATAGTCAATATCAAGGTCATTGCATCATAATAGAGTAATCACATAAGTAACCCTAGGTTCTACTTGTGCAATGCATAGGTAGAGTGCATAGTCCTACGTACACTAAGTATTACCTTTGGATCACAATGCTCATACTTATCATACATTAGTCTTATCCATAGGTCATATACTTAGTAAGGGGACATTCACAAACATTAGTTCATATCGAGAAAAGTCAATCATTAACATAATACAATTAAAGCATGCATTATTCATAATCTTCATAATAAGATAGAACAACACCATTAAGGCATAGTTCATGCAACATGTTCATATCATACATCTTAGATATAATTCAAATACTCAATATCATAGGTAAACCATCTTCATAACTCCTTCATAAACTTAATTGTGCAATGTACACATGGAGGCCCATACCCCCACATATACTAAGCTAATTCATAAAGAAGTCATAAGTGAAGTACACATGCATAATCATCTTTCATATCTTACAATAAGTGAAGCCAACCTTAACATGCTTTTCATCTTTTAACATCACTCCATAAGACACCACTCATAACCCCCTTTTCAAGCCTACTAGTGCAATGTACATATGAAGTCCCATACCCCCACTTATACTAAGTAAACCATCAAGAAGTCATAAGCATAGTCACATACTTCATTAATCATCATGATAAGAAAACTAACCATAACATCATTCATAAGTAACCATGCATGAAGAACTCACACTAGAACCCCTCTTAAGACCCACTTGTGCAATGCATAGGCAACGTCCCACTCCATTACCTACACTAACTAGTATCCTCCAAGTAGCCTAGCTAGAGTTCATGTCCTTATCTTCATTCATATTTTAAGCTTTCGGGAAACTTCGCCATAACCGACATAAACCATGAGAACTACATGGAATCCGGTGTCTACCTCCCACACCGAAAAAAGAGTGTCGTACTTGCCAAGGTAGGGCATGAAAGTCATTATAGCATCTAGGTGGATCCACTAGCTAAGAGTCCTATGGGGGTACATAGTTACGGGATATGGAGATTGCTTCTATAAATCTTATACTATCTAACGTGCGGGTTTCCATCTCACGAGATTTCATAAGGGGAACCTCCCTCCTTTGTGAAGGAACCCATCTCATTAGGGACCTCCCTCCTTCATGAAGGAACCCACATATCCTCTCGATGCTAAGCTTATCTTTCCCTTTTTAGGTAGTCATTAGTCTTTACATTACCATTTAAGGTCATATAGAATACCTTTAGGGGAATACCCCTCATATAGTCATAAAAGCTCAAGAGTTCATAGATGATAAAACCTTTCATCAAGGACCTTCATCATGTGAGAATGACCTTTCACATTATCATACCATGTATAAGATAGACTAGTTTAGAGTACAATTGAGGAAACCTTTCAAGAGACTCACATTCATTACATTAGAAATAGCTTCATTGTTTCATGTGTGTGTGTACATGTGTGATAAAGCCTTTCACATAAAACACCTTTACTCATAGCATGTTCATATTGTGTTAACAAGAATTACCTTCAATTCAACATAACAACAATAATACCAACATCTCACAACATTCATACTTGCATTGCATCTCATCATAACATGATAAATTACAAACTAGGGTTAGAGGGAAGAGGGAACCATCATCAAACTTCATCATACATGAATTAAGCAAGTACATTCAACAATACATAAAGAATCACATTGATATTATCTCCTCATAGCCTTCAAGGCCCCATTCAAGACTTAACCCTAATTCCATAGTAATCATACATAATTTAGGGTAATATCGTCATACAAACATGAATTACATAGCATCACATTCAATTAATAACCTTCAATCACTATTCAACACAAACTAGGGTTAGAATTAGAGATAGAAGGGGAAACATGTGTCTTAAAGGGGATTCTTCAAAAATCACCAACACTATATGAGTTCATCCATAATTGTTCATATATCATCAATAAAAATCAGTTTATAATTACAATTCAACATTTAGAAAAAAGACCCACGTTTTTTGATTGAAATCTACAATATAGGGCATTTTGAAAATCATCTCTGGAAGGACCTCTTGGGGAAAGGGATCCCAAAAGTGAAGATCAACCATACCTTAGTTAAACCCTATGAATTTCGTGTGAAACCTCCCATATGCAAGAACTTTCTAAGCTCCTTCGAAGTTCTTCAATGGAGTCTTGAGTTGAGAGAGTTTTGAGAGAGTTTTGAGAGAGAGAATTTTGGGAGTGAAAAGAATTGGGTTATGTTTTGGGGTCTTGACTTGTGGTGAATTAATGGATTAGTTTAGGGTCCTATAAGCTTATATAGTGCATTAATTAACCACCTAACCGACCTCCCTTAACCCCCTATTAATTAACTAACTAAACACGAACCCTCAACTTAAGTAAAAACTGTCAAAACAGTTCTCATCCACGGCTAGCCTTCCACGGACCGTTGGTCAGTCCACTGGCCATGGTTGGTTTCCATGGTTTGGGAATGTGGCTCTAAATGCTGCAGGCCCCTAAGAGAACTAAGTATGGACTCACGAGGTCCATCCACGGACCGTGGTTTGGTCCACGGGGATTGGAATGGCTCCGTGGATCACCACCAAGGTGAGGAAGCAAAACTGCCAAGGCAGCATAGGGGGGACTGTTTTGGGGGCTTGGTTCTAAGTGATTTCATGACTTAGCTTAGGGTATTGCCAACCTATTAAGCTGATTAACCAACTATCTAACCAACCCCATAAGCACTTAATTAATTAACCAAATTAACGCCAAATAACCAACCTACAACTAGAGGGCTGGAGATTGGCAGCACCTACGGAACCCCTATCCACGAATCGTTGGTGCGTTCATGTGGCGTGGACTGCCTTCTTGGTTTTTGACTGGGGCTTTCCTATTGCCAGGAACCAAGTCAAGTTGCAGGCCTGATCCACGACCTCACACCACGGGGCATGGATCAATTGACGACTCGTCAATGGCCTTCGTGGGTCAAGCTGTTTTTGACAGCTTTTGGCCAAAGGTTGGGTCCTCCTCAAGGACCCCTTGGGTGCTCCTTGGGGGGTCGTACCCGGTCTTTTGGACCCTAAACATGTCCATCTATGAATAAGAGTCACTCCTATGGGTTTTAGACCTCAAAACACACACCAAACACCACAACAAGACACTAGCACCCACACTAGCACCAAAGACTAGTTTCCGGACGTCATGGTCGTTTCTTGACGTTTGACCTCTAAAGTCACCAAACTAACTTCAATAGCCATTTTTCATCATTTAAACATGTTTCCATCCATAAGCTAACATGTGAGGCTCTAGGTCAACCTACTAGATTCAGTCATGCCTTAGCTAGGTCCTACTAGTTTCGTATTGGGTGTAACAATATCCTCTCCTTAGAAACATTCGTCCTCGAATGACACTTTAAACATCTTAAGGAAATCAAAACTCAACTAGCAGCCCAACAAGCATATTGTCATCAAAGTGATGTACAACTTAAACAAATATACACCACATACCATGTGCATCATTTCAAAAGGAGGCCCCTAGGAAAACATGTGAGGCTCTAGGTCAACCTACTAGTTTCAGTCAAGCCTTAGCTAGGTCTTACTAGTTTCGTACAGTGTGTAACAGAAAGGGAGTCATCTACACCGGGATAAATCCCGCCACAGCGGGATGAAGCCCACCCGAGCGTCCTTCATTTAGGACGAACTCCAAAATACGATCATGGCTCCCTTTCACCTCAAAACCTCGTTTTTAGTAATTTTTTCATCAGATCAGTGTATCTAGAGTACCGTAGTACCTAATATGCAAAAAATTTAGCAATACAACCCTTAAATGATGCCCGAATCCAAGTTTTACACCAAGAACCTATTCAACTTCCCACACCCATTTCGAAACCGTTTCAGTCATTTTATTGTGAATCTTTATGCTCAAAACGTTGTGGAGACATTGTGAACGTAAGGGAAGTGCCCATGCTATGTTTTTCTTACCAAATCAAGCAACCAGAGCTGGATGGTCAGGGGCAGAACTTAATGACGCGAAGTCTTATTTTCTCCTTTTTCCCTTAGTGTCAAAAAGAGGCGAGGATCACCCCAAAAATCCTCAAAAGGCAGCTCTAGGCTTGGAAGGAAGGAGGAATAGATTTCTATGTTTACTCAATTGAATAATCATAAATTCGTGCTCACTACGTAATATATTGTTAATTAACGGTATAATTCATGTTTAGGCCTTTGGGCACAGAAAAAGAGATGATTGTACATGTACCCTAGTTGCTAAATATGATGCATACCATGGGGAAAAGCCTTGTCCGGTGAACTAGGGTTAGATGAGGGGTCGATCGGTAGTTTTGTGTTGTATATGCTTGTTAATGGCTCTACTATGTGTACCTGCATGGGAATAGTGTAACGACCTATTCCCATTGTTATAGAAAAGCCAACGGGTAAATTTTTTGGCCGAAAACATTTTCGTAGTAATTTGGAATTTCCCAACCTAGTCCAGATTTGGACGAAATCGAAGTCATTTAAGTCTAGGTAAATCTGGTAACAATTGGGTGATGTAATTATGAATTTGATCAAATGAGTAGATACCTAAGACGTTAAGGAAGCCGTACGACTTTACGGAAATGAATTCGGGCGAGTAAAACTCCCGCATTTGATCTTAGCGTGAACTGGTAGTTTCTGAGTGTCGTTAGTTGAAGGTGAGTTATGAAATAGGGGTATTGGAATTATTAAATTTGCTCACAGTTCCGTTCAAGACGCTATGGCGGGTTGAGGACCATTGTGGCAGGTTGAGGATCACTGTGGCGGGCTAAGGGCCGATGTGGCGGGACAGTCGCAATTTAAGTCGGAAATAAACCTCAAACGTCTTTATTCTACAATTTTTATTCTTGAGAGTAAGGAGACGAACCCCATGCGATTCTTGACAGTTTTCCACCATTATTAAGGATAAAAGTAAGCTTTTAACTCCCCAAATCCATTTTTCAATCAGTAGATTGTAATGTAGTGGGTAATTATCGATGGGAAAGGGTTTTGATCTGGAAATTATGGTGGAAAAAGTCCTAACTTGGGTATGGGGATCATGGGTTTGATCTAGGGTTGATAGAATTTTTAGTAGTTCGGGTAATTAGTCATTGTTTATTGATTTTTGTGTTAAATTAATTATTTGTAGACCAAAAACAAGCGGAACGAATCGGGAAAGGGAAGAATCAAGTTTCTTAGGGGATTCAAGCTTGTTTCGAGGTAGGTGATGGTTGTGATTTCATGATTGTATGATGTATGTTTGTTCTTGCTTCATTATGATACATATATGTATGCGACTGTTGCATTATTGATCACATTATTCGTAAATAAGGATTATTGAATAATTGTTTCCATGAAATCATGACTTGATTTTATGATTATGAGAATATACTTGTGATTATGATTGTGGCTTGTTGAATGGATCAGGTGTTACGTTCCGACACACTAACTTTGATCGGTTGCCACGTTCTGACATAAATATGGGATTAGTTGCCACGTTCCGGTATAAACATTAGATCGGGTACCATGTTCCGGTATGCTAACAATTTGGGTTTGGGTTCCATGAGAGGACCATTGAATTGACATAACTGTATATTTGAGAATTGAGAAATGCTCCGTTGTTCTTGAATGTTGTTGATTTTGTATATGTTCGGTGTATGCATGTTATTATTATGTTGTAATGGCTTATGTATATTGCACTTAGTGGGATAGCCGCGTGATCCTGCCAGTACAGTGTGGTTGTGTATTGATACTACATTTGCTCTTTCTTTGTTGAGTACAGGGGATCTTCCAGCGGCTATTGACAAACCTCTCTTAGAAGATCAGTGACCGTTCGAATTCAAGGGTGAGCCAGTTCTTCCGGGCTACCATGAGTTTTTTTTCTATCTACGTCCACATTTCAGACTTAGACTAGTACTTTAGTTAGTCTTATGTTTAGATTTGGGTTGTACCCTTCTTATTTAGACTTATGGTTGAGCTTTAGATGTTTTGGTACATTGACTTTCATATTCTATGCATTACTTCTGCAATGTTAGTTTTGGTTGTTAGACTTTGGTTTGAAGTTTATGGGAATTCTATTTCTTTTCCTTAACATTTAAACATGCTTCCATAACTTTAAACGCCTTAGTTGTTTGATTCTTTGGTTAGCTACTTAGTATTAATGGTTCTCCCACCGGAGGGTTAGTGTGGGTGCCAATCACAATGGTCTGGGTCGTGACAAAGTTGGTATCAGAGCCTAGGTTCGTTGATCTCGATGTACCAAAATGAGTCTAGTAGAGTCTTGCGAAACGGTATGGAGACGTCTGTACTTTTCTTCGAGAGGCTATAGGACTTTAGGAAATCTCTTTGTTTCTCTTGTCTCCTTTCGTGCTATAACTTGATTACAATTGGTATCTGGTGATTCAAATTGGTATTTAACCTCCTTCACTCTTCTGTCCGCAGATGGTTAACACTAGGTTCAACGACGTCAGACCTGTAGCTCCCGTCAATACTCTAACTGAGGAATCTGCAGTGAGAGGTCGTGGTCACGGCAGGGGTAGAGGAAGATCTAGGGGTAGAGGCCGAGGAAAGGCACCGCCTACTAGGGATGGAGCACCGGTTGGAGATGCTCTTAGAAATGAGGCCCCTCATGCGCACCATAAAGAGGTAGAGAAGAATGTAGAAGTTGAGGAGAAGGAGAATGTTGGACTAGAGGAAGAAGTGTAGGCTGAGACTACATGTATTCCTCCCTTAGACCCAGTGTTAGCTCAACAGATCATGTCGTTGTTGAAAGGATTGGTTGGTCCTGGAGTGCTTCCCTTTGTTCAAGCGACTCAAGCTTATGTCAATCCTCATGTTGCTATCACTGCGCCCAAGGTGGTTGGAACTGGAGGTAATGATGCTTTCTTCCGTCATTTGTTGGGTCCTGTTATGACTGGTAATGAGCCTGATATGTTGACTAAGTTCTTGAAGTTGAACTGAGAGTGAAGATGCATATGAGTTCATCCTAGATTTCTATGAGAGGCTTCATAAGTTAGGAATTGTCCATCAGCATGGGGTTGAGTTTATGACTTTTCAGCTTCAAGGTGAGGCTAAGCAGTGGTGGAGAGCTTATGAGGAATGTAGATCTTTAGTTTTACCCCACTTACTTGGACCCAGTTTCATGTTTTGTTCTTAGAGAAGTATGTGCCTCGGACTTTGAGAGATCGTAAGAAAGATGAGTTCATGGCTTTGGAGCAAGGTGGTATGTCTGTGGTTGCTTATGAGGCTAAGTTTCATGCCTTGTCTAGGTATGTTACACAACTGGTGACTACTGAGGAAGAGAGGATCCGTTTATTTATTAAGGGACTAAATTCTGAGTTGCAAGTTTATCTGTTCATATGACCTCTGCAGGGAAAATCTTTAATGAGGTAATAGACTTTGTGAAGAAAGTGGAGGGGGTGAGGTGAGACGGCCAGGCTAAGGCATTGGCTAACAGGGTCAAGAACTCGGATAACTTTCAAGGATCTTACTCCAGAAGTTCAGGGAGGCCAGCACTTGCAGCCAAGCCAATTCAATCCGTTATGCCCGCCTCTATAGGTAATTACTCGGGAACTCCACCTTATAATTTGATTCAGGATAGCCAGGAAGTGCACCTTCGGTGGGCAGCAGGCCATCTTTTGATCGTACTTGTTACAATTGTAGAGAACCTGGGCATATGAGGAGATATTGTCCCCACCCACACATGATGGATTCTGCGTAGCAACAGTGTAGAGAAGTGGTACCATCGGGAAATGGCAATAATAGTCGAGGGCGTCCCCAAGGTGGGCGAGGAGGAAATCAACGAGGCCGCGGAGGTAGGGGAAATGGTAATGCAGGCAGAGGTACAGTGTAGCTAGGTATGGAAGTCATCCGTCAAGATGATAGGGCTCAGTGTTATGCCTTTTCGGGCAAGAGCGAGGTAGAGGCGTCTCACGCAGTGATCACAAGTACTATTCTTATCTGTGATCGGATGGCTAATGTGTTATTTGATTCGGGTTCTACTTAGTCTTATGTACCCATGCGATTTGCCTCAGAGTTTGATATGATTTGTGATATACTTGATACCCCTATCCATGTTTCTACCCCAGTTGGAGAGTCTTTCATAAATACCCATGTCTATCGTGCTTGTCCTATTTTGTTTATGGGTTTTCAGACTTGGGTTGATTTGGTGATTTTGGATATGATTGACTTTGACATAATCTTAGGCATGACTTGGTTGTCCCTCTATTATGTTGTGCTTAATTGTAATACTACGTCTGTGACTCTAGAAATTCCAGGAAGGGAAAAATTAGAGTGGGAAGGGGTGTACAAGCCTAAGCAAGCTAAGATCATATCCTCTATTCGGGCTAGTAAACTAGTAGGGAAGGGTTGTTTGTCTTATTTGGCTCATATTAGAGATGTTGAGGTTGAGTCTCCATCTATTGAGTCTATTCATGTGGTGTCAGAATTTAGAGAAGTGTTTCCTACAGATAGATTTCTGCATTGATTTGGAACCTGTTACCCGCCCTATTTCGATCCCTCCGTATCGCATGGCTCCGACAGAATTAAGAGAGCTTAAGGCTGAAATCCAAGAACTTCTTGTTAAAGGATTTATTTGTCCTAGTCCTTCCCCATGGGGTGCTCTTGTCTTGTTTGTTAAGAAAAAGGATGGTAGTATGAGGATATGTATAGATTACCGACAATTGAATAGGGTCACCATTCGAAACAAGTACCCATTACCTAGAATAGATGATCCTTTTGACCAATTGCAAGGTGCATCAGTTTTCTCTAAGATTGATCTAAGGTCTGGCTACCATCAGTTGAAAATTAAGCCTGAGGATGTGCCCAAGACGGCGTTTAGAACCTGCTATGGGGACTACGAGTTTCTAGTTATGTTTTTTTGTTTGACTAATGCGCCTGCAACTTTCATGAGTTAAATGAACGGGGTGTTCAAACCCTTCCTTGATTCGTTTGTTATAGTCTTCATTGATGATATTTTGGTCTATTAGAAAAGTGAGGAAGAGCATGCCAACCATCTTCGTATTGTTCTGGGTGTTCTTGGGAAACAAAAGTTATATGCAAAATTCTCTAAGTGTGAATTTTGGTTGACTTTGGTTGCATTTTTCTGGCATGTAGTTTCAAAAGAAGGGGTGATGGTAGATCCCCAAAAGATTGAAGCGGTTAAGAATTGGGTTCGGCCTAGCTCTGTGACGAAAGTTAGGAGTTTTGTGGGGCTCGCTAGCTACTACCATCGATTTGTGAAGAACTTCGCTTCTATTGCCACTCACTTGACAAATTTGACCAAAAAGGAGATACCATTTGAATGGACTGAAAAATGTCAGGAGAGTTTTCAAAAGCTCAAGACTCTTTTGACCACCGCACCTATTCTAGCACTACCGGTGGAAGGTAAAGATTTCATTATTTATTGTGATGCTTCACATTTTGGCTTGGGTGTTATGTTGATGCAGGATAAGAACGTCATAGCTTATGCATCACGTCAGCTGAAGGTGCATAAAAGGAATTACCCGACGCATGATTTAGAGTTGGTAGGGGTAGTATTTGCTCTTAAGATCTAGCTGCATTTCCTTTATGGTGTTAAGTATCAGATGTTTACTAATCGTCGTAGTTTGCAGCATGTGTTCACTCAAAAGGATCTGAATTTGAGACAGAGAAGGTGGATGGAGTTACTCAAGGATTATGATGTGACCATTCAATACCATCTGGGCAAGGCTAATGTGGTAGAAGACGCTTTGAGTCGAAAATCAGTGAGTATGGGTAGTTTAGTTTGCTTGACTGTATCTAAGCGACCCTTGGCTAAGGAAATTCAGACCTTGGAGTCTAAGTTCATGTAGTTGAGCATCTCAGAAAGAGGTGGGTGTTAGCTAGCATTGAAGTAAGGGCCACACTCATTGAGGAGATCAAGGCCAAACAGTTTGAGGATGAAAATTTGAATGAGCTTAGAAAGAAAACCGTGATTGGTAAGGCACAAGAGAACACTCTTGATGCGGAGGGTGTGCTCACATTTAAAGGAAGAATTTGTGTTCCTTGGGTAGATGACTTGATTAAGAAATTGTTGGCAGAATCCCATGGTTTGCGGTATTCTATTCATCTGGGTGTAACTAAGATGTATAGAGATTTGAAGCAACTTTATTGGTGGCCTGGCATGAAGAAGGATATGGTGGAGTTTGTGGCTAAGTGTCAAAATTGCCAATAAGTGAAGTATGAACATCAAAGGCCTGCAGGTTTGCTTTAAAGAATGGCAATTTTGGAATGGAAGTGGGAAATGATAGCTATGAACTTTGTGGTTGGTCTTCCCAAGACTTTGGGGAAGTTTGATTCTATTTGGGTAGGGGTTGACCGATTGACTAAGTCAGCCCATTTTATTCCGGTAAGGATAGATTACAATGCTGAACAATTGTCTAAGGTGTATGTGAAGGAGATAGTGAGGTTGCATGGGGTGCCCCTTTCTATCATATCATGGTACCCAATTCACATCCAAGTTTTGGAAGAAATTTCATTAAGAATTGGGAACACAACTCACTTTTAGTACACCCTTCCATCCACAGACGGACGGGCAGTCAGAGAGGACTATTCAAGTGTTAGAAGCCATGTTGAGGGCATGTGTGATTGATTTTGGAGGGCATTAGGATAAGTTCTTACCTTTTTGTGAGTTCTCCTATAATAATAGTTACCACTCCAGCATAGATATGGCACCATTTAAGGCACTCTATGGGAGGAGATATAGATCACCCATAGGATGGTTTGAGTCTGGAGATGTGAAACCTTTGGGGGTTGATTTAGTAAAGGATGCTCAAGATAAGGTGAGAAGTATTCAAGTTAAGCTTTTAGCAGCCCAAAGTAGACAGAAGAAGTATGCAGACCATAAGGTAACATACATGACATTTCAGACTGGTGGGAGAATGTTCTTCTTAAGGTATCACCCATGAAAGGGGTGATGAGATTTTGCAAGAAGGTCAAGCAAAGTCTTCGATACATTGGTCCCTTTGAGGTTCTCGAATGTGTAGGGCCAGTGGCTTATAGATTGGCTTTACCTCTTAATCTATCGGGAGTTCATCCGATATTTCATGTGTCCATGTTAAAGAGATATCATGGTGATGGAGATTACATCATAAAATGGGACTCAATTGTGTTAGACAATGACCTCCAATATGAGGAAGAACCGGTTGCAATTCTTGATCGTGATGTGCGTAAACTGAGGACCAAGGAGATTAAGTCCGTGAAAGTTTAATGGAAGCATCGTCCATTTGAGGAATCTACTTGGAAAATCGAGAAGGACATGCGAGACAAGTATCCCCAATTGTTCGTCTATTCAGGTGCCTATTTTTTCCTAAGTTTGTCACTCGGGGACGAGTGATGGATAAATTGGTAACTATTGTAACGACATGTTCCCATCGTTATAGAAAGCCTGAGGGGAAAAATTTTGGGCCAAAATTTTTTTTGTAGTAATTTGGAATTTCCGAACCTAGTCCAGATTTGGACGAAATCAGAGCCATTTACGTCTAGGTAAATCTGGTAATAATTGGGTGATCTAATTATGAATTTGATCACATGAGTAGATATCTAAGACGTTAAGGAACCCATATGACTTTACAGAATTGAATTAGGATGAGTAGAACTCCTGAAATTGACCTTAGCGTGAACTGGTAGTTTCTGAGTGTCCTTGGTTGAAGGTGTGTTGTGAAATAGGGGTATTGGAATTATTAAATTTGTTCACTATTCCGTGTAAGCCGCTATGGCGGGAATTTGTGTCACCTTGGCGGGGCTGCTGTGGCGGACTGAGGACCGTTGTGGCGGGACAGTCGCAATTTAAGTCGGAAATAAACCCCAAAACGTCTTTATTCAACAATTTTCGTTCTTGAGAGTAAGGAGACGAACCCCAGGCGATTCTTGACAGTTTTCCACTATTCTTAAGGCTAAAGGTAAGGTTTTAACTCCCCGAATCCGTTTTTTGATTCGTAGATTGTAATCTAGTGGGTAATTATCGATGGGGAAGGGTTTTGATTTGGAAATTATGGTGGAAAAAGTCCTAATCTGGATATAGGGATAATGTGTTTGATCTAGGGTTGATAGATTTGTTAGTAGTTCAGGTAATTAGTCATTGTTTATTGATTTCCGTGTTATTAATTGTTTGTAGACCAAGAACAAGCGGAACAAATCCGAAAAAGGAAGAATCAAGTTTCTTAGGGGATTCAAGCTTGTTTCGAGGTAGGTGATGGTTGTGATTTCGTGATTGTGTAATGAATGTTTGTTCTTGCTTCATTATGATACATATATGTATGTGAATGTTGCATTATTGATCACATTATTCGTAAATAAAGATTATTGAATAATTGTTGCCATGAAATCATGACTTGATTGTATGATTATGAGAATATACTTGTGATTATGATTGTGGCTTGTTGAATGGATCGGGTGTTGCGTTTCGACACACTAACTTCAATCGATTGCCACGTTTTGACATAAATATGGGATCGATTGCCACGTTTCGGCATAAACATTGGATTGGGTACCACGTTTAGGTATGCCAACAGTTTGGGTTTGGGTTCCATGAGAGGACCATTGAATTGACATAATTGTATATTTGAGAATTGTGAAATGCTCCGTTATTCTTGAATGTTGTTGATCATGTATATGTTCGGTGTATGCATGTTATTATTATGTTGTAATGGCTTATGTATGTTGCACTTAGTGGGACAGCCGTGTGATCCTACCAGTACATTGTGGTTGTGTACTGATACTTCACTTGCTCTTTCTTTGTCGAGGACATGACATCTTCCGGTGCTATTGATAGACCTCGCTTAGAAGATCAGTGATCGTTCGAATTTAAGGGTGGGCCAGTTCTTCCAGGCTGCCATGAGTTCTCTTTTCTGTATACATCCACATTTCAGACTTAGACCAGTACTTTAGTTAGTCTTTTGTTGAATTTGGGTTTGTACCCTTCTTGTTTAGACTTATGGTTGAACTTCAGATGTTTTGGTACATTGACTTTCAGGTTCTAGGCATTACTTTCGCAATGTTAGTTTTGGTTGTTAGACTTTTGTTTGAAGTTTATGAGAACTCTATTTCTTTTCCTTAGCATTTAAACCTGCTTTCATAATTTTAAATGCCTTAGTTGTTTGGTTCTTTGGTTAGCTACTTAGTATTAATGGTTCTCCCACCGGAGGGTTAGTGTGGGTGTCAATCATGACGGTTTAGGTCGTGACAAATAGAGAAACATGAATCGAACCTAATGAGATGACTAAGTATGAATAATTACATTCCATGCACCTGTTATTTAACTGTGTGACTATGTGAACGGTTCGTTATGGGTGTGATTAAGGATGTGGTTGTGCTGATTGGATCAGGTGTCACACTCCGACACATCTATTGGATCAGGTGTCACGTTCCGACTGATCTATTGGATCAGGTGTCACGTTCCAACACATATATTGGATCGGGTGTCACGTTCCAACACATATATATTGGATCGAGTGCGTTCCGACACACTAACAGTTTGGGTGTAGGTTCCATGAGAGATCCACTGGTGATCATTACATTTATGTCTACTTGTTATTGACATTGGGAAATGGTATGTGCTTTTAAAATGATAATGGAATTATGCGTCCTGCACATGTGTACTTTCCGTATTGTAATTAATTTCTTATACCCCATTACTGGAATTAACTGAGGATGATTTAGGACCAATCGGTATAAGGTCTAGTAAGTAGAGACTGAGGGTCCAGGTGTTATTATCAACTATGGTTAGATGAGATGTTTGTGTTCTTAAATAATGGGAAGTCGGGTAGTGTTCATGATCCAAAAAGTAGTTAGATCCTACCTTGGGAAGGGGATTCGTATTTGAAACGGTTAGCGAGCCTGGAAATGGTATACTGTGTAGTCAAGGGTTGAATTGCGATGTAGAAAAAGCAAGGGTATGTTGTGAGTGGTTGGCCGGGTTGGTAGTGGTTATATTCAGGAACTCCTTTATGAGATAAAACTGTTAAGCTATGATAAAGAACGAAATGAAGTAGGGTGATAGACTAGGGGGTTGTAGTGAAGTGATAGTACATTTAAGGTATACGTGAATGGTAAAGGCATGATGATACAAGTTGAGGGGTTTACTTTTCTATCGCATGTTTCCTGCTGGTTGATTTCTTTATATTATGCGGTGGGCATCGGGTTGACCGATGTTGCCTACCTGTACGTGTTGTTTGTACTAATACTACTCTTGCTATGCCTCTGGGCATAGTCTGGTTGCAGGGACAGTGATGTCTCACAGGTGAAGACAAAGACAATCTCCAAGAGCTTTTAATCTTCCTTCCCTATGGTGGAAGCTGTGTCGTTAGTTACTGTGTTCTATATCTTGTATTTGTTTAGACTAGATCCTTGGGGTGTAATATATTTTATAAAATGTAACTTGGTTTGTTTAAAAACTCTTTATTATGTAAAAATCCCATGAAATTCCTTTTATCTCTAGTTTTCTTAATCTTCCGCATGTTTTTAACTGTTTGGGAATCAAGGGTTCTCCTACTTAGGTGTTAGAGTAGGTGCCCGCACGACCCGGTGAATTGGGTCGTGACAAACAGTTTACAATAATTGTAGATAAAATGTTTTAATGCTTAAAAAGTTGCTATATATATAATGCACACACAGATCTCACTGATAATGTTAATTCTAAATAGGGATAATGTAGAAGTACCCCCTAGACATGACCGAAATTCCAGAGACACGCCTAAACTTTAATAGGGTCCTATTACCCCCCGCCCTAAACTAATCTTAAATGGAATAAATACACCACAAACGCTGACATGGCATAGAGAAGTGTGCACACTCTCTTGAAGTCAAGTGATGAGTGCACAAATTGGACACATGTCATTTTTTATTGGTAACTCTATAATTAGTTAGTACACATTTTTATTGATATTAAAACTTATATATATTTAATTATTTTTATTTCTTACTTTGTAAAATATTTATTTTAATTTCTTTTCACTTTAAACTTTTTTTAAATTAATTTATTATCTTTTCACTTTTAATTATAATTTAAAAGTGTCGTTTAATTTTAATGTTTTAACTTTTTTTATGTTTTATTTGATTTTCTTCACGTATTTTGATATATGTTCAAAATTAACTTATTTTAAATACAAGACATTTGGAATTAAATTTGAAATCAAATCAAAACGAAAGACAAAGAAAATAAAAATCAATAGAAAAATAAAAGAGAAAAAACAACGAATGTAGGTAAAAAAAAAGTTTTGTTACAAGGTAAAATTTTTTTGTCTTAACTTAATTTAAATACAAGATAAAGAAAATAAGAATATATTTTTTTTACAAAATAAAAAATCAATTTTTGTAAAAAATTTTGTAAATAAAAAATCATTTTTTTTTATTTTTTATTTTACTTTTTTTTAAAAATAAATTTTAATTTAAAATATTATTTTTACACATGTGGCGGGCGAGTGTGTACAAACACAAACAACTTGGGTGGTTGAAGGTGCCACATCAACACAAAAGGTGTACAAATATATGGAAAAAATGTGTTCGGGGGTAATAGGACCTTCGTTAAGTTAAGGTGTGTCTCTGAGATTTCGGTCATAGTCTAGGAGGGAACTTATGTCTTATCCCTTCTAAATATGAAGTTGATTATAATGATTTTGTCTCAACAACTACAAAGTCACATCCAAAGAAGGAAAAAAGTTTTATCGTCAAAAAAAATTATGCATAGATAGAAATAAAAAAAGAATAAATTGTTTCACTTTTCAAAATAATTGTTCCCTAATTAGTTGGTTTTATCTACATATACGTCAATTAGATTTCGAAGTAATTATCTTTATGTAAATATATCATTAACGTATTCACTTATATAAAATTTATAAAGGGACTTCCTCTAAAACTAATTAGTATAAACAAATATTATTTTAATAAGCATAAACAAATATTAACGGTTAATAAATAGTTAAAAGTGATTGAATTTTCTTTAAAATATGATTAAAAACTGTAAAGAAAATTATAAAATTCATGATTTATTTCGATGTAATATACGTTTTGATTTTATTTTTATGTTTTAAATAGTTACTAATATTTTCTTAAAAAATAACCTATTTTAATCTGTTACCTATATTTTAGGAACCATTACTTCATCCGTAATCCAAAATTAAAATGATAACACTTACATATATTTTAAAGCATTCCACTAATTGTAAAATATTTAACCGCCATTACACCTGTTTATTATTTTTTGTATAATACAATTTTATAATATATATTTTTAAATAATATTGTATTTAATCAGTTCTTAATTGTTTGGCTTTATGTAAAAGAAATTCGAATAAGTTTTTCTTTTTGGCTTTATCTAGGAAATGCAGAACGTGTGCATTTTTATATATTTTTTTATTTTATTAATAAGAGTTAGAATTATTTAATTTTTAATTATTGAAAATGGTTGATCCTCAACCGTTTTGATTTTCTTTTTTCTTTCCTACTTTTAAAATTTATTATTTTTAAAATTTATTATTTCACTGTTTTTTAACTTAATTCGTGATTTTTTTAAATTTAATTTAAGATAACTACAAGTAAAATAAAAGGTTGTTAACATAGATTTTTATTGATAATCTATTGATTATAGAATTGTGTAGTAATGGATAGGTAACGGAAAGTTTTAGAACTGTTTTCTTTTTCTTGTCATTAATTAATGAAAATAAACATTTCAATTAACCTACAAGCAACAAAGAATGCATGAGGTAGCATCACGTCATCAAGTGGAAATTTCACAACTTACCATACAACTCAACATGGAAAAAAATTCCCTAAACAAGACAAACTTGCACAAGGGAGGTCTATAGTTTCTTACCATCTTTGGATGCTGATAAGATGTATGCGTCCACTATCAGTCAATGGACAAGGTCCCTTGACACAGTATGAACAATTATGAAGGTGTAAACACTAAAGAAAGCAACACAAGCAATTTACGTGGAAACCCCATTGCTCAAGGGTGGTGAAAACCATGACATGTCCTCACAGGCTTTCAATCCAACTCCATTTCACTCAAACGGAGCAACAGTTCAGATTACAACAACTGCAACCTAGGAATTTACCTCTAAATCCCCTCCCCCTTTAAGCAGTAACTCTACTACAAAGAAAGCAACTAAGCAGATACAACACTACCCACTAAGCCACCTAAATCTAGATAACTTTATATGATGGATCATGGTTGAGTAGTATTAAGATTGAGTTTAATTGATGATATATTGCTATAATTGGTTAAGGATGAAGCATGTGGTTAGTTTACCTTGAGAGTTAGGTTTGCATGATTACCATATGATGTATGGCTTGAGAGTAATGCTTGTAGTATGAAGATGACTTCTAAGGCTTAAAGGGTAGAAGCTAAAATGAATGAACTATGAATGTAAAGGCTTTAAGAAGGAAGCTATTATGCATGTTGAATTTTATATGGTATTATTGTGGAAGGACTTTACCCACATTACCTATAATATGAGTACATGATCTTATATATACAATGAATCAACTACTTGAATTACGATTATATCCATGTCTAATGTAATGAATGCTAGATGTGATGAATTGATGTGATCTATGATCCTTGTATGCAAGATATGAGAATTATGCATGGTTGTGATATTATGTACATGCTTTATGAACACTTTGAGAGTGAAGTGTCTAAGGTGATAATGTTGTTGTGTGTCATTGAAAGAACAATAGCACACACTCCATTCATGAGTATGATTATGATGTATCTATGGTGTTAATTGAAAGGCTAATTCTCATATGCTCCTTTACACATGACTATGTATGAAATGTATATGACTATGATAGTATTATTGTGTAGATTGAAAGGCTATTCTCATGAACACACTATGAACATGTTGTGAAAGGTTTGCTCACATATTGATAGTTCTAAGGTTGAAAGTCCATTCTCACCTAATTGAATCCATGAGTTATTTTTTTGAATTGTGTTGGGTTGAAGGTTTAGACACTCCTTCATGCATGCAAATTCAATTCAAGACTAAACAAGAAATTTTGGGAAATAATGCTTAGCACCGAGTGGTTATGGAAAGTGAGGTAGAGGCCCTCCCGTCAATACAATAGGCTGGATTCTCCAAAGATAATCTCATGAGATGGAAGCTCCCCCATCAATACAATAGGTTTGGGGTTTCTAGAAGCAATCTCCCTATCCCATAACTATGTGCCAACATAGGTCTTTAGCTAGTGGATCCACCTTAAAGCTAATACATGTAGATCTACCTTAGGTAAGTAGGACATATATTTTCGGTGTGGGACATGACACCAGATTCCATGTAGCTCACATGGTCTATGTCGGTTAAGACTATTTTCCCTCCATGAACAAGAATAAGAACAAGAACATGAGTTACGTACTATGGTTCCTCAAGAGGTTCTACTTAGTATGAGTGGGGGTATGCGACTTCATTCATGCATTGCACAAGTAGGGTTTGAGAGTATTCATGGTATGTTTGTGTTATGATATGATGATTCATGAGTTAATGCATGCTTTATATGAATTATGAATTATGAACATGAACTATGGTTACGACTTCTCAAGGAGTTCTACTTAGTGTGAGTGGGGGTATGGGACTTCATTCATGCATTGCAGAAGTAGGCTTTGAAAGAGATTATGGTGTGGTTTACTTATGCTATGAATCTATATGAATTTATATATGAATGATATGTATTGTTTCTAAGAGTGGCCTTCGTTGTTATAAGTTGTGAATATGAATGTTTCCTTGTCTATGAGTATTAACTAGGGAAGAGATCAAAACATGATAATTATGAGCATGGTGGCCTAAAAGTGGTACGTATTATAGATGGGATCATGGGATCCTATCTATGCATTGCACAGGTATAACTTAGGGTTGCTTATGTGATGGTTCTACTATAATGATGATGATATTGGTATTTAATTATGTATGTGAACCATGTCTTATGATGATTTGTGTATGCATTATGTTGGAGACTATGCTTGTGATTATGTTGATATCCTTTATGTTATGATGAATGGTACATGAATTGTCCTATGGGTTACATTCTCCAACTATTTCAAAGATGATGTTCAAAATTGGCATATAGCATGGTTTCAAGAAAAATGTTCCTTTTAGCATGTTTTAAAGGTTTTTATGCATGGCTATCATACTAAGTGCATTTTTGTACTAACCCATATTTCTACATTTTTTCAATAAGTGTAGGGCCCGATCGTTGAGGTGTGCTTTTGCTAGTGTTCAAAGCTTGGATTAATTCTCTCCACGCTTTTGGTGAGTCCTCATAGTTCGAGGACGGAAGTTGTTCATTTTAGTATCTTTCTTACTTCCTCTTTTGAAACAATGTTGTAAAGGGTTGTGACCCTTATCGATATTCGATTGTATTATATGGCTTAATGAGACAATGTCTAGATTTCTATTTTTATTTTTATGATAAGTCTTCTATTGTAAAAAGTTTTAATTCAGCATCATTCCTATTACTTATGTTAATGATATGCTAAGGGTATGTATGCGACCCCCTTTGGGTTGAAGTACGTTGTGTTACATCTAGGGGGTACCCCTAGGTCGTGACAAACTTGGTAATCAGAGCACAAGGTTTAGAATGATTCTAGGATGATGTCTCATAAGCCACATATAGTAGAGTCTTGTTTATTGTGTGAAGCGCGCCACATTTATGAATGAGAGGCTACAAGATGCTTAAGAAATTCCACTTCTTCATTACTCTTAAGCCGTGCGATAGAGTTTAAATTTATAGGGCCTTTGTTCTAATCTTTATTCGGTGGTCTACAGGATATGACTACTCTAGGAGCTTTTACCGGTGGATTTGAAGGAGACAATGTTGATCAAGGAGCTCCTCCTCAAGTTCCGGTTGACCTAATGTCTAATGAGAAGATTAGGTATGAATATCAATTGTGGACTCGATTCGGGAGAGAAATTCCAAAATTCTATGGGTCAAAGATAAATGAAGACCCTCAAGAGTTCATAGATGAGATCTCTAGGGTGATGAATTTTGTGGGAGTGACTTAGGTAGGAAAGGCGGAATTGGCCGTTTATCAATTGAAGGATGTTGCTCAACTTTGGTTTAACCAATGGAAAGGAGCAAGGCCGGTAGAAGCGGGTCCCATAGAATGGGAAAGATTTAAGAATGGGTTTCTTGATAGGTTTTCCCCTTTAGAGATGAGAGAAGCTAAAATACTTGAGTTTATTAACCTTCGCCAAGGTAGGATGAGTGTTGAGGAGTATGCTCGGGTGTTTACTAGGTTGTCAAGATATGCTCTATCCATAGTGGCCGACCCTAGGATGAAGATGAGTAAGTTTGTGTCGGGTGTATCTGACTTGATAGAAAAAGAATATAGTATGGTTATGCTTGATAATGATATGAATATTGATCATCTTATGATTCATGCTCGACGGTTTGAAAAGGAGAAAATTGAAGAGGGGTCTAGAGGAACAAAAAGGTAAAGGCTTGATGATGATAATTCGCCTCAAGAAAGGTTATACGGACAAAGCCCTTCTAAGGTTCCCCCAAAGTTTAACCAAAAGAGGGTGTCTAACCCTAAGTCACAAGATGATAGTAGTGAGATTCTATTGACGGGATGTGATAAGTGTGATAGAAGGCATGTGGGTGAATGCTTAGCGGGTTCTAATGTTTGTTTTGGGTGTGGTGAGTTGGGCCACAAGATAAGGCATTGCCCTAAGGTTGCTAGAAATGAAGAGGATAGTTGTCGTAGGTCCCAACCCTACCCTTCCTCCGGTCCAATTAATTTGGGTGAAAAGGCTCCAAAGAAGAATAGGTCTTATGTTCCCCAAGATAGAAGTGGACAAGAGTGACTTCCTTATGTTGCTACCGGTATGTGTTTCATGCTCTATCAAGATTCCGGTGTTGCTTGTATTTTATGATTTAATAACCTTGATGTTGTCTTGAATGTTATATGTGTCCCATAGAGTTACTCTTGTTAACCTTGGTAGGGTTAGGATGCATGGTTATTTGACCTCTATTGGTTTTAGAACCCGGTAAGGTTATAATGAGTTTTGGTGATGCTTTGGGATTGTTTGAAAAGAGTAGTATTTGAGGTCTTAGAAAGGGGCTTACTCTCAAGAGGGAGATGATATGCTTAGATAAAAATATTGATTTAGATTCCCGATGTCCTCATCTCTTTCTTATATTCCTATTCTAGCTTGAGATCAAGAGTTCCTTTTTGGGCTTATTTTATGTTTTGGAGTCATGTGTGTTTTAGAAAATTTCCATGATCTCCTTATGTTATGCATGTTCTTAAGAGAATTCATGTTTAGTATAAAATGAGTTTTCATAATTTATATGTTCCTTATGTTGTTGTGCATTTTAGTATGATGATGACATATTTTACTTCATGGGATGATTTGATGAACATGCTTTTGATGAAATCACATATTGCCTCCACAATGTTGTGTTGAGCTTGCTTTTAGTTGGAGAAGGAAGTTCCTCCTATGACTATGTGATAGATGATGTTTGGAAGAGTTCGTATAGGCTTACTCCCATAGGGGAGATGGTGTGCCTAACTAGCAAGGTTATTTGTGTGCTTATGTGTTGCCGTGATTTCCTTATATATTGCATGTTCATGAAAAACTTGGGTTTTGAAAGAAAATGAGTTTGTGAGGATTGTATTCCTCATGTTGTAATGCATTTAGTATGAGTGCCTATTGTACTTCATGAGAAGAATATATGAGCATGCTTTAGTTAGGAGTTGATTGATTCCTCTTTGAATAAATGCTTTTGAGAGTAAATTGCACATGAGCTCCATGAGAGTATGTTGAGCATGTTATGACTAGGAGATGGTAGTTCCTCCTTGAACATGACTAGTTATGAGAATTTCATGCATAAATGGGTTGTTAGATGAAGTTCCTATTTCCTTGTGTTGCATTAATTATGTCTTGAGATGGAGTTGATGTTTCCTCCTTTAAATCGTGCATTGTTTTGATGTTGCATGCACGATGGGCTGCTAGTCTTGAGTCTTTAATTCCATAAGGTTTGTAGATCGTCATTCGAGGATGAATGTTCCCAAGGGGGAGATAATGTAACACCCCGGAAACTAGTAGACTAAACTAGAGCCATAAGCTAGGGTTCTAGAGTTTGATGTTGAGGGTTAGAGTCGTAGATAAGACTTCCTATGCTTAGAATAAGGGGTTTAGTGGTTAAATGTCAAAGTATGTGTTAGACCCCGTAGTTTAGAAGACCATCTAAGGTTTGGTTGAGGATCACAAGGGCAAGTGCCAAGGCAAAAGGGGCAAGCCTAAGCCAAAGGCCAAGGTTGCCCCAACCTTGGCAAGGTACTGCCTCAAGACCACGACCACATTCACGACCAGTGGTCTTGACAACGGTTCGTGAAGGGTCTCGTGAAGGTGCCTTAGAATTGTGGAAGACAAGACCTTGAGGCCAAGCCACTGCCTAGGGACCAAGAGCCACTTCACGGCCAGTGGTCATGACCACGGCTCGTGGGAAGGCTCGTGGTCATGCCTTAGCATTGTGGAGTCCAAGGCACCAAAGCTTAGCCACTGCCCAAGGACCATGGCTCATGGTCTTGACCACGGCTCGTAAGACTTGCCGTGGTGCCTGGGAGTGGGTTGCCTAAGGAGGTTCATTTTGGTAAATTCCTTTTAATTGTTTTCAAGTGGGGGTCATTTTATATAGACTTTATACACATATATAAATTATTTTAAGTCATAAAACACCCCATTTACTTCATTAAACCCCAACACCCAAATCAAATCAAAAGTTTTTCGTCCTCACAATATTTCTCTCTCTATAACTCCATTGAAGAAGAAGAAGAAGAAGAAGTCAAGGTGTAGGGTTCAAGGGCTGATATTTTCTACTAAATTTTGTGAGGAATCTTAATAAGGTATGTTAGCTTATCATCTATGGGTAACCTTCACCCATAGAGCCCCTTCAAAGTTCAATTTCAAAACTAGTGTTTTCCCCAAAAAGTTAGGGTTTCACTCTAAGTCATGGGTTCCTTTTTAAAACGTTTTCAATGGTTGATTTATGATGAATTATTGTTGTTTTATGATGAATTCCCCCAAGAACCCATGAAATCCCCAATTTACCCAATTTCGATCTTCAAGTGTGGATATGGTTGTATGTTGGCTCAATTGAATATATAATGATTGTTGATGGTGTAATTACATGATTTAAGTATGATTATGCATGTATTATTGATTAACCTAAGATTATAGGGTGAAAGTGACATGGACAACGGTCATGCCATGAAAGAGGCAAATTGAGGGTTTAGATGTGACCTTCTAGGATTGATGAACTTCTTTATGAATTGCCTTAGACTAGATGACCTAGATATGAATTGCTTATAAGTAAAGCTTGTAGAAATGAATGAATTAGGGTTAGGGCTTATATGATGGATCATGGTTGAGTAGTATTGAGTTTGAGTTTACTTGATGCTATATTGCTATAATTGGTTAAGCATCAAGCATATGGTTAGTTTACATTGAGAGTTAGGTTTGCATGATGACCATATGAGGTATTGCTTGAGAGTAATGCTTGTAGTATGAAGATGACTTCTAAGGCTTAAAGGGTAGAAGCTAAAATGAATGAACTATGAATGTAAAGGCTTTAAGAAGGAAACTATTATGCATGTTGAATTATATATGGTATTATTGTGGAAGGACTTGACCCACATGACCTACAATATGAGTACATGAGCTTATGCATACAATGAATCAACTACTTGAATTACGATTATATCCATGTCTAATGTAATGAATGCTAGATGTGTTGAATTGATGTGATCTATGATCCTTGTGTGCAAGATATGAGAATTATGCATGGTTGTGATATTATGTACATGCTTTATGAACACATTGAGAGTGAAATGTCTAAGGTGATAATGTTGTTGTGTGTCATTGAAAGGACAATAGCACACACTCCATGCATGAGTATGATGTATCTATGGTGTTAATTGAAAGGTTATTTCTCATATGCACCTTTACACATGATTATGTATGAAATGTATATAATTATGATAGTATTATTGTGTTGATTGGGAGGCTATTCTTATCAACACACTATGAACATGATGTGAAAGGTTTACTCACATATTGATGATTCTAAGGTTGAAAGTCCATTCACACCTAATTGAATCCACGAGCTATTTTTATGAAGTGTGTTGGGTGAAGGGTTTAGACACTCCTTCATGCATGTAAATTCAATTCAAGACTAAACAAGAAATTTTGGGAAATAATGTTTAGCACCGAGTGGACATGGAAAGTGAGGTAGAGGCCCTCCCGTCATTATAATAGGCCGGGTTCTCTAAAGATAATCTCATGAGATGGAAGCTCCCTCGTCAATACAATAGGTTTGGGGTTTCTAGAAGCAATCTCCCTATCCCATAACTATTTGCCCACATAGGTCTTTAGTTAGTGGATCCACCTAAAAGCTAATACATATAGTTCTACCTTAGGCAAGTAGGACATCTCTTTTCGGTGTGGGACATGACACTGGATTCCATGTAGCTCACATGGTCTATGTCGGTAAGGCTATTTTCCCTTCAGGAACAAGAATAAGAACAAGAACATGAGTTATGTACTATAGTTCCTCAAGAGGTTCTACTTAGTATGAGTGGGGCTATGGGACTTCATTCATGCATTGCACAAGTAGGCTTTGAGATTGTTCATTGTATGTTTCTCTTATGATAAAATGATTCATGAGTTAATGCATGCTTTATATGATTTATGAATTATGAACATGTACTATACTTATGACTTCTCAAGGAGTTCTACTTAGTGTGAGTGGGGTTATGGGACTTTATTCATGCATTGCAGAAGTAGGCTTTGGAAGAGGTTGTGGTGTGGTTTTCTTATGCTATGAATCTATATGAATTTATGCATGAATGATATGGATTGTTGCTCAGAGTGGCCTTCCTTGTTATAAGTTGTGAATATGAATGTTTCCTCGTCTATGAGTATTCACTATGGAAGAGATCAAAGCATGATAAGTATGAGCATGGTGGCCTAAAAGTGGTACATACTTGGTATAGATGGGATTATGGGATCCTATCTATGCATTGCACAAGTATAGCTTAGGGTTACTTATGTGATGATTATACTATAATGATGATGACCTTGGTATTTAATTATATATGTGAACTATGTCTTATGATGATTTGTGTATGCATTCTATTGGAGACTATGCTTGTGATTGTGTTGATATCCTTTATGCTATGATGAATGGTACATGAATTGTCCTATGGGTTACATTCTCCAACTATTTCAAAGATGATGTTCAAAATTGGCATATAGCATGGTTTCAACAAAAATCTCCCTTTTAGCATGTTTTTAAAGGTTTTTATGCATGGCTATCATACTTAGTGCATTTTTGTACTAACCCATATTTATACATGTTTTCAATAAGTGTAGGGCCCGGTCGTTGAGGTGTGCTTCTGCTAGTGTTCAAAGCTTGGATTGATTTTTTCCACACTTTTGGTGAGTCCTTATAATTCGAGGACGAAAGTTGTTCATTTTAGTGTCTTTCTTACTTTATCTTTTGAGTCTATGTTTTAAAGGGATGTGACCCTTATCGATATTCGATTGTATTGGATGGCTTAATGAGACAATGTCTAGACTTCTATTTTGAGTTTTATGATAAGACTTTTATTGTAAAAAGTTTTAATTCCGCATCATTCCTATTACTTATGTTAATGATATGCTAAGGTCTTGTATGCGACCCCCTTCGGGGTCAAGTACACCGTGCTACATCTAGGGGGTACCTCAGGGTCGTGACACTTACCAATCACAGTCTTTTTTCTAAGCTCGTTCAATTTTTCATCCTCAAACTATTTAGCCTTGATCTTCTCAATGAACGTGGCCCTTACTTCAATGCTAGCTAACACCCCACCTCTTTCTGAGATTCCCAACTGCATGAATTTAGACTCCAAGGTCTGGATTTCCATACTCAAGCGAGCTAAACTACCCATACTAACTGCCTTTCGACTTAGCGCGTCGGCCATCACATTAGCCTTGCCCGGATGGTATTGAATGGTGACATCATAATTCTTAAGTAACTCCATCCACCTTCTCTGTCTCAAATTCAGATCCTTTTGAGTGAAAACACGTTGCAGACTACGATGATCAGTAAATACTTCAGACTTAACACCATACAAATAATGTCGCCAGATCTTAAGAGCAAACACTACTGCTGCCAACTCTAAATCATGTGTTGGATAATTCCTCTCATGCACCTTCAACTGTCGTGATGCATAAGCTATAACATTCTTATCTTGCATTAACACAACACCCAAACCAGAATGTGAAGCATCACAATAAATAATAAAATATTTACCTTCCACCGGTAGTGCTAGAATAGGTATGGTGGTCAAAAGAGTCTTGAGCTTTTGAAAGCTCTCCTCGCATTTTTTGGTCCATTCAAAAGGTACCTCATTTTTGGTCAAATTTGTCAAATGCGTGGCAATAGAAGCAAAGTTCTTCACAAATCGGCAATACTAGCTAGCACGCCCTACAAAACTCTTAACTCCCATCACAGAGCTAGGCCGAACCCAATTCTTAACCGCTTCAATATTTTGGGGATCTACCATTACCCCTTCTTTTGAAACCACATGCCCTAAAAAGGCAACCAAAGTCAACCAAAAATCACACTTAGAAAATTTTGCATAAAACTTTCGTTTCCTAAGCACACCCAGAACAATATGAACATGGTCGACATGTTCTTCCTCACTTTTCAAATACACCAAAATATCATCAATAAAAACTATAACAAATGAATCTAAAAATGGTTTGAACACACCATTTATCAAGCTCTTGAAAGCTGCAGGCGCATTAGTCAACCCAAAGGACATAACTAGAAACTCATAGTGCCCATAGAGGGTTCTAAACGTTGTCTTGGGTACATCTTCAAGCCTAATCTTTAACTGATGGTAACCGGATCTTAGATCAATCTTAGAGAAAACGGATGCAACTTGCAATTGGTAAAAAAGATCATCTATTCGAGGCAATGGGTACTTGTTTCGAATGGTGACCCTATTCAATTGCCGGTAATCTATGCACATCCTTATACTACCATCATTTTTCTTAACAAACAAGACAGTAGCACCCCATGGTGAAGCACTAGGACGAATGAATATTTTATCATGAAGTTCTTGGATTTGAGCCTTAAGCCTTATTAATTCTGCCGAAGCCATATGATACGGAGGGATGTAAATGGGGCGGGTACCATGTTCCAAATCAATGCAAAAATTCTTATCTCTATCCGGAGGTACACTAGGCAAATATGTAGGAAACACTTCTCTAAATTCTGACATCACAGGAATAGACTCATTAGAGGGATATTCAACCTTAACATCCTGATTATGAGCCAAATACGCCAAACAACCCTGCCCTTCCAGTTTCCTAGCCCGAATGGAGGATGTGATCTTAGCTTGCTTAGGCTTGTACACCCCTTCCCACTCTAACTTTTCCCTTCCCGAAATTTCTAGAGTCACAGACTTAGCATTACGATTAAGCACGGCATAATAGGGGCACAACCAAGTCATGCCTAAGATTATGTCAAAGTTAGTCATATCGAAAATCACCAAATCAGCCCAAGTCTGTAAACTCATAAATAAGATAGGACAAGCACGATACACATGGGTTACTATGACAGACTCTCCAATGGGGGTACAAAAATTGATTGGGGCATCAAGTATATCACAAATCATATCAAACTTTGAGGCAAATCGCACAGATACATAAGAATAAGTGGAACCCAGATCAAATAACATATTAGCCATCCAGTCATAGACAAAGAATAGTACATATGATCACTACGTCAGATGCCTCCGCCTCGGTCTTAACTGGAAAGGCATAACACTGAGCCCTGTCATCTTAACTGCCTACTTCCCTTCTTGGTTGCACTGTACCTCTGCCTGCATTACCATTTCCTCGACCTCCACGGCCTCGCTAATTTCCTCCTCGCCCACCTTATGGATGCCCTCATCCATTATTACCACTACTTTAGTCTTCTATTGCACGGAATCTAACATGCGCGGGAGGGGACAATCACTCCTCATATGCCCAGGTTCTCCACAATTATAACAAGTGCGATCGAATGATGGTCTGCTGCCCGTCGAAGGTGCGGCTCCCTGGCTATCCTCAATCAGATTCTGAGGTGGAGTTCCCGAGTAATTACCTGTAAAAGCGGGCATAGCGGACTGAATTGGCCGGCCTGCAAGTGTCGGCCTCCTGAACCTCTGGAGTAAGAACCCTGAAAGTTACCTGAATTCTTGGCTTTCTTAGCCAATGCCTTAGCTTGACCGTCTCGCCTCACCCCCTCCACTTTCTTTAAAAAATATGTTACCTCATTGAAGCTTTTTCCCGCAGAGGTCATATGAACAGACAATACCTGCAACTTAGAATTTAGTCCCTTAACAAATAGGCGGATCCTCTCTTCCTCAGTAGTCACAATTGCGTAGCATATCTAGACAAAGCATGGAACTTAGGCTCACAAACATCCACACACATACCACCCTATTCCAAATCCATGAACTCATCCTTCTTATGATCCCTCAAGGTCTGAGGCACATATTTCTCCAAGAACAGGGCATGAAACTGGGTCCAAGTAAGTGGGGTTAAGTTGAAGATACGCATTCCACATAAGCTCTCCACCACTGCTTAGCCTCACCTTGAAGTTGAAAAGTCACAAACTCTACTCCATGTTGATGGACAATTCCCAACTTGTGAAGCCTCTCATAACAATCTAGGATGAACTCATAGGCATCCTCACTCAGAACCATGAAATACAGGCGGTTTCAATTTCAAGAACTTAGTCAACATCTCATGCTCATTACCAGTAATAACAGGACCCAACAAAGGACGGAAGAAGGCATCAGTACCTACAGTTCCACCTACCTTTGGAGCAGTGATAGGGATAGGGGGATTGGCAGGAACTTGAATTACTTGAAGAGAGAGAAGCACTCCAGACCAACCAATCCTTTCAGGAATGACATGATCTATTGAGCTAACACTGGATCTAAGAAAGGAATACATGTAGTCTCAGCCTGCACTTCTTCCTCTTGTCCAACATTCTCCTCATCTTCAACCTCAACATTCTCTTCTATCTCTTCATGATCCGCAGGAGGGGCCTTATTTCTGGGAGCATCCTTAACTGGAGCTCCATCCCTAGTAGGTGCCACCCTTCCTCGGCCTTTACCCCTAACTCTTCCTCTACCCCTGCCTCGACCGTGACCTCTTGCTACAGATCCCTCAGGTGGAGCATTGACGGGATCTTCGGGCCTGACGCCATTGAACCTAGTGTTAACCATCTGCGGACAGAAGAGTGAAGGAGGTTATATACTAATTCAAATCGTCAGATACCAATTGGAATCAAGTTATAGCACGGAAAGAGACGAGAGAAACATAGAGATTTCCTATAGTCCTATAGCCTCTCAAAGAAAAGTACAGACGTCTATGTACCATTCTGCAAGACTCTATTAGACTCGTTTTGGTACATTGAGATCAACGAATCGAGGTTCTGATACCAACTTTGTCACGACCCACACCGTCGTGATTGGCACCCACACTAACCCCCCGGTGGGAGAACCACTACTACAACCCAAGTAGAGCAACTTAACCAAAAACTAAGGCCTTTAAAGATACGAAAGCAGGTTTAAATGCTAAGGAAAGGAAAATAGGGAGTTCCCATAAACTCCAACCAAAATCTAACAAAACAAATGCAAAATAATACCTAGAACATGAAAGTTAGTGTACCAAAACTCTAACAAGGATAATAAGTCTAAGGAAATGGGTACAACCCAATTAAACATAAGAAAATCCTAAGTACTAGTCTAAGTTCGAAATGTGGAGATAAATAGAAATAGAACTCATGGCAGCTCGGAAGAACTGGTTCACCCTTGAATTTGTTGATCATTGATCTTCTAAGCGAGGTCTGTCAATAGCCTCCTTAAGATGCCCTGTACTCAACAAGGAAATAGCAAGTGCATTATCCGTACAAAACCACAATGTACTGGTAGGATCACACGGCTATCCCACTAAGTGCAACATACATAAGCCATTACAACATAATAATAACATTTACAAACCGAACTTATACAGTATCAACATCATTTACGAACAACGTACAATTTCACAATTCTAAAGATATACATTTATGTCAAGTTAATGGTCCTCTCATGGAACCCACACCCAAACTGTTAGTGTACCAATACGTTGCCCCCGTTCCAATTTAGTGTGTCGAATTGTGACAGCCGTTCCAATATTTATGCCGGTAGATGGCAATCGATCCCAGTTAGTGTGTTGGAACGTGACACCCACTCCATTCAACAAACCACAATCACAATCACAATGTATATTCTCACAATCATACAACAAGAGGTGATTCATGGCATGCAGTTCTTTGTTCATACTGATTTACGATTAGTGAAATCAACCATGCAACATTCATATGCACACATGCATTATAATGAAGCAAAAACAAATATATATCACACAATATAAAATTACAACCATCACTTACATTGAACAAAGCTTGAATCCCCTAAGAAACTTGATTCTTCCCCTTCCGAATTCTTTCTGCTTGTTCTTGGTCTATAAATAATCATAATAATACAAGGATCAATAAACAAGACCCAATTACCCGAATTCTAATCAATAATATCAACCCTAGATCAAACCCTTGATCTCCATACCCAAATTAGGGCTTTTTCCACCATAATTTTCAGATCAAAACCCTCCCCCTTCGATAATCACCCACGAATTTACATTATACGAATCGAAAAATGGATTCAGGGAGACCTTACCTTTAGCCTCAAGAATGGTGGAAAACTGTCAAGAAAGCACCCGGGGTCGTCTCCTAGCTCTCAAAGTCAAAAAGTGCAGAATAAAATATTTTTGGGGTTTATTTCTGACTTAGATCGCAACTGTCCCGCCACAGCGGTCCTCACCCTTCTATAGCGGCTCCGCCGTGCTGGGAATAATTCTGCTGCAGCGGCTTGCACGGAAACAGTGAGCAAAATTATGAATTCCAAACCCCCATTTCACAACACACCTTCATTCCATGACACTTAAAAAATACCCGTTTATGCTAAGATCAATTCCGGAAGTTCTACTCGCCTGAATTTGATTCTATAAGGTCGTATGGGTTCCTTAACGTCTTAGTATCTACTCATGTGATCAAAATCATAATTAGATCACCCAATTGTTACCAGATGTCACTAGACCGTACTGACTCCGATTTCATCCAAATTTGCACTAGGTTAGGAAATTCCAAGTTACTACGAAAAGTTTTCCAGCCCAAAATTTTTCCCCGTTGGTTATTTCTATAACGACGGGAACATGTCGTTACATCAACTAATTCTTTTTATATCATTCATATATTTATCTTTTACATTTGATAATTCGTAGGTATATTATTTATTATCTTTTAAATTATATTGATAATTAGAAGGTATATTATTTTTAATTTTTTAAATTATATCAAAAATATGGAAGAAAATGAGAATAAGACTTTCACCTACGAACTAAAAGTTTAGGTAGACAATCAACTATACTATTAATATCCTCCATTTGGTATGTGTATTTAACTCTCATTGATCAATTTTTTCACTTATTAAATTGAACTATTTTATCAATTTGTATATTAATAAAATACGCCAAATATTTTTTTTAAATAGATTTTTCGATTTTCTCAATTTTTTGAGTTTGATTTGAAGCATATTATAATAAAGTGTATTTGATTTTTTTATGACATATGGTGTAAATACACACACAATTTAGCACAATTATTTAATTCAATTTATTGTAAACAATTCTTATATATATATATATATATATATATATATATATATATATATATATATCGGTAAGTCCCACATTTTGGGGTACTCCACCACAACCCTTGTTCATAATCAATTATATATATATACCAAATTATCAACGGTAATGCACAAAAAAAAGGAAAATACATTATTTGATAAATATTTGTATATACAAAATATGTTTCTCTTTTTTAATAAATTGAATTAGATATAATTGTATGGAAGTGTAGCATTTACATCATATTTTGTAAAAAATAAATTAATTTTAGTGTAATATGCAATCAAACTTTTTAATAAACTGAGAAAATCAAAAACTTAATTTTATTGATTTGGTTTGTTTGATAAGTGAAAAAACTAATCAATCCTACGTATATATATGTAACAAATGGGGAATTTTCATAGCTTAGTTAAATGACTACCTAGATGTTCATCTCGTAGGTTCAAATTTCAGTCTTCATTTTATAATTTTCTCCCAGATTTTACTTTCATATTCTTGATATGATGGTTTTTTTTAAAAAAAAACTTCAACCCAATTATCAAATGGATAAAGATAAATAATATAAAAATAATTGAGTAAATTAAATTCACGATTGAAAAAAAACTAATCCGAAATCAATAAAAAAATAGAAAGGAAAAAAAAGGTGAAAGGAAAGAAATTGAGAAAAAGAAGTGTGAGAAGCAAAGTAGGATAGAGAAAGCACCCCACGTATCATTTAAACATGATAATTTTTTATTCATAAAAATTAAGTGTTAAAAATTAAGTGAAGATAGAGAGAAAGAACAATGTAAATAAAAAAGTAGGACCCGTTCATTTTTTATTAAAAATTAATCCCTCACACACCATGTCATACTTGTGCCTCTATCACCATAAAACTTTTCTTCAATCTGTATGAAAATCAATCCATAGACTTTACGAAATAGTACATATTTGTCTTTGAAGTCAGCTCAAAATCTATGTGCTTGACTTTTCAGCTTTGCGCACATGCGTAAGAAAATTCACAAATTGAAGTAGGAGCTCCGGAATAATGAGATTCTTTTATTATTGGAAAATAACTTTGAGATATTCAATTTATATAAAAATCACATCCACAGGATTTACGGATTAGTACAAATTTGTCTTTGAAGTCGGATTAAAATTTGGCATACTTGACTCTTCAGCTCTTCAGTTTTGCGTACATGTGGAAGAAAATTCATAACTCGGAGTGGAAGTGTTGGAATAATGAGCTTCTACTTTGTTTGAAAGATAACTCTGAGAGCTTCAATCTGTATAAAAACCACATCCATAGGATTTACAGATTAGTACAGATTCGTCTTTGAAGTTAGCTCAAAATCTGGCATGCTTGACTCTTCTTGAAAGATTTAGCATGACATTCAAATGGAGACGTTGTTTATCTTATTCTTATGACTGAACCTAGAGTAATAATTCTCTAAGTTGCCTATGTACCTCAATGAAGAGGATCAAGTCATAACATAGTTCAGAGAGTGAGCTTTTAATTAATTTATTTTTATGTCCTAACTTTGCCTAAGCCGCCTCTTTCGAGGTTTCTAACCTAGCGGACCTTTTGTGTCCTAAATTTTTTTCTAGGCCACCTTTTTGAGATTATCAACCTAGCAGACATTTATTTTTAGTTTTTTGGAGTTGTACCGAATTTATACTATTGCAGGCCAGGAGTATGAAGCTGCTTCAAGGATAGTACTTCTTCAAGAATTTTCCATTGATGGGACCAATCTGCAAGTCGTCTGCATTTAGAAGTTTGTAAGCTCTGATTGAATAGACTTCTTGGATGATATATGGTCTGTCCCATTTTGAGGTGAACTTGCTTCCCGATTTATGAGATATGGTAATTGGTCTTCTTACTTCACGGACTTGATCACCAACTTGGAAGGACCTTAGGCGAACCTTTTTATTGAAAGCAAGAGAAAGACTAGCTTTATAGCATTCAAGACTTTGTTGAGCTTCCAACCTTTTCTCATCGAGAGCCTCTAACTGTTCAAGGCGCAAATGATAATTTTCTTTTTCAGTAATTCCCTTTTGGATGGAAAGCCTCAATGACGGTATTTATTGTTCAAGTGGAAGGACTGCTTCAGTTCCAAAAATAAGATAATACGGAGTTGCTTGAGTCGGCGTGCGATCAATGTCTGGTATGCCCAAAGAGCCTCTTCCATTCTATAATGCCAATCTCTTTTAGATTTGGAGAGGACATTCCATAACAAGTTGCACAAGGTCTTGTTAAATGTTTCAGCTAGTCCATTTGCATCACCATAATACATTGACGAATTACGTTGCTTGAAGCCAAAAAAATTGCAGATCTTATCCATCAATTTATTGACGAATGACTTTCCATTATTTGTTAGTATATAACTAGGAATGCCAAAATGATAGATGATGTTCACCCTAATGAAATTTGCAATATTTTCCTTCTTTACTTCTTTGAGGGCTACCGCCTTAGCCCATTTCTAGAAGTAATTTGTCGCAGCCAAGATGTACAATTGACCACTAGAAGATTGAGGTAGTGGTCCAACCACGTCTAACTCCCCAAGCATCAAATGTTCAAGATGAAACTGTCGCATGTAGTACATCAGGAGGTTGGTTCATTAAGTTTGCATGAAATTAGCATGCTTGACATCTTCGAGCATAATCCAAGTAATCTTTTACCATTATTGACCAATAATACTCCATTATTTTTATATGACAGTGTAACTTCGGCACAGATTAATGCGATCCACAAACTGCAAAATGTGCTTCTTGCATAGCTTGAATTGCTTTTTCTTTCCCCAAACAACGCAAGAGGACTCCCTTGAATGATATTCAATATAGAGTATCTTTGTAGTAAAGAAACCAAGGAGCACGACGACGAATTTTGGTCTTTCTCTTTGGATCTTTTGGAAGTAATTGTAACACAAGTAATCGATCAGAGCATGTCTCCAATCGACTATCTCATCGTGCGAAATGGCTACAAGATGTTCAAGCTTTCTTTTTTCATCCTCGTTCTCCTTTGGTGATACTATCCATTTTTTACAGAAAGTGATTTGTGCTTGGTAAGGCAGAGTCAAAGTTGAAACAAAAGTCACTAAGGCATCAAATTTCTTATATTCTTTTCTTGGACATGCTCAAGAGTCACATCTCCAAGCCATGTAATCAACTTTTGTGAATAGTCATGATAGAGACACAATTCTGCCTTTTTAACATCATAGCTTCCCAACAATTGATTGATCACTAATTCAGAGTCTCCAAAAACTTGTAATTCCAACTGTTTCATATCAATGGCCATCTCAAGCACAAGTATTAGGAACTAATATTCAGCAACATTATTGGAGAAACATTGTGTTAAGGTGAAGGAATATGGCAAGATTACCTTTTGAGAAGTGACGAATATCACTCCAGCACCGACTCGTTCATGATGTGAGGCCTCATCAAAATACATCTTCCAAGGTGATTGAATCTTAACAACCTTGGCATCTTCATCCGATATTTCAACAGTGAGTTTCCAATCATCAGGTATCAGATGGTCTGCTAAGAAATCTGCTAATGCTTTCCCTTTCACAACCTTTTGAGGAACATACTCAATTTTAAAATGTTGAAACTGTAGATACAATCTTGCTAGTCGATCATTGAGGACAGGTGTACTGACCCGGAAGGTCATTTTTGGAAATTTTTACAAAATTACCATTTTTCCCATCTCGGTAGTTGCCCCGAGTCACTTTTGATCAATTTGTGAAGTTGCTTTGGAAAATTTTGAGCTATTTGTTAGTTTCGATTCTTTAGTAGATGAGTAATTTTAAATAATTAATTTTAGTTGGTGGCTAATGTGCTAAATCCATAATTTATTTAATATATTACTTGGCCCATATTTATTAAAATGAGTTAGGGGTTTATCACTTTTAATACATAATTAATTTATAAATTAAATTAAAAAGGGGAAAAAAATTACGGTTGCTAAGGGGCGGCCGGCGTAGGAACTGCAAATCTTTCATCCAGGTAAAAGCTAACAATGATAATATGTGAACTTGTGAGTATGCATAAAGGTCATTGTATACTAAATTGTTATTATTATTATGGTGGGAAAGAGAAAGAAGAGAAAACTAGTTTTGGCTAATAATTGATAATATTGTTTTATGGAAAATTCAATATTATTTTTAGAAGTTTACTATTATTTGAGCCAATGTTGAAGCGTCCAGTGACATCCTAATTGGATGGTTATAATGGGAAATAATGGTCACATGATTAGTCGATCTTATTAGGAATAGGTTGGTTTCAACAAGTGGTTTTCACAGTGGTCTTATAATCGGTAGCTTCAACTTTAATCACTTTTATTTTAATTATCACATTATGATTCAAGTTTTGATATGTTGAGATAGTTAATTGACCATTAGGGGTAATTTATTATATGAATATCATTAGAGTTATGATATTGGAGAAATTGGGACTTAACCCTAATCTTGAAACTTAGGAACTTGATTATAGAGTTGGGTGAGTTTATGGGTCTAGGCTAGACATATAGTAATATGAGTGTTGGTAATTTCAAAATCTTATTGTGATTATTAATGTGAATAGATTTCTTTGAGGTGGAAGTTCAACGAAAGGGGAAGGCTCAACTCCCCGAGTGAATTCTTGATTGATTGAGGCAAGTGGATTTCTAATCTCTTGTTAAGTGTATAGAATTGTGTATTTTCTTGTGGTATGTATTGGGGAGTAGCAGAACTTGGTGATGGATTGACTCATCCATGTTGATTAATTCTAATGATGAAAAAGGGGTAATAAAAGGCAATATGATTAATTGTTGGTGTGTGATGTGTTGAAAATGGTTTGAAATGCCTGTTGAATCATTGTGTTGTCGTGAATTGTGCAATATTATGAAAATGGTTATCTCTTCATTATTTGTGTGAACATGTCATTTGCATTGGTTCTGAGAAATGGTTGTGATAAGTGTTATGTGATAAGAGGATGTACCATTTCGAGGGACGTATCGCGTGCCGCGATAGATACTATATATTGAGGGGCATATCGTACGCCGCGATAGATACTATTTATCAAGGGTTGTATCACCCGCCGCGATGGATGCATGGACAGATACATCCCCCATGGGTCCCGGACTGAGCGACAGCGAGTGTGTATCACTAGGTAGGACATGCATCACTATACTTGACATTGCATTCTATTGCATTGCACATCTTTATCATTAGTGAACTTGATATTGTGATTTGCTGATCTTGTGAGTGCCTTTCTGTAGAACTTGTGATTGATGAATATTGAGCTTGTTGTTGAGGATATGTAATTGTTAGAGTGTTGTTGTTGAGCTGTGTGTTGTGTAAATTGTGAACTGTTAGGTTGTGCTGCTTTTATGCAGACTGTATTTGTGGAGGTTCGGTTGGGTGTAAGGGGTGCCCATTTCTATCCCCTTAACTTATGTTTAGAGGTTTACTTGTTGAGTACCGTGTGGTTTGGTACTCACCCCTTGCTACTACATTTTTGTAGGTTACAAGCTCGGATCTTCGTGATACTTTCTCTTCTCTCCTTATCCGAGGCTTTCTGTGGAGATTTATGAGGTAGTTGTTTGTCATCTCAACGGACCTTCTTACTCCTATTTATGATCTTGTTCTATTCTAGAAACAAGGTCATTTGAGACTTGCGTTTTTCTTTTGAATCAATTGTAATAATTTAGAGGCTTGTAATGGTTAAGTTTTAGGTTGAATTCTTGGTGGGATAAAACGAGTGTCAGCGCATCCATTTTTGGGTCGTGACAAAATGGTATCAGAGCCCAGGTTCATAGGTCTCACGTGTATATAAGCTGACTCTAAGTAGAGTCTTGATGATCAGTATGGAGACGTCTGTACTTATCTTCGAGAAACTATAGTGACTTTTAAGAAAAATCTTCACTTTTTGAATCTATATCGTGCGTCATTGGTCCGATTTGATTCTTATCGCTTCACTCCATTAACTCTCACTTATAGTGATGACTCGTGCTTAGTTCTTCATGTGTGCAGTTGGTGTGTCGTATATGAATTGGATGTTAGACCTAGTACTAAGGTGAAGGTGATAGACTTATAAAAATGATGTGTAGTCGCATTCGAAATGTTTAGTAATTTAAAGGGGTTGAGTTAGGTGATGGCTCGATGATGCATTTTGAGGATATTTGATGATGATGTGGAACAATAGTTTGGGGGATTTTATGAACGTGGTTCATTTTTTTTGTTAGTTACCCCAATAATGAAAATAGTACTTGTATGGTATAGGCAATATCTTGATTAGTTCGATAATTGAAAGTGGAATAATTAAAAGGATGGAAAGGTAATGAACAGTGTGACTTTGGAAATTCCAGTTAATAAAGTTGTATAGGTATGGGTTGTTTAGTGTATGATGAGAATGATGTTGTATTGACCGAAGTCAGAATCTCTACTACGATGTTATAGATTGAGTGTATACTTAAAAGGGTCATGATACGACTACTATAATGGTACTGGTCCTTACTTGGTAAGAGTTATGTAGAGTGTTACTCCTACTATCAACCTGATCTGCGAATGAATTGCTTTGGTTGAGAGACCGAACGAATTTGATAGTGTATTATAGTTAATTTATGGGCAAAAATGTGCAGGCTATTTGAGTACAATCTTCTCGAGGGGTACGTTGTATTCTAGTGGTGGATTTAACGGACTTTTACGATGTGCTACTAGTGGTATATGGAAATGGATACGTTGATTGTCAAGTGTGAATACTAACTACTTAAGAATTTATCAGTTATATCACATTCTCATATAATTAGATTTGATGTTGAATTCACGTTTGAGAAACCAACCAATTCGTTACTACGGACGCTTGGGTTAAGCATTATTTATAAGAAAGCTTTTAGTGGTGGATCTTTGGTACGATATTGATGTGTTTAGGTTGTGAAATGTATCTCAAGGATTTTAAATCAGTGGTGATTTCATCGTAAGCTCCATGGAAATGGATTGATATTAGGATGACAAACTTATAGGTAAAGAAAGTCTTAATGAGTATACTTGTGTGAAGGTAATTGAGAATTTTAGTAAGAAAATGCGTATAAATTTCCGTTAGTCTTTTGAATTTGATTGGTATAGTTAGGTTTGAGATGTCATGTCGATGACAAAGTTGGCTTTGTGGTGATGGCAAGGGCTAGCTGAGAATAATGGTAATAAGAGTTTGTGATGGATTGTGATTAGAATGCAACTTTATGATAAAGATTGTTGGTTAAATGGATTTTGTATGGTAATGACGACTTGCGAGTATCTAATGTTATGGTTTGCTACTATTTGATGAGTCGTGGTTTCATGGAAAGTTATAGGAGGTGCTGAGACACCACTCGAATAGAATTGAAATGAACTAGAGTCACAAATTAAAAGAATTAGTGGGATGTAGTTTAGTCATTGGAAGGAGGTGATCGAGAACAACGATATTTATTTCTAGTGCAAGGACAAAAGATGTATCTTCAGATAGTAGAAAATGGAGTTTAGAGACGTGTGGTTTCATCTATTTTTCTCTACTTATGATAATAGTGTCACGAGTTCATCATATTGTTTAAATACTATTTGATAAACATAAGAAAGAAGTTTACAGACATTTGACTAGAGTGTGATGTTAACTTCTTTTGTGGTTTTAAGTTTGATAATGCGGATTGGTCGATTTTTAGCGAAGGATATGATAAGGTCGATGGAGAGGCGATCAATGACAAGCTAAGATACATAAATTCGTAAAAATCTTTAATGTATGGGCTAATATTGATAGATAATGGGATTGTGTTACACGGTTGGGATCAAAATTCAAGTTTTTCATTGAGAGTCTATTGTCGTGGTAGTATGTTTTTTCAAGATATGGATTGATAAGGTAAGAAATGATTGATCGCATTGAGTATTGAGAATTTGGAAGGACTTGTGCATAATTTGAATCATAAATTTGGTTACTTTTGATTGTTAAAGGACCTAAGGGGGGTTTCATGTAATGTTTTGGTTTAGAGGATAAGGTAAAAATGTCGAGGGTTGTTGATCAAAGAATAAGATTGGTAAGACAGTCAACAAAAGAAACAGGAGTATGGTGTGTTGAAGAGTTCAATATATTTAGAATTTTACACCATGGGAAGAATTTAAGAAAGTGAAGGAATAAAACCTCTCGTATAGATCCTTGGTTCAAATTTAAAGGTAGTAGGGTTTTTCGCCTTTGAGTTTAGAAATGACTATGCAATGTGGACTGGGTTGTCGCAAGCTCACTAGAGGTTATCAGTGACTTTTACAAAGATTGAGTTTTTGTTCGAGTAATAAAAGTGATGTGTGGAAGATGTTGCATTTTTATGTGTTGTTAGGTGGGGATAAACTGTTGAGATTATGGTAGGTGACTTATGGATGCGCAATAGTATGAACCTACAGTTATACATGGTTATTGTGGATTTTGAAGGGATTGAAACTACTCTTTTAAATGGGACTACACATACTGATGTGATGTGTTACATATACACTTAATAGTAAATAAAGGTTATGTGCTCATAGTATATAGACGTATTGAGGTGACCAAGAATTTCTTAAGTGCGGGTATGAGGTATATGATGGTTTGAATAATAATTGAAACTTAGTATGTGGTAAATTATGTGGAGTTGACACTGGACGTGATTCGATAGCTTTATGTCGATGAGAAAGTACTATCAAATTTAAAATTAGTGCAATCAGCCTTGGGTGGGACTCATATCTATCATGTGATGCTTAAATGGAAAGATAGAGAGCCATAATTTAAAATTTGTAGAGGCGACAATGTGTTTGCTAAGAAGACTTTGATACTAGTGATAGTTTGAGAGTAAGGTAAATGGCTGGTGTGGTTATGATGTTTGTTGGTATTAAGAGAGTTGGCTTCAATGGAGTACTGTGAGAAATATGTGGGGTTTGATGAATCGAGTATTTGTAATATTGTAATGGAGATCAGACTGATTAATTGTGGGTGGCTAAAAATCAAAGAGATGGAGTCATATGAATGGAAATGTTTGATATGGGCTTTATGGAGGGAGTGTATTGTGTTATTCGATTTTCGTTCCGTACATTCTTATGTGACCCACCTACTTCATTTCGGACATCATTTAGAGTATAATTCGTTGTATATGCTTACGTGTGTTTCTATATCTATAGGTGAATCCCTAGTGGTGGATCAGATGTACCTATCCTCTTATGTCCTCTTGATAGGGTAGGATCCTTGGACAGACTTGGTCATTTCAGTTATGATAGAGTTAGTGTTGTTTGAGATAGTTGAAGTATACCATTAGTTCTACATGCACAACTTTGCTTATTAGAATTCATAGGAGAGCTACACTGAATATTTATAGTTGTCCAACAGACTTAAAATTTATCTTATCATCGGTATCACGTGTTGGCTATGTGTGATTGAATGTGGGAACCATTGGGTCTAGTTTTGTCGTTCTTAAGGTTTGTCTTTAATCATAGCTACAGATCTAGCATCGCGATAGTGTTGTTAGAGATTTTGTATACTTGGGTGTATTGCTCGCTTAGTGGTTACTTGATCATTTTATTCTTTGGGTTAGATATGTTTGATTCTCCTTTGATGAGTAACTGATGTCTAAAGATCAAATTTTTATAACTTAAGTTCGTGGAAAGATTGTGCTGTGAGAAGGAATCTTGATAAGATCTGTGATGGTTTGTGCATCATGAGTATGTGTTGGTTGATTTAGGCTCACTTCTGGTTGTAGCTAGTAGTGATTCATAAGGTTATCTTGGTTATGTTAGAAAAGATTCGTCATGATGGTTGTGTTAAGGTCCAGTGGGTTTCAATTTAGATTGGGTTCATGGATTAGTATGTTGCTTGATAACCACTCTTGATTTATAGATCTTCCAAAGTTTGATTCGAAGTTCAGTTATTAGTAGTTGACCTTGATGGAATGGTGTTAAGGAGGAGCTCATTCGGAGAGGTGAACACCGACTCTGAAAAATCATAACTTAGGCTTTTGCTAACATCGGTTATTCTTCCTTCTCCTTCTTTATGTTCGAGGACAAACATGGTTTTTAGTGGTGGATAATGTAATGACCCGGAAGGTTATTTTTGGAAATTTTTACAAAATTACCGTTTTACCCATCTCGGTAGTTGCCCCGAGTCACTTTTGATCAATTTGTGAAGTTGCTTTGGAAATTTTTGAGCTATTTGTTAATTTCGATTATTTAGTAGACGGATGATTTTAAATAATTAATTTTAGTTGGTGGCTAATGGGCTAAATCCATAATTCCTTTATTTAATATATTACTTGGCCCATATTTATTAAAATAAGTTAGGGGTTTATCACTTTTAATACATAATTAATTTAGAAAAGAAATTAAAAAGGGGAACAGAAATTACCGATGCTAAGTAGTGGACGGCGTAGAAAATGCATAATCTTTCATCCAGGTAAAAGCTTACAATGCTAATATGTGAACTTGTGAATATGCATAGAGGTCACTGAATACTAAATTGTTACTATTATTATTATTATGGTGGGAAAGAGAAAGAAGAGAAAACTAGTTTTGGCTAATAATTGATAATATATTTTTATGGAAAATTCAATATTATTTTTAGAAGTTTACTATTATTTGAGCCAATGTTGAAGCGTCCAGTGACATCCTAATTGGATGGTTATAATGGGAAATAATGATCACATGATTAGTCGATCTTATTAGGAATATGTTGATTTCAACAAGTGATTTTTGCAGCGGTCTTCTGATCGGTAGCTTCAACTTTAATCACTTTTATTTTAATTATCACATTATGATTCAAGTTTTGAAATATTGAGATAGTTAATTGAACATTAAGGGTAATTTATTATATGAATATTGTTAGAGTTATGATATTGAGAAATTGGGACTTAACCTTAGCTTGAAGCTTAGGAACTTGATTATAGAGTTGGCTGAGTTTATGGGTCTAGGCTAGACATATAGTAATATGAGTGTTGGTAATTTCAAAATCTTATTGTGATTATTAATGTAAATAGATTTCTTTGAGTTGGAAGTTCAACGAAAAGGGAAGGCTCAAGTCCCGGAGTGAATTCTTGATTGATTGAGGCAAGTGGATTTCTAAACTCTTGTTAAGTGCATAGAATCGTGTATTTCCTTGTGGTATGTGTTGGGGAGTAACAGGACTTGGTGATGGATTGACTCGTTCATGTTGATTAATTCTAATGATGAAAAAGGGGTAATAAAAGGCAATGTGATTAATTGTTGGTGTGTGATGTGTTGAAAATGGTTCGAAAGCTTGTTGAATCAATTTGTTGTTGTGAATTGTACATTATTATGAAAATGGTTATCTCCTCATTAATTTTGTGAACATGTCATTTGCATTGGTTATGACACATGGTTGTGATAAGTGTTATGTGATAAGAGGATGTACCATTTTGAGGGACGTATCGTGCACCGCGATGGATACTATATATCACGGGTCATATCGCGTGCCGCGATGGATACTATATATCAAGGGTCGTACCGAACGCCGTGATGGATGCATGGACAGATATGTCCCCCATGGGTCCCGCACTGAGAGACAATGAGTGTGTATCACTAGGTCAGACATGCATCAGTATACTTGACATTGCATTCCATTGCATTGAACATCTTTATCATTAGTGAACTTGACATTGTGTTTTGTTGATCTTGTGAGCGCCTTTCTGTGGAACTTATGATTGATGAATATTGAGCTTGTTGTTGAGGATATGTAATTGTTAGAGTGTTGTTGTTGAGTTGTGTGTTGTGTAAATTGTGAACTGTTAGGTTGTGCTGCTTTTATGCAGGTTGTAGTTGTAGAGGTTCGGTTGGGCGTAAGGAGTGCCTGTGTTCTATCCCCTTAACTTATGTTTAGAGGTTTACTTGTTGAGTACCGTGTGGTTTGGTATTCATCCCTTGCTACTACATTTTTGTAGGTTACAAGCTCGGATCTTTGTGATACTTTCTCTTCTCTCCTTATCCGAGGCTTTTTGTGGAGATTTGTGAGGTTGTTGTTTGTCATCTCAATGGACCTTCTTACTGCTATTTATGATCTTGTTCTATTCTAGAAACAAGGTCATTTAAGACTTGTTTTTTTCTTTTGAATCAATTGTAATACTATAGAGGCTTGTACACGTGACAACCAAATTTTGGGGGTATTTTTGAGTGGATTATAAAATTTCCGCATTTTATTGTAATGGTTGAGTTTTAGGCTGACTTGTCTTGGTGGGATAAGACGAGTGGCATCACGTCCAATTTTGGGTCGTGACAAAAGGTTTTGACATCACAAATTTGGTGGGGTTTGCTTTAGAAATAAGGCGGATGACGTGAGCTTGAAAGTAGTGTTTCATTTTCTGAATTGAGAAGACTAAGGCCAAACATAACTTTTCGTTTGGAGAGTACTTCAACTCATTTGGTGTCATCATCCTACTCAAGTAGTGTAGGGAATTTTCTTTCCCTTCGCCATTCTCTTGGGCTAAGAGTGCTCCCACGAATCTTTCTTTAGTTGATATGTAAAGTATCAATGGCTTTCTAGTAACAAGAGCTGCCAAAATGGGTTGTTTTGTCAAGTAATACTTGATGCTCTCGAAGGCATTACTATAAGCTTGGTCTCATTCGAAAAGAGTGCCCTTTTTCATAAGACGATAGAATGGTTGACACTTTATTGGAGATGAATCTCCTAAGATATGCTAGCTTCCCTTACAGACTCTTCAATTGATGGATGTTTCTTGGCTTGACCATCTTCAGAATTGCGTCTACTTTTACTTGATCAATTTTTATACCTCGATATCGTACAATGAAGAAAGGAATTTTCCAAAGGTAATTCGAAATGAACATTTCAAAGTATTCATTCTAAGTTGATACCTTCGTAGTAGATCAAACACCATCCTCAAGTCTTGCAAGCGATCACTCTTTTTCCTTGATTTCACTACTAAATCATCAACGTAATATTCAACATTTTTGTAAAGAATATTATCAAAGGTGTTTTTCATAGCTCTTTGGTATATTGCTCTCTTCAAACCAAAAGGCATTATTTTGTAGCAGTAAATACACTTGGGAATGCGGAATGCGGTCAGCTCCTCATCCTTTGGTGACATGCGGATCTGAATGTAGTCGAATGAACCATCCATAAAAGACATCACCGCTTACCCAGTAGTGGCATCAATCATAATCTGAGGGATAGGAAGTGGAAATTTGTCCTTACGGCATGCATTATTGAGATCTCTGAAGTCGATGCAAACACAAATTTGTCCATTTTTCTTCCTCATGGGGACAATACTTGAAACCCATGTGGGTTACTTAACTTCACGGATAAAGCCAACTTTAATAAACTTGTTGACTTCAGCTTTGATCACGGGAACCAATTCAGGCCTAAAGCGTCGTTGAGTTTGCTTGATAGGATGTGCACCCTTTTTTACACCAAGATGATGGACTGCTACCTTCGGTTCTAATCGAAGCATTTCATTATAACTCCAGGAAAGAACATCTTTATATTCTTTAAGCAAGTTAATGTAGGCCATATCTTTATCACCTACTAGTGAAGCATGCACATAAGTGAGTTTTGGATCTTCATTAGTTCCAAGTTTGACTTCTTTCAATGCATCAACCGTCACTTTTACTCCTTCATTTCAGGTGGTTCATCCTTAGCATCTTCATCTTCTTGAGGTTCGTCTTCATTAAAATATATATGGTAACACCATGAAACTTCCTCCAACTCTTCATCAATTTTATTGGAGAAAAATTATACCTTTCATCTTGTGTAGTGACACAATATGAAGAGGTGAAACTTTCTTCATATTCATCGCGTTGTTTGGTATAGACCATAACATGTGACTTTGCCTTTAGTACTTCTCCACATGAGACCACAAGGTTCGTTTGTCGCCTCATTCTACATTGAATCAGACTTTGAAAATCCTTGGGGACATTTTGAGATTGGGTAAAGAAAATGCTTTCATACCCTCATTGTTTCCCAAAACTTTTTTTTCTTCAATGGCCCTCACCTCTCAAATATAGAAATCTTCATCGTTGAGCTTCTCAGTCAATCAAAGATAGATGGCCCTTTGTTAAAAACAACATATTCATCTTCCGCAGTGATGTAGTTGTTGCTTACCCTTCTTATGGAGATACATATAGGAAAAGGTTATTTGTAACCCAACCCTTCACGTTGTTGCCTCATAACAGGTTCTAATGGAAGCTTCCCCAGTTTTGATGGTACGTTAGGATTGAATCCAGCCTTTGCTAGTAGTCTGTAAGCATTAGGATCGAAACCTTCTTCTATATGCTTCATTGGGAGTGCTTCATATTGGGATGGCTTAAAGGCCACAAATTTTCTGTAAAACAATGACTTAGGAGCCATGGACTTTCCAAGTATCTTTTTAGATGACTTTATCATACCGATTTGTTTAATAGGAAGGGTCAACCCCTTCAGTGCATTTCCTCATAACTTGAGAGAGTGTCCTTCATCCTCCTTAGCATTTGGACCATAAAAAATAATGGGTGTCACCTTTTTGCTTGAAAAAGCACTATTTATGTTACGTGTCTTGTTCGGATTGCCAAAGTTTAGATCTTCCTTGCTTGCAACTTTTGTCTTACTGAAAACTACCTTAGCCTTCTTGTTAAGGAGTTCGGAATCTCATCAACTTTTGCTGCATATTTCTTGAAGTAAAACTTCGCATCGGCAAAGTGTGCTTTAGCTTCAGTGAAAGGTTTATCATATGCAATAATCCTTTTTGCAACTCCATCCTCATAATACTTCAAACATTGGTGGTAGTTATAAGAGATTATTGTGTTCTCATGTACCGACGGCCTACCAAGCAAGATGTTATATGAAGTCTTTGCATCAATTACATGTAACCACACTCTTGATTGGAACTCTCCAATGGTGAGGCCTATTTTGACGGTCATTATGGCCCTTTGTCATGATCTAGACCATCGTGATTGACACCCACACAAACCCTCCGGTGGGAGAACCATTACTACAACCCAAACAAACAAATTTTATGAAAACTAAGACATTTAAACATACGGAAGCAGGTTTAAATGACTAAAAGAAATATGGAGTTCCCATAAACTCCCCAAGTTTTAAACAAACGACTTAACCAAACTAATGCTGAAATTCAACCCCTAGAACCTGAAAGTCATTGTACCAAAACTCTACTAACGACAAGTCTAAGAACAAGGGGTACAACCCCGAAACTAAACAACACCTTAAACAAATAGTCTGAGTCCGAAAAGAGTGGATTTAAACCAGAAAGATTCATGGCAGCCTGAAAGAACTGGCTCACCCTTGAATCCGATCACGCTCAGTAGTCACATAGCTGAGGTCTATCAATAGCCGCCTGAAGATGCCCTGTACTTAACAAAGAACAAGCAAGTGTAGTATCAGTACACAACCACAGTGTACTGGTAGGATCATGCGGCTATCCCAATAAGTGTAACATACATTAGTAAATACAACAATATAATCACATGCACATAACGAACATATACAATATCATCAACATATACGAATAATTAACAACTTCATGAATCTCACATATCACAGTTATATCAATTTAGAGCAACATACCATTTTCCAATATCAATCATCATTAGATATGAAAGAACTCATCAACAGTAGATACACAACACAATTCAATGGTCCTGTCACGGAACCCAATTCAATGGTCCTGTAATGGAACCCACACCTAAACAGTTAGCATACCGGAAAGTGGTACCCGATCCAATAATTATGTTAGAACGTGGAAACCGATCCCATCATTACGCCGAAACGTGGCAACCGATCCAAGTTAGTTATGTCGGAACGTGGTAGCCGATCCAAATTAGTTATGCCGGAACATGTCAAATAATCCAAGTTAGTTATGCCGGAACGTGGCAACCGATCCATTCAACACACCACAATCACAATCACAAGCATATCCTCAACATCATACATTTAAGTCATGATTTCATGTAGCCATTATTCATCTATCTCATTTACAACAAGTGTATCAATAGTACAACATTCATATACATACATGTATCATAATGAAGCAAGAACAAACATACATCACATAATCATAGAATCACAACCATCACCTACCTCGAATCGAAACTTAAATCCCTTCAGGCACTTGAATCTTCCTTCTCTGGATTCTTCCCGTTTGTTCGTGGTCTAAAAGCATACAATTAACGCAAGGATCAACAATCAAAGGTCTAATTATCCGGATTGTAACAAACCCAAAAACCCAAGACCAAACCCAAGATCCTAATACCCAATTTAGGACTTTTTCCACCATAAATTCTAGATCAAAACCCTCCCCCATCGATAATTACCCAAGAAACTAAGTTCTACGGATCGGAAAATAGATTCGAGGAGTGAAAACCTTACCTTTAACCTCAAGAATGGTGAAAAACGGTCAAGAAAGCACCTGGGGTCGTTTCTTAGCTCTCAAAGTCGAAAACTGTACAATAAAGTCGTTTAGGGGTTTATTTATGACTTTAAGTCGCATCTGGCCCGCCACAGTGGTTCTTACCCTGCTACAGCGGCCCCGCCCTGGCGACAAAAATCCTGCCCTAGCGGCTTGCACGAAACCAGTGAATTATTTTAATAATTACAAGACCCTCATTTCACAACACACCTTTAACCAACGACGCTCAGAAAATACCGTGCACTCTAAGTTCGATTTCAGAAGTTCTACTCACCCGAATTCAATTTGGTAAAGTCATACGGATTCCTTAACGACTTATCTAACTACTCATTTAATCAAAATCATAATTATATCTCTCATTCGTTACCAGGTTTCCCTAGACCTCACAGACTCCGATTTCGTCCAAATCTGGACTAGGTTGGGAAATCTCAAGTTACTACGAAAAGTTTTCTGACCCTAATTCTTTCTCCATTGGATTTTCCCTAATGACGAAATCAGGTCGTTACAATACATACCAATTTACCCATCACTCGTCCCCGAGTGATAAACTAGGAGAAAAGGGCTAAAGCAAGAATAAAGTAGTATCTGAATCGTCGAATAACTGGGGATACTTGTCCCACATACTTTTTCTGTCGACTCTAGGCTGCTAGAAGCTTAGATTGGATACTTCTCACCTTACCCTAAACATCTTTCTCCAAATCTACTCTCAATGGTTTCACGTCTTCAACCTCAAACTAACCAATTGAACACCTACACATCCTCCCATACAATGCCTCAATGAAGTCGCCTCAATACTCGAGTGATAAATATTGTTGTATGTAAATTTAACTACAACAAAAGTGATTCCCAACAACCACCAAAGTTGATCGTACACACGTCTACAAATAGAAGTGAACCTGAATCAACCAACACATACTCATAATACCCAAACAATCACAATTCTTAACAATATCTCTATCCCACAACATAAATTCCCATGAGCTTAAGTTATAACAAATTTGATCTTTAGAAATCAGATACTCATCGAGGGATATGGCCAAGCGTACAACCCCTCCAACAACTCTATCAAAATGCTAGATTTAGTAATTGTAGATTAACTCTAAAGAACAATAGAATTGGACCTAATGATTCCCACATTCAACACACATAATCGGTTCATGACCTTGACGACTAAAGGAATATTAATATTGTCGGACAACCACAAATACGCATGGTAGCTCTTCTATAAATTCTCATAAGCAAGGTGGTACATGTAGAACCACTAAAATCCTTTAACAACTCTAAGACAACACCAATTATGTCATTCGAAATAACCAAATCTTCCCACTCAACCAAGAGAACATCATAAGATTTGGTACCCCTGATCCACCACTAGGGATCCACCCACAAAAGTTAAAACACACTAGAGCATAGCTAGTGAATCATACTCACAACACAAACAACCATAATAAACACTCCGACCTTTTACCTTATTATAAACCAACACTTTTAAAAATGAAACTACTTAACAATCAATAATAGTAAACTTACGACTCACCCCAGGCGTAAGTCCTTTCAAATGTTCAATACCGAATACAATTGATCATTTCTCACCCTGCCAATTCATACCTTTGACAAAATACATCACCACAAATGTAGACTCACAATGAAAAATCTGAATTGTAATTTCCACCATATAACACAATCCCCTTATGTATCAACATTAGCTTGTACCTTGAAGATTCTTGTGAATTCATAGATCTTCGCTTATCATTGATCGCATCTCCATCGATCTTATAATATCCATCGCTAAAATTTAATCACACTCATTACTAAACTCAAAACAAAAACAAAGCATTTATCATCACACTCGAGCTAATGTCTGTACACTCTTTTGTCAAGTTTTTTTCCTATAGTTTTTAACCAATCTGATGAACTTGTGACACTATTACCATAGCCACATCAACACGAAATAATTCACGCATCTCTGAACCCAATTATCTACCCCTCTGAAGAAGTCTTCTTCAGCCTTTGCAATCAAATAAAATATCCTTACTCTCGCCTCTCTCTGAAGGTTGTTCTACTTCCCACTATTTTTCTTCATTATGACTCTAGCTCTTTAATTTCTATTCGAGTGGTGTCCCACAATCTCTTAAAACCTTCCATGCAACCACATTACTCACCAAATATTAGGAAGCCACAACCTTAGATAACTCGCAAGTCATAATTACTACATTAAATTCGCTTAACCACAATATTATTATATAGTTGCATCCCATCACAATCAAACATGACTCTTATTACCATTACGCTCAGTCAGCCTTGACTCTCACTATGAAGCCAATCTTTCATCAACAACACACCTCAAGCTCAGGTATACTCATCGAATTAAAAGGACTAACCCCATTTTTATATGCACTTTCTTACTAAAATTCTTCAATTTCCTTCACCCAAGTATACTCATTGGGACCTTCCTTATCCATAAACTTGTCATTCCGGTATCAATCCACTCCTTTATGTCTTAAGATAAAATCACTAGTCCTAATACTACCCTCCTTCTTCATAACAAACAAGACAGGAGCACCCCACGGGAAAGCACTAGGACGGATGAAACCTTTATCAAGAAGCCCTTGGATTTGAGCTTTAAGCTCTCTCAATTTTGACACCACAGGAATAGACTAAATAGAGGGGGATTCAACCTCAACATCCTGATTTTGAGCCAATTACGCCAAACAATCCTGCCCTACTAGTTTCCTAGCCCGAAAGGAGGATATGATCTTAGCTAGCTTAGGCTTGTACACCCCTTCCCACTCTAATCTTTCCCTACCAGGGATCTTTAGAGTTACCGACTTAGTAATACAATTAAGCTTGGTAAAATAGGGGGACAACCAAGTCATGCCTGAGATTATATCAAGTCAAAAATATCCAGCATAACTAAATCAACCCAAGTCTAAAAATCCATAAACACAACAGGAAAAACACTATACACATGGGTGACTATGATTGACTCTTCAACTGGGGTAGAAACTTGGATGGGGCATCAAGTATATCACAAACCATATAAAATCCCAAGGCAATTGAACTGACACATGTGAATAAGTAGAACCCGCATCAAATAAAACAATAGCCATCTGGGCACATACAAGAGTAGCTCTTGTGACCACTGCGTCACACCCTCAAACTTGGTCTTATTTGGAAAAATGTAAAATTGTGCCATTTCCTCTTGATGGGCAACCTCCTTGCCTGGCTTCACTACTCATCTACCAGCATTACCATTTCCCCAACCTCTACAATGTCGTTGATTTCCTCCTCATATGCTCAGGTTCTCCACAATTTTAACACACCTTATAACTTTTATTCAATTGCTGAACAGTGAATTAGATCGCGAGGGTTTGTTCGGGTACTATTCGGGGTCCATAATTCTAACTAGGGTTAAACTGGGGAGACACGACTGAGATTCTGTCTCACCCTATCCCACTCTAGCGAGAGAAATCCCATACTGGCGGCCTCTCCTTGGCGGGAAAATCCCGCCCCAACGGCCATGATGAAAATAGTATCTCTATCAATAATTTTTTTGGGATTCTTCTCCTTTCTAACATCCTATAGATTTCCCAGCTATAACTAGGCATTTCAGATAATCAATCCCCTTAACTAGGATAATCATTGTCTACCCCGAGTCAACCCAATAATACACATTGCAAAATCCCTTTACGTTACTTCAAGACTACAACATCCTCATCCCTATGATATACCCAGACTCTCACACAGTTATTAGTTGGTCGCAATGCACGTCCAGACTTCTAACTTACGAACAACATCGTAATTTATCTAAACCTTTGCACGTAATCTCGTGATGACTTTCTTTTCACAAGAAGTTTCACGACACTCAAGCAGTTACAACTTGCAGATAAGTCCAAATTCTTTAATTAGTTCGTTCCATAGATGACCACTACAGATCATTTATGCCTTATACGGCCCTCTAAGGCCAGATACCAATTGGAACATTCTCAGTTCCAATTAACTTGCTTGTGCCCTTTCAGCCAGGATTACGACGTCTAGTTCACTTCATTGATATACCAATTGGAATTGGGAGATAGCAATTGGACTCAACTAATCCCACAAGCGACAATAGTAGCTAGCGAGCCCCACAAAACTGCTAATTTCAATATTAGAACTTGGTCGAACCCAATTCTTAACCGCCTCAATTTTTAACTGATAATAACTAGACCTTAAATCAATCTTTGAGAAAACCGATGCACCTTGCAATTGGTCAAAAAGGTCATCTATCAGAGGCAATGGATACTTGTTCTGAATGGTGACCCTATTCAATTGTCGGTAGTCTATACACATCCTCTCTTGCTAGCGATGGTGTTACCGCTGGTGTCGCTCTAGCTCGGACCATAGAGTGAAGGAGGAAAGATACCAATTTGTATCACCCAGATACCAATTGGATTGAAGTCATAGAACAAAGGAGTAGAAAGAAGTGAGTTTTTTCCTAAAGTCTTATAGCCTGTCGAAGAAAAGTACGGACGTCATTGTACCATTCTGCAAGACTCTACTAGACTCGATTTGATACAATGAGATCAACGAACTTAGGGCTCTGATACCAACTTTGTCACGACCCAGACCATCGTGATTGCCACCCATACAAACCCTCCGGTGGGAGAACCATTACTACAACCCAAACAAACAAATTTTATGAAAACTAAGGCATTTAAACATACAGAAGCAGGTTTAAATGACTAAAAGAAATACGGGGTTCCCATAAACTCCCCATGTTTTAAACAAATAACATAACCAAACTAATGCGGAAATTCAACCCCTAGAACTTGAAAGTCATTGTACCAAAAGTCTACTAACGACAAGTCTAAGAACAAGGGGTACAACCCTGAAACTAAACAACACCTTAAACAAATAGTCTGAGTCCGAAAGAATGGACTTAAACCAGAAAGATTCATGGTAGCCTGAAAGAACTGGCTCACCCTTGAATCCTATCACGCTGAATAGTCACCTAGCTGAGGTTTATCAATAGACTCCTGAAGATGCCCTGTACTCAACAAAGAAAAAGTAAGTGCAGTATCAGTATACAACCACAGTGTACTGGTAGGATCACAAGGCTATCCCAATAAGTGTAACATACATTAGTCAATACAACAATATAATCACCTGCACATATAAAAAATATACAATATCATCAACATATACGAACAATGAACAACTTCACGAATCTCACATATCACAGTTATATCATTTAGAGCAACATACCATTTTTCAATATCAATCATCATTAGATATGAACGAACTCATCACAAGTAGATACACAACACAATTCAATGGTCCTCTCACGAAACCTAATTCAATGGTCCTCTCATGGAACCCATACCCAAACAGTTAGCATATCGGAACGTGGTACCCGATCTAAAAATTATGCCGAAACATGGCAACTGATCCCATAATTATGCCAGAACGTGGCAACCGATCCAAGTTAGTTATGACGAAACATGCCAATCGATCCATTCTACACACCACAATCACAATCACAGGTATATCCTCAAGATCATGGATTTAAGTCATTATTTCATGGTAACCATCATTCATCTATCTCATTTATAACAAGTGTGATCAATAATGCAAAATGCATCTACATATATGTATCATAATGAAGCAAGAACAAACATACATTATACAATCATAGAATCACAATCATCACCTACCTAGAATCCAAGATCGAATCCCCTAAGGCACTTGAATCTTCCCTTTCCGAATTCTTCCCCCTTGCTCGTGGTCTAAAAATATACAATTAACACAAGGATCAACAATCAAAGGTCTAATTATCCAGATTATAACAAACCTAATAACCTTAGACCAAATCGATGATCCTAATACCCAATTTAGGACTTTTTCCACCATAAATTCCAGATCAGAACCCTCCCCCATTGATAATTACCCAAGAAACTAAGTTATATGGATCGAAAAATAGATTCGGTGAGTGAAAACCTTGCCTTTAAACTCAAGAATGGTGAAAAAGGTCAAGAAAGCACCTGGGGTCGTTCCTTAGCTCTCAAAGTCAAAAAGTGCAGAATAAAATCGTTTAGGGGTTTATCTACGACTTTAAGTTGCATCTTTCCCACCATAGCGTTCCTCACCCCGATACAGCGGCCTGCCCTGGCATCATAAATCCCGCCCCAGCGGCCTGCACGGAACTAGTGAGCTATTTTAATAATTCCAAGACCCCCATTTCACAACACAACTTTAACCAACAACGGTCAGAAAATACCATTCACGCTAAGATCGATTTAGGGAGTTCTACTCACTATAATTCAATTCTGTAAAGTCATACAAATTCCTTAATGACTTATGTAACTACTCATATAATCAAAATCATAATTAGATCTCTCATTTGTTACCAGATTTCCCTAGACCTCACAGACTCCGATTTCGTCCAAATCTAGACTAGGTTGAGAAATCTCAAGTTACTACGAAAAGTTTTCTAACCCCAATTCTTTCTCCATTGGATTTTCCCTAATGACGGAATAAGTTTGTTACACCCTTTGTCCTCCTTGGTTGAACCCTTGGATCATCAAGTGACTTTCAGTAATATCTGTTGTTGAGATCCCAAGTTCTTTCATTGTGCGAATTGGAAGGATGTTAATTTCAGATCCTCCATCTATTAGGATTTTGTTCCCCATTTTCTCACGTGCAAAACCAACAATTAATAAAAGGAAGTTATGAAGTGTGTCACCATGAAGAAGATCATCGTTAGAGAATGTGATATAAATCATGCATGCATTCTCGACTTCAAGAGATTACTTTGCAGAGTCTTTTGATGATGGTCATGATGAAGGTGCATCCTTCACTTCCTTCTCATCGAAATTGCAACATAGTTCTTTTGTGCCATCGCATGTGAAATTGGTGTAAAACCAACTTGGAAAATATACCCCTAATGTAATTGGTCGACACAACTCTTGGTAGTAGTACACCTTTATTTCTGCCTTTGAACTCACAATAATTTTTTTGTGTTTTGGGTATCCTTACCATCTTTTCCCTGATACGTTGCTTTGTTGAATCCTTATGCAAACTCGCTTTTCGACATTTACGGCGAGTCACGAGATTCTAGCCCCAATAATCAAGATCATCTTCTTGCTCTCCATCTTCATTTGTCGATCCTTCTCCTACGGAAGCCACATCACTTAGTATAGGAAGAGACGACAAATTATTTAGATCACTGGGTTCAAAGTCTCCAAACTTAATCATTCTTGTATAATTAATGTTTGGAATGTCTTGCTCCCCATTTTATTCAACAAAAAATGCAGGACATGATCGGATTGGGTAAGTCAGAAGCAACACTGACTTGGTTTGAACTCAATTTCTCATCTTTAAGTTCAATCTTCCCTTGGTGAGCTAACTCCATGATTTTATCCTTGAATATGAAGCATTTCTTGATAGGGTGGCCAACCAACCGATGGTAGTTATAGTATTTTGGATGATCACTCATTCCTTCTTCGTTCGGTCGTTTCAGCTCTGGTAACTCAAAAAGTTTCATATCAACGAGTTAATCAAATATTGTGGCGACGTCTGAGTCAGGAAATGGGTAGTCCTCTTGGTGTAATTCCTTCAAAGTGATATTTAGTTTGTCCTACCTTCGAAAGAAGATGCTTTTGCACTCTGTGTATTTCCTACCTTTGTGGTGAACTTCAAAGAAGAATCATTGACATTCATAGATTCCTTATTTTTAGCCTTGGACATATATCCCACTTTCTTGAATTCTTTCTTTTCTTTGCCTTTACAGAGTTCGTGGGCATGTGGTGTTTCAGTTCCAACAGACGACATGCTTTACTCCATATCATAAGCGCGAGTTGCCAATTCTTCAAAAGGTTTAGGCTTATGCCTTGCAAAATATAGAGGAGGCCACAATGCATACCTTGAATGCACATCTCTTTGCCGGAAGCTTCACTAAGTCTATCTTTACAGTTTAGACTTGCAAGCCTGCATCAGTTAATGAAGCCAAAGACCGGCTCTTCATTTCACTACCATGTATTTGTAAGTTCTACCATGTTTATGGTACGTCTTGTGCTATACACACAGTTGAGAAATTCTTTCTCCATTTATTCCCAACAATCAATGGAACAAGACTCAAGGTTTGTACACCAATCGAAAGCATTTCCCTTAAGGGAGTGGATGAATTGTTGGACGAGGTAAGCACCATATGTTCCAGTATTGTTGAAGGTTTCAATGAAGTCTGCTACATGTTGCTTTGGGCTTCCCTTACCATCGAACTGCTTAAATTTTGGAGGTTGATAACCGGCAGGCATTTTCAAGTTATCAATCCTTGCAGTGTATGGCCTTGAAAATGTCAAAGAGGATTCTATAGAAACCTCATACTTTCGTTTAATGGTACCCATGATGAACTTCTTGATTTGGTTGATCTGGATCATTCTTTTAGAGGAAACTTGGATCTCCTTAGCAAGTTCACTTGCTTTGCAAGACGATCAGTCGTCTCTTGTACTTGCACATGTTTTCCAAGTGCATCACTTAATTCTTCATCCATCATGCCTTCCACCCTATCAGTTATCTTAACAATTCGAGCATCTTGATCTTGAACATATATGGTCAAGCCTTCAATGGCTTTTGTCAAGCTCACAAGCTGTTCTTCCACAGATGAAGCATTAGTCACCATCGCATGCACACCATTGTAGATGATGGAGAATAACATCAATTTTCCCAAACATGAGATGCGGATAGGTTATGCGGAGTATATTACGTTCTTAGGACATCATTCTTGGCTGAAGTAAAGGTACTTTATGATGTAGATAGATCAATTGGGCAAGAATGTCTTATTTTACGGCTTTTGCATGAGATTTCATGATACGCTCAAATTACACCTCCCTAGCAAAGCATAAGCGATCGTTATCAAGTAAGAACCCAACTTGTAAGTTGGGTCAATCCCACAAGGAATATGGTTTAGACTTAACTTTAACCAACGATTATATTCATTTAGTCAATGTATTTCCGAAAACAAGTAATTAAAGAGGGGGGTATTTGTGAAACAAATTTAGGAAATTATGTAAATAATCAATGAGTAAGATTCAAACTTTAATTATGATCAAGATGAGAAAGTAACTAGGGTGTACGTGTTCCCCCTAAGCTCATAACGCGGTAATCCTAGTATTACATGCAAAGTGATAAGTTAGGTATCTCTAAATCCTTGGTTCGGCATCTAGAGAATTTCACCCCGCACCTTGGTTCGGCTATGTGTGTATAATTTACTAACCCTTACATTTACCTCATATTAGACATCACATCGATGTATGGCTTAGTTTTCACCCTCGAACCAATCGACATTAGACTCTTAGATAGTATCACACTAAATCTATGTTGATAATTCTTTTCTTATTAACCACCTCCTTGGTCTGGCAAGTAGCAACAAGGCGAGTTCTAACGTGTGCACTCGTTAAAAAGAATTCTAAACGAAAGAATTATCAATGCATGCAACAACACTATTCAAGAATTGCTTAGTTACTATTCATACTTTGTTAATTGCTCATGGTTCCCACAACCCTAGTTGTGGATTTAGTTACCCATATTAGCAAGAACACAATTCATATTTTTAGAAGAAGAAATCATGAACTTACGTAATGAGAATGATAAACCCAGAATTTCAACTTGAATTTCCAAACCAAAATCTTCAAAACGAACTTAGGAAATTAAGAATTGCTAAAGTTGGAAGTTAATCTCCAAAGCCAAAAACTAGAATTAAAATAATAAAGTCTAACCCCCAAAAATGAGGTTTACATGCCCTATATATAGAAAAATAAGTCCTAACTAAAAAGGAAACGAAATAAGGAAATAATGTTTCAGGACGCGTCTTCGATCTACAACACTGACCTACGGACCGTGGATTGACCTACGTTACGTAGGTCCCTTCCGCGACTTAGGACTTAGGCAAATTATTAGCTTCCAAAACATCATATCTGAAGCAAACGACGGATCAACAGTATGGACCGTGGTTTGATCCATGGTCCGTAGATCCTCCTCCATAGCTCCACACTAAGAATCTTCAAAATCAGGTACTGGAACCCCTTATCTGAGTCATTTGACGGAGCATCAGTACGGTCTGTAGATCAATATACGGTCCATCGATTTCAACCATGGTTCGACAATTGGTGAAGAATTCCCTAATCTCCTTTAATGCCTTGCCTACCCATCTACGACACCCATCTACGGAGCGTGAATGGACCTACGGTCCGTGGATCACCTCCATAGATGCCATTTTCTACACATCCTTCAGCTGTGTCTCTCAATTTCCACGTCTGAACATATTTCCTGCAAACATGATAAAAAATACATAAAAACCAATACAAAATGTCCCTAGACACATACAACTCTTAAGTGAAATGTATTAAAAATACCGTAAAATCACAGTATATCAACACCCTCAACTTAAATTCGTTGTTTGTCCTCAAGCGACGCACTAAGACTCTAAACGACACTTGTATAGAAGCAAGCATTTCTAGCACAAGCAATCACATGGCTCTCTACCCCGACTCTCTTCTCGAGTGCAAATCTTTTCTCTCAGAATCAACAAGTTAACTTGTGCAAATCCAAACATGACAAAGACCGACCAACCAACACACAACATACACTGTTTTACTATCACCAAGGTACCAACTTTCCGACAATGTAACTAGTACCCTTACTTCAAACGAAATCCCTTTTTCACACAATGAATTTGATTTTGAGTACAAGGATTCATTCAACACTCACATTCAGAAGTAACTTCAAGTACAGTTAATGCTCAATGCCATAGGCTTGCCCTTATTTTCATTGCTTAGACTCTCCAAACTAGTTTCTAGGATCACTATAGGAATTTCTTGCCTTGTAATGTAGGCTCAGGGTCAGGTGTGGTACATTTGGGTACTTTTTAGTGACTTTCTGCCCTCCTTGACATTACATTAGACTTTCTACCTCTTTTTGCCCTATTTTTGATATCCTACCATTTTGCCTTCTTTTCTTTGATTATCTTCAACCATGGATGTGACTTTAGACTTTGTAGCTCTTTATTTTTCACTTTCATCTTTTTCTTGCGTTTTATTCTTTTCTTTAGCTTTCAATAAGTCACATCCTTTCCTCTCTTTTCTTTTTCTCATTTTCAACACCACACTTTTTTATACCCATTTTTCTTTCGGTTTCCTCTTTCATAGCCACCCTCAACTTATAGATCTTCTATTGGTTGAGGTGCACAATACCCGATGTCGGATCAGCGCCAAGATTGAGATTACTTTTTACATTAGCCACCCTCAACTTAGGCTTTTGGCCTAAGTCGAGGTGCATATGTCCAAGGAGGGACCTGGGCCAACATAGTAGATTATGGGAAGGTGAGTTAGGAGTTTAGAAAGAAATGGTCTAATTTAGGCTCAAAGCATTTGGATCAAAGGGAGCATTTATTTCATTTGGTTGGATTCTTCTTTTATCCAATTTGTGGACTTATCAAAACAAGGGCCTATAACCACTTCCTAGCCTCTAGAGTAGATTATCTTAGCAGGACTAACCGGGCAAGTTCTAGATTGGCACAAAAACTATTTGAACAATCAACTATTCTCACACACTCTTGGCACATAGTTTCATTACCAGACTATCAGATTACCCAGTTCAAGTTTTAGCTTAAATCATGCCATCAAGTTGGTTCATTATCATGTCATACTCAGAGCCAACACATTCAACTCATTCTAGCCTATAGATTTTAGCACATATCATAAAATTTTGGATGGGTATCATTTTTTCAAAAAGCTTTTGCCTTCATGCTTCATTATTTCTCATGCTTCTACACATACAATCCTAACACGTGTCGATTCAATAGAAATTAAGTAGTCTCTTAGGGGAAAAGAACACAGGCAAGTAAACCCCAAGAGAGGATTATGAGTTGGGTTACTCAGACTTCACCCTATCACTCACAATCCATTTACCCCACCCCCAACAAAAAAATTGGTGTAATTGTCCCCAATACACACAAAAAGCAGTAAAAAGTAATGGATTTCGGTGAAGCAAACCTATGGTGCATAGCGTCGATGAACCATCAACAAGCGGGTGGGTCCGGTTTCTCAGAGTCCGCTACAACAACATTAGGGCCACCCTCAGTAGTGCCCACATTAGCAATCACAACACCCTAAGTAGTGCTATCAATCATTCTAATCGCACCATCAATGGTGCTCACAACATGACCCACAATATTTGAAACATTTGAAACGGGCATAGAACTTGATGCACCAACAATACTCTCACGAAGCCTCTCCTGGCGACATTGCTCATCTAATATTGAAGCCTTCTTAGCCTGCTTCTCCTGCTTGTACTCCCTTTTCTTGGCTCTTTCATCCTCTGTGGCCTCATATGTGTGTCTAGATCGATGCCTCTTACCTCGGGCACGTGTGGGCTCGAGTTGCTCTTCTCCGTCCCCACTGAATAATGCATCAACGACCGTATCGTCAGACAAAGTAATAGGTGCAGCCTGTGGCTCAACTGCAGGTGTGGCAAGAATGGCATCAATGTCAGCCCGGAGATTGGCTAACTCAGTCCGAAAAGAGGATAGGTATGTGGTTGGTGACGGTCACTCGAGGACTCTCAATTCAAAGGCATTGAGGCGCTTATTAATGGCCTGGACCTTCTGGTCCATCATGCTCTCCATCATTCGCTCCATTCTGGCCTCAGACTCTGCTATCGACTTTTTCTTCCATGGCCGGACATGGTGGAGCAGCGTGGCCATCTGAGCCTCTAATTTCTGAACCTTCGCCAATGGTACAATAACATCTCCTACAGGCGAGGTGGATCTGGATGAGCTAGGAGCCCGACTCGTGGCCTGAGATGACGAGGCTGGGACATCATCAGTGTGGGCTGGAAGGGCAGGATCATCACCCTGCATCTGCTCCACAACATCTACTAAGTCAGCTCCCATAGGCGGCCACATTTGTCTCATCCCAAATGAGGCCTATATCCAGTGTTCCCGTAGGACAGATCAACTTGTCACAATGCCAGATCGGCACTCCAGAGTCCCTACATAACTGGAAAATGAGACAAGGAAAAGGGTAAGTGGTGGAGGCTTTGAAAGCCCTCTCATGCATCTCAGCAATGAGCATGCGGGCAAAATCAATCTCGAATCCCGCAACCAATGCTGCACCCTAACCGCGCGGTCCCAAGTTAGTGTGTTGTCAACATTTGTGGGAGAAATCCGATTAAGAATCAACACCCAGAAAAATTTAGCCACAAATGTGAGAGTGGCCTTCTTGATGCTCACGCTCGAAGTGGTGACCCACTCGGCTCACTCTCCGTCAGTAGCAATTTGACTCGCCACCTAGTGTAATAAAGTATCTCTTTTGTCGGCACTCCGCTGGAACTCTCCGCCCCATACAGTGTCCCATATGTAGTCAAATCCAGCCGTGTTGACTGCCCAAGAGTGATCAGGGCAAGGACCATAGAGGAACCGGTGGATGGTGGTCTCAGAGATGTCTACAGAAAATCTGCGCACCAGTATAGCTGTGAGGGGTGCCTGGGCAGTGAGTCTGGTTTCCTATCGATAAAACCCCAAAGAGTAGCCGCATAGGAAGCATAGAACTCCCTCACAATCTCCTCAGTATAGGTGCCTGGTTCTCGAGCCATCCACTCATACTTCTGACGTTGAAAGAGCCGGTGGATTTCTGTTACGGTGTGTAGGCTCCCAGTTAGAAGTCTGCGCTCCTTTGTAATAAGTCGGGACATCTTCTCTTTGTCATTTTTCATCTTGGCATCTCGATAAATTGGCCCTCAACACACCATCTCTTTGGCTCCCCAGCCACCGAATCAGGGTCGTAGCTTTGTGGTATCGGGACTTCTCCTGAACTAGTGGCCTCATCAGACGAGGCAGCTTTATCATGTGTACATGAGCCTGTGTCGGATCCAGAACCGGATCAGGAAGCATGGGCGGGCTCAGAGCCGGAAGCAGAGGAAGACTCTGAGCCGGAAGTATAATCAGCCTCAGAATCGGAAGCAGAGCCAGTCGGTGACCCGATCAATGTGTTCTCCTCAGCAGACTGGGAGACAGTGACTACGTTAGTGACCACCTGCCGGGATGTATTCCGGGTAGCCCGAGGTGCAGTAGGAAATGTCCTCATGGCTGGTGGAACATATGCTGGATCTTTTTTCCCGTCCGTGTCTTCATCAATCAGCCTAAAAGTAGGTGCCACAGATTTTGATTTGCCCCTTCTGGAGTAGGTCACTTGCTTCTTAGGTTCCATGGTACATGTGGATGTCTAATTAGTACCAAAATAAACTCATAACACACTCAAAAAGATTTTAGAACTATGAACGAACAGAAACGAAAAATAGAAAAAAATTTAGACAGTGACTTCAGTGACCACCTACAGTGGGAATCTATGGTCCGTAGGCTGACCTACGGTTCGTGGATCCCCTCCATAGATCAGAGGTACCAAAAAGTTTGTCTCTGATGGGAACCACGGATGTGCAGAACGGTCCGTAGATTGATCTACGGACTATAGTCTACTTCCGTGGTTCCATACTTGTGAAATTCTCATGTGTCACCAACCACTGACCTAATCTACGGTCCGTAGATTGACCTACGGCCCGTAGACGGGGTCTCGTGGATGGGATTTGTGCCAAGTCTGATACATGTTTCGATTGGAAGCCCACATTTTTGCCATATTCAACAATATCCTAGTCTAATCATGTATTTCTACATAAATTATGCTAGTTCGTCAGTCTAGGGGTTCCAATAACTCAATTTTACAGGTATTTTCTGCAAGATAAGGAACCCTAAGTCGAAACTTACATTTAGACTTTTATGTCATTGTTTTGTTTTACATACAACAAGGCAACACAATCACAATCTATCGTCCCAAGGGTACATTCACTTCAAATTTAGCATACAATTTCATGTATTAATTTGCCCAATGTCAAGACCCAATTCCGAACTTTCTATAATCAATTGATGAATCAAAATTCAAAGTGAGGGGAAAGTCTATTACCTTACAAACAGTGGGAGTGGGATGGTTGTGTGATTATTCGATGCTTTGGATACCACAACTTTGCCTTTACGCACCAAACCCGTACACCGGACCTCTTAAGAGTTTTGGGGATGAATGGAGTTTGGAGAGAAAAGAAAATTTAGGATTGTGGGGAAAAGAGAGGAAAGATTAATTGGGGAGTTATGGAGTGATTTAAGGGATTGGGAAGTTTAGAAACGGTTTGGGAGTAAATGGAGGGAACTGGGAATGATTTGAAATTGGGGGATTTTAAATAGGAGGGGTCCGGGTAGGGTCAGGCAGAACTAGGGTTTGGACCCACGAGACCCCGTCTACGGGCCGTAGATTTGGACCATAGATCACTCTTAGACTTAGAAAATTTCAGAGACTTACCTGGGATCTACGGACGCCATTCACGGTCCATGGGATGAACCACGGACCGTCAATGGGGTCCGTAGACCTCTGCACCAGACCATTTTCTGCAGATTCTGCTTTTTGCCCCTGCATATGTAGCAACCATTAGCCCTTTCATTTTACATTTTCTAGACACTTTTCAGACACAGACCCTATGCTATATCTAGCCAACACAAACAAAAATAAAACAATTATCTAAATGAGTAAAGAGAAGCAACTAAACAAAGAAAATTAATAAACGGAAAACAAGAAACTATTGTTGGCTAGATTTTTGCATCTTGGGTTGCCTCCCAAGCAGCGCTTGATTTAACGTCGCGTCACAACACATTCCTCTTGATTACTCAGACTTCATGAAGATAGTAGGCCTCAACATCTTCTTGCACATTTTCCGCGTTTCCCAGATAGATCTTGATCCTTTGCCCGTTTACCATGAACCTTGTTCCTTCATTGTTCTCAAGCTCAACCACTCCATGGGGGAGCACTTTTGTGAGCAAAAATGACCCGGTCCATTTGGATTTGAGTTTGCCCGGAAACAAGCGCAACCTAGAGTTGAATAGAAACACAAGATCACCCACAATAAATTATCGCTTTTCAATTCTTTGATCATGATACCTCTTCATCTTCTCTTTGTACAAGGCTGAACTTTCATAAGCTTTTAGGTGAAACTCATCAAGCATATTCAAGTCATTCATTCTTTGATTAGATGCAGCTCCCTAATCCAAATTTAGCTTCTTTATTGCCCACATAGCCTTATGCTCTAGCTCTACTGGTAAATGGCAAGACTTCCCATATACAAGTTGGTTAGGTGACATACCTATGGGAGTCTTGTATGCAGTGCGATAGGCCCATAGAGCATCATCAATCTTCCTTGACCAATCCGTTCTATTAGCATTCACAGTCTTCACCAAATTCAGTTTGATCTCTCTGTTGGACACTTCAACTTGCCCACTAGTCTGCGGATGGTAAGGAGTGGCTACATTGTGGCGGACACAATATTTATCAAGTAGTGCCTTGAACAACTTATTACAAAAGTGGGAACCTCCATCACTGATAATTGCCCTCAGTGTACCAAATCTGGAGAAGATATTTCTTTTCAAGAATGCGGTGACACTTTTACCTTTATTGTTGGGGAGCGCAACTACTTCCACCCACTTCGATACATAATCAACCACAACAAGAATATACTTCATCCCATGTGAACTCACTAGTGGACCCATAAAATTAATGCCCCATACATCAAACAACTCCATCACCAATATAGGATTCATAGGAAGCTCTTGCCTCTTTGAAATCCCTCCTTCTCTTTGGCAACGGTCACAAGACTTGGCCAAATCCTGAGCATCTTAGTGGATGGTAGGCCAGTAGTACCCACACTGCAAAATCTTCTGCACAGTCTGAATACCACTATGAAGCCTACCAACAGGCGAAGAATGACACGCCTCAATTACACTCAACATCTCAACCTCAGGCACACAGCGACGAATAATCCCATCTGTAAAACTACGATACAAGTAAGCCTCATCCCAAAAGAATTTCTTCACATCATCCATAAACTTTTTCCTTTGGTGAAAAGACAAATCTGGGGGCACCAAATCGCTTGCCAAATAATTAACAAAACCTGCGAACCAATGAATCAGATCATAAGAAGCAGCCAATACCTGTTCAACTGGAAAAGCATCATTAATTTCAGCCCTATCACCAAACTTTAGCATAGCCTATTTGTCACGACCCGGGGAGCACCCCCTAGTCGTAACATGGCGTATTCGATCCCAAGGGGTCTTATACGAGCCACATAACCATTCATTGCATTCAATACTGAAAATAGTGCGGAATAATAAAAAAACTTATTTACATCCACACATTTAAACTTCATTAAAACAACTTTAAAAACACACAGCGGAAGTCTAAGTCTCACATGGCCATCTTAGACACAGTCGCAAAACATAAGTAGGGACACGGCCCTTTACAATCAAAAGAAGTCTATTACATGAACAAAAGAACTTAAAAGTCTTATCCTCGAATCCATGAGGACATACCAAGTCTTGGAGGAAAGCAATCCAACACTTCAAACTAGCTAGGAGGGATCACTTGCCGGAACCTACACTTATAGTAAAAATATGAAGAATATGGGTTAGTACACAAAATGTACTAAGTATGATGACCATGCAAAACATACTTAAAAAGGGACATTTTAGTTAGAAACCATGCATTATGCCACCTTTTTGAAATATCATGAACAATAGCATAAAAGATATACAAGACAAGCATAACATCAAGTAAGTCATAATATCACCTTTAAACAATATCAACATGAAAACCTTTACCTTGGACCTTCACCTCAAGAAACCCTTATGCTATACCTCGTGCAATGTATGGATGGCGTCCCATACCACCATCCATACTAAGGCACCACATTTAGGTCACTTAAAGTAACTTATCATTCCTTTCTTTCACCTTTGCACAATATTCATACATAAGAGGTATATCATTAATTAAGACATGACAAGGAAAAATAACTCGTAATATAACCCAAGTATAACATGCATAACATATTAAGCATTTAAGAGCCAACATTCTTTAATAACCTCATTTAGGATACATTCATGTCACAGTCATTAGGATTTAGAGAAGCTCACTATGACCCTCTCCAAGCCTACTCGTGCAATGTATAGGTAGCATCCCATACTACTACCTACACTTTGTAGAACCTGTCAAGAAACCATAATGAAATCTCACATGATGGGAAGTAAGCGTTTAACCGACATAGACCATGAGAGCTTGTCATGGAATCCGGTGTCATAAGTCCCCACACCGTAAAGAGGTGGTCTACTTGCCTAAGGAAGACCGGTATATAGCTTAATGGATCCACTAGCTTTCTATGCGGGCACATAGTTTATGGGATAAGGTAGACGATCATTGAAACTCATGCCTAACTGTCGGGGGAGTTTCCATCTAACCAAATCCGCTCGGTGCTTAGCCTACATTCCCATAGAATAGTTCATTACTTTGACATCATCACACATGAAAGGGTGCCATAAGCCTACCGATTCAAGGTACATTATTTAACACATGAAAGGGCGCCATAAGCCTACCGATTCAAGGTACATTTAGGAAAGCTCATTAACTCCTCTTGAAAGGGTGCCATGGGCCTACCGATTCAAGTCTCATCATTAACCTTTATGGAAAGGTGCCATAGGCCTACCGAATCCAAGGTTCATTATAAGCATGTGTGGAAGGGTGCCATAAGCCTACCGATCCAAGGATTCAACAATCAACAATATAATCATTTATACAAGAAAATGATGCATAAGCCCTACCAATTCAAGGTATACTTTATATTGAAGAATCCTTCATATTATATCATCAACATTCATGAGTGTCACCAACACATCTCTGGATTTCCATACATCTCATAACTCAAACTTTAAAGCATCGATTCATCAATTCTCCATAGTTGGACATTTTGTCAAACACCTTGAAGGCATGTAATGGAATCAAAGAGCATGGAAAATAGGGTAGTAATTATGCAACCAAACCAGTGAACAACCTACAACAACACCTTTACATTCATAACATGATCACATTATCTTCATTGAATTCTCATTCATATAATGTCATGATAACGCTCCAATTTCTCATACTATGCCTTTAAGGCCATAAGCCTCACATACCAATACACCAACAATACACCATAAAATAAGCATGGGTAATGACATACTTCAACAATCTAAAGACCTTTAAACAAGTTTGATTCATATACATTCGTTATCTAGCAACCCACTTCATAAAGGCATAAACTAGGAATAGAGAGAAATCATGGGTTCATGGAGTATTTTCATCTTAAATCGTCAATACAACAACAATATAACCATAAAGTGCCATTAGAAACCTTTTAAAACCATTTGGTGGAAGAACACATGAGATTGAGTGAAAACCTAGATTTTTCATACTTTGAAATAGCTTTGGATTTGGCTCCTTGAATGGAAAATTAGAAAAGGATCAAGACCACCATACCTTTGCTATGATCTCTCACGAAATTTGATGAAGAAAGCCTTGAATCCAAAGCCCTAGCTCCCACTTCTTCTTCTTCTTAAATGGAGGATTGTAGAGAGGGAAATGTTTTTTTTTTAGGGATGGGAATGAACTAATGGTATATAGGAATAACATATGCCCTTTGAAAAAAAATGGTCCAACACTTAGAAAATTTCAGGCGGGTGAACAGTAATGAACAGTAAAATTAGCTACTGGAATTTGCATTTTCTGCCGGACAGACTTTACGAAAATGGGCATAACTTCTTCGTCCAAACTCCGAATGAGGTGAAACGAAGTGAGTTAGGTATCTAACTCAAAGGGCTTTCCATGGATATATTATTGGCCACCCAAATAATTTGTGTGCTAGGAGATATGACCCTCCAAAGTAGACCCTCGAAAAAGGCTTCACTTGGAAATTTCGGATTTTGATACGGTTGCTCTAAAATTTGGGTTAGACCCATTTCCCACTCAATTTGACCCCCTAAACAAGAATATGAAGTCGGATTTTCGAAAAAACGAAACGGATCTTTTTATATACAGCTAAACAAGTTTCCGGTAACTTCCGAAGCGCATTTTTAAGAACTTTTGGGTCAAATTCAAATATAATCATTTCATTAAGTTCTCGACTCCAAACTCACATGTGAGGCTCTAGTTTCACTCTATCATTTTTTTCGAGTCGTTACACTATTACTCTAATCTGGACAAGTGAACGGCAACTTGATTTTCGGTCCGCTTTATATCTTTTATCACAAAATCAAACTCTTGCAGCAACAATACCCATCTAATCAACCTCGGTTTTGCATCCTTCTTCGCCATCAAATGCCTCAATGCAGAATGGTCAATATGCACTATGACCTTAGTACCAAGCATCAAAATTTCTCGAATGCGAAAACTACCGTAAGAAGTTCTTGTTCAGTCACAATATAATTCTTCTGGGCCACATTTAGAGCTTTGCTAGCATAGTAAATAGGATGAAGAATTTTCTCTCTCCTCTGTCCTAATACTACACCAAGCGCCACTCCACTCGCATCACACATTACCTCAAACAGTTGTCCCAATCCGGTGAAATAATGATAGGTGCAGTAACCAACTTCTCCTTTAACTCTCCAAATGCTATCAGACAAGCATCATCAAAATCAAACTTATACTCCTTTTCAAGCAGTTTGCACAATGGATGTGCAATTTTAGAAAAGTCCTTGATGAACCTCCTATATAAACCTGCATGCCAAAGAAAACTTCTAACACCTTTTACAGAGATAGGTGGTCAAAGCTTTTCTATTATCTCTACTTTTGCTCTATCAACCTCAATGCCCTTCTCAGAAATTTGATGACACAAAATTATCCCTTCTTTCACCATAAAGTTGCACTTCTCCCAATTTAGCACAGATTGAAGTCTTCACACCTTTTAAGCACCTCAGCCAAATGATCCAAACATCGATCAAAAGAGTCACCTAACACAGAGAAATCATCCATAAATACCTCAACAGACCATATCAAAGAATATCGACATAATACAATGCTGGCAGGTCGCTGGAGCATTTCACAACCCAAATGGCATCCGTTTGAAGGCGAAAGTCCCATAAGGGCAAGTGAAGGTGGTCTTCTCTTGGTCCTCCGGAGCTATAAAAATCTGATTGTAGCCCAAATAACCATCAAGAAAACAATACCAACCCTTATCTGCAAGTCTATCCAACATCGGATCCATGAATGACATAGGGAAATGGTCATTTTTTGTCCAAGCATTTAGCTTCCGATAGTCCACGCAGACTCTCCATCCAGTCACAGGTTGCATCGGAACAATCTCATTTCTCTCATTAGGAACCACAGTAATCCCACCTTTCTTAGGCACACATTGAACAAGACACACCCAACTACTATCCGCAATGGGATAGATAACTCCAGCATCCAACCAATTGATGATCTCCTTTTTAACTACCACTTGCATAGGCAGATTTAATCTTCTCTCAAGCTCAATACTAGGCTTGTGATCTGGCATGAGTTGGATTTTATGAGAACAGATACCAGGAGGAATCCTAATAATGTCCGCAATAGTCCACCATATAGCTTGCTTGAACCTTTTTAACACATAAACCAAACACTCTACTTGTCGCCCATTCAAATCTGCCGCAATGTTGACCAGTAAAGTATCATCTTTTCCCAAGAATCGTACCTCAACTGTGTTGGTAGAGCCTTAAGCTCCAATTTCGGTGCCTCCTCAACAGATGGTCTTACGGGTAGGGACTCGCGATTTTTCATGTCAACTCAAACTTCTTTGGTTTTGAACGATATTCACACCTATCAAGTGCGGCGACCAACTCATCATACTCTTCAATACCATCACTCTCAAAGTTCATCATAACCACTGCTAGTGCTTCAACACCCTGTCTTTCTTCAATCTGCACCTCAGACCCACTCTCAAATCTATATGTTATTACAGATACCGATTGGAGCTCACTACTCTACTTCATAGACTTACAAATATTGAATGTTGCCTCTTTATTGTTCTGTCTGAACTTCATCTGCCCCTTTTCCATATCAACTAAGGCGCGCCCACTGGCAAGGAATGGTATCCCTAGAATGATGGGAACCTCAAAATCACTCACAATCAAGAATCACAAAATCCACCGAAAAAATGAACGACTCCACTTTCACTAGTACATCATGGAGCACACCAATGGGCCTCTTCACAGTTCTATAGGCCATGAGCAACCGCATCGCAGTCGGTTTTGAATTTCCCAGACCTAACTTCTTGTAAATAGACAATGGCATCAGATTAATGCTAGCACTAAGATCACACAATGCCTTAGAAAAATGCAATAACTCGATAGTACATGGAATAGTGAAGGCACCAGGATCCCCATTTTTTTGCACAAGGGATCTTGTAGCAATAGCACTACAATGTTGCAATATATCATCATCTTCAAAGCTCACTGCCCTCTACTTTGTCACTATGTCCTTCATAAATTTTGCATACCCAAGCATTTGCTCCAAAGCCTCTATCAATGGAACATTGATTGAAAGTTGTTTAAATATGCTAATAAACATGCGGTATTTGCCTTCTTCAATCTTCTTCACTAACCTCTCTAGGAAGGGAGGTGGAGGTCTAGGTATGGGGACAACTTTCTGAGTTACCTCCGTTTCTTTCTCTGTCGTATTCTCGGACTCTCCACTTACCTCGATTACATCATCATCTTTACTATTCTCAATTTCCACCCAGACGGCATAGGTGGATCAATGGTTTTCTTACCCCCTCGGGTAGTGACTGCCATACAATGCCCATAATTCTTTTGATTCTAGATGGTATTGCTAGGAAGAGTGCCAGGTTGACATGGATTTACTGTAGTTGACAACTGAGTCATCTGCTGCTCAAGATGCTTGATTGACACTGCATGGGCATCAACTTTTTGACCAATACCAGACAAGTCATTTCTCATCTCCTTCACATTCTCATCAGTTGCATCAAACCTCATCATCATCTTTTGCATCATATCCTCAATACGTGACATATTACTTCCAGCTTATCTAGGACCAGATTCCCAATTTTGAGGTGGAACATAAGGTCCAACCCGATCAGTTTTGTTGCCATAGTTGTTCCGGTTGTAGTTGTTGACGCGATTAAAGTTCCCATTCCAGACATATTGACCCTCTCGGTTGTAGTTTCCATAGTTCCGACCTTGGTTTCCTAGACCTTGGCGCTAGTTATTCGTGTTGGAACCTTTGGCGTTTTGTCGGAAACCCCCCGTCTGATCATTCACCGCATAAGCATCCTCTTCATAGTAACACTCCTCAACCGGTGGTGGATTCCTAGTCAAATAATTCACAGCATTTACCTTCTCCGCACCTCCGCTCACATGCTTCAAAACCAACCCTAGTTCAATCCTTATCTGAGCCATCTCCTCTCTAATCTCATCTGCAGACTGGTTATTTGTAGTACGAACGGTAAACGTGTTCCTCCCAGTCTCTGAATTTCTAGTGCTCCAAGTTTTGTTATTCCGAGAGATCTTCTCCAGTTTCCCTACAATCTGCTCAAAAGTACACTCACCATATGAACCTCCAGCAATAGTATCAAGCACTGCCTTACTATTTTCATTCTGACCTTGGTAGAAATATTCCTTCAGCGACTTATCATCAATACGGTGATTCGGAACACCTCATATGAAAGCAGTGAATCTGTCCCAAGAACTACTCATAGACTCTCAAGGTAGTGCTACAAAATTGTTGAGTTTATCTTTGTGGTTCAGCTTCTTGGACACTGGAAAGAATCTTGCTAGGAATGCATCAGTCAATTGTTCCCATGTATAGATTGAGTTATAAGGAAGCTCATTAAACCACGCAACAGCATCGCCGGTCAATGATAGAGGGAATACTCGCAATCCAATGACATCCATGTCCAAATCCGGTCGACCCACACAACTTTTGCAAACACTCCTTAGCTTGGTTACGTGCGCATGTGGATCTTCTGATGCCAAACCCGCAAACAAGCCCCTCGTCGTAAGCATCTGCATCAAACTGCTAGTCACCACTAAGGTATGCCCCAGAGGTAGAGGAGGTAGGACAAGAGGTCCGCCCGGAGGTAGAGGAGGTAGAACAAGAGGTCCGTCAGATTCAGCAGCATTAAAGTTGACCCTATAGTTATCATGCAGTCTTGGCCCTGGTTGATCATGTACCCTCACTGTATCTCTCAATAGATTCTCAGCTTGAATCTAATTATTCTCATCACCAACCCTCGGAGGCTGCAACCAAACACCATTACCTAACTCTTATCCGTAGGATTAGCGAGCACTCCTTGATTATTCATTCTCCGCAAGGTTCTATTCAGTTCTGGATCGTAGGGAGTAAGTGGTTCTCCTTAACTCCGTGTATTTGGCATACACTAGAGTAGGAACCTCAGAGAGACAAAAACAAAAGAAAAAAGTACAATTAGGAAATATTTGACTAAAGTTCAATAACGTAGTTAAACTTAATCTAAAGCGAAATTCCCTGGCAGCGGCGCCAAAATTTGATACGCTCAAATTACACCTCCCTAAAGAAGCATAAGCGATCGTTATCAAGTAAAGAACCAAACTTGTAGGTTGGGGTCAATTCCATGGGGAATATGGTTTAGACTTAACTTTAACCAACGATTATATTCGTGTAGTCAATGTATTTCCGAAAACAAGTGATTAAAAAGGGGGGATTTGTAAAACAAATTTAGGAAATTATGTAAATAATCAATGAGCAAGATTCAAACTTTAGTTGTTATCAAGATGAAAAAGTAACTAGGGTGTACGTGTTCCCCATAAGCTCATAATGTGGTAATCCTAGAAATAGCAATCGTTTCCTAGTGTATTATATGCAAAGTGATAAGTTAGGTATCTCTAAATCCTTAGTCTGGCATCTAGAAAATTTCACCCCGCACCTTGGTCCGGGTGCGTGTGTATAATTTACTAACCCTTACCTTTACCTCATATTAGACATCACATCGATGTATGGCTTAGTTTTCACCCTTGCACCAATCGACATTAGACTATTAGATAGTATCACACTACATCTATGTTGATAATTCTTTTCTTATTAACTACCTCCTTAGTCCGGAAAGTAGCAACAAGGCGAGTTCTAACACATGCACTCGTTAAAAAGAATTCTAAACGAAGGAATTATCATTGCATGCAACAACACTATTCAAGAATTGCTTAGTTACTATTCATACTTTGTTAATCGCTCATGGTTCCCACAACCCTAGTTGTGGATTTAGTTACCCATATTAGCAAGAACACAATTCATATTTTTAGAAGAAGAAATCATGAACTTACGTAATGAGAATGATAAACCCAGAATTTTAACTTAAATTTCCAAACCAAAATCTTTAAAATAAACTTAGGAAATTAAGAATTGCTAAAGTTACTAGTTAATCTCCAAATCCAAAAACTAGAATTAAAATAATAAAGTCTAACCCCTAAAAATGAGGTCTACATGCCCTATATATAGAAAAATAATTCCTAACTAAAAAGGAAATGAAATAAGGAAATAATGTTTCAGGACGCATCTTCGATCTACGACACTGACCTACGGTCCGTAGGTCCCTTCTGGGACACAGGACTTGGGGAAACTTTTAGCTTCCGAAACATCATCTCTGAAGAAAACAGCGGATCAACAGTACGGACCATGGTTTGATCCATGGTCCGTAGATCCTCCTCCGTAGCTCCACACTTAGAATATTCAAAATCAGGTACTGGAACCCCTTCTCTGAATCATTTGACGGAGCAATAGTACAGTCCGTAGATCAATCTACGGTCCGTCGATTTCAATTGTGGTTCCACACTTGGTCAAGAATTCCCTTATCTCCTTTAATACCTTTACTACCCATCTACTGAATGTGAATGGACCTATAGTCCGTGGATCACCTCCGTTGATGCCCTTTTCTGAACATCCTTCAGTTGTGTCTCTCAATTTCCACGTCTGAACATATTTCCTGCAAACATGATAAAAATACATAAAAACCAATACAAAATGTCCCTAGACACACACAACTCTTAAGTGAAATGTATTAAAAATACCATAAACTCACGGTATATCACTTCACACCTTTTGCAGACAAACCAAAGAGAATAGCAGGTTCAGACGGCACTCGTAAGGCTTGTTGTCCAAGAAATTTGGTTTGGTTCCTTGGGATAGGTCCCATGATTTCTACACTAATATCAAGGATGTTTTCCACAACGATGCAGAATTTGGATACATTAGTTTTTTGCGGATGCAGATGAAGATGTGAAAGCATAAGCGGATACGGATGTAGATGCAGATTTTGAATTGATCTTCATAGAATTCATCTTAGTGTTCTTGAATTTTTATTTTCTAATAGAAAATATGAGAGGTAAAGATTGTCCCACTGGGCGTGTCAATTTGTATGCAACTAAATTTTCGTTCCTGAAATACAGCAAAGAGGAAATGAAAGTAGCAAGAAAACAACAGTATTTGAATTTGAATTTATGTGAATGTACAATCTTTATGAAATTTTTAAGAAAAGATATGTAATCCCTTGATTCTTTTTTTCGCAGTTGTTCTTGAGTTGATGGAATACTGGCGGCTCAACACTTTGAGAGAAGACTTCTTTGGTTGCGAAAAACTTGCAGATCCGCACTGAAGAGCAAGGATTCTCTATGTATTTTTGTGTCTTTTTGGTCTTATTAAGACCTCTTTATATAGGCTTAAGCTAGGATTTTAGGGGTATTTTGTTCTAAGCTATTTTGGCCCTTGGGCTTAAAGAACATGAGTTGGCCTCATCTTGTCAACTTAATGGACTGGCCCGAATTTAATATGAATTTAGCAATAAAAATTCACTGTCAATAATGATTTTTTCCCCAAAAAGCACAGATTTGATCCATTTTCCTAAGGGTAGACCCACGCCAGGACCTACAGACCGTAGGTCAGACCACGATCCGTGGTCCAGGGTCATAGGTCGGACCCCAGATTTCAGGTCCCAGAACCCCATCGACAGTTGACCATGACAGACCGTGGGTCAATCCACGGACCGTCGGTGGCACCGATAGCTTTTAAGTCAACCATACTTTGGTCTTTTCCCTATGCGTTGGACCCCTAAACTACATCGTTTAACCCCTAAACTACGTAGTTTTGGTCAGTTTTAGCCTAGAAACTTAATTAGAACTTACCCTAGTCAACTCATTCTCCAAAAAATCATCAAGTTGAACAAAAAGGAGAAAGAGTCGACCAAGCCCTAGTCCAAGAACACAGCAGGTTTAAAAAAATTTTCAACCCCAAAATTGAAAGGTTTCTCCGTGGAATTCGTCACCAGGTATGTGGGATTTCACTAGTGGGTTCCTTTCACTCATTAGGACCCTAGAATTCAGTCATATTCTTGATTAAACATGTTAGACCTAGGGTTTCTAGAATTTCAGAATGTATGTTGTGATTTAGTTGTTAGACTAATCCAAACCAGACTATCATGTTTTCGTGAAATTGTTGCTTAGTTCTTGCTTGAAACTCAGAACCCTAGTTTTATAGATTCATTTAGTTCATGAATTACACTTGCTAGGGCAAATTACTTAGATATACATGCCTTAGTTAAGAATGTTTCATTATCAGTACATTAATGATGCATTTTCAGTCAGCATTTCAGAATATCGAGCTATCCATTTTATTTCTGTTATATTATATTTTATGCATTCTATTAGGAGTAGGGTTAAATACCGAGTTAGACTAGGGTCACTCACCCTCATAGTCCCAAAACAACGTGCCCCCATAGGTTATAAGTCCCCTCTGGGCATCAGTTTAGTTATCACCCCAGTCATGCCTCTATACCTCTAGTAGGGTATATTGGGACCTCTTGATGAGGCATATACATTGGACTCCACATTTAGCTCATGTAGTTTTAGGTCGGTTATTGGTAGCTCCTATAGTCAAATTCTAGTGCATTGACCAGGTTATTAGTTACAGTTCAGTATACAGCTTCAACATGTTATAAACTTGGCCATTGCATTCAGTTAGTTCATGTTCAATATTTTCAGTATAGTATGATGCTTATCTTATACCATTGCTCATTTATATTCTTTATTCAGTTATGTATGTTGTCCAGCTTTATTCAATATTGCATGTTCAGTACCTATTAAGTACTAACGCATACTCTGCGCTACATCTTGTCGTGATGTAGGTTCAGATCCTTAATTTTCAGAAGTGATCAGTTCCTGATCTTCAGCTCAGTAGTATCAGTGGTGAGTTCTCATTCTCCAAGGACGATAGACATGTTTCCTTTCTACATTTCAATCTTTAGTTTTAGTTTTGCTAGATTTAGTTGGGGCATGTCCCAACATTTCTAGTCAGATAAAGGCTTTATTTCAGACATAGTTAGATTTAGTTTTAGCTTTGGAGTTTGATATTTCAGTTTTCATTAAACCGCAATTCATTTATTCAGTAATGGGTATTCCTCATCCTTTCAGTTTACATGATGTTATAAGCTTCCGCACAGTACTTTCTTAATTCAGTTATCTTTAAGTATGCTTATGATATGCCAACAGGGTGAACTTGGGGTCACTCGTGATCTTAGGTCTCATGTTAATGTCTAGGGGGTAGCCTTGGGGCGTGACAAACTAGGTATCAGAGCACTAGGTTTAAGAGTCCTAGGATGTCTGAAAAGCCTCACTAAGTAGAGTCTCTTTCATAGGTGTGAAGTGCACCACATCTAATAAAAGGGAGGCTACGAAGTGTTTTAAGAAAATTTCACTTTCTTGATATTCTTATCGTGCGTAAGAGGTGATTTAATTCCTCATTTCTAACTCGAAGTTATGCGCTTTCACATCATGCCTCCTCGTAGAGCTTACGAAAGAAATGCTAACGCAGCTGCTCCAGTCCCAGATTAGGAAGTTTCGAATGCTGAGTTTTGGAACGCCATTCAGCTTTTAGCTTAGAGTATGACCAACCAGAACAACCAGCAGGTTCCAGTTCCTGCAAATGCTAGTGGTGGATTAGTGGCGGCTAAGGTTCGTGATTTTGTTAGGATGAATCTTCTTGAGTTTTTAGTGTCACAGATTGGTGAGGATCCCTAAAATTGTATAGATGAGGTCAAGAAGATCTTTGGAATGATGCAAGTGATCGTAAATGATAGGGTGGAGTTAGCATCCTACCAGCTTAAGGATGTAGCTCACATCATGTTTACTCAATGGAAATAAAACAGGGGTACAGATGCAGCTCCTATCAATTGGGAGTGTTTTAGTAGGACATTTCTGGACAGGTTCTTCCCAAGAGAGTTGAGGGAGGCAAGAGCTCAGGAGTTTATGAATTTGAGGCAGGGTTCCATGTCAGTCCAAGAGTACGGACTCAAGTTCACCCAACTCTCCAGGTATTCTCCTCACATGGTTGCTAATTCCAGGGCTCAAATGAACAAGTTTCTAAATGGGGTATCTGACTTAGTGAAAATACAGTGTAGAAATGCTATGTTGCTGGAAAATATGAAATCTCTAAGCTCATGACTCATGCTCAGCAGGTTGAGGGAGATAAGCTTAGGGAACAGGCTAAGGATGATAAGAAGTCTAGGACACACAACTATGAGTATTCTCAACAGAAATTGGGTGGTGGAAATCACTCGCAATTTCAGTAAAAGTCTTCAGCTCCAGCACCTTCATCAGCTAGTGTTCGATCTTCCAGGTTTCGACAAGATAAAAAAGGTAGGGCATCAGGCTCTAAGTCTCAGGGGAGTATTTCTGGCACCAGAACCTACCCAACTTGTCCAAAGTGGTAAGAACCATCTGGGTGAGTGTCTTGCAGGAAAGGAAGGATGTTGTTTTGGTACGTTGACTTTCAGGTTCGAGGTGTATTTTCCGCATTTGTTTAGTTGTTAGACTTTTGTTGAAGTTTATGGGAACTCCCTATTTCTTTTCTTAGCATTTAACTTGCTTCCGTAACTTAAATGCCTTAGTTTTGGGTTAAGTTGTTTAGTTTAGGTTGTTGTAGTGGTTCTCCCACCGGAGAGTTAGTGTGGGTGCCAATCACGACGGTCTGGAATTAAGTGCAACATAGATGTGATCAATAGTGCAACATTCGCATACATACATGCATTACAATGAAGCAAATACTAATATACATCACAGAAACATGAAATCAAACCCTCACCTATCTCGAAACCAAGCTTGAATCCTCTTGATTCTTCCCTTTCCGAATTCTTTCTGCTTGTTCTAGGTCTACAAACAACCAATTCAATTCAACAATCAATAATTAATGTCTAATTTACCTGCATTATAGCAAATCCAATAATCCAAGACCAAGTCCAATATCCTATGGTGCATCTAGGCTTTTTTCCCACCATCCAATTTAGTACAAAACCCTCCCCCAACAGTAAATAACCAAGAATCTAAATTCTACGGATTGAAATATGGATTGGGGGAGTAAAATCCTTACCATTTGTGCTAGAAGAGGTGGAAAACTGTTAAGAACTTGCCCTGGTTCGTCTCTTAGCTCTCAAGAACCAAAATTGCAGAATAATGGCATTTTTGGGGTTTATTTCTGACTTAAGTCGCGACTATCCCTCTATGGCAGCCCCCATCCTGCCATAGTGGCCCCGCCCTAGCGGGATAATCCCACCCTGGTGGCTTACACGGAAATAGAGAGTCGAAATTAGAGTTTTAAACCCCCATTTCACAATACACCTTCAACCCATGACACTTCAAAACTACCCGCTCATGCTAAGAGCAGTTTCGGCAGTTCTACTCGCCCAAATTAGATTTCGTAAAGTCATACGGGTTCCTTAACGTCATAGCTATCTACTCATGTAGTTAAATTCATAATTAGATATCGCATTCATTCCCATATCTCTCTAGACCTCACTGACTCTGATTTTGTCCAAATCTGGACTAGGCTAGAAATTCTCAGGTTACTGCCAAAAAGTTTTCCGGCCCAAAAATTTTCACCGATGGCTTTTCTATAACGACGAGAACAGGATGTTATAATAGATACCAATTTATCCATCACTCGGCATCCAGTGACAAACTAGGAAAAATGACTAAAGTACGATTGGAGTAGTACCTGAATCGACGAACAACTGGGGATACTTGTCTCGCATGTCCTTCTCGGTTTCCCAAGTAGCTTCCTCAACAGGACGATGCTTCCATTAAAATTTCATGGACTTAATCCCTTTGGTCCTCATTTTCCGGACATCATGATCAAGAATTGCATCTGGTTCCTCCTCATATTGAAGGTCTTTGTCTAACAATACGGAGTCTCATTTTATATTGCAATCTCTGTCCCCATGGTACTTCTTTGCTAAGATCAATTTCGGGAGTTCTACTTGCCCAAATTCAATTATGTAAGGTCGAACAGGTTCCTTAATGTCTTAGCTATCTACTCATGTGATCAAAATCATAATTAGATCACCCAATTGTTACCAGATTTCCCTAGACCTTACTGACTCCGATTTCGTCCAAATCTGGACTAGGTTGGGAAATTATGTTACTACAAAAAAATTTCCAGACCCAAAATTTTCCTCATTGGTTTTTTCTATAACGAAGGAAACATGTCGTTACAATACATACCAATTTACCCATCACTCGTCCCAGAATGACAAACTAGGAAAGACGGGCTAAAGTAAGAATGGAGTAGTACCTGTATCGATGAACAACTGGGATATTTGTCTCGCATGTCCTTCTCGGTTTGCCAAGTAGCTTCCTCAACTGGATGATGCTTTCATTGAACTTTCACGGACTTAATCTCCTTTGTCCTCAGCTTACGCACATCACGATCAAGAATTGCAACCGGTTCCTCCTCATATTGGAGGTCTTTTTCTAACACAACTAAGTCTCATTTTAGGATGTAATCCCCGTCACCATGATATCTCTTCAACATGGATACATGAAATAACGGATGAACTCCCGATAAGTTAGGAGGTAAAGCCAATCTATAAGCCACTGGCCCTACACATTCAAGAATCTCAAAGGGACCAGTGTAACGAGGACTAAGCCTGCCCTTCTTGCCAAATCTCATCACCCCTTTCATGGGTGATACATTAAGTAGAACTTTCTCACCAATCTGAAATGCCATATCTCTTACCTTATGGTCTGCCTACTTTTTTTGTCTACTCTGGGCCACTAAAGGCTTAGCTTGGATTCTCCTCACTTTATCTTCATCATCCTTCACTAAATCATCCCCCAAAAGTTTCACATCTCCAACCTCAAACAATCATATGGGTGATCTACATCCCCTCCTATAGATTGCCTCTAACGATGCCATATCTATGCTGGAGTGATAATTATTATTATAGGAAAACTCACACCAAGGTAGGAACTTATCCCAATGTTCCCCAAAGTCAATCAGACATTCCCTCAACAGGTCCTCTAACACTTGGATTGTCCTCTCAGACTGTCCATTCGTCTGTGGATGGAAGGTTGTACTAAAAGTGAGTTGTGTGCCCAATTTATCATATAATTTCCTCCAAAACTTGGATGTGAATTGGGTACCACGGTCTGAGATGATAGAAAGGGGCACCCCATGCAGCCTTACTATCTCTTTCACATACACCTTAACCAATTGTTGCGCGTTATAATCTATTCTGACCGAAATATAATGGGCTGACTTAGTCAATCTGTCAACCACTACCCAAATAGAATCAAACTTCCCCAAAGTCTTGGGAAGACCAACCAGGAAATCCTTAGCTGTCCTTTCCCACTTCCATTCCGGAATTGGCATTTTCTGGAGCAAACCTGTAGGCCTTTGATGTTTATACTTTCCTTGTTGGAAATTTTGACACTTAGCCACAAACTCCACTATATCCTTCTTCATGCCAGGCCATCAATAAAGTTGCTTCAAATCTCTGTACATCTTGGTCACCCTCGGATGAATGGAATATCGCAAACTGTGGGATTCTGTCAACAATTTCTGAATCAAGTACGCCACTCTAGGAACACAAATCCTTCCTTAGCATTGTGCAGGCCAAGGCACCAAAGTTTATTCACTGCCCAAGGACCATGGGCAGGACCACGGCTCGTGAGCCTTATCGTGGTGCCTGTGAGTAGGCTACCTAAGGAGCGTCATTTTGGTAAATTCCTTTTTAATTGATTTTAAGTGGGGGTCATTTTATATAGACTTTATACACATATATAAACTATTTTAAGTCATAAACCACCTCATTTACTTCATTAACCCCCAAGACCCAAATCAAATCAAAAGTTCTTCCTCCTCACAATATTTCTCTCTGTAAAACTCCATTGAACAAGAAGAAGAAGAAGTCAAGGTCTAGGGTTCAAGGGAAGATCTTTTCTACTCAATTTTGTGAGGAATCTAAATAAGGTATGGTAGCTTATCATCTATGGGTACCCTTCACCCATAGAGCCCCTTCAAAGTTCAATTTCAAAACTAGTGTTTTCCCCAAAAAGTTAGGATTTCACTCTAAGTCATGGGTTCCTTTCAAAAATGCCTACAACAATTTTAAATCAATTAATACAAAGTTATATGATTTTTTAATAAAAAAATAAAGAAAGAAAACGTTAGAGAAAAACTTCATATTATAAAAGGTCAATATAAAAATAGAAAGTGGTTTTAAGACCAGTAATTCTTTTTTGTATATCTACATCTACGAACATCTTCAGAAATCATTCATATATCTACAACCTCTCACAAAATAGATAATATTAGAATAGCTGAACAATTTAAATTCAAATCTACATGTGATATTTCAATATCAATATAAGCAACTTAAAAAAAAGATGGCTTAATAAAGGAGTGGTGCAACTATGAAACTATAGGAGTTGGAAATACATCTCTTACTCAAGATTAATTGATGAAAAGAGGGATTACTATTTGTCCCAGATGCTGCCTATGTGGGGAAACTACAGACACAGTTAATCACCTTTTCCTCCACTGAAAAATAATTGGTCAAGTATGGAGGATGTACTGTATGATCTTAATTACTTGTAGATTGTGTGTACCAATCCATGGTAAGAAGGGAGAGCGAAAGATGCGGGGAAGAATCGAAACCATAGAATTCCAGCTTCGCCGTCCTTACCTTCAATCCAACTTGATTCTGATTCCGCGGAAAGTCTTTCAAATTCGGATACGATCACCCAATATAACCCTCCTTAACTGCCCTAGCTTCTTGCCCATCGGGCATGGTGGCACATCCTTCTTGATTGGGAACAGTTTAAAGTTGCTTTCCTTGATAAGTTCATTCCCCTTGAGATGAGGGAAGCAAAGGTGCTTGAATCCATCAACCTTCGTCAAGGAAATATGTGTGTGAAGGAATATGCTTTGAAGTTTACACAATTGTCTCGATATTCTCCTACTATTATTGCCGATCCTAGGGCAAGGATGAGGAAGTTTGTTTTGGGTGTCTCCGAGATTGTAGTTAAGGAATGTCGTACCATTATGCTTATTAATGATATGGACATTTCTAGTCTCATGGTTCATGCTCAACAAACTGAAGATGAGAAACTTATGGGAAGGTCCAGGGGCGCAAAGAGGGCTAAGACGAGTGATGGTAACTTCTCAAATTCAAGGTCTGATAAGAATGGTCATTCTAAGTTTTGACAAAGGTGTTCCGGCCAAGGTTCCTCCAATGCTCCTTCTAAGTTCAAAAAATATAGGGTGTCTAACCCCAAGCCTCAAAGAGGAAATGGTAGTGGATCTTTAATACATATGTTTACTTGTGCTAGGTGTTGGAAGAAGAACGAGGGTAAGTGCTTAGCCGGCATGGATGGTTGCTTCTATTGTGGTAAAAGTTGTCATAAGATGAGGGATTGCCAGATGCTTACGGATAAAGGAAGAGAGAGAGCAAGCTCCCCCTAGTGGTTTGAGTTCCAATGCTCCAAAGAAAAACCAATTCTATGCACTTAAGACTTGTGATGGACAAGAGAGTTCTCCCGATGTGGTTACCGGTATGTTGAAGTCTTCCAACATGATATTTATGCTTTAATTGACCCCGGTGCTACCTTGTATTTTGTGACGCCATATGTGGCTATGAAGTTGATGTGTTGTTAGATCCTTTTTCTGTCTCTACTCCTGTTGGTGATTCTGTTTTGGCTAAGAGGGTCTATAGAAAGTGTCTCGTCTCCTTGTCCCATAGAGTCACTCTTGTTGACCTTGCAGAGTTTTATATTCTAGATTTTGATTTTATCCTTCGTATGGTTCGGTTGCATGCATGTTATGTGATGTGAGGTCAAAAATATATTTTCTTATCATTATTTGCCTCAAATTTATTATTTATATCTGCCCTTTTTGAGCATGAATTTTATGGATTGTGCTAATTACTGCATTTTATTTGTAGGAGTAAATTTGTATAATATTGAAGAAGTTTAGAGCTAAAATGAATCAAAGATGGAGGATTGAAGAAAGAAATCAAGCAGAGATCTTAATGGATTAAACTTTATAAAATAATATATATGTTGGTCGAAGTAGAATTGGAATTGGAAATTTCCACATGGCATTATAAGAACAATGAAGAAGCGCAAGGTTGAGGGGGTTGCACAGTTCCACGCGGAAAACTAATTCCTATTGGATTTGAATTCCTAATTTTATTTGGACTCAATTAATTTATTTAGGGTTTTCTCTATCTATAAATAGTCCATAGAAATAATTATTTGGGGGAGATCAAATATAGGGCATCAAGTATAAAGTTGTCAATACTTTTAGGGTTCTTTTCTTCTTCTTTCTTTTGTTAGACATTAGTAGCTAAAGACCCTTATTCTGGGGCTGTGGTTATATATGGGTAATTGTTGAACATCAATTGTTTTGAATTAATGTTGGTTATCACTTTAAATTACTTATATATTCTTGTTTTAGTATTTCTTGACTGGACATCATAGAGATAAATCTCTTGTCTACTCTTAAAATCGGGAGAGGCTAAGGTAGATAGACAAAAGAAAATAGAAAGCTTGATCTTCCATTAGGTTGAGTTGATTTGTGTTTAGGAGTGACGCCCGAACAAACACCTAGATTGGGTACGAAATAGGATGAAATATAAATGCTCGCCAATTAGGACTGCCTATCCCCGCCAACGATGTAGTTAGACAACTAATTGGAGTAGGCGATTAGAGGTCAGGAGACCATGATCATAAAATCAGCCCTGTAAATCAGTAATTTGATAACCGTAGTTAATTAATGCATAAGATGTGATACATGAAACCTATATATGTTGCAGCCCTGGAATTTTCCAAATCACTGTAAGTAATTTTATTATTTTATTCCTGCATTCTTAGTATTTAAATAAAAATCAAACACTTTTGGCACTCTTAAATAAATAATTAGACTAGTATAATTTAGTAAATAGTTAATTGACAAGTCCTTTAGGTTCGATAATCCGCTTCTTTTAAGAGCCATTGTATTACCTGCACGACCAAGTACACTTGCGTGTGCAATTGGGAGCAACAAGTTTTTGGCGCCGCTGCCGGGGACTTAGAAATTAACTATTCTTCTAGGTAATACTTTTTCTTTTTATTTATTTAATTTTTTTTTGTTTTTTTTATTAGTTTTTTTTCTGAAAAATTAATATTTTTTTTTCCTTTAAATAATTTGGTAATTTATTGATATGGATGATTGGAATAAACTGTGGTTGGGTGAGGAGTATCCTTGTAATTATTGTAATGGACACCACTTGGATATCGAGTGTCCTATATTTCAGATATGTGGTCATCAATATATTCATTGGAATGGTTATCCTAAATCTTATTCCTTTTCCCCGAACCGTTATTATTATTCTTCTTTTATTTGTGATGTTGGCATGGGCGATGAAGTGGAGAATGCAAAACAAGAGGCGCACAATGTGAATTCACTTATGGAATGTACAGATTTGCTGGACAAAGATAATTCAAAAATCACGAAACAAACATTTGAATACGTGGAACAACAATCAAAAATCTTGAAACTGCTGGATAGGCTTGACGCTATTCAATTAGAAATTATAGTTCAAGCTAAATTAGAAGAGATTGAAGCCTAACAAGGAGAAAGTTATGGAGAAACAGAGATAGTGAGTCAATTTTGGCTACTAAAACAAACTCAACTTCTAAAGTTTCAAGAGTCTATCAGTGATGGTCTAATCTACATGCCAACCCAACTGATTGAAGGAAGAGTTCAAACAAGAAATAGATCAATTTGGCTAAAATATTCATGACTTGGAGACTCACTTGAACAAAACGATTGAGGTACCGAAATAGAGGTCTGATTTAACCGACCTGGTACAGCATCACATTTGACACCTAAGGAAGGTACAACCCAACAAAGAGGTACATCAGCAGATGTTACAATAAAACATATATGGCTCTTTGCTGGTAGAACCACTCTATTGTCGACTTTTAATAAACGTGATTGACCCAATTCTAGACATCTTTTGGAATCGTATAACTGTCAAAAGTGAGTGACTGTTCATCTGAATTGTTATAGTCTGAATACTCATAAGGTAGGGCTGACGCACGCCTCCCCCCAAAATGTACTTGCAAGTTTCCCCGCAAAAAGCTATTAGAGAGAAAGGGCCTTGTCCAAGACAAACTCCTTAACTTAATACTTGAAGAAGAGAATCTTTCCTCTATTATTATATTAATGAATCCCCTTACTCAAACATAAGAAAGGAGGCTTATCACTTTCTTGAAGCCTCTAATGTCCAATCACTAATTGTCGTGGATGATGACCAACTAGTGGAGCAAAAAGAAGAATTCTAACCATTCAACTATATCTTATTCCTTAATGTCGATGAGAAGGAGTACAAAAGTGAGAATGTTGTAAATAATGCTGCTTTGGACGGTCACCCACGGTCCGTGGATGGGACCACACATCGTAGGTGTGGTTCGTGGATGGCCCTTCCTAAGGGAAGTCTGGAGGCCAGAACCACGACCTAACCAATGGACCGGTGGTCAGACCATGGTCTGTGGTCTGGGCTTGTGGTTCGATGGGAAAATTCCAACTTTCTGATGACCAACGACCGTCCACCAGGACGGGCCGTGGTCAGACCCCGGTCCATCGACTGGGGTCCGTTAGTGGGCAGTTGGGTCATTTCCTAATTAATTAACTCCTATACTGTGTCGTTTTACACTTCATTAACACCCATATATAAGTATGTTCAACTCCCAAATAAGCCCATTCACTTCATTCTTCCAAATTCATAGAAGAAGATCAATTCGCCTCTCCAAAATATTTCTATCTCTAGAAACTTGAAGAAGAAGGATTCAACCTAGGGTTTCAAGTCAAGGTCTCAATTCCTCCATTGAAGTCTAGCATTTGGATTCAAGGTATGATAGTTTTCATCCATGGATTCTTTCCATTCATGGAGTTCCCAAATTCCTCTATTTCTAAAGGTACAATTGCCCAATTGAGTTAGGATTTTCTTCAATTATCATGGGTTCTTTTCATTATTGATTTAAATGATTGAATTATGATCTCTTATTCATGAATTGATGAAATACTATGATTTTATAATGATTTCACCATAAACCCATGTAATCCCCATGTTTTCAAGTTATTAATCATATGATGTGTGATTTTGAGTATAAAGCAAGAGTTTTATGAAATTAAGCATGTATTGCAAGCTTTACATGAATTTATGATGAAATTCATATCTAACCGATGTTTTTTAAATGTTGATGATTGAAAGTGGGTTTTGAACCTCAAGGGGTGAATTATGGACTTACACATTTTCTTATGAAATCTGTGCAAATGTTTTAAGGGTTCTCTCCTAATCCTTATACAATGCTCTACATGATATGGCTACTCGAAGAGCTTATACTAGAAGGAATGTGAGGGAGAATGTGGAATAAAAAGTTCCTCCCCAAGCTCCTCAAGTCTCGGTCGATCCTTTGGCCAAGCAAGTGTCTAATGCGGAGTTTAGGGCTGCTTTTCAAGTGTTATCTCAAGTCGTGACGGCCCAACACAATAGGGAGGTAGTGGTTCCCGTGAACCCAAATGTGGGCACAATGACTTCTAGAGTGAGGGACTTCACTAGGATGAATCCTCCATAGTTTCATGGTTCTAAGGTTGAGGAAGATCCTGAAGAGTTCATAGATGAGGTCTACAAGGTTTTGATGATCATGGGAGTGACACCGCTGGAAAAGGCGGAGTTAGTCGCTTATCAACTAAAAGGTGTTGCTAAAACTTGGTTCAACCAATGGAAATAAGGGAGATAGGAAGATGCGGGTTCTCTTAATTGGGAGAAGTTTAAGGCTGCTTTTCTTGATAGGTTCTTTCCCCTTGAGATGATAGAAGCCATGATGCTTGAATTTATCGTAAAGGAAGTATGAGTGTAAGGGAATATGCTCTAAGGTTCACTCAATTGTCTAAGTATGGTCCAACAATGGTTGCCGATTCGAGGGAAAGGATGAGTAAGTTCGTTTCGGGTGTGTCCGACATATTGGTTAAAGAGTGCCAAACCACCATGCTTATTAATGGCATGTACATCTCTCGTCTCATGGTCCATGCACAAAAAATTAAGGAGGAGAAACGTAAGGAAAAGTCTAGAGAGGTAAAGAAGGATATGACCGGTGATGGTAATTTCTCTCATGGCAAAGTTCAATGGACATGGTCATCCTAGATTTCGACAAAGGTTGTCCGGTCAACGTTCCTCCAATGCTCCTCCTAAATTCAACAAAGATAGGGTGTCTAACCCTAAGCCTTAAGGAGGGAATGGTAGTGAAATGACCCAAAAAGTTCTTAAAAATGTGCTTCGGAAGTTACCGGAAACTTGTTTTAGCTATATCTATAAATCCGTTTCATTTTTCGAAAATACGACTTCATATTCTTGTTTATGGGGCCAAATTGAGTGGGAAATGGGTCTAACCCAAATTTTAGAGCAACCGTATCAAAATCCGAAATTTCCAAGTGAAGCTTTTTTCGAGGGTCTACTTTGGAGGGGAATATCTCCTAGAACACAAATAATTGGGTGGCCCATAACTTATCCATGGAAAGCCCTTTGAGTTAGCTACTCAACGCACTTCGTTTCACCTCATTCGGAGTTCGAACGAAGAAGTTATGCCCATTTTCGTAAAATCTGTCCGGCAGGAAATGCAATTTCCAGTGAGCGTTTTTACTGTTCACCCGCCTCATTTTTTTTTCTAAGTGTTGGACCTTTTTTTCCAAAGGGCATATGTTATTTCCTATATAGCATTAGTTCAATTCCCATCTCTAAAACATTTCCCAAAACACCTCTCCCGTACTTTGACACATTTTCTCTCAAGTTCTCTCAAGAACCCTAATCCAAAACCTTCCTCAAGATTGAAGAGACTCTTGCTCCAAGTTCCAAGCTTCCATTGAAGACACTCTCAAGACCTTCATAAAAACTCAAGGTATGTGGTGTTGAACTCATGGGTCCTTCCACCCATAGTGCCTAGACTCTATTCTACTCACTAATTCATGGTTTAAGTTAAGATTCATAAATTAGTCTTGTTCTTTGTAATAATTTCCTGCACATTGAATTTTAAACATGAAAAGTGAATGTTTTGAGCATGTTGTGACTCTAGAACTTGAATCTAAATTTGGATGGATGTGGAGATTTTCATGTGGTCTTGTGGGTGTTAAAAGGTGTTGTTGTAGGTTGTTCACTGGTTTGGCTGCATAATTACTACCCTATTTTCCATGCTCTTTGATTCCATTACATGCCTTCAAGGTGTTTGACAAAATGTCCAACTATGGAGAATGGGTGAATTGATGCTTTAAAGCTTGAGTTATGAGATGTATGGCATTCCAGAGATGTGTTGATGACAAACTAAGCTTGTGTGTATGTTCATTCCATACATGAGATTGCATTAGAGCCTAATGGGAATTTCCTATATAAAGTGTTGCATGACCATGCCCGGTCCGGGGGAAAAGAACCGGACAACCATGTGAGAGGTTTATATCTCACCACCTAGGATGCTTGGGGTGTGACCAACATCAACCATGTGAGAGGTTTATATATCACCACCTACGATGCTTGGGGTGTGACCAACATCAACCATGTGAGAGGTTTATATCTCACCACCTAGGATGTTTGGGGTGTGACCAACATCAACCATGTGAGGGGTTTATACCTTGCCACCAGGGTGTCCGGGTGTGAACGGCATCCCCCATCCTAAGTTGGGGTTATAGATTGGTTGGATCATGCATACACATATGCTATCTACTATTAGTATAGATTTACTTAAACATGTTTTGACTTCACTTTGATCATGCATCCTCATATTGTTATTTATTATGCCTATGAAACTATTTCTTGCATTTCGATTGTGTCCTTGTCTATTGTTGTATTGCACCCCGCATACTTAGTACATTCCAAGTACTAACGCATATTTTGCCTACATGATGTCACCATGTAGGGACCGGAGCTACTCTTGATCCTTCTCTCCATTCACGGGGCTAGTACGGTGCTTATCCGAGTTTGTTGGTGAGTCCTCAATGATTCGAGGGCTATGTTATGTTTCCTACTCCTATGTTTTGAGACTTTAGCTTGCAATTGTATTTTGACTATGAGGGGAGCCGGTAGTATGTCATGGCCCCCGTCCTATCTATCTATGTAGAGGTGTGCGTTGGACAAGTATTTTGTAAATGAGCTTGACTCTTGTTCTATGATGTCATTTTGAAATGGTTTGCCCTTAGTCCCTATTTCCCGTTATTTAATGTTGAATGTACTTCCGCGACCGATGAAGTGTGATGACAAGTTTGAGAGGCTTGTTTGGGGTTCCTTCGGGTTCCTCATTCGCCATGTCACGTCTAGGCCCTAGGCTTGGGTCGTGACAGGTAGTGGATCTTCATTTCCCATGTCTATTTGTACTAGGTCTGGAAGGAAGCATGAGGGTAAGTGCCTAGCCGACACGAATGGTTGCTTCGGTTGTGGTAAGCGTGGTCATAAAATGAGGGATTGCCCAATGCTTGCAACTAAAAGAAGAGATGGCAAGCAAGTTCCTCCTAGTGGTTCGGGTTCCAATGCTCCTAAGCAAAACCGATTCTATGCACTTCAGACTTGTGGTTAACAAGAGGGTTCTCCAGATGTGGTTACTGGTATGTTGAAAGTTTTCCAACTTGATTTTTATGCTTTACTTGATCCAGGTGCTACCTTGTCTTTTGTGACTCCATATGTGGCTATAAGGTTTGATGTTCTTCCCGATGTCTTCTTAGATCCTTTTTGTGTCTCTACTCCTATTGGTGATTCTATTGTGGGTAAGAGGGTCTGTAAAAAGTGTCCCATTTCCTTGTCCCATAGAATTACTCTTGTTGACTTAGTAGAGCTTGATATGCTAGATTTTGATGTTATAGTGGGTATGTATTGACTGTACTCATGTTATGCTTCTATTGATAGTAGAACTCGTGTAGTCAAGTTTCAATTTCCGAATGAGCCTGTCCTAGAGTGGTAGGAGGAAATTCTATGCCTAACGGTCAGTTTGTCTCTTTTCTTAAAGCTAGAAAGATGATTTCCAAGGGTTGCATTTACCATCTAGTTAGGGTGAGGGATATAGATTCTGAAACCCCTACTTTCGAGTCGGTCCCCGTTGTTAATGAATTTCCAAAAGTTTTCCCAAATGATTGACCAGGTATTTCTCTCAAGCGGGAAATAGACTTTGGTATTGACCTTCTCCCAGATACACAACCTATTTCTATCCCTAACCATATGGATCCGGCAGAACTTAAAGAGTTTAAAGAACAATTGAAAGATTTGTTGGATAAGGGTTTCATCTGATCGAGTATCTCTCCATTGGGTGCTCGAGTGTTATTTGTTAGAAAGAAAGAATGGTCGCTTCGTATATGTATTGATTATCGTCAGTTGAATAAGGTGACCATTAAGAATAAGTATCCTTTCAGATGGATAGATGATCTATTTTACCAACTTCAAGGAGCAAGTTATTTCTCTAAGATTGACCTTCGGTCAGGTTATCACCTATTGAGGGTGAAGGAAGATGACATTCCAAAGATGGCTTTATGAACTCGGTATGGTCATTATGATTTTTTGGTAATGTCGTTTGGGTTGACTAATGCTCCGGCGGTATTTATGGATTTGATGAACAAGGTGTTTAGACAATACCTTGACATATTTTTGATTGTGTTCATTGATGATATTTTGATCTACTCAAGAAGTGAGAATGAGCATATTGATCATTTGAGGATCGTGTTGGAAATTCTTAAGGACCAACAACTCTTTGCGAAGTTTAGCAAATGTGAATTTTGGTTAAGGTTTGTAGCTTTCCTTGGCCATATTGTTTCAAGTAAGGGTATTGAGGTAGATCCTAAGAAAATGGATGCGGTCAATAATTGGCCTAGATCTCTAATCCTTCAGATATTTGAAGTTTCTTGGGTTTGGGCGGTTACTATAGAAGGTTTGTTGAGGGATTCTCTTCAATTGCCTCTCATTTGACGGCTTTGACTCAAAAGAAAGCTAAGTTCATATGGTCTAAACTATGTGAAAAGAGTTTCCAAGAGTTGAAAGATAGACTTACTTCTGTTTCGGTGTTGACTTTACCGGAAGGGACAGATGGCTTTGCGGTTTATTGTGATGCCTCAAGAATTAGGTTAGGGTGTGTGTGCTTTTGCAAAATGGGAAAGTTATTGCCTATGCCTCAAGGCAACTCAAGATTCATGAGAAGAATTACCCTACCCATGACCTTGAACTGGTGGCGGTTGTTTTTGCCTTAAAGATTTGGAGGCATTATTTTTATTGAGTTCATGTAGATATGTATACCGACCATAAGAGTTTACAATATGTGTCAAACCAAAAAGATCTAAATCTTTTCCAAAGAAAGTGGCTTGAGTTATTGAAATATTATGATATGAGTGTTCTCTATCATCCCGGTAAAGCTAATGTGGTAGCGGATGCTCTTAGTCGGTTATCTATGGGTAGTGTTGCCCATATTGAAGAAGAAAAGAAAGAGTTGGCTCGATTAGGTGTTTAATTAGTTGACTCCATCAAAGGTGGTGTTATGGTTCACAATGGTTATGAATCGTCTTTTGTGGCGGATGTGGAAGCCAAGCAAGGTATTGATCCAATTTATGTAGAATTGAAAGAAGCGGTGCTTAAGAAATCCGTAGAGGCTTTCTCCCGAGGGGGAGATTGTGTTCTTATATATCAAGGTCGTTTATATGTTCCAAATGTGGATGACTTGAGGGAACAGATCTTCTCAGAAGCTCATAGTATTCTATATTTTTTTCACCCGGGAGCCACCAAGATGTACCGTGATTTACGGGAGGTCTATTGGTGGAATGGGATGAAGAAGGATATTGCGGAATTTGTGGCTAAGTGTCCAAATTGCCAACAAGGGAAGGTTGATCATAAGAAACCAGGAGGTTTGTCCCAAGATATTGGCATTCCTACTTGGAAGTGCGAAGACTTGAACATGGACTTTATTATTGGTTTGCCTCGCACACGGTGACAACATGACTCTATTTGGGTGATAGTAGACCGGATGATGAAATCAGCTCATTTCCTTCCCATCAAGGTTTCCTATTCGGCGGAGGACTATGACAAGTTGTACTTAAGAGAAATGGTAAAGTTGCATGGAGTGACTTTGTCCATTATTTCCGATCGTGGTATCCAATTCACTTCTCAGTTTTGGAAGTCTTTCCAAAAGGGTCTTGGCACTAAGGTTAAGCTTAGCACGACTTTTCATCCACAAACTGATGGGCAAGCGGAGAGAACTATCCAAACTTTGGAAGATATGTTAAGGGTTTGTGTGATTGATTTTAGGGGTAATTGGGATAACCATTTACCAATGATTGAGTTTGCTTATAACAATAGCTATCACTCGAGTATTTATATGGCTCCATTTGAGGCCTTATTGGGTAGGAGGTGTAGATATCCTATAGGATGATTTGAGGTGGGTGAGGTTGCCCTAATAGGTCCCAAATTGGTACATGAGGCCACAGAGAAAGTTCGATTTATATGAGAAAGGTTGAAAACAGCTGAAAGTCGGCAAAAGTCTTATACTGATTTGAGAATAAGAGATCTTGAGTTTGATCTGCATGATTGAGTCTACTTGAAAATCTCACCCATGAAGGGTGTTATGAGGTTTGGTAAGAAAGGAAAGCTTAGTTCCCGTTATGTAGGCTCATATCAGATTTTGAGACCTGTTGGTATGGTTGCTTATGTGCTAGATTTGCCAAATGAGTTGGCATCGGTGCATCGAGTTTTCCATGTCTCTATGTTAAAGAAATGCATTGGAGATCCGACATCCATAGTTCCCTTAGAAGGGTTGGGAGTTAAGGAGAATCTTTCTCATGAGGAAGTTCCGGTTGAGATTCTACACCGACAAGTCAAGAAGTTGAGAAATAAGGAAATAGCTTGCGTGAAAGTATTGTGGAGGAATAAGTTAGTTGAGGGTTCTAATTGGGAGGCCGAGGCCGATATGATGTCCCGATATCCTCATCTCTTTCTTTCTACTCCTATTCCAGCTTGAGGTAGTAAGTTCCTATTGGGTTGTCCTTTGTTTTGGAGTCATGCGTGTTATGTGTTCTCGTGATTTCCTTATGTTATGCATGTTCATGAAAACTTGTGTTTTGAAAGAAAATGAGTTTACATGATTGACTTTCCTTATGTTATTGTGCATTGAGTATGAGTTGTGTATAGACTTCATGAGATGAATTGATGAACATACTTTAGCTATGCCTTTTGAGAACAAATTGCATATGGGCTCCATAAGATTGTGTTGAACATGCCTTTACCATGGAGAAGGTAGTTCCTCCTTGAACATGAGTAATTTTAAAAACTCATGCATATTGGGTTGCTAGATGTAGTTCCTACATCCTTATGATGCATTGAGTATGTGTAGCTTGGAGTTGATGTTTCCTCGTTGTATATGTGCATTGCACGCATTATGGGCTGTTAGAATTAGTTTCACCCCTCTTATGATGTTTTGAGAACGTCCTAGCTTAGGGTCGATAGTTCTTCCTTGGTTATATGCATTTAGATGAAGTTGCATTTTAGGATGGGTTGTTAGTTCCTCTCCTAATCTTTTAGAACCAGTTTGAATCTCATTCGAGGATGAATGATTCCAAGGGGGAGATATTGTAATACCCCATATCCGAAAAAGGGAAATGAAGCAATTTTGGGAAAACTGCAGGTGCCAGCCACGAGGGCCACCCTCGGCCCGTGGATGGGACCACAGACCATAGTTGTGGTTCGTGGATGACCTTTCCTAAGGGTGGTTTGGAGGCTAGAACCACGACCTGACCAACAGACCGTTGGTCAGACCACGGTCCGTCATTAGGGCTCGTGGTTCGATGGCCAAATTCCAACTTTCTGATGATCAACGACGGTCCACCAGGATGGGCCATAGGTCAGACCACGGTCCGTCGACTGGGGTCCGTTGGTGGGTAGCTTACAGTTATTTTCAGGGGTAGTTGGGTCTTTTCCTAATTAATTAACTCATATACCACGACATTTTACCCTTTATTAAGACCCCTATATAAGTATTTTCAACCCTCAAATTAGTCCATTCCCTTCATTCTTCCAAATTAACAAAAGAAGATCAGTCCTTCTCTCCAAAATATTTCTCTCTCTAGAAACTTGTAGAAGAAGAATTCAACCTAGGGTTTCAAGTCAAGGTCTCAATTCCTCCATTAAAGGCTAGCATTTGGATTCAAGGTATGATAGTTTTCATTCATAGATTCCTACCATTCATGGAGTTCCCAAATTCCTCTATTTCTAAACGTAAAATTCCCAAATTGAGTTAGGGTTTTCTTCAATTATCATGGGTTCTTTTCATTGTTGATTTAAATTATTAAATCATGATATCTAATGAATGAATTGATGAAATACTATGATTTCCCCATGAACCCATGTAATCCCCATGTTTTCAAGTTATGAATCATATGATGTGGGATTTTGAGTATAAAGTAAGAGTTTTATGAAATTAAGCATGTATTGCAAGATATACCTGATTTTATGATGATTTCCCCATGAACCCATGTAATCCCCATGTTTTCAAGTTATGAATCATATGATGTGGGATTTTGAGTATAAAGTAAGAGTTTTATGAAATTAAGCATGTATTGCAAGCAATACCTAATTTTACGATGAAATCCATATCTAACCCAAGTTTTTTAAATGTTGATGATTGAAAGTGGGTTTTGAACCTCAAGAGGTTAATTATGGACTTATGCATTTTCTTATGAAATCTATGCAAAAGTTTTAAGGGTTCTTTGAAAGTTAAGTACCAATGATTGTGATGTGTTATTGAAAGGATTTTCTCATGTACACATAAGAGCTATATGTGAAAGGTTTTCTCACATAACAAAGGATTCTAAGGTTGAATGGCCTCACCTAATTGAATTAAAGATTAAGAGCTATCCTAATGAAACTAGCTTGGATTGGTTATCCTAGGATACCTTTCCATGGATGATGGTTTATCTTGGATTGGCAAGATGACGTGCCTTTCCATGGATAATAAGAACAATAAGAAATGACTATTCCATGGGATTTAGGCTTAGCACCGAGAGGATATTAAGATGAAAACTCTCCCGTTAGTAGAGGCCGGGTTTCTAGAAGCAATCTCCTTATCCTTTACCTATGTGCCCCCATAGGATGATTGTCTCAAGAGACATTGGCAAGTGGATCCACTTAATCTAGAAGTTCATGGTTCTACCTTGGCAAGTAGGACAACCCTTTTGGTGTGGGAGACACCCGAGGATCATGTTATAGTTAACATGGTCCCTATGTCGGTTAAGGCTAATTTCCCACATTAATAATGAAGTAAGGTTACTTCAAGAAGTATTGCATATGAGTTCAATGGTTTTAAAGATGATGTTAGCTTTAATTTATCATGGTTTTATAACTTATGTTTTCTAACTCTCTTATCATGATTTTAGCCTAGTCAACCCACCCTTGTCACCTTTTTTCTTAACTATGGAATTGAAATTGCATGTCATGAAATGAAATGTCCCTTTTAGCATGATTCAAATATTTTATGCATGGCTATCATATTGGTATATTATTTTGTACTAATGCATACTCTTTCCTACATTTATCCAAATGTAGGGTCCAGCAATCAGGTTTTTCAGTTCCATGGCTAGTGGTTGATTTCGAGGTTCCCGAGCTTTGGTGAGTCCTCATGCTTTGAGGACGAATGTTCATTGTTTCACTTTCTTTCATGTATTTCTCCTTTGTACAAGATGTATGGGCTAGGCCCAATTTCATTCTATTGTACTAGATGGATATATGAGACAAGTGTTTTAGAATTCCGCTTTTCTTTTATGGAACTATTGGACTTGGACTATTGTTCTACTCTTATTATTCTATTTCTTATGTTATGAAAGCGAAGTGGCTTGTATGGAGTCCTTTGGGGTTCTATATGCAATGTTACATCTAGGGGGTACCCCTAGGTCATGCCAAATTTTGTTATAACACATTAGAGGCTTGTACATGTGACAACCAGGTCTTGGGGGCATATTTAAGTTGATTATGAGTTCCCATATTATATTAAAGTATTAGACTTTTATTTATAGTTTATTTCCTCACTTCATTGTAATGATTGAGTTTTAGGTTGACTTGTCTAGGTGGGATAAGACGAGTGCTATCACATTCATTATTGGGTCGTGACAAAATGGTATCAGAACCCAGGTTCGTAGGTATCACGTGTATAAAAGCCGAGTCTAAGTAGAGTCTCGAGGATTGGTACAGAGACGTCTGTACTTATCTCGAGAGGCTAGAGTGTCTTTTAGAAAAATTCTTCACTTCTTAAATCTCTATCGTGTATCATTTGTCCTTTCTAGTTTTTATCACTTTATTCTATTCGCTCTGACTTATAGAGATGATTCGTGCGTAGTTCCTTATGGAGTAGTTGGTATGTCATATATTGCTTGAATGTTAGACCTGGTACTAAAGTGGAAGTGTTAGACTTATGGAAAGAATGTGTGTTTAGATTAAGAATGTTCAGCAATTTGAAAGGGTTGAGTAAGGTGATGACTCGATGAAGAATTTTGAGTATATTTGAATGATGAGGTTAAAAAGTGGTTTGAGGAACTTCATGAACATATTATTTTTAGGGTAGTTACCCCAACAGAAGAAATAATACCTGTGTGGTATAGGCAAAAGCTGGAGTGATTTAACAGTCAAAACTGAAATGATTAAAGTGATGGCTAGATAATGGACATGTATCTTTGGAAACTACAATTAGTAAAGTTATCATAACATGAATGGGTTGATTAGCGAATGATGAGAATGATGTTGATCCAATTGAGTTCAGAATCTCTACTATGATTTCATGGATTGGGTATATACCAAAGAGGGTCACGATACGACTACTATAACGGTATCGATGCTTACTTGGTTGGAGTTTGGAGCGTGTCACCTCTATTATTGATGTGATCTAAGAAAGAATGCATATTGAATGGCCTAGAGATGACATGGATTTGATAATGTTTTGCAGTTATTCAATTGTTATAAATGTGTGAGTTGTTGGGTACTATCTTCTTTATAGGTATGATGTGTTCTAGGGTTGAACTAACGAACTTTCACAATATGATACTAGTGGTATATGAAAATGAATACGTCGAATTTCAAATGCGAATACTAACTACTTAAAGAGTTATCAGTTATACCACATGATCGTTTAATGAAGTGCGATGTTGCGTTAATATTTAAAGTGTATCCCGAGGATTTTGAATGAGGATTGGTGATTTTATCATAAACTCCAAAGGAGTGGATTGACACTGGAACTACTAGCTTATGGGTAATGGAAGTCCAAGGAAATATACTTATGTGAAGGAAATTGAGGAGTTTTGTAAGAAAGTGCATAAAATTAGGTTAATTCTTTGGATTTTGTTGGTATACTTGGGTTTAAGGTGTCATGTCGACGGCAAAGTTGAGTTTGTGGTGATGGTAAGGGCTAACTAAGCATGATGGTAATAAGAGTTTGTGATAGATTGTGATTGAGATGCAGTTGGATGAAAAGAATTGTTGGTTAAATTTTTTTGAATTGGAATGAACAATTGCGAGTATCTAAGGTTGTGATTTTCTACTATTTGGTGAGTAGCGTGGTCGTATGGAAAGTCATAGGACGTGTTGGGACACCACTCGAATAGAATTGAAATGAGCTATAGTCATAAATGGAAACAACTAGTGGAATGTAGTTTAGCTTTCGAAAGGAGGCGAGAATAATGATATTTACTTTGATTATGAGGGTCAAAGATGTACCTTCAGAGAGAGTGAAAAATTGGGTTCAGCAACACGTAGTTTCATCTCTTTTGCTCTAGTTAAGGTGCTAGTGTTACGTGTCATACATATGGGTTAGAAATTGTTGGATAATAATTGAGAAAGAAGTTTACAGATGTTCGAATCGCGTGTAGTGATAATTTCCTTTATGATTTGAGTTTGGTAATTGGTACGATTTAATTTTAAGTGAAGGATAAGGTAAGGTCGATTGAGAGGCAATCAGTGGTAAGCTAAGATACATTATTTCATAAAAAAATTCAAGGTATGAGCTAATATCGATAGATAAGAGGATTGGGTTACATATTTGGATTCATAATTCAAATTTTTCATTGTAAGTCTACGTTTGTGCTAGTACATTTTATCAAGGTATGGATTCGTAAGAAAAAAATGATCATTCGCATCAGGTATTGGGAATTTGGAAAGACTTGTGCATGGTTTGAGTTGTAAAGTTTGTTCCTTTTGATTGTTAAAGGACCTAAAGAAGGTTTTCACTTAAAGTTTTAGTCTAGAGTATATAGTAAAATGTCATGAGTTTATTTCCAAAGGATAATATTGGTAACTGAGTTAGTGAAAGGAACAAGAGTCTTATGTATTGAAGAGTTTAAGATATTTAAAATTTTGCGTCATGAGAAAAATTTAAGGAGAGGTGATGGAATAAGACCTATCATATAAAGCCTTGGTTTGAAGTTGAAGGTTGTATGATATTTTGCCTATGAGTTCAGATATGACTATGACATGTGAAATGGTTCGGCACAGACTTACTAGGGGTTTATCAGAACTTTCATGAAGATTGGGGTTTGATTTGGGTGGCAAATGGCGATGTGTGTAAGATTGTGTTTTGTTATGTGGAGCTAAATTGTTCAGATTATGCTAGGTGACTTATGGATGTTCAATGTGGACCTACAGTTCTATATGGTTAATGAGGATTTCGAGAGGATTGAAACTACTTTGTTGATGTGTCACATAGGCATTTGATGGTGAGTAGAGGTTACGAGCTTATAATATACCAAATTATTGGAGTGACCAAGGATTTCTCTGAATTTTAGTATGAGTTCTGCAATAGTTTGGAATGGTACATGAAATATTATATGTTAAAGTATGTGTGGTGTTGACTTTGAGTGAGATTTAATAGCTTTATCTTAATGAAAAAGGTACTATCAGATTTGAAATTAGTGCTATCAGCTTTGGGTAAGACTCGTAACTGTCATGGAATGTTTACATGGAAAGAGAGGGATCCATAGTTCAAAAATTTTAGAGGCAACAATATGCTTGCTAAGAAGACTTTGATACTAGTGACGGTTTGAGAGTAAGGTAAATGATGGATGTGGTTATGATGTTTATTGATATTAAGAGTGTTGGCTCCAATGGAGTACTGTGATAAGTGTATGGGGTTTGATAAATCAAGTATATGATAGGTTGTAATGGAGATCATACTAGTTGATTTTGGGTGGCTAAAAATCGAGAGATGGAGTCAGATGAATGGAAAGGTTTGATATGGGGACTATGGAAGAAGTATCTTGTGTTATTCTCTAGCTTCGGTACATAAGTGTGATCACCTTTTTCGTTCTGGACATTATTTGAAGTTTGATTCATTGCTTATGCCACACATATTTCCACATTCATGGGTGAATCTCTAGTGGTGGATCGGGTGTACAGATCCCGTGATTCTCCTCTTGGTAGGATGGCATCCTTAGGCAGATTTGGTCATTTTAGTTATGGTAGATTTAGTATTTTTTTTTGGGATAGTTGAAGTATACTAGTGATTCTACACGCACACCTTTGCTCATGAGAACTTATAAAAGAGCTACCATGAATAGATACAGTTGTCAGACAATTTTTACATCTATCTCATCGTCGAGGTCACGTTCTGGCTGTGTGTGATTGAATGTGGGGGGCATTGGGTCTAATTTTTTCATTCTTAAGAGTTGTCTATAATCACAACTATTGAACTAGTGCTTCGACAATGTTGATAGAGGTTTTGTATGTTTGGGTGTATTGCTTGTTGGGTGGTTAATTGATCATTTCCTTCCATGGGTTAGATAAAATTGATTCTCTCTTGATGAGTACCCGATGTCTAAAGATCAGATTTTTATAACTTAAGCTCGTGAAAAGATTGTGTTGTAAAAAGAAAATCTTGATAAGATCTATGATGGTTTGTGCATTATGAGTGTGTGGTGGTTGGTTAATGTTCACTTCTTGTTATAGCCGGTATCGATTCAGAATGTTATCTTGGTTAGGTGAGAAAAGATTCATCATGATGGTTGTGTTATGGTCCAATGGGTTTCAATTTAGATTGGGTTCATGGGTTAGTGTCACGACCAGAGTCTACACCCTGGATGTGGCCGGCACTCAAGAACCATTGTTGGTCCCTAAGCGAACTCTCATCCTGGCTGACTACAAGAGGAAGACTAACTTAAGCATGCAAAAACTTAAAAAAACTGAATAAATATTCATGAAACTTAAATAGAAAGCTTTAACTCAAAATAAAAAACTGAATAAAATAAATTATTCAACTCGCCATAAAATAGGCAACTTAAGTCTTTAAAACATTTAATAAAATAAATGATACAGACTTCTCAACTATACTGACTATCTATGAAGCCTCTAACTGATAAGGATGGAAGTCGGGACAAGACCCACGACATCCTAACAACTGATATAACTGAAAGGTAAATGAAATCCTCCGAAAGCAAGGAGGCTCACCATAGCTAAATCTAACTCTCGGATGTATCAACGAAACTCCTGCTAAGTCAAACTTGAGTTTAATTTTCGCAGATTTCGTCGGGAAACAAGTTCGCGACGCGGAGGTGTTCCCATAAGTTTCTGGAAATTAAATTACGAGATAGTAGAGTCCGTGACACGGACCAAACTTATGGCCCTTGGTGGATCTAGTCCGCGACGCCGACATGCTCCCTCCATGAGCAACTTCAAGCTGCCTTGGCAGTTTGTTTGGCCAAGGGTTGGGGTCCTCCTCGGGGACCCTTAGGTTGGTCTCGGGGAGTCGTACCCAAACATTTTGACCCTAAAAACATTTATTAAGATAGTAGGGTCACCTCCACTGATTTTAGACTCCAAACAACACATAAAAACATGAACAACATACTAGAACACACCAACACACAAAAGACTAGTTTTCGAACGTCTTGGTCGTCCCTTGACGTTTTACTTCCAAACTCTTTAAAACTGACTAAAAAGGATATTCTTCATTATTTTAACAAGTTATTAATGCATAAAACCCATGTGAGGCTCTACTTTATCCTACTTCATTTTGAGGGTCGTTACAATTAGGAAAGAAAGATCTCATGTTTTCTTGTCCATCTTTCAACTTCTCAAGTTCTACCCTCAAACTTATCTGATCATTTCTCAACCTCTCCAGACCCCCCTCCAGATTATTGTTCACCAGATCAACAAGAGGACTATGTGAATCTTGTTGTGGATTATTCTCCTTGGATACTTGAATTCTCCTTTCGATATTTTTCAGCTAGTGCTTTTTGAGAGTTGTGTTATCCTTCTCTAGACACTTAAGCCTGACAATGATATCAGGATCAGTAGAAGTAGGCATTGCAGCTTAAGTAGTTGTTTCTCAAGTGAAGTTTTTTCAGATTTCAATTCATTGCATCTTGAATCATTTTCTCTTGCTCATCTCTAGATTGTCTGACTGCCTAACACATTTCTTGAGTTCATCATCAGATGACTCACACAAACATTCAAAGTCAAGTTCTGCTGTACAACTGCATTATTATTTTGTTGATTTGATGTTGGTTTTGTTTAAAATTTACTCATGTGAACTTTGTTTTGCATCGTATGGCTATTTTCATTCTTAGACCTTTTTTAAAGATTAATTTTCTAAATACATGACCACTCATTGCTGTTAGTTGAGTCTGGATGTGTCTATTGTTGTTATTGATAATGAATTTCACTAATTATCACTCTTTTGCAGGAAAAATATCAAGAAATATTACGAAACCAAACACAAACTCAATTTGATGTTGATCAATGACAAGCATATTATCAAGCAGCAGGAGGGGCAAAGAAAATAAGGATATATGATCTTGGAGCTCAAGCAAAAGTATTTTATGGACCAAATCTTTTTGTCTCTTCTGGATCTGATGCTTCGGGCTCAGTACCATGTCCAAATGCTCAAACAACATCGACATAAAATGTGGAGGAGTTAGTGGTGCGAATGATTCCTTCGCTAACTAATCACTTGCTTCCTATATTTGTAGAGCATGTACCTGGGTTGATTTCTCGAGCCTCATCTCAGCCAGACTCTCCTACCAACCATCCATCAACTATTGCACCTGTAATTCCTGCTCCAGCTGCAACAAATATCGATGAGGATCGTACATCGATTTCTAAGGAATGATTGTGGCTCTAATCTCTCTTAGTTAGTTTTGTTGGCTAGATTTTGTTGCAAATGCTTTCAGCTATATATTTTTCTTAAAATTTATCTTTGGGGATATTTTGAACTTGATACTATAATTTGCACTTAGCTATGTACTTTGGATCTTGTAGAATATTGATTTCTAGGAATTAAGTTAATTTGTGATTATATAATATGTGTTTGAAAATGTGTATTTAAAATATTACACAAATAAAAAAATATTGATGGATTTGTGACAAATTATTTTCGTCGCTAAAAGAATGGAGACGAAATTAGCGACAAATATTTGGTCGCCCAATATGATGAAACGATGAAATAGTTTATAAAATAAGGGATAAAATTAAAATTACAACGACGGATTTTTTTGTCGCTAAAGAAAGGCGGAAATGTAACAAAAATAGGCGACGAAATTAGCGACACAAATTTGGTTGCCAGTATGATGAGATGACGAAATAATTTACAAAACCAGTGACATAAATTACAAAAATAGTGACAGATTTTTTCGTTGCTAAGCTTGCTAACGGATAACTTCCGTCGCAAATCCGTCGCTCAGATTGTGACGGATTCAATTTTTTTGTCGCTAAGTGGTTAGCTACGCACAATATAGCGATGAACAATATTTCGTCGCAATTCCATCGCTAAAGCAAAATAGTGATGGAATAAGCTATTTAGTGATGAATTTTGTTTGTCGCTAAACACAATTTTTTTTGTAGTGAGAACTTAATGACGTAAAGTTTTATTTTCTCCTTTTTCCCTAAGTGCTAAAAACGGTGAGGATCACCATAGAAACCCTCAAAAGGTTGTTCTAGGCTTGGGAAGGATGGAGAAACAAATTTCTAGCGCAAGGTTGAAGATAACTTGCGGATTCCCAGCCAAATTCCTCCATCTTATTGTTCGAAAGCCAGGATTGGAGTTATAATCCCTTTACAGCTGCTTGGCGCCCCGGTAGGCTAGGTTTACTCAATTAAATAGTCATAAATTCATGCTCATTGCATAATATAATTGATGTGCCATGAGATCTTGGCACATTTGATGCTCAAAACTAAGGATTATTATGAGAATCAAGTGTATTTATATGGATATGATGTATTTGGTGATGTTTGTACAAGTAAAACATGTGGACATGAAAGAGAGAAAGAAAAAAAGAAAATGCAGGCTGGAACAAGCACCACGGAGCCTAAGACGGGCCGTGGTCTCTTTCACGGTCAGTCCGGAAGCTCGTGAACAAGGCCCAGTAAACAGGTTTTGCAAAGTGAATGTTGATTTGGACCAAGTAAGGACCACAGAAGACCTCAAAGACCGTGGTCCTCACAACGGTCCGTGGTGCTGATCATGATGGATTTCCAGTGTTAAGGCCTGGAGAAGATAAACTTGGGCAATGCGAAGTAAGGACCGCGGAGGCCCTAACGGATCGTGATCCTCATGACGGGCCGTGATACAGCTCATAGAGTTGAACCAGTGGGAAGACCTTGAGAAGCTGAAATATGAGTTGGCCAAGTAAAGACCATGGGCACTGTAACACTTCGGAAATGTGTAGACTTAACTAGAGCTAAAATGAATGGGGTAAGAGTCTAGAGAGAGGGGAATGGCCTAAATCACCTAAGAAAAGTGAAGGAAATCAATTGGTGTGATGCACCTTATGGCGATGGGGAAGCACCATCGCCCAAGACATTTGGCGATCAACCAAAAAGACCCTCCCTCGCCTAGTGGGCAGCCTCCCCTAGAGCTAGCTACTGTCATTTTAGGCGAGTTAGGTCGGGGCTCGCCAACCCACTTGGCGAATCGCCCAAAGACCCCCCTCATCGCCCAAGTGAATGGCTCCATTATGGAGAATTCTGTAACTTTAGGCAAGCCAAGGGTCCATTAGACGAGTCGCCTAGTGCCCTTGATGACCTAAGAGGTGCATTAGGCGAGGTAAAACAGGACCTAGGCAGATTTTAAGTCCAAGTCTTAGGGTCTTTAGTTAGTCATCCAAAATTGAACCCTCACTATTATATTCTTTTCCTAATAAGTATATAAGCCTTTTAGACTCAAATTTCCCCCAATTAAGTCAATTTTAAAGAATCTAAAAGAAAACCCAAGAACTTCATCTTCCGCACAATATTTCTCTCTCTAAAACCCAAGGAAGAAGAAGAGTAGACTTGGAGCTAGGGTTTTGAAAATTCAAGGATTCCTCCTCAAATTTCTTGTACATTCTTAATAAAGGTGTGGTGGATCTTCATCTATGGGTAGTTTTCACCCATAGAGTCCCTTCAAAACTTGATTTCAAAGCTTCTAATTTCCCCAAAACCTAGGGTTTCAATCTAAGTCAAGGGTTCTCTTTCAAAACGTTTTCAATTGTTTATTTATGGTTGATTATGATTTATTATGGTGGATTAGGGTTGAATTGATGAGTAATTGATGTTTTATGATCAAATTTCCCCAAGAACTCGTGAATCCCCTATATTGATAAATTGTGAATTCATGATGTGGGTTGATTGATTAATAGAAGCATGTCGATTAATTATGTTTATGTTGATTGAGTTATTGAATCGTTATACTCCCCTATCTAATGTAGAAATTGTAGATTTTTGGGTTGAGTTTGATTCATAGCCTTGAAGGGTAAATTTGAGGGTCTGTATATGTTGTTGAGAATTAGGTATGAGCTTATGATTTACTTAGGTAGTGAAGATCCTATGACTATTGTGTAGTTGTGGTATTGTTGCAAGATCATTCTTCCCTTCCGCTTACACATGACTATGTATGAAATGTCTATGAATATGATAATGTTTCTGTGTTGATTGAAAGGCTATTCTCATGAACACACTATGAATATGATGTGAAAGTTTTACTCATATATTGACGATTCTAAGGTTGAAAGGACATTCTCACCTAATGAATCTATGAGCTATTATGATGTTATGTTGGTTTGAGTGCCTAGTGCATTCTTTCATAAATATGAAATTAAGTAAAGACTTAATATGAATTTTAAAGGGAATTATGCTTAGAACCGAGTGGATATGAACATGAGAGGCAGCTTTTACGTTAGAAAGTCCGGCTTCCCAAAGTAAGTTATATGATAAGATGGAAACCTTTTACGTTAGAAATTCTGGGTTTTTAGTAGCAATCTCCATATCCCATAACTATGTGCCCACATAGGTCTTTAGCTACTGGATCGACCTAAAAGCTAATATGTTAGTTCTACCTTAGGCAAGGAGGACGCCTCTTTTCGGTGTGGGAGTAAGACACCGGATTTCATGTAGATCATATGGTCTATGTCGGTTAAGGCCATATTTCCCTATATGATAAGAATATGAATTATGACAAGAATATGAAATGGACAATAACTATGACTTCTTATAAGGTACTACTTAGTATGAGTGGGGGTATGGGACTCCATTTATGCATTGGACAAGTATGCTTTAAAAGTGGTTGTGGTGAGGTCCTCTCATGCTATGAAGACTTATGAATTATGCATGTATGGTATAAATTGTTGTGAAATATGATTTTTTTTATGAATGTTGGCAAATGATGAGGTTAAGGTATGATATGCATGATGTCGGTGACCTAAAGGTGGTACTTAGTACTAGGTAGGATTATGGGATCTTTCCTATGCATTGCACAAGTATAGTCTTGGGTTGCTTATGATATGACGTGACTTGTGTTTCTTCACAAATGTGCATGATGGCTTTTAAACTTGATAAATGCATGGTTTGAACTAAATGTCCCTTTTAAGCATGTTTTAAGGATTTTTATGCATGGCTTTCATAGGTAGTACAATTTTGTGCTAACCCATATTTTCAACCTTCTCCACAAAGTGTAGGTCCGAGTGGTTAAAGTTGTTTATATTCGGTTGAAAGCTTGAATTGATTCTCTCCTTCCCTTGGTGAGTCCTCATACTTCGAGGACAAGAGTCATTCTATCTATTTCCTTTCGTATAGTTCTACTTTGAGAATTTATTGTAAAGGGTTGTGACCCTATTGATTCGATTGTATTAGATGGTTAATGGGATAAGGTCTAGACTCTTTTTTCTATATAAATGAAAAGACTTTGATTGTAAATTTTTTTAATTCCACATAATTTATATTACTTATGTATATTATTATGCTAAGGGCTTGTATGATACCACTTTGGGGTCAAGTACGCCGTGTTATGTCTAGGGGGTACCCCTGGATCGTGACAAACTTGGTATCAGAGCACAAGGTTTAGAATGATTCTAGGATGATGTCTCATGAACTACGTCTAGTAGAGTCTTGTTCATGAGTGTAAAATACGCCACACGTATAAATGAAAGGCTATAAGATGTCTAGGAAATTTCACTTCTTTCATTGCTCTTTAGTTGTGCCTTAGAGTTTTAACTCTATGAAGTCCTTTTCCTAACCCTTATCTTGTGTCTATAGGATATGAATACAAGAATGGCGAACGCAAGAAGGATGGAAGAGGAGATTGTGAATGAGGGAGTTCCTCCCCAAGGTCCCCAAGAGTCTCAAGTTCCTCAAGCTCCTATTGATGCGGGGGCTATGACAAATGTGGAAATAAGGACGACTCTCCAAGTATTGACCCAAGCTGTGACGGCCCAAGTCAATAGGGATACTAGGACCCATGTGAACCCCAATGCAAGCACAACCTCTTCAAGGATAAGGAATTTCACAAGAATGAATTCTCCTATGTTCCTTGACTCAAAAGTGGAAGAAGACCCTCAAGGGTTTATCGATGAGATATTTAAGGTGCTTGATGCTATGGGAGTGTCTTCACAAGAGAAGACGGAACTATCCACCTACCAATTGAAGGATATGTCTCAAGTTTGGTATGAGCAATGGAAGGGTGAGAGACCGTAGGAGCGGGTCCGATAGATTGGGAATTGTTCAAGTCGGTCTCCCTTGATAGGTTCCTTCCCCTAGAGTTGAGGGAACGGAAAATGCAAGAATTCATCAACCTTCACCAATGGGCTATGAGTGTGAAAGAATATGGCCTTAAGTTCACCCAATTGTCTAAATATGCCCCAACCTTGGTGGCGGACTCTAGGGCCAAGATGAACAAATTTGTTATGGGGATATCCGACTTGGTAGTCAATGAATGTCATTCGGAAATGCTCATCCCAAGTATGAGTATTTCATGTCTTATGGTTCATGCCAAACAAATTGAGGAACAAAAGCTCAAGCAAGTGAATAGGGAAGTGAAGAGAGCAAGGTCCGATGATGGAAATTCTTCCAAGAGTAAATTTGATGGTCAAGGTAGACCAAAGTTCAAGAAGAGGTTATCCAACCAAGGCTCCTCTAGTGCTCCAAGAGTCAACAAAGATAGTGTGTCTAACCCTAAACCACAAGGAGGTAATAGTGGAGGTTGTTATGTTGATAGGCCTAATTGTGCAAAGTGTGGTAAGAAGCATGATGGTAAGTGCCTAGTTGGCACGGATGGTTGCTATAAGTGTGGGAAGAGCGGTCATATGATGAGAGATTGTCCCATGTTAAAGGTTCAAGGAAGAGAGGGCAAGCAAGTCCCTCCTAGTGGTTCCAACTCCGATGCTCCCAAGAAGAACCGCTTCAATGCTCTTCAATCCCAAGGTGACCAAGAGATTTCCCCAGATGTGGTGACGGGTATGTTGCAAGTCTTTTCTATTGATGTATATGCATTATTAGACCCCGGTGTCACTTTGTCTTTTGTTACACCTTTTGTTGCTATGAAATTTGAAATACTCCCTAATGTGTTAGAAGAACCTTTTTCGGTGTCTACCCCGTTTGGTGACTCGATAGTGGCAAAAAGAGTCTATAGGAGTTGTCCTATTTCCTTGTACCATAAAATTACCTTAGTGGATTTAGTGGAGTTAGATATGTTAGATTTTGATGTGATCTTGGATATGGATTGGTTGCATGCATGTTATGCCTCTATTGATTGTAGGACTTAGGTAGTAAAGTTTCAATTTCCAAATAAGTCCATTTTAGATTGGAAAGGGGGGAATTCTATCCCTAGAGGTCAATTTGTTTCTTGTATAAAAGCTAGGAAAATAATCTCCAAGAGGTGTATCGACCATATTGTTAGGGTTATGGATGTTGAGTCCGAAACCCCTTCCTTAGAGTCGGTCCCCATGGTGAGTGAGTTTCCAAAAGTCTTTCCTGATGACTTGCCCGACATTCCTCCCGAACGGGAAATAGATTTTTGCATTGATATTTTGCCGGATACGCAATCTATCTCCATTCCTCCTTATAGAATGGCTCCGGCCAGGTTGAAAGAGTTGAAAGAGCAACTCAAGGATTTTCTAGACAAGGGATTTATTCAACCAACTATCTCTCCTTGGGGTGCTCCTGTATTGTTTGTTAGAAAGAAGGATGGGTCCCTTAGAATGTGTATTGACTACCACTAATTTAACAAGGTGGCCATAAAGAATAATTATCCCCTTCCTAGGATTGACGACTTGTTTGATCAACTTCAAAGGGCTAACTATTTCTCCAAAATAGATCTTCGTTCGGGTTACCATCAACTAAGGGTGAGAGGGGTTGACATTCCCAAGACAGCCTTTAGGACCCGATATGGTCACTATGAATTTGTGGTTATGTCATTTGGGTTGACCAATGCCCAAACGTCATTCATGGACCTAATGAATAGAGTGTTTAGAAACTATCTTGATATGTTTGTGATAGTATTTATTGATGATATTTTGATCTATTCAAAGAGTGAAAATGAGCACATGAACCATTTGAGGATTGTACTACAAGTCCTTAAAGACCTCCAATTGTATGCGAAGTTTAGTAAGTGTGAGTTTTGGCTAAGGTCCATAGCCTTCCTTGGTTAGATTGTGTCGGGTAAGGGTATAGAGGTAGATCCTAAGAAGACGGATGCAGTCAAAGGTTGGCCTAGACCTCTAACTCCTACCAATATTAGAAGGTTTTTGCGTTTGGCCTGTTACTATAGGAGGTTTGTTGAGGGTTTTTCCTCCATTGCTTCTCCGTTGATGGCTTTAACTCAAAAAAAGGCTAAGTTTGTGTGGTCGGAAGCTTGTGAGAAAAGCTTCCAAGAGTTGAAAGATAGACTTACTTCCACACCGGTGTTGACCTTACCGGAGGGTACCGATGGTTTTGTGGTTTATTGTGACACCTCTAGAGTGATTTTAGGATGTGTCCTTATGCAATATGGTAAAGTGATTGCCTATGCTTCAAGGCAACTTAAGATCTATGAAAAGAATTATACGATCCATGATCTTGAATTAGCGGCGGTAGTGTTTGCTTTGAAAATATGGAGACATTATCTATATGCGGTACATGTTGATGTGTTCACCGATTACAAGAGTCTCCAATATGTGTTTAGCCAAAAAGACTTGAATCTCCGACAAAGAAGGTGGTTAGAGCTTTTGAAGGATTATGACATGAGTGTCCTTTACCACCCCGGCGAAGCCAATGTAGTTGCGGATGCCCTAAGTCGATTGTCCATGGGTAGTGTGGACCACGTAGAGTTTGATAAGAAGGAATTAGTTCGTGATGTACATAGGTTGGCCCGGTTAGGTGTCCAACTAGTGGATTCCACCAAGGGTGGTGTCATGGTCCATAATGGTTCCGAATCATCCTTTGTAATAGACGTGAAGTCCAAGCAAGACCTTGATCCCATGTTAGTAGAGTTGAAAGAATCGGTACTCAACAAGTCCGTTGAGGCTTTCTCCCAAGGGGGAGATGGGGTGCTTAGGTACCAAGGTAGATTATGTGTTCCGAATGTTGATGGCTTGAGAGAGAAAATTCTAGAAGAAGCTCAAGGTTTGCGGTATTCTATTCATCCGGGAGCCACCAAGATGTACCGTGATCCACGGGAAGTCTATTGGTGGAATGACATGAAGAAGGATATAGCGGGTTTTGTAGCCAAATGTCCAAATTGTCAACAAGTTAAGGATGAACATCAAAGACCCGGAGGTTTGTCCCAAAATATAGACATTCCCACTTGGAAGTGGGAGGATGTGAACATGGACTTTATAGTGGGTTTTCCTCGTACTAGAAGACAACATGATTCCATTTGGGTCATCATAAATAGGATGACAAAATCCACCCACTTTATTCTCGTCAAGGTTTCATTTTCGGCGGAAGACTATGCCAAGTTGTACATTAAGGAGATAGTGAAGTTTCATGGGTTCCCTTGTCTATTATTTTGGATCGGGGTACTTAATTTACTTCACACTTTTGGAAGGCATTTCAAAAGGGGCTTGGTACTAAGGTCAAGCTTAGCACAACCTTTCACCCTCAAACAGATGGTCAAGAGGAACGCACCATTCAAACCTTAGAGGATATGTTGAGGGCATCTACTATAAATTTCAAAGTTAATTGGGACAACCATCTACCGTTGATAGAGTTTGCCTACAACAATAGTTACCACTCAAGTATTGCCATGGCTTACTTCGAAGCATTGTATGGTAGGAGGTGTAAATCTCTGGTTGGGTGGTTTGAAGTGGGTGAAATTGCTCTAATCGGTCCCGAACTAGTTTATGAGGCCATTGAGAAGGTCCGACTCATTAGAGAGAGATTGAGGACGGCCCAAAGTTTGCAAAAGTCTTATGCCGATATTAGAATGAGGGATCTAGAATTTAAAGTCAATGATTGGGTCTATTTAAAAATCTCACCTATGAAAGGTGTGATGAGGTTTGGCAAGAAAGGGAAACTTAGTCCCCGGTACGTAGGCCTATATCAAATCTTGAAACGTGTTCGGAAAGTTGCCTATGAGTTAGACTTGCCAAATGAACTAGCTTTGGTTCACCCGGTACTTCATGTTTCTATGCTCAAGAAGTGAATTGGTGATCTGGTAACTATCATTCCTTTGGAAGGTTTGGGAGTTGATGAGAACCTTTCTTATGAAGGAAGTAGTTTCCGTGAAGGTTTTATGGAGGAATCATTTAGTTGAGGGTGCTACGTGGGAGGCCGAGGCCAACATGAATTCCCGCTATCCTCATTTTTTTTCCTCCTACTCCTACCCAAGCTTGAGGTAAGTAGTCTCTGTTGAGTTTGGTGATTTGGGAAGTCATGTGTGCTATATGTGTTCTTTATGATTTCCTTATGATATGCATGTTCTTGTGAGAATTCATATTTAGCATAAATTGAGTTTTCATGATTTATATGTTCCTGTTGATTTGGATTTTTAGTATGATGAGTGCATATTTGAATTCATGAGATGTCTTGATAACATGCTTAGTTATGCTTGTGATGAAATGGCATATTGACTCCATGATGTATGTTGAGCTTGCCTTAAGTTAGAGAAGGTAGTTCCTCCTATGTTTATATGAAATGACAAGTTTTGTGCATAATGGGTTGTGGATGTAGCTCCTACTTCTTTATGTTGCATTGTTTATGTTTGAGATGAAGTTATTGTTTCCTCCTTTGCATTTGGCATTATTTTGGATATTGCGTGCTTGATGGGCTGCTAGTCTTGAGTCTTTTTTCCGTAGGGTGTCTAGATCACCATTCCAGGACAAATGTTCCCAAGGGGGAGATAATGTAACACTCCAGAAATGTGTAGACTTAACTAGAGCTAAAATGAATGGGGTAAGAGTCTAGAGAGAGGGGAAGGGCCTAAATTACCTAAGAAAAGTGAAGGAAACCAATTGGTGTGATGGACCTTCTGGTGATGGGGCAGCACCATTGCCCAAGACATTGGCGATCAGACAAAAGGACCCTCCCTCGCCTAGTGGGCAGCCTCCCCTAGACCTAGCTACTGTAATTTTAGGCAAGTTAGGTCGGGGCTCGCCAACCCACTTGGCGAATCACCCAAAGACCCCCCTCATCGCCCAAGTGAATGGCTCCATTATGGAGAATTCTATAACTTTAGGCGAGACAAGGGTCCATTAGGCGAGTCGCCTAGTGCCCTTGGCGACCTAAGAGGTGCATTAGGCGAGCTAAAACGGGACCTAGGCAGAATTTAAGTCCAAGTCTTAGGGTCCTATCTTTAGTTAGTCGTCCAAAATTGAACCCTCACTATTATATTCTTTTCCTAACAAGTATATAAGCATTTTAAACTCAAATTTCCCCCCAATTAAGTCACTTTTAAAGAATCTAAAAGAAAACCCAAGAACTTCATCTTCCTCACAATATTTCTCTCTCTAAAACCCAAGGAAGAAGAGGAGTAGACTAGGAGCTAGGATTTGGAAAATTCAAGGGTTCCTCCTCAAATATCTTGGAGAGTCTTAATCAAGGTATGGTGGCTTTTCATCTATGGGTAGCTTTCACCCATAGAGTCCCTTCAAAACTTGATTTCAAAGCTTCTAATTTCCCCAAAACCTAGGGTTTCAATCTAAGTCATAGGTTCTCTTTCAAAACGTTTTCAATTGTTTATTTATGGTTGATTATGATTGATTATGGTGGATTAGGGTTGAATTGATGAGTAATTAATGTTTTATGATCAGATTTCCCCAAGAACCCATGAATCCCCCATATTGATAAATTGTGAATTCATGATGTGGGTTGATTGATTAATAGAAGCATGTCAATTAATTATGTTTATCTTGATTGAGTTATTGAATCATTATATTCCCCTATCTAATATAGAAATTTTAGATTTTTGGGTTGAGTTTGATTCATAGCCTTGAAGGGCAAATTATGAGGGTTTGTATATGTTGTTGAGAATTAGGTATGAGCTTATGATCACTTAGATAGTGAAGATCCTATGACTATTGTTGTGGTATTGTTGCAAGATCATTCTTCCCTTCCGCTTACACCTGACTATGTATGAAATGTCTATGAATATGATAATGTTTCTGTGTTGATTGAAAGGCTATTCTCGTGAACACACTATGAATATGATGTGAAAAGTTTACTCATATATTGACGATTCTAAAGTTGAAAGGACATTCTCACCTAATGAATCTATGAGCTATTATGATGTTATGTTGGTTTGAGTGCCTAGTGCATTCTTTCATAAACATGAAATTAAGTACAGACTTAATATGAATTTTAAAGGGACTTATGCCTAGCACCGAGTGGATATGAACATAAGATGGAAACTTTTACGTTAGAAAGTACGGCTTCCCAAAGTAAGTTATCTTATGAGATGGAAACCTTTTACGTTAGAAATTCCAGGTTTCTAGTAGCAATCTCCATATCCCATAACTATGTGCCCACATAGGTCTTTAGCTACTGGATCGACCTAAAAGCTAATATGTTAGTTCTACCTTAGGCAAGGAGGACGCCTCTTTTCGGTGTGGGAGTAAGACACCGGATTTCATGTAGATCATATGGTCTATGTCGGTTAAGGCCATATTTCCCTATATGATAAGAATATGAATTATGACAAGAATATGAAATGGACAATAACTATGACTTCTTATAAGGTACTACTTAGTATGAGTGGGGGTATGGGACTCCATTTATGCATTGGACAAGTATGCTTTAAGAGTGGTTGTGGTGAGGTCCTCTCATGCTATGAAGACTTATGAATTATGCATGTATGGTATTAATTGTTGTTAAGTATGATTTTTTTATGAATGTTGGCAAATGATGAGGTCAAGGTATGATATACATGATGTTGGTGACCTAAAGGTGGCACTTAGTACTAGGTAGGATTATTGGATCTTACCTATGCATTGCACAAGTATAGTCTTGGGTTGCTTATGATATGGTGTGACTTGTGTTTCTTCACAAATGTGCATGATGGCTTCTAAAATTGATAAATGCATGGTTTAAACTAAATGTCCCTTTTAAGGATTTTTATGCATGGCTTCCATTGTTAGTGAAATTTTGTGCTAACCCATATTTTTAACCTTTTTCCACAAAGTGTAGGTCTGAGTGGTTGAAGTTGCTTCTATTTGGTTGAAGGCATGGATTGGTTCTCTTCTTGCCTTGTTGAGACCTCATGGTTCGAGGACAAGAATTATTCTTTCTAGTTTCCTTTCATAGAGTTCTACTTTGAGACTTTATTGTAAAGGGTTGTGACCCTTTTGATTCGATTGTATTAGATGGTTAACGAGACATGGTCTAGACTCCTATTTTGATTTAAATGAAAAGACTTTGATTGTAAAAAGTTTTAATTCTGCATCATATATATTACTTATGTTTATGATTATGCTAAGGGCTTGTATGAGACCTCTTCGGGGTCAAGTACGCCGTGTTATGTCTAGGGGGTACCCTTGGGTCGTGATAGACACCCAGATGGACCGTGGTCATTGTAACGGTCCATGGTGTAGCCCCTGGTAGGTTACCACTGTGCAGGCTTTGAAGAGGTGTGTTTGAGAATGCCCAAGTAATGACCACGGATGGCTTCACAGATCTTGAAGCCTTTGACGGGTCGTCATACTACCCGTCATAATCCCTGACATTACAGTCCTACTTTTAGTAGGACTCTTTTTAGACTGACTATTTGAATTCATTAGGTCGTAATTTTGAATTATCTCATCATATCTGGAATGAGCAACTACTTTCTAAATATTCTCACTTTGGTTTTTATCGATTAACATTGAATAGATCTTGGAAGTTTGATTTTTGTTTTCTGAATATCTAGTGTTCGTTGAATTTACAAATCTTCGTAAGTGATTCTTTTTAATGTATCTATTACGTATTGTTGCTCATTTAATTGAAGGTATGAGTGGCGAAACACCACAACTAGGGTTGTGGGAACTATGACTAAAATCTGAGTTTAGATTTGTAAAACGAGTGGAAGGTGATTCATATTTGCAGAACTTAACTCAACTTACGTTATTCATTCCTTCTAATGAGTGCACACTTTAGAACTTGACTATATCTATTAATTGTTCGAGAGAAAATTGATAGTTAGGAAACAATTGAGTTAAACTATTGAATTAGAGTGAAAGTTTGAGTTCGAGAGAAGAGAACTTTGATAGTAAACTAAGCGAGGGTGAAATTGAGTCACACTCTAATACTGAGAGGATTTGAGTGGAAAGATATCTAATAAGACTGAGAAGTGTTAGATACACCTAACTCGCCTGAAATTTGCAAAGAATGAATTACTTGAAACTCGTTCATGAATCAACACAAGATGTAACATCATAGGAAACACAACCCTGGTTCCATTCATTAATCATCACAACCTTGAAGTGAACATTATGTTGATTGATAATCAAGATATTTCAAACAATATTGGTTACGTGAACCTTACAACTAAACCCATTTTACATTTCACAATTACCTTTTTTAGGAAATAATAACAACATTTGAATAAAAGGAGACAATGAAACTATTTATGTAAAGAAATTCTCTGTGGGATCGACCTCAGCTCACGTTGAGTTCTATAAATTGACTTTGACCGTTTATACTTCTTAATTGAAGTGTAAGTTTGGACGTATCAAATTTTGGTGCCGCTGCCGAGGAATTTCAATTCAAAAGTGTTATACTAGCAATTATTCGAATAGTAGATATATTTCCTAATTTTACGTCTTTGTCACGACCCAAGCCTATACCTCGGAGGCGACACAGCGTACAAGCCTCATAACATTCATAACATTCGATATAAGGAAAGTGGTACGAAATTAAAACCTTTCTTTAAATCCATACAGTCAGAACTTCATTTAAAACATTTGAAAATAGTGGAAATGTCCATTACATGAAAGAAATGGAAAATACAATACTTATTCTCGATTTATGAGGACATACCACTTTGCCTTGGAAGAATCTCAAATCCAAGCTTCTACTAGAAAGAGTCAAACCGAGTACCAATCCCTACAGTTCATAAAGGTAAACAATATGGATTAGCACAATTAAGTACTAAGTATGATAGCCATGCAAAAACATGCTTAAAATGGACATTTTATTTGAAAGTCATGATATATGCCATTTTGAGAAAGCTTCATGAACATAAGCATAAGAGGCATAATACAAGACATAATCAACATACAAGTCATTTAACCACATTAGAACATAATCAACATATAAGACATTTCATTACCTTAAGCTTTCACCTCAAGTGACCCCAAGCCATACCTTGTGCAATGTATGAATAGTGTCTCATACCATCATCCGCACTGGATACCACTTAAGGCCACCAAAAGTGAACTTACCATTCATTTTTTCCATCTTTACTCAATACTCATACATAAGAGACATAAACATTACATAAGTCATATCAACACATCAGGACCAACATCTAGGACAACCCTAAGTCATACTTATGCAATGTATAAGTAGCATCCCATACTACTACTCACACTAAGTACTCCTTTGAAGTCACCATAGACAAGGCATATTCATACTTAATAAGTCATGACAAGGAAGTAACTCATAATACAATCCAAGTATAGCATGCATCATTGCATTACATTCATAAGTCAACATCCCCCATTTAGCTTCATTAAGAACACCTTCATTCATTAGACATTAAACTAACATTCTCCATTAGCATCATCATAAGAGCATATTCATTTCATTTAACATTATAACATAAAGGAACACACCATAACCCCTTTCAAAGCCTACTTGTGCAATGCATGGAGGGCATCCCATACTACCACCCACACTAAGTAGTTCATTCTTGAGAAGCCATAGTTCATTAACACTCTTTGTGGGGGTAAGCCTTAACCGACATAGACCATGTGAGCAATTCATGGAATCCTGGTGTCACCCTCACCGTATAAGGGATTCCTACTTGCCTAAGGTAGGACCATTACGTTTAGCTTAGGTGGACCCAGTAGCTAGACCTATGTGGGCACATAGTTATGGGATAGCGAGATTGCTACTAGATACCCCGCCTCAACTCATGGATGAGCATCCATCTCAAGAGATTGTTACTAGATACCCCACCTCAACTTCCGGATGAGCATCCATCTCAATTCATATCCACTCGGTGCTTACAATTATTCCCCACATAGTACTTAACATTCATTATAATGCTATAAGAGATTGTTGCTAAGATAGCTCATAGATTCAAATATGAGAATAGCCTTTCAACTAAGAATATCATATTGTGAGAAAGTCCTTTCACAACATGTCATTATCATTCATTAGAGTACAATTGAGATTATCCTTTCAATCAACCCATCATCATTAACATAATCATAGAAACTGCATTCATTAGTCATTCATGAGTGTGTGTATGTGAGAATAGCCTTTCACATATAGCCTCATCATTCATAAGTGTTAATTAAGAAATAACATTCAATCATAACGCAATTACATTCTAAATATGATCATGACAATTTCATTGATATCACACACATATATACTTCACATCATAATCATACATAATCCTTCATGAAATTGCCCCTTAGGGCTATGAACCAACATCAACCCATACATATAAGATACTACAATAGATAAGTAAATTGACATGATTCAATAACTGACATGATTCAATAACTAATCCAATATAAATATCAACAATTAAACATACTTGCATAATCAACCAATTCCCAATCTCAATTCACCACTTAAGAATTTGGGGAAAAACATGGGTTCTAGGAAGAAATCATCTTGATTTATCTTTTAAACCACAATCCATTCATAATTCAATGCTATAAAGCCTATGAAAATCATTTGGAATCGAACCCATGCCAAAATTGAAAACTAGGGTTTTTGGGGAAACATTGGAGACTTGAAATCAACTTTGAAATTGGCTCCTTGAAAGAAACTAAGTCAAGGATGAAGACTATCATACCTTTTATGGAAGAATCCCAAGAAGATCCCTTGAAAAACTTGAAGTTTTGACCTTGGAAGCTTGAATCCTTTACCTCCAATGGAGGTTTCTAGAGAGAGAACTTTTGAGAAGAGAGGTTTCTAACTTTGGGGTGATTTGAAATAATGAATTCTAAAATAGAGTTTAATATTTTAAAAACCTTTAAAATACTTTAATAACTTAATTAGTACCGTCCATTAACTAAACTCACCTTAAAATGAATTTACCAAATAGCCCTCACCTTGGCCGAGACATTTGACAGCAAACAATCATGACCCACGAACTACCACCCACGGACCATGGGTGGGACCACGGGCCATTCTAGCAAACTGTGGATTGGTTCAGCAACTCACATTTTGGGGGCTTGACCTACGAAGGCCATCCACGGGGCGTGGATGGACCTATGGGGCGTAGGTCCCCATCCGTAGGTCATCCTAAAAAAATAGCTTTTTGGTTTTCTTGGGGTCTTGGGGTTTAGGCTTAGGGTCCTCCTTAAGGACCCCTAGGGTGGTCTTTGGGGAGTTGTACCTTGAAGTTTAGCCCCTAAACCCCTCAACCTAAGCCCGGGACAACATTCTACAACTTGAATCTCCACAATAACTCACACAAAGTCTTTAGGCTCTAGTTTCACCTATTCATTTTATGGGTCGTTACAATCTTGTTCTTTGTATGTGTCTTATACAGGTAAGTTGGAATGTGCATGCCCAATACCATAAGTAAGGGAGATCCATTGATTCCTTACGATATGAAACTTTGGAAAACTATCCGTAAGATGGTGAATGCATATGAACTTGAGGATCAGAGGCAACGATTGGGACTTAAGACTAAGACCGCAGTAAGAGGTGCTCAGAAACATGATGTGAACAGCCCGCCTAGGGTGGGGGATGAACATACATGAGTGTAAGAAATTGTTCCTCCCCACCGCCAACTACTAGCTCCAATGGGTCGAGCACATCAACCAGCTCACAGGTGTTCGACGAGGATGACTTAGATTTGGACAGAGCTTGAGCCACTGGAGCAATAGTGTTACCTGCACTACCTTTAGGTGTGAAATTTACAATCACCAGCAAAATGATTCAATTGCTGAACTTGAAAGGTATGTTCAAAGGTGAAACTGGTGATGATGCAAATCAACATATAATGAACTACGTGGCCATATGCAAATGACAGGAAATTCCTGGGGTCAGTCAGACGGCTATGAGGTTGAGGCTATTTCCATTGTCTCTCACTAGGATGGAAACTAATTGCCTGAATGAGCTGCCACATGATTCTGTCAGGACCTGGAATGAATTAAAGGAGGCCTTCTTGCAATGATTCTACCCTGAATCAAAAGAGTTACAAATGAGAGATGAGATAGGTGCACACAAGCAACTACCAGGGAAAGCAATGCATGATACTTGGTAGGAGATTCAACAAAAAGCTAAAAAAGTGCCCGAACCAATGGTCTCACCGAGAGACATTTGAAATAGGATTTTTATAGATCGCTAAATCATGTTACTAAGCCTGTTGTTGATGCAGTTTGTGGTGGATCATTCAGGAGGAAGCCATTCCCAGAAATCATGCAGCTAATGGATGAAGTGTCAAAGAATAATAGAGCATGGCACACCAGGGATGCTGAAGTGGGAGATCTGGGATTCACCTTTGAGCTATCACCTGAACAAAAGAGAAGAGAGGAAGAAAGGGATCATGATATGGCTCACATGAGAACCCAGATGGATCTACTCACGAAGCATATAATGGCAAGTTCTGAGAAGGTGAATGTTTTAGGAGCCTCAAACAGGTATGAAGATCAAGATATTGACTTGGATGAGGAAGACAAATACTTGGGAAATCAAGGTGGTTTCTAGAATTATAACTCGGGAAACCAAGGATATAATTCTAGAAATACAGGTTGGAACTACTCCAGAGAAGGGCAGTATGACAAGCTAGCAAATAAAGAACAAGGCAACTTGCAAAACAGAGTTAGTTATAGGAATGACCGCAATGCTGTGTATGTACCCCCAGGTAATAGAGATCCTGCAAGTGGTAGTTCCAGAAGGTCCAAACTATAAGATATGTTGGCTAAGGTGTTGTAAAATGTGGAATCAACTGATGCAGGTGTGAAAGAAATGAAGGCTGACTTCTCTAGCATGAGTCAACTGGTGGATTCTCACACTACCTCCATCAAAAAGATAGAGCAACAATTGGGACAACTATTAGCATCACTAAACCAGAGGAAGAATGGTGCACTACCAAGTGACACTATCCCAAATCTCAAGAAAGATGGACACTGCATGGCCATCACTACCATAAGCAGTAAGGTCATTTATGAGCAAAAATATACAGGTACTGAGCAGGAACAGGGTCAAAGGAAAATGACGAAGAAGAGGTTGAAGTTGAACAGGTTGATGATATAGATGAGGCTCAACCAACAGTTAAGACAGTGGAGAGGAAAGAAAAAGAAGTTAAGGTGACTTTGCCTTTACGATATTCCAACCATCTCCTCCTTTCCCTCAAAGACTCTAGAAGAAAGCCGAAGATGGGACGTTTGCAAAGTTCATAAGTATGCTAAAGCAGTTATCAGTGAACATCCTGTTGGTTGAAGCTTTGGAGCAGATGCCAGGATATGATAATTTCATGAAGGACTTCTTCATAAAGAAAAGAGCTATAAGTTTTGAACTAACTAAAAATATCCATCATTGTAGTGCTATTGCTACAAGGTCTCTGGTGCATAAAAAAAAAGGATCCAGGTGCATTCACTATTTCTTGCACCACTGGATCATTGGAGTTTGCAAAGGCTTTGTCCGATCTAGGGTAAAGTATATATCTGATGCCTTTGGCCATCTACAAGTAACTGGGCTTGGGGGTTCCAAAACCCACTGCGATGAGGTTGATGATGGATGATAGGTCAGTGAAGCGACCTATAAGGATCTTATGTGATGTGCTTGTAAAGGTGGACAATTTCATTTTCCTGGCAGACTTCATGATTTTGGATTGCAAGGTGGGCTTTGTGGTTCCCATAATTTTGTGGAGGCCATTTCTGGCTATAGGCCGAGCTTTGGTTGATGTTGAGAGTGGAGAGGTGAAATTCAGGCTCAACAATGAAGAGATATAATTTAAGATTTGCAGGTCTATGAAGTAACCACAAGACATGAGTGTGATGTCTAAGATAGAGGTCTTTGATGAAGGGGAACCCAGAGCTACTATCGAGGAAAAAATTATTGTTGAAACCTTGGCAGCTTTGCTAATAAATTTTGAAGAAAATTACCGAAAATGATTATGTCGAGACTATGAATGCTTTATAGGTCATGAGAGCACATTCTTATGCTCCAAAGAAATTAGACCTGGATCTGAAAAATAGGCCAAATCCTCCAGCAAAACCATCCATTAAGGAGCCGCATGTACCAGAACTTAAACAGTTACCCAATCACCTAAGGTATGTCTTTTTGGGTGCTAACAATACTTTGCCAGTCATTGTGACTGCAGATTTGAATGATGAACATATGCAAGCGATGATCAATGTTTTGATAAGGTACAAAAGGGCAATCGGGTGGACTATTGCTGACATCATTGGGATATCTCCAGGTATCTACACTCATAAGATTCAACTTGAGGAGGACTGCAACCTGAGCATAGAGCACCATATGAGGTTAAATCCACCAATGGAAGAGGTTGTCAAAAAGGAGATTATAAAGTGGTTAGATGATGGGGTGGTGTACCCCATATCTGACAGTCATTGGTTAAGCCCAGTGCAGTGTGCCCAAGAAGGTTGGTATGAAAATGGTAGCTAATGCAAAGAATGAGTTGATTCCATAATAACCAGTCACCAGATGGCGAGTTTGCATAGATTATAGAAAGCTGAACAAGTTGACCTTGAAGGACCACTTCCCAATGCCATTCATTGACCAGATATTTGGCAGGTTGTCTGCAAAAGGGTGGTACTATTTCTTAGATGGATACTCTGGGTACAACTAGATATCAGTTGCTCCTGAAGATCAGGAAAAGAATACCTTTACATGTCCTTATGGTACTTTTTCCTTCAAACGCATGCCATTTGGATTATGTAATGCACCAGCAACTTTCCAGAGGTGTATGATGTCCATTTTCTCGAATATGGTAGAGGATACTCTGGAGGTATTCATGGATGATTTTTCTATGGTAGGTGACACATTTGATGATTGTTTGTTGAATCTTACCAGGGCTTTACAAAGATGCAATGAGGCTAATTTGGTGCTGAATTGGGAGAAGTGCAATTTCATGGTTAAGGAAGGCATAGTCCTAGGCCATAAGGTGTCACAAAAGGGACTAGAGGTGGATAGAGCAAAGATTGAGGTAATTGAAAGTATCCCCCATCTATCTCTGTGACAGGTGTTCGATGTTTCTTGGGCCATGCAGGATTCTATAGGAGTTTCATCAAGGATTTCTCAAAAATTGCACATCCCTCGTGCAAGTTGTTAGAGAAAGAGGTGAAATTTGCCTTTGATGATGCATGCCTTAAAGCTTTTAAATGCCTGAAATAGAAGTTGGTCTCTGTCCCAATAATCATTGGACCATATTGGGCGGAACCATTTGAGGTGATATGTGATGCCAGTGGTACTGCCTTGGGAGTTGTGTTGGGGCAAAATCGCAATAAGATCTATATCACTAAATGGAGCACAACGCAATGACACTATTACTAAACATGTACTACTGGCTATGGTATATGCTTTTGAGAAATTCAGGGCATACTTGTTGGGCACTAGAGTGATAGCCCACACAGATCATGCAGCACTGCGATATCTCATGGCAAAGAAAGATGGAAAGCCGAGATTGATCAGATGGGTGTTGTTGCTTCAAGAACAAAGACAGAAGAGGTTGTGAAAATTAGGTGGCAGATTACCTGTCTAGACTGGAGGCAGAAAAGAAGGAGGAACTTGAGTTATGCATAAATGACACATTCCCAGATGAGCAGGCATTAGCCGCCACTCTTGATATCATTCCTTGGTTTGCGGACTTTGCTAACTTTATTGTCAGCGATTTAATGCCTCAAGGGCTAACATTCTAGCAAAGGAAGAAATTCCTACATGATGTTGGAAAATATTTTTGGGATGAACCATATTTGTATAGGGTTTGTGCTGATAATATTATCAGGCGGTGCATCACTGAGGTTGAGGTGATGCATATCTTAGAAGCCTTCACTCCTCTCCAGTAGGTGGTCATCGTGAAGGTGCTCGGACAGCCCACAAGGTACTTCAGAGTGGGTACTACTAGCCTACAATCTATCAGGATTCAATTGATCTAGTTAAGGGGTGTGATGTATGCTAGAAGCAATGAGCTATCTCTCGTCGGTATGAATTGATAATGACACCCATTTTGGAAGTGGAACTGTTTGATGTGTAGGGAGTTGATTTCATGCAACCATTTGTGAGCTCCTATGGGCAAAAGTACATACTGGTGGCAGTAGACTATGTGTCTAAATGGGTCGAGGCAGTTGATCTACCTGAAAATGATGGTAAAAGCATCGCTGGTTTTCTGAAGAAGAACATATTCTCAAGGTTTGTTACACCTAGAACAATTATCAGTGATGAAGGTTCCCATTTCTGCAATAAAGTGTTCAGTGCTCTTTTGGCTAAATATGGGGTTAAACAGCACAAGGTGGCAACACCCTATCATCCGCAGACAAATGGCCAAGTAGAGGTATCGAATAGAGAGATCAAGGTTATTTTTTGCAAAAACAGTGAATGCCAACAGGACAGATTGGGCAAGAAAGTTGGATGATGCTCTATGGGCATATCATGCAGCTTTCAAGACACCTATTGGTGTGTCTCTATATCAGTTGGTGTTCGGAAAGGCATGTCATTTACCTGTTGAGCTGGACCATAAGGCACTCTAGGCTTTAAAGAAGTTGAACCTCATATGGTGTGAAATAGTGAACCTGCGACTAGATCAGATTAATGAGATGGATGAGTTTCGTCTGAGGGCTTATGAGAGGTCTGCCCTGTACAAGGAAATGATGAAGTTGTATCATGATAAACATATTGAGAAAATGACATGCAGTCCTGGTGATTTGGTGCTACTTTTCAACTCTAAACTTCATTTGTTTCCTGGGAAACTAAGATCTAAATGGTCTGGGCCATTTAAGGTCACTCAGGCATTTTAGTTAGGTGCTATTGAGCTTGAAAATGTCAAGGGTGAAATGTTCAAGCCAATGGTCAACGAATCAAACCATACCTGGGAGTCCCGGAGGAAGAGAAGATAATGGAAGAATGCAAGCTTGATGAAGTCTGAGTAATCAAGTAACATTCGTCACACCGTGACCTTATATTGTGCGCTGCTTGGGAGGCAACCAAAGATTGTAAATGTAAGAGGTAGTTTATATTTTAGCATATTTTCATTCTTTTTATAGTGTCACCGTGTGCTGGTGTGTACAAGAAAGAATTGAAGAAAGAAGTGAGGAGCTGGGTGTAGAGATCCCTTCACGGGCAACTTCACGGCCCGTCTCAATTATCAGCATCTTCAAGGGACCGACTAGAAATGCTCCCATAAGGTTTACGGTCCGTTTAACCTTAAACGGACCATTAGCCTCTCGTGGACCCTCATGTTAGTTTTCTTGTCCAAGTCCATCTTACGAATACTCCCACGGACTGTGCTGCTCATCATGAGCTTCATCATGGTCTGTCATATTTAGTCCAGCAGTACAAGTAACCTGACCTGACCTGCGCACCAAGGAAAGTTTATTTTAAACGTTATATTTATTTCTTAAAGCGCCAAGGGTCGGTTTATTCCTGTTCCCTCTCATCCATAAAGTTTCTAAAGGCTATTAAACGATTTTGTAACATCCATAACTTCACAATTCATCAAGAAATCGAAACCCTAGCTCTCTCTTGTAAAGAAATCAAAGTGAAGTTCCTCGTTTCTTTTTTTGGGGCGAAAATTTTGATCCAAATCGAAGTAAGTTCTTCTATTAACTTGTTATAAGTTTGATCTTATCGATAGGCAAGTTAGAATTACTTTGTTTGTTCAAATTTGAGGATTATTATGTGATAAATTGTTGTTGTTGGTAGTAAATTGATGTGGGTATGTTGAGTTTAATGAAATCAAGAATTCTAGATCGTGGGTATGTTTAATTTGTGAGGGGGTTGTTGTTTATGATAGTGTGGATAGTGAAATTAAGTCAGAAATGATTAATTGAATTATGATCATGTGGATTTAAGGGATAAAATGTGCTAAATTGTGGAAGATTAGAAATAGTTGTATGTGGGCATAGCCGAATTTGTATCGTGTGAGGCTAAATCATTGATATGCAGGCCTAAGATGTGTGATGTGTGTTCAAATAGGTACTGCTGTGCTAAAATTATTAGGACCCATGTTTTGGAAGCGATCGATTTGGATTGGATAGCAATAGGTCAAAACAATGCCCAAGTGTAAGTACACGAGAGGTTTCACAAATCGTACAAGAATGCACAAACCGTGAAACCCATCGTGAACCACACTTGGGTGTTGTTGAGGCACTGGAAGTTTACCACGACGGACTTAATGGACTGTGGTCGTAACCATGGACCGTGATAGCCTCCATCATAGTGTCACCAGTGAACTGCCACACGGTTTCAAGACCACAAAGGACATCATAGACCGTGGTACCCACCACGTCCCATAGTGGCTTTTGTATAAAATATATATATATATATATATATATATATTTATTTATTTATTTTCTGTACAGTAAATTTAGTTTTTCATGTTGAATACGTGGCCTTTCCCAATGATAGATTGGTTGACTACATTCTTAAGGCAAGGCATCACGTTGTAGTTACATTGGGGAAGTGTAAGTACCCGTTAGTGTGTCACTTTGTTTGATTCAATTATTAATTACGTTATGTGTTTTGTTCTTCCTAGGTACTATGGCTCCACGAAGAAAGACTGCACCGCCTCATACCTCACCACCTTATTCTCCAACGCAAAGTGATAACGCAATGGAATCTAGTAGCTCGGAGGTACAGGTCCACACTACTACCGAGGAGCACTCTCAAGCTACTATATCAAAGACGGCGAGAGTCATTCTTCAGGACACTCCTTCCCAGTCTGAAGAGGAGGGTAGTAGATCCAGGAGTGGTGAGGTATCTGGCAGTGGTTCCGAAAGTAGTGAGGATTCTGGTAGCGGTTCTGATAGCAACTCAGGTAACAGTGAAGAGTCTATTAGTGGGTCTTAGGAGACTGTAGTTGTTCCTCCACTGTAGGTAGGAGCGGAACCCAAAACGGGAGCATAGGAAGAGGCAAGTGATAAAGAGGTAGATGATGATGAAAGCACCGAGGCCGGAATGCTCCAATATGTTCACCTACATGAACCTGACCCGGTGGTGAGACAATATATTATTGATTGCTACCGTTCTATGTGACTGTGGACAGGTCAGAGGACTTCTTCAAGAATGGGATCGTGTCCAAGTCGGGCAAAATTAGTAGTCGGCCAATCATACCAGAGACTCAAGTAGTGGTATCGGATATCCAAGCATTTCGAGATATCCATAGAATTTTCCAAGGGCATCACTTTGGATGGATGAAAAATTCTCCTGGGGAGTTCTCCCGCCATATCACCAGTGAGTTTTATGCCTCTTATGTAGCAACACCGATGAATTTTTCTGCTGAGACTGAAACTGCAAAGAGAGATCAGAAGGCGGCTGCCAGCATATGGGGACCATTGAATTATGTGATGGTGTAGGGCAAGTCTGTTGACATATCTGTGACCACAATCAACAGGATGTTACATGGTCCAGATTTCACACCACCAGCCTCTGTCGGCCTTTTTTAGGGTAAACATTATGCAGTCACGAGTGAGACTGAGATGGAGGATCCGACTTCGAGAGACCGACTCATGCACTGGATTGCTGGGATAATTGCTTCAAAGGGTGACAATGTCATTTTGGTCACAGGGCCACATGTGCATATTACTAAACCCTCACTGTTATTTCCGGCCAAAGTTTGATGGGCTGTTGTCTGTGCACAGTTGCGGCCTACAACTAATGATAATACTAAATCACTAGCACTTGCATCATGGCTGGTTACCCGGTAAATATGGGCCAGATCATCGCAACAGAAATGCGGGACAGAGCACTAAATGAGAGAGTCAGACTGCCATTTCCCTGTCTGATACAGAAGTTGTGTTTGTAAGAAAACATCCCTCTGAATAAGCTAGTGGACAGATGGACTGAGGCTCACAAGCTCACTGCGGCATCCAAAATCAAAGATGTTGCCAATAATCTCTTTGGTGAAAAGACAGGAGTAGTGGGACCATTGACAGTCGTACCTCATGTAACAATTGACATTTCGAACGCTGATAGAGGTCCGTAACAAGGTGAATCAACACAACCCTCTCCAGGAGTACCACTACTAGCTTCAGCCTCACAAGTTATAGGTTCTTTCTTCACTATTCCCACTGTAGTTTTTGAAAGATTGATTGCACATCAGAGGCATACTCGGGCTCTAGTCGATCAGATTGTGATCACGCTACCTTAGGTAGTTCAGCGGGATGTATTAGCTGTAAAGAAGAGGCTAAAGGATGAGATGCGAACATAATTGGCAGTCTTTAAGAGTATAATGGATGAACTTGAGGACCATGTTCGAAATTAGTTTTAGGCTATTGGGTCGGTGAATGCGGAGAATTTGAAGACATAGTTGGCTGAAATGAAAGTCAAAATGCTAAAATGGCTGACAAGACAGTCAGTGTGCCTCCCTCGGTTGTCCCGAAGTCCCTAAAGAGCCTTTTGAGTGAACCCCCTTCTACTCAGGGCCTTGATGAATTCTAGGGTGAACTGACTAAAAGCAAATCCGGCAAGAGAAAAGAAAAGGCCGAGGTCTGATGAGGATCAGCCACAGGACCTCCCTAAAGAAGAAAGGAGACAAAACAAAAAGGCCCGCAAGGAGTCGAGGATAAAGGCTTGAGAAGAAGCAGCACATGAGCAACATCAGCGAGATGCTTTGTTGGTGGGACCCTCCAGCAGTACCATACCCACTCCTACTTCCACAGGTCCAGCTGATTCAGTGCAGGTTTCTGACAGTGCACCCATTGATAAGGGTGCCGACACTGCTCCTACTATAGGCACCTAGTGTCCTATAGGTAGGACCCCTCCCCACAGCCCTATATTGTTTTTCTTTATTTACTTTGAGGGCAAAGTTATTTTTGTTTGGAGAGGGTGTGGTGAGCAACCTATGTGTATAAAGGTTGGATCGGTGTTGTGTTCTCTGTGTTGTTTTGTGAAGTTTTTCTGTGTTAAGATATGCATCAACCAAAATGGAGATTGTTTTTCTATGCAAAACCAATAAATATGTCTTAACTTGGACGTTTGACTGCTAGGCTCTTTAGATGATATCCTATATACTTATGGGTTGAACATTGCTAGTCTGATACATAAATTGGTGAACTAAGAAACTACAAAATGTAATATTGTGTCATGTGTGTGTAAGGTTAGCTTCAAGTCTAACGCTAGGTGTAAAAACTAGAACTTGCCCGAGTGGTCTTGCTAGGATCTGAGAATAACTGGATAGGAAAGGATTAGTAGGCTATTTTTGCTAAGCCCACTAAAAGCCAAAAACAAACAACCAAAAAAAAGAATAACACTTGAACCCAATTTGAGCCTGGAAACTAATTTTGTTCTTACCCGGTTGATATCATATCCTTGGGTATTCAAAAATAAGATGCCACAACTCAGGTCAAAAGACTAAGTTGAGGGTGATTACAACCCGAACAGAGAGGAAAAGTAGAAAAAGAAGGTTCACTCAGTCAACTTGAAGGCACAAAGTTTAAAAACTGCTTGAACATGAGAAATGTGCAATATAAATAAAAGAAAAAGAAAAAGAAAGAGAAAATAATGGTTGTTGGGATGTACTGAAATGAAAAATGAGGGAATCATTCAAAATAAGTTGTGTGCGAATGAAACTTTGGAGAACCAAGGTATTAGTCACTCACAAAACCAAAAGTTCATTTCCCTAGCCTGAGCCTAATGTTACAAGCCGATAAATTCCTACATGGATCCTATTCTGGTTGTTGGAAAGATAGAGCGTAGAAAGCAAGTGCAAACCTATAGTCTTTTGAGTGGAAAACTATCTAATAAGACTGAGAAGTGTTAGATACGCCTAACTCGCCTGTAATTTACAAAGAATGAATTACTTGAAACTCGTTCATGAATCAACACTAGATGTAACGTCATCGGAAACACAACTCTGGTTCCATTCGTTAATCATCACAAACTTGAAGTGAACATTCTATGAATTGATAATCTGGATATTTCTAACAATATTGGTTACCTGAACCTTAAAAATAAACCCATTTTAGATTTCGCAATTACCTTTGTTAGGAAATAATAACAACATTTGAATAAACGCAACAGTGAAACTATTTCTGTAAAGAAATTCTCTGTGGGATCAACCTCAACTCATGTTGAGTTCTATAAATTGACTTCGACCATTTATAATTTTTAATTGAAGTGTAAGTTTGGACGTATCAATAATGTAAATTGGCGGTAGAATCCATGTCTAGTCCTTTGGGAACGGATAAAGGGATTATTGTACATGTGCCCTAGTGGGTAAATATGATGTGTACCGTGGAGGAAAAGCCTTTTTTGTGAACTAGGGTTAGATGATGGGTCTACTTCTAATTTTGCGTTGTATATGTTTGTTAATGGTTTCATTGTATGTGTGCATTTATGAGTATAGAGAAACATGAACTGAGCCTAATGAAATGACTAAGTATGGACAAATACATTCCATGAATCGTTAATTGACTGTGTGACTGTTCATATCTACCTGTCATTAATATTGAGAAATCAAATGTTGCTCCTAAATGATAACTCAAATATGCATCCTGTAGATGTGTGTTTACTGTGTTGTAATTAAATGGCTTATATCCTGTTTGTTAGAATTGACTGCGAATGAGCGTGCGCATCGTTATTTCATCTCGTAAATGGAGACCTAGGTTCCAGGTATTATTATCGGCTAGGGTTAGAGGGGCTGTATGTGTACTTAAATATTGAGAAGTGGGGTAGTGTTCATGAGGCATATGTACCTAGGTCCTACCTTGGGAAGGGGTTTCATAATTGAAAAGATTAGCGAGCCTTGAAAAAATATACTAGGTGAACAAAGGCTGAAATTTGATGTAGAAAAAGTGAGGCCATGTCAAGAGTGGTTGGTCGGGTTGGTAGTGGTTGTATTCGGGAACTCCTCTGTGAGATAAAAACGGTTAAGCTATGATCAAGAACGGAGTGATGCAGGGTGATAGACTAAGGGATAAAGGTTGAGGGGTGTACTTTCTTATTTCATGTTTTCTGCTAGTCGATTTCTTTGTATTATGCGGTGGGTTTCGGGTTGACCGATGATGCCTACCAGTACGTGTGGTTTGTACTGATACAACTCTTGCTATGCATTTTGGCATAGTTTCATTGCAGGGTTAGTGATGTTTCATAGTTGAAGACGAAGACAATCTCCAGCAACTTCTACTCTTCCTTGTTTGTGGTGGAAGCTGTGTGATTAGTTACTGTATTTTATATAATGTAATTTTGGCAGCTCTTGTACCTGTTTAAACTAGATTCCTGGGTTTTATTAACTTTAGATTGTTAATACTCCTTATTATGTAAAAATCTCATGAATTCTTTTATTTCCTGGTTTTTTTAATCTTCCGTATGTTTTTAACCATTTAGGAATTAAGGGTCCTCCTACTTAGGTGTTAGAGTAGGTGCCCGCACGGCCTGGTGAGTTGGGTCGTGACAAATTGATATCTCCGCCCAGGTTGCTGGCCTCCCAGTACAAGAGTAAATGTGGAATAGACTCCTGCGGATTGGTGTATTGATGTCGATATCTAATCTTCAGTAAGCTATGAAGCATTCTAGGAAGTTGTACTATTTTTTCTCTCCTTTCGTGTGGGTTGTAGCTTGTGGTATGGGTTGAGTCCAATTGGTATATTCAGATTCTAATTGGTATCTCAACAACGTGAACTGGATATCGTAGTCATGGCTGAAAGAACACAAGCAAGGTAAATTGGAACCGAGAAGGTTCCAATTAGTATCTACCCTTAGAGGCTGTATAAGCGCATGGATGATCATCTAATGGTCATCCATGAAGCGAATTAAATTAATAATTTTGTCTTGCCTGTGTGATGTAGCTTGAAATTGTCATTATGTGCATAGTGTTGTTTGAATAACTGATGTTGTGAAGTGTACTTGATTGAATGCTACAATGTGGTCCCTAAACGAATTATGAACGTGTGACATGATATACTTACGAGAGGGAATGCAACTACTAGTTGAGCATGAACTTACCATTGATAAAGAGGGTAACGGAAAAGAACAACTTGTGACTGCGGGGAAACTCTTGTTTCAGGGCAGTCGGGATTGGTCGGGAACCATGTACGAAAAAGGGCTATTATTACATAATAGAGGATATTTTTGTTATGGAAGGTTCCCTTGACGTGTGTTGCAACCGATTATATACCATGTGGTTAATAGGCATATTCTTAGGATGTGCATGCTTGTTGTGTTAGATTAGTGGAAAAAGAGTTCTGGTGTGACTCGGGGTAGACAATGACTATCCTAGCTAAGAGGGTTATCCTAAATGTTTGTTATGGCCCTGGGAGTCAATGAAAACTCTAGAAACGGGGAGAATCCCCAAAAATTGTTGTCCTCGACACTGGTCCCTCAGAGCCGTATGGGCGGGATCATTCCCACCAGGGCGAGACCGCCAAAGCGAGACACGGCGAGATACAATCTCAGCCCTGCCTCCCCTGCTTTGCCCTTGTTTGCCTATGGACCTCGAATCGTGCATGGACTAATTCCTGCAATCTAATTAGTACTTAGCAATAGAACAATGTGTTATAATTACCTAACATTAATTAAGGCTATGAGAAAAGCGAAAACGAGCATCCATGTGCTTACAAAAAGCATAAGGAAAAGAAAAGAAAAATACAAATATTATTTATTACATGCCTAAGAGGGGAAAAATCAACTCAAGGTCCATGGGAATGGGAAGTGTCGCTCTCGGACTCTATGTCCCCTGGGGTTGTCTCACCAGTCCATGCCTCACTCAACCAGGGGAACTCCCGAAAGTCCTCCGGCTCGAGCCTGGGAAGCTTCTGCTAGGGGTGACGCACGATAAAATGACCTTAAGGGTCTTCCACATCTAGCCCATCAGACGGTCCCTCTCTATATTCTTCTTCTTCTCCCATCACAGCTGGTGGCGGAGTATATCAACCTTAAGGGCAGTGGAGGGTGGAACTGCAGTTGAGGTGCTAGCATGGAAGCCTCCAAATTTCTTTCAGATAGCCGCCAGGTCCTCCTCCACATGAGCGCTTGAAAGCGGGGGCTGAGACTGGGTAGGCTGGGCTTCGTCGGTGTTATCATTATCCTCTCCTCCATCGTTTGCCTCAGTCGCTGCTATACTACTATCGGCCCCATCCACCTTTATTTTCTTCCTTCCCTGGGTGGAGGACTGCGAGATCAAAAGGGGATCCATGAGAAGTACCTAATCAGTGTCAGGGAGTGGCACCCCTTCCCGCTTGCACATCGGTGTCAGTAGTCCAGACAGGAAGAATGTCTTCTTATTGCCTCTGTAGAACATCTTCCACTCAGATATGATCTATTCCCCCACATTCAATCAAATCCCCTGCATAGCACAAGCCACCACTAGATCCTGAGGAAAGGTCACATTGGTGTAGTTGCACGATGGGCCGATCCTCCTAGAAACCAGGTGCAACCACCTTTTAGCATCCGGTGACCATTGAGTACTAGTGATGCCCACCGTAGTAGCCCAGTTGACCTGATCCCGGCATGTAGCCTCAGCTAGTGTGTCCCGCAGCGAGCCCAAATACATCTCCCTCAATCGGGAGTCGTACTCTGAGTTGGAGACCTCCGGCACCTCGAGCACCGCATTGATGAACTGAGTGCTCATGGGGATGTCGACTCCTTAAATGGAGATGGTGGATTAAGGATCGTCCCAACGGATAGTAGGGAGTAGTGTATAGAACTCTCTCACCCAGCTGGAGCGCGGGGCAGGGGGAGCCTCGATTAGTGGACCCCGACTAAACTCCATCAGCAGGGCATGGAAGGAAGGGGCTTTCTCTGCTATGCCCAGCAAGTGGAAAACCCTCTCGAATAAGAATTTGGTATTCTAGTGATCATGGTGTCTCTCCCGACTTGCAGCATTGGGAAACTGGACGAAAGGCATGTTTTCTGCATTAGTTTTTGCCATAGTAGACAAGCCTACATAGTTCATGAAAGGTACCCGTTAGGAATCCATAGAATTAGTCAATCCTGGGCTCAGGAAAAAGGAAATTTCAATTTAAAGTGGCAAAGAGGCCACTGTTCTGCGAGATCCCGCCAGAGCGTCCAGAATCCTTCCATAATGGAAGGAAGGGAGGTTGATACAGTGGGATGAAGCTCGTCAGAGTGGCCTTCATCTGGAACGAACTCCAAGGCGCAATCATGGCGGCCCTTCACCCCAAAACCTCATTTTTAGCAATTTTTACATCATATTAGTGTATCTAGAGTACCCTAGTACCTAATTATGCAAAAAAAATTAGCAATACAGCCTCTATATGGGGCATGAATCCAATTTTTACACCAAGAACTTATTCAACTTCCTCCACCCATTCCAGAACCATTTCGGTCATATTACCACGAAATCCTTATGCTCATAACGTTGTGGAGACATTGTGAACGTAAGGGAAGTGTCCATGCTGTATTTTTCTTATTGAATCAAGCCACCAAAGTAAACGTTTTTAAAACTACCCCAAGGACATTCTACCCAACCGATTCATTTCATGCAATTGTTGTTAAGTAAGTATTGAAGTAAATAGAGTAGGGAGCAAGAATATTACCTTAAGTTTGACATTCAGAACAAAGCAATTGAGAGAATTTTTGAGTGAGAATAGGAGAAAATGGGGAAACCATTCCCCTTTCCCCCTTCTAAACTATTTCCGATCTCCCACCACAGTGGGAGAACTCCCGTCATAGCGGCCTTGCTTCAAGGGAAATCCTGCCGCTCTGGCGGGGTCAGGCCAGGCAAATGGGCACGTCACTTTTTCCTCTGTGTGTTGCCTCGTTTCCCTGGGTAAAGATAATTTAGTTCCTAAACCTTGGGAACCGATATCTTTCATTGTTCCATGATAGGCTGATCCGTTAGTTTCAAAGTACTCCAAATTGACTCGTGCTTACTCCTTCACCCCTCGTTCGAGGAAGAACGAGGGGTAAATTGGTATCTATTGTAAGGATTTGAACCATCGTAATTATGAAGGGCAAAAGTCGTGAGTAACTTGGGCCCACCATCCCCCTAGAGTTGGGATGATGCCACTACGGCGGCGGCACCCCAGCGGGATGGGGTGCGCTAAAGAGGGATGGTTATAGGCAGAACTTAATGACGCGATGTTTTATTTTCTCCTTTTTCCCTTAGTGCCAAAAAAAGGCGAAGATCATCCTAGCAACCCTCAAAAGGATGATCTAGGCTTGGGAAAAAGGAGAAATAGATTTCTAGCGCAAGGTTGACAACAACTCACGGATTCCCGGCCATATTCCCTAGTCTCGTTGTCTGGAAGTAAGGATTGGAGCTACAATCCCTCTACCGCTTCTTGCCGCCCAGGTAGACTAGGTTTACTCAATTGAATAGTCGTAAATTCATGCTCACTGTGTAATATAATGTAAATTAGCGGTAGAATCCATGTCTAGGCCTTTCGGCACTGATAAAGGGATGATTGTACATGTACCCTAGTGGTTAAATATGATGTCTACCGTGGGGAAAAGCCTTATCTTGTGAACTACGGTTAGATGATGGGTCGACTTCTAGTTTTGCATTATATATGATTGTTGATGGTTCTATTGTATGCATTCATGTATGAGAATAAAGAAGTGGGCTAGTGTTGATGAGGCATAAGTACCCAGGTCCTACCTTTGGGGAGGGGGGAGGGGGTTAGTAATTAAAATGGTTAGCGAGCCTTGAGAGAATATACTAGGTGGACAAAGGCTTAATTCTGATATAGAAGAAGCGAGGGCATGTCAAGAGTGGTTGGTCGGGTTGGTAATGGTTGTATTCGGGAACTCCTCTATGAGATAGAACAGTTAAGCTATGATCAAGAACAGAGTGATGCAGGGTGATAGACTAGGGGGTTGTAGTCAATTGTTCTAGTACGTTAAGAAGGATGGGGACAGTAAAGGCAGAAGGATAAAGGTTGTGGGGCGTACTTTCTTATTGCATGTTTTCTACTGGTCGATTTCTTTATATTATGCGGTGGGTATCGGGTTGACCTATGAGGTGTACCAGTGCTTGTGGTTTGTACTGATACTACTCTTGCTATGCATTTTTTCATAGTCTAGTTGCAAGGTCTGTGATGTTTCATAGGTGAAGACGAAGACAATCTCCAACAACTTCTACTCTTCCTTCTCTCTGGTGGAAGCTGTGTCATTAGTTAATGTATTTTATATCCAGTAATCTTAGAAGCTCTTGTACCTATTTAGACTAGATCACTGGGTGTTATTTATTTTTCAATTTAACTTTGGATTTTTAAACCTTCTTATTATGTAAAAATCTCATGAATTCTCTTATCTCAAGTTTTTTCCGCATGCTTTTAACCGTTTGGGAATTAAGGGGCCTCCTAATTAGGTGTTTGAGTATGTACCCGCACAGCCTGATGGGTTGGGTCGTGAAAAATTGGTATCAGAGCCCAGGTTGTTGGTCTCCCAGTATAAGAGCAAATGTGGAATAGACTCATGCGGATTGGTGTGTTGACGTCCACATCTAATCTTCAGGAAGTTACGAAGCATTCTAGGAAGTTGTTCCATTTTTCTTTTCTTTTGTCATGCGGGTTGTCACTTTTGGTATGGGTTGAGTCCAATTGGTATCTTCAGATTCCAATTGGAATCTCAACAACGTGAACTGTATGTCGTAGTCGCGGCTGAAGGAACACAAGCAAGGTAAATTGGAATCGAGAAAGTTCCAATTGGTGTCTGGCCTTAGAGGCTGTATAAGTGCATGGAAGATCAGCTAATGGTCATCTATGAACCGAATTAAGTTAATAATTTTGGCTTGTTTGTGTGATGTAGCTTGAAATTGTGATTATGTGCATAATGTAGTTTGAATTACTGTTGATGTGAAGTGTACCTACTTGAATGCTACAATATGGTCCCTAAACAAATTATGGACGTGTGACATGATATACTTATGAGAGGGAATTCAACTCTTAGTTGAGCATGAACTTACCATTAATAAATATGTCAAGGGAAAAGAACGACTTGTGACTATGGGGAAACTCCAGTTTCAAGGGACTTAGGATTGGTCGGGAACCATGTAAGAACAAGGGCTATTAATGCATAATAGAGGAATTTTTTGTTATGGAAGGTTCCCTTGACATGTTTTGCAACCTATTATAAACTGTGTGGTTAATAGGCATATTCTTAGGATGTGCATGCTTGTTGTGTTAGATTAGTGGAAAAGAGGTTCTGGTGTGTATACCGCTGGGTTGACTTGGGGTGGACAATGACTATCCTAGCTAAGAGGGTTATCCTAAATGCTTGTTATGGCCCTGAGAATCAATGAAAAACTCTAGAAACAGGGAGAACCTCCAGGAATAGTTGTCCTGGAAACTGGTCCTGTCTGAGCAGCTAGGGCGAGACCTCCAGAGTAGAAAGTCCCCCGCTAGAGAGGGACAAAGGCGAGACAAAATCTTAGCCCTACCTCCTCTATTTTCCCCTTGTTTGCCTATGGACCCCGAATCGTACATGGACTAATTCGGTAATCTAATTAGTACTCAGCAATAGAACAGTGTGTTATAATCAGCTAGCATTAATTAAGGTGAGGGAATAGAAAAAACGAGCATCCATGTGCTTACAAAGAAACATAAGGAAAAGAAAAAGAAAAATATAAATATTGTTTATTACATGCCCAAGAGAGGCAAAACCAAATTAGGGTCCATGGGAATGGGAAGTGTCGCTGTCAGACTCCATGTCCTCTGGGCCTGTCTCGCCAATCCATGACTCACTCAACCAGGGAAACTCTCGAAAGTTCTCCAAATCGAGCATGGGAAGCTCCTGCTAGGGGGTGACGCAAGAGAAAATAACCTTAGGGGTCTTCCACATCCGGCCCATCAGACGGTCCTTCTTTACGTTCTTTTTGTTCTCTCATCCCAGCTAGCGGTAGAGTATCTCAACCACAAGGGTAGTGAAGGGTTGAACTGCAGTCGAGGTGCTAGCATGGAAGCCTCCAAATTTACTCTGGATGGCTTCCAGGTCCTACTCCACACGAGCACCTGAAAGCGGGGGCTGAGACTGGGTAGGCTGGGTGTCGTCAACCTCGTTATCATCCTCTCCTCCATCATCTGCCTCAACCGCTGCTCCACTGGTGCCGGCCCCATCCTTATTTTTTCTCTCTTTCCCTGGGTAGAGGGCAGCCTGATCAAAAGTGGATGAAAAAGGGGATCCATAGGAAGTACCTCATCAGTGTCCAAGGGTTGTACCCCCACCCGCTTGCACATCGCTATCACCAGTCCAGGCAAGAAGAATGCCTTGTTGTCTCCTCTATACAACATCTTCCACTCGGATATGATCTGAGCCCCCACATTCAGTCCAATCCCCTGCATAGCACAAGCCACCACTAGAGCCCGAGGAAAGGTTACATCGGTGCGGTTGCCCGATGCCCGGATCCTCCTAGAAACCAGGTGCAGCCACCTTTCAGCATCGGGTGATTAGTGAGTGCCCTCCGTAGTAGCACAGTAGACCTAATCCCGGCGTGCAGCCTCATCCAGTGTGTCCCACAGCTACCCCAAATCCATCTCCCTCAGTTGGGTCTCGTACTCTGAGTTGTAGACCTCTGACATCTCGAGCACCGCATTTATAAACTGAGTGCTCATGGGGATCTTGACTCCTCGAATGTAGATGGTGGGGTGAGGATCATCTCAGTGGACAGTAGGGAGTAGTGCATAAGACTCCCTCACCTAGCCCGTGTGCGCGGCAAGGGGAGCCTCGATCATTAGACCCCAACCAAACTCCATTTGCTGGGCATGGAAGGTGGGGGCTTTCTTCGCAAGCCCTACAAGTAGAAACTCTTTTCATATAAGAATTTGGTATATCAGTGATCATGGTGTCTCTCCCGAATTGAAGCATCGGGAAATCGGATGAACGGAGAGTATTCGTCATTAATTCCAGCCATAGTAGACAAACCTGCATAGTTCTTGAAAGGTACACATTAGGACTCCATAGAATTAGTTAATCCCGGGAACAGGAAAAAGGAAATTGCTATTTGAAGTGGCAATGAGGCCACTGTTCTGCCAGATCCGACTAGAGCGGCCAGGATCCCGCCACAACATAAGGAAGGGAGGCCGCTACAGCGGGATGATTCCCTCTAGAGTGACCTTCATCTAAAACGAACTCTAGGGCGTGATCATGGCGCCCCTTTGCCCCAAGACCTCGTTTTTTGAAAAAAAATCATCAGATTAGTGTAGCTAGAGTACCCTAGTACCTAAATATGAAACAATTCTAGCAATAGAACTCCTAAATGGTGCTCGAATCTAAGTTTTACACCAAGAACCTATTCAACTTCCACCAACCATTTCAGAACAGTTTCAGTTATATTACCATGAAATCCTTATACTAAAAACGTTTTGGAGACATTGTGAACGTCTGGGAAGTGTCCATGCTACATTTTCTTATTGAATCAAGCAATCCAAGTAAACATTTTGAAACCTACCCCAAGGCCATTCTACCCAACCGATTCCTTTCATGCAATTTTTGTTAAGCAAGTATTGAAGTAAATATAGTAGGGAGCAAGAACATTACCTTAAATTTGACGTTCAGAGTGAAGCAATTGATAGAGTTTTGGAGTTTTTTGAGTGAGAATATCAGGAAATGGGAAAACCATTCCCATTTTCCCCTTCTAAATTGTTTTCAATCTCCCGCCACAGCAGCCCCGCTTCAGTGGGAATCCTGCCGCTCTGGCAGGGTCATGCTAGGAAAATGGATGCATCTCTTTGTCCTCCGTGTGTTGCCTCATTTCCTTAAGTCGTTTCCCTGGGTAAAGATCCTTTTGTACCTAAACCTTGGGAACCACTATCTTTCATTGTTCCATGATGGGCCGATCCCTTTGTTTTGAAGTAATCCAAATTGGCTCGTGCTTACTCCTCCGCCTGTCATTCGGGGAAGAACGAGGGGTAAATTGGTATCTATTGTAACGACCTGAACCATAATTACTTATGAAGGAAAAACATAGTGAGTTAATCGGGCCCACCATCCCGCCAGAGCAAGGATGATGTCGCAACGGTGCCCCTATGGGATGGGGAGTGCCAGAGTGGGATGGTCGGGGGCATAAGTTAATGATGCAAAATCTTATTTTCTCCTTTTATCCCAAGTGTCAAAAAAGGCGAGGATCACCCCAAAAACCCTCAAAAGGCTGCTCTAGGCTTAAGAAGGAAGTAGAAATAGATTTCTAGAGAAAGGTTGATGACAACTCATGGATTCCTGGCTAAATTCCTCTGTCTCATTGTACGAAAGCCAAGATTGGAGCTACATTCCCTCTACAACTACTTGGCTCCCATGTAGGCTAGGTTTACTCAATTGAATAGTCATAAATTTGTGCTCACTGATAATATAATGTAAATTGGCCGTAGAATCCATGTCTAGGCCTTCGGGCACGGATAAGGGATGATTGTACATGTACCCTAGTGGCTAAATATGATGTGTACCATGAGGAAAAGCCTTGTCTTGTGAACAAGGGTTAGATGATGGGTCGACTTCAAGTTTTGCATTGTATATGCTTGTTACTAGTTCTATTGTTTGCGTGCATGTATGAGAATAAAGAAAAATGAACAGAACCTAATGAAACAACTAAGTATGGACAATTACATACCATGAATTTTTAATTGACTGTGTGACTATGTGACTGTTCATTATGGGTGTGATAATGGTTGTGGTTGTGCTGACTGGATTGGGTGTCACGTTTTGACAAATATATTGGATCGAGTGTCACATTCCAACACATACATTGGATCGGTTGTCACCATTCGACACATATATACATTGGATCGGGTGTCACACGTTTCGACACATATATATTGGATCGGGTGTCACGTTCTGACACATGAACAGTTTGGGTGTGGGTTCCATGAGAGAATCATTTGTGATTATTGCGTTCATATCTACCTGTCATTGCTATTGAGAAATTGAATGTTGCTCCTAAATGATAACTCAATTATGCATCATGTAGATGTGTGTTTATTGTGTTGTAAATAAATGGCTTATATCCCATTTATTGGAATTTACTGCAAATGAGTGTGCCCATCGGTATGTGGTCTCATATGTGGAGACCTAGGATCCAGGTGTTATTATCGACTAGGGTTAGAGGGGATGTATGTGTACTTAAATAATGAGAAGTGGGGGTAGTGTTCATAAGGCATAAGTACCAAGGTCCTACTTTGGGAAGGGGGTTCGTAATTGAAACGGTTAGCGAGCCTTGATAGAATATACTAGGTGGACAAGGGTTGAATTGTGATGTTAAAGAAGCGAGGTCATGTCGAGAGTGGTTGGTGGGGTTGGTAGTGGTTGTATTCGTGAACTCCTCTATGAGATAGAACGGTTAAGCTATGATCAAGAACGGAGCGATGCCAGGTGATAGACTAGGGGATTATAGTCAAGTGTTCTATTACATTAAGGATAATGGGGATGGTAAAGGCAGGAGGATAAAGGTTGAGAGGTATACTTTCTTATTGCATGTTTTCTTCTGGTCGATTTCTTTATATTATGCAGTGGGTATCGGGTTGATCGATGATGCCTACTAGTACGTGTGGTTTTGTAACACCCGGAAACTAGTAGTCTAAACTAGAGCCTTAAGTGGGGGTTTTAGAGCTTAACGTGAGGGTTAGAATTGTGAATTTGACCTCCCGTACTTAGAATGAAGGGTTTAGGGTCAAAAAGTCAAGGTACGACTCCCCAAGGACCAACCAAGGGTCCTTGAGGAGGACCCTAGAAACTACCTAAAATCTGCCCAAAAACAGTCCACCCATGATTGGGGACTCATGGGCAGTAGGTGGATCCACGCCCCGTGGATGAGAGGTCGTGGGTCAAGACCCAAAAAATGGACTTGCAGGCCACCACGGAGGACCAACACACCCCTTGGACCCACCCACGGTCCGTGGGCATGGTCTCGTGGGTGAGGCAGCCTTAGTCCTTAAGTTGTTTAAGTTAGGGGTTAAGGGAAGGTTCTAGAATTAATTAGTTATTAAGTGGTGTCATTTTATTAGTAATTAGACCACCTATATAAAGCTATTATACCATTAATTAAGGGATTCTAAATCATTATTTTCAATTCACCAAAGAACCCAATTCCCTCCGAGAAATTCTCTCTCTAGAAAGTAAAGAAGAAGAAGAGAAGCAAGCTAGGTCAAATTCCTCCATTGTTGCAAGCTTTGTGAGGGATTTATAATCAAGGTATGATGGCAGAACAACAACAACACCAAAAAAGCATCATCACTTCCATTCTCGCTCATATTTCCACCTGCAAAAACGGGCACAACAACAACACCAAATATAACTACAAACAAACAAGTTCACAACTTAACTTATCAAATTGAATTCTTAGCTACAACTCCCTGGTATTGGTGCCAATTTTGATAACACTCAAATGACTGACTATAACAATTAATGAGTAAGAGATTGGTAGTAATATAAATACCTAAGAAAAGAGTCAAGGTTGAATTCCTCAGATCTAAATGTAAGAATTCAATGACCAAATTAAAAGTGCAAATAAATTCATTGTAGCAATTAGTAGAAATGGGTGTATGATTCCACCAAATTTAAGAAAGGGTTTTCCGATCAATTATAACAATTCAACTAAAAACAGGGATGTAAACAAGTAAAGAACAATCTAGGTGTGTGGGATTTTGTATCAACATCAAATAGGGGTACAAGTGCTTGCTCAATAATGATAGACAAACATGGACATGCTAGGTAATCATAAATACACAAATCTTCTTTTGATCTCAAAGTATCATATCATAGAATCTTTTTTCGATCTCATCTATGAAAAATAAAAATAAACTTAATACTTTACTAAAATCTCTGTTTCAAGCTAATTTGAAAATTAGAATTGACCTAAAATTTCTCTTTCGAGCAAACTACAATGACCAAACCTAATTTATAAGCATTAAACTATTTATGCACTTCAATTGCTCTTTTAAGCATCAATCGAGGATCTAAGGTAGGATTAAGTTTACAACCTTAACCCATAAATTAGCCTCACACTAAATAGCTCAAATCCATGAATGAGCCGTAGAAAAACATAGCAAGACACAATACCCACTAAATTAAATAAATCCCAACTCAATAATCACACTCCTAGAATTGATGTTTTAGCCAAACATCATCACAGGGAAAGAAATTCAACCAATTATGTTTTCATCTATTAAAGGATTGATAATCAACAATAACCTTCAACACCCACTTTGAATTGAACCCTTGATTGTCAATTACAAGGTTGTTCAAAACTCCAAAAATTGATAAAAGATAAAAGCTATTCAAAAGATGTCAAAAGATATATTTTCTCTCTCCTCTGGGCTAGTTATAATTTCCCTAAAAAATTAGGTGAAAATTGAATATAACTTCGCCAACCTATCTTGAATATTTTCATATGTGAAAATTGTCACTTTGGGTGAGGTTCAAATCTATTTGGAACTCTGATGTAAGGCCAAAATATATATTTTTAATCATTATTTGCCTCACATTTATTATTTATATTTGTCCTTTTTGGGCGTGAATTTTATGGATTGTGCTAAATAGTATATTTTATTTGTAAAATTAAATTGGTGGAAAAATGAAGAAGTTTGGAGCTAAAACAAATTAAAGATGGAAGGTTGAAGAAGAAAATCAAGCAGACAACTTAATTGATTAAATTTAATATAATAATATATTTATATAGAAAGTTGGTTAGATGCAAAATTATGGCAGAATTAAAAATCTGCCAATCCACCATTGCCACGTGGCAATTTTTGGCAGCCAAGAGAAATGACGGATGTTAATGTGCAATTCAAACAGCCTGCACCTGCCACGTGTCAGCAGTCGGAGGGTTCTTATTATTATGAAGGTGGCGGCAACAGAAATAGCAAATAATTCACGCGAGAAAAAAATAGAATCCAAATTCTTTTGGTTTTGAATTCCTAATTTTATTTGGATTCGTTTATTTTATTTAGGTTTTTTTTTGCTATATCTATAATAGTCCATAGAAATAATTATTTTAAAATGATACCCTTTAGAGTTCTTTTCTTCTTCTTATTTTAGGGTTAGACATTATTATTTTAGTTATAGTTTTTTGCTTGGCAGATTAATTTTGCAACTTGAGCAATTCTTGATTTCCTAAGTTCGTTTTGAAGATTTTAACTTCGCATTTCAAGTTGGGTTTTGGATTTCTTCTACTCTAATAGTAAGTTCATGAATTCTTTTTATACAACTATGAATTGTGTTCTTTCTAGCATGAGTAACTAAATCCACAACTAGGGTTGTGGAAATCATGAACGATTAACAAAGTATGAATAGTAACTAAATAATTCTTGAATAGTGTTGTTGCATGCCTTGATAATTCTTTCGTTTAGAAGTCTTTTTAACGGTTGCAAATGTTAGAACTCGCCTTGTTGCTACCTGCCGGACCAAGGAGGTAGTTAAAAAGAAAATAATTATCAACATAGATTTAGTGTGATACTATCTAATAGTCTAATGTCAATTGGTGCGAGGGTGAAAACTAAGCCATACATTGATGCGATGTCTAATATGAGGTAAAGGTAAGGGTTAGTAAATTATACACATGTAGCCGGACCAAGTTGCGGGGTGAAGTTCTCTATTTGCTGGACCAAGGATTTAGGGATACCTAACTTACCACTTTGCATGTAATACACTAGGAAATGATATCTATTACTAGGATTACCGCGTTATGAGCTTATGGGGAACAAATACACCCTAGTTACTTTTTCTCATTGATAACAACTAAAGTTCGAATCTTGCTCACTTGCTCTCTAAACAACAATTAGTTATTTGTTACACAACCCCCCCCCCACTTTGCTTACTTGTCTCGGAAATATGTTGACTAAACGAATATAATTGTAAGTTAAAGTTAAGTCTAAACCATATTCCTCGTGGGATTGACCCCAACCTACAAGTTGGGTTCTTTACTTGATAACAACCGCTTCTACTTCTTTAGAGAGGTGTAATTTGAGTAAATTTTGGCTCCGCTGAAGGGGAATAAGGCTTTTATATTAAGTTTAACTACATTATTGAACTTTAGTCAAGTATTTTCCGATTTAATGTTTTTGTTTTTAGTTTTGTTTTCTACATGTTAAAACTCTAGTGTATGCCAAGTACAAAGAGTCGATGTGAATTCTTGACCCCCTATGATCCTGAATTGAGAAAAACTTTGCGGAAAATGGCTAATCAAGGAGTACACAATAATCCAATCGGAGAGGGTCAAGGGGATGAAATCTGAGTAACTAAGGTGTCTGCGTCGTGCCGCGACGTTAAATGAAGCGCTTATTGGGAGGCAACCAAATCAGTAGTGTAAGTTCTTATTTTATTTTTATTTTATTAGTGTCACTTTTTTTTGTCTTGTTTTTTCAGATTAGAAGAAGTCTGAGTACCCAAAAAAAAATTGAAGCAAAGGTGCATGTTTGAGCTTAAGTGTGGGGTGCGTTCGACCCTTAATGAAAATAAAGAGAACATGCTACTAGCTAGGCCATAAGGCCTCAGGGAGATTTCCTAACCCTTGTTTTAAATTTTATTTGATGCTTTGGGGACATAACATATTTTTAAGTGTGGGGTGAAGGAATGAATTCTTTGTTTTTACTGTTTTATTGAGTCTTTTTTTAAGGTTGGCTTCCTTGGCTTTTGTTTTCGATTCTTTTCCTGAGGATAGTCCCTTTGAACCGAGTGTCTTTTATTTTTTAGGAATAATTTTTTTTTAAATTTTTTTTTAGAGAAAAGAAAACGCCCTTTTGAGTGGTGTGATACTTGCTATTTAGGCTTAAATTTTTAGTAGTACTTTCTTGTGAATGCTTGATTGATAAGAAAATTGCAGACTCTTTGACACCTAAACTCATGGTTGTGACTTTGTATATAGCTTATTTTATTTTGTAGTTTGTTATGATCCCGTCTCTCTTAGAAGTGGAATTGATCCATCTTGATTGATACTTGTGCCATGTGTGGTGAAAATTTATTTATTCCATGTTTTCCATCTTAGTATAGAACTTGCCCTGCATGTTATTGAAGCGAAATAAAAAGTGTTGCTTTGTTTAGGAGATGAAAATAGAATTTCTTTGATTTGTCTAGTAAATTTTAGTTTTTTCAGATATAATATCACTAGTTAACCCTTTTGAGAAGAAAAGTTGAAAACATTGGTAGAATTGAAAAAAAGGGTGAAAATGCTTGATGTGTGAAGAATGAAGAAAAGTGTGAAAACTCTGTTTTGGCCCTGGTCCCTTGTGGATATTGTGCACCTCAACCAAGCTTAAAAACTTAAGTTGAGGGTGACTAATTCAGAAGTATGCTTAAAACATTGGCCCTAGTCCTACCAATGATATTATGTACCTCACTTGAGCCTCAAAGCCTTGAGTTGAGGATGGCTAGTGCAAAACCTCAAAAAAAATATTGTAAAAAGAAGAAAAAAAGAAAATAAAAATTGAAGCATTCCTTTGATGATGAGCAATACTTGTGAAATAATTATTGAAGAGAGGGCTGAAAATAAAAAGAAGAAAATAATGAGTGATAAAGTCTTAAAGTGCAAAGTTCTTAAGGAAGTGTAAGTCACTATTATATAGTTTTCCTACCCGTCTCCTAGCCTACATTACAACCTGTTAAAGTCCTATTTGATTCTATTCAAACTTGCTTAGTTAGTGGAGATGTACATAATGGGCAAGCCTATGGTTTTTTGTGGATACATGTGAATTTTATTTGTGAGTGTGAGAATTGTTCTTGATATGAAGTCCTTAATTTATATTCAATCTTTTGAATTTAGTGTGTGGACTATTTCTTTTTGTGAGGACACTTGTTTCATGATAGATAGGTGATTTTATTAACTTTCTTTGATGAGAGTAGGTGAGCAAACTTAAATTTGATGAGTTCAAAGTCATTCCTCGAGGTTAGGAGGTTAGAGGTTTGTTGTTTATTTGGATGTCTTGCATAATGATTAAGAAGTCTACTTGATATTTTGAAATTGGTATATGACCTAATTGTTTGTATTAACCAAAGTAATGACATTCCTATTTTGATTTTTTGAGATGACCTTTAATGTTTGCTCCAGGACAAACTAAAGTTTAAGTGTGCGGTGTTAATGTGAGGCCAAAATATATATTTTTAATCATTATTTGCCTCATATTTATTATTTATATTTGTCCTTTTTTAGCGTGAATTTTATGGATTGTGCTAGTTAGTATATAGAATTAAATTGGTGGAAAAATGAAGAAGTTTAGAGCTAAAACGAATTAAAGATGAAATGTTGAAGACGAAAATCAAGCAGACAACTTAATGGATTAAATTTAATATAATAATATATTTATATATAAAGTAGGTTAGACGCAAAATTGCGGCAGAATTAAAAATCTTCCAATCCACCTTTGCCACGTGTCAATATTTGGCATCCAAGAGAAATAGACGGCTGTAATGTGCAATTCAAACAGCCTGTAGCTGCCACGTGTCAGCAGTCGGAAGGTTCTTATTATTATGAAGGCGGCGGCAACAGAAATAACAAATTATTCACGCTAGAAAAAAAAAGGAATTTAATTGCTTTTGGTTTCGGATTCCTAATTTTATTTAGAATTTTTTTTCTATATCTATAAATAGTTCATAGAAATAATTAGTTTAAGGGGATACTTTTTAGGGTTCTTTTCTTCTTCTTATTTTAGGGTTAGACATTATTATTTTGGTTCTAGTTTTTTGCTTGGGAGATTAATTTTGCAACTTGAGCAATTCTTGATTTCCTAAGTTCGTTTTGAAGATCTTAACTTTGCAATTCAGGTTGGGTTTTTGGATTTCTTCTACTCTAATAGTAAGTTCATGAATTCTTCTTATACAACTATGAATTGTGTTCTTTCTAGCATGAGTAACTAAATCCACAACTAGGGTTGTGAAAATCATGAACGATTAACAAAGTATGAATAGTAACTAAGTAATTCTTGAATAGTGTTGTTGCATGCATTGATAATTCTTTCGTTTAGAAGTCTTTTTAACGGTTGCAAACGTTAGAACTCGCCTTGTTGCTACTTGCTGAACCAAGGAGGTAGTTAATAAGAAAAAAATTATCAACATAGATTTAGTGTGATACTATCTAATAATCTAATGTCAATTGGTGCGAGGGTGAAAACTAAGTCATACATTGATGTGATGTCTAATATGAGGTAAAGGTATGAGTTAGTAAAGTATACACACGTAGGCCGCACCAAGGTGCGGGGTGAAATTCTTTATTTGTCGGACCAAGGATTTAGGGATACTTAACTTACCACTTTGCATGTAATACACTAGGAAATGATATGATATTACTAGGATTACCGCATTATGAGCTTATGGGGAACACACACCCTAGTTACTTTTTCTCATTGATAACTGCTAAAGTTCGAATCTTGCTCACTTGCTCTCTAAACAACAATTAGTCAATTGTTACACAACCTCCCCCCCCTTTACTTACTTGGTCTCAGAATTATGTTGACTAAACGAATATAATTGTAAGTTAAAGCTAAGTTTAAAACATATTTCTCGTGAGATCGACCCCAACGTACAAGTTGGGTTCTTTACTTGATAACGATCGGTTATACTTCTTTAGGGAGGTGTAATTTGAGCGTATCAAATCCCGTCCATTGTGCTTGGTGATCATCAACTGGGAGTTTTACACTTTTTTCAATGTTTTCTCCTCTTTCGTAGATTCATCTTTACCTTGTCCGTTAGCTTTCATAACTGCAAAGCGTCAAAATATCATCAGATTATGACATATCGCTCGCATGAGCGATGACATGTTCGTAGGAGCGATACCTACAAACAGAGCAAATCTATAAGAGCAGATTCAACTCTGTAGGAGCCAAGTTGCAGGTGAGAGCCTCGCAGCTGGTACATCAACACTTGGGATAAAAGTTCTAAGTCTCCAACGGGCCTTCAAAATTAGATTGGGGACCCACCAATGCAAACCAAATATGCTATCCAACCAATTCGGCATTTAAGACTCAACGGAGATGACAAAACTTTGAATTGAGGTCGTCTCAACAAAAAGTTCATCTCGCCCAAAAATTTGTTTTAAGCAAAGTTTGCAAAGGCACTCGAGATGAGACTAGAAGCCTTGGGATCCACTGAAGGTCTTTTTAGGCCAAACTCAACGTTTTGTAGCCAATGGAACTGTCAGAAGTGCATTCTATGGTCGTCTTCCTGTAATTTTTATAGAAGTCAACCGTTTAAATTTCAAAAGCTCCAAAACACAAAAACTTTCATAGAATCCAAATGAACAACCAAGTGACCAAACTATTAGTCCCAGCAAGTCATGTATGACTTGTGGTCCAATAAGAACTTTCATGACCCAAAGTACCCCTTAGGTGTTCATGTCAAATAGAATCCCGAGAGAACCTAAACGAGCCACTTGACATAATCACGATATAATTGATGTTTGCGTAATCAAGACACAACTTCCAGTTCAACTGTCTACGATCGTACAATAGTAAAGTAACCTAACCAAGGGTTGGGGTCGAGTTTCAAGGGAGTAGTCTTGAGAATTAATAGAAAAATAAAATTAAGTTCTAATTAGTCATAGCTATAAATATTAACAAATAAAAACATACTAAATCAAAGGGGTGATGCAAGCGTCAATTATCAATAGGTTTTTTTGTATTAATTAACAACTAAAAACAGAAAAAAAAAATGAAAATGAGATACAGAGACGGGATTCTTGGGGTGTGATAGGAATATGGGATAAAATAAACAACCGGGTAAATTCTATTGATAGTAAATTGCTTAACATTTGTAACTAAGCTAGACTTTAGTGGGGGTAAATTTTCTCTCGAACAACTTACCCCGAATCAACTCGGTTTCTCTCAAACATTGAGTTGCAACAATTAAGCACAACCTTTGCCTTAGCCCATTCACTCTCTTGAGCTGAATGTGTGGGAAAAGGTCTACGGTTCACTCTCTCGAGCTGAACCCACGACGACCTAATAACCACAAGCTATCGATTTAGTAGTTTTGGTTTTAAAACCTCTCTCTCAAGCAAGCAAAAAACACTAAGATGAAATCGTATTTGCAACTACAATCCCATTAAGTTCAAGCACAACTACTAAATGAAATCACATTTAAACAGCAAATAGACTAAAAAAAGCAATACCCAACAGTAAATTCAACCCATATTCACATAATCACACCCCAAGAATTGGGGTTTTAGCTAGACATGAAAAAGAGATAGAAATCGATACCTAAAAGTGTTTCCATCAAATGGGTATGATAAATAATGTCTTTAAACACGTCTAAGATAAAGATTCTTTGATTCCCACTTCTAATTTCTTGGAGATGAAAACCTTCAAAACTTTCAAAGCTAAAGAACAATGTCTCCCAAAAACTCTAAGAACTCAAACTGAAAATATTCTAAAAATCTGTAATAATTCGCTAAAACTTGATACTAAGCTACAGATTTAAATGGGTATTTATAGTTTTCGAAAATTTGTGCTGCGAAGGACCACTCGGCGCAATTAGTCTGGATTGCCGATGCACTCGGTGATCCGCCTTTTCGTCTGGCTCATTGCCTTTTAGCTTTTGCCTTCAGCAGCTTCGCGTTTTGAATCATTGGGCAATATGGGGTTGCTTTGCGGAACTGTTCGGCGACACGCCGACTGCTCCCTTTCATCGTCAATTTGATGTTTTCCTTCAGGGCTCAGCACACTAGAACTTTGGGTGATGTTACGGTCATTTGGCAACTCGTCTAATTCATTAGGCGATCCTCAGGCCTTCATTTCTTCGTTCTTTCAGCCGCCTTGTTCCTTTTTTGCTTGATAGCATCCATGCTTTGTCTCTCAACTCAAATACCTGAAACTTAAGGATTTACATTAGTTATTGAGACAAAATGTGCATTTGAGGACACTAAATTCATTAAAATAAAGCCCTAAATGAGTCCAAATCGTGGACTCATCAACACCCCCAACTTAAACTTTTGCTTGTCCTCAAGTAAAACTCAAGTTCAGAAATTCAAAATGGATGTCTCAAACAGTGCTACACAAGACTCAATTGTGAAACTTACTAGTGCAATGATCAATTGTGCGCTCAAAGTTTCAAGTCGTGACTCACCGTTATCAAAGAATCTTAAGCTCACTATACTTGTTTCAAATTCAAGCTCAAGCTCAACAAAGGAAATCAAATGCCCTCACACAAATAATGATTCCATGTTCACACACAATGATTTAATCATTTAGAGTTCCGGAATCAAATGCAACGCTCACACTCACAAGATGAACATAATACATGATTTCACCCATAGATTTTCCCTTATTTTCCAATCGACTTTTGTTTCAGCTCATTCAAGATCAAAAAGGTTTTTTCAAGGCTTGTAATGGGGCTAAGTGTAATGGTATGATCATTTAGGCTTATAGGCTGAAAATCCTCATGAAATGTGATGTGAACAACACCTTCTTACCTTCTCTTTATCAATTTCATTCAGGCTCAAAGTCACCTCTTATTCATCTTCCATGAGTCATTGGAAACCCCATTTTATTTGTATTTCCACAACTTTATTTCACGACTTTTTCTTTCTTTTTCTTTTTTAATCTTTTCTTATTTTTCTCTCTTTTTTTTTATATGGAGGGGTTCCATTTTTTTGAAAACATGGCCACAAGGGACTTCTTTGCATTTACTTGATTTGCCTTCTCTTTCCACCACACCCCCAACGTAGGCTTTTGGCCTAAGTTGACTATTCAAACAAACCATATATCATGAGGATTATTGGTAATGGGTCAATAAAAGGTATCAATGCTATCAAGTTTCTTCCAAGAAAAGGTTAGGGTTCAAAGGGTGCTCAAAAGAGGTTCACATACTCACAAGGTAGGCCACAAAAAAGGTATATGTCAAATTGGTTCACACTATTTAAAGTTTCCTAAGATCATCTCAAGAAATTGCATCACTTAGTCAACCAGACCAACGGGGCAAATTCTAGGTGTCATCGCACATGGTTCACGGTAAGATCATCACACAAGGCATTGACACCAAAGTCAAACAAGACTCCACACTTTCGCTAGTGTGCAATGTTCATCACAATAGCCTTGATTAAATAATTGGCCAGTCACAACAAGATGCAAAGAGTTCACATATTGTCTATGCAACTTTAATTGGCCTTGTCGTAGCTACGCATTCATTTATGTTCGATTATGAGCACTATTCAAGTCATCGATATTGATCAAAACCGATACTCAAATTTGCAAAATAACAGCCACATTCAACACATCCAAGAGGTGGCAAAAAAATTTCGACAGTGTCAAAAATCATTTGCAATTAAAACAAGGAGCGACGGGCTAAAGAATCCACACAAAGCAGTGTCTAACACAATTTAAGCTCAAAGCCCAATGAAACTAATATGCACAAAGGTGGGCCTCACCCCACCACAAAATTTAACTCATTTAAGGCACATATTTACGGGCATTCGACGATCAAAACAATACGGGAACCAGTATCAAATTAAAAATTTTATTCAAACATTCTAATCCTAACAGGAAGGCCCAACACACATAACCAAGATAATATCATTGCAAATGAGTACAAATTCAAATAAACTAAACTTGAGGTTTGGAAAACCAACCTTTTATGCCGATTAAAGTACTTTGAAATGCTAGGTGGCAATGTAATCCAAAGTCCGAGCACTAATCAACAATCAAAATACTAATGGAGTGCATAAATATTGAAAACACTAACTCGGTGCGATTTTTGCGAAGTTTGAAAGCGAGGGAAAGTGAAGATTTTGAAAATTTGAAACCATTGGCCTTTAAAACCGTCCAATTCTTGCCCATTCGGCGACGTTAGTCATGCTCGCCAACCTACTCGGTGACACACTGAGTATTCACTTACCTCGTCGGGTTTTAGAGGCCCTTGAGTTAATGTGGTGGTCCAAACGACAGTCTACATTGGGATCACCGACCTAGTCGGTGACTCGCCAATAATTATCTGGGCTCGCTGAGTTTTACAAACTACATTTTGAAGATGTCTTGAGTCAAACGGTGGGTTAGGTCGGGATCGCCGACCTATTCGGTGACATTTTAACCTACAAAATCAACACACCATTATTTCTAAAACAAAAATAAGGCAATAAAGGGTTTTGGGTTGCCTTCCAAATAGCGCCATTGTTAACGTATGGCACGACGCAAGTCAACACCTAAACTCCACTCTTGGGGTTAGCCATATCATCACTTCGCAACCCCCTATTTTGTTGCGGGTAGAGCTGAGGCATCAGATGACCCATAAGGTTCTTGAGCAGCTTGATCAATCTGGAATGAGAATCAATCATTTGTTTCATCACTTCGATGCTCTCTTTCATCTCTTCCAGCACCCTATTATGTTCATTCACCTTGTGGAGAATGATCGAGAGCATTCCTTCGACACGTTTATCCTCATTGTCCTTAGGTCTTTTTCTCTCATGAGGAGGGATGTATCTGTCCTTCCTTTTGCATTGGACTTCAATCTCCGCTATCTTTTTAGCCAACTCATCCATCTGAGTCATCAGTGCGGCCAACATGAAGTCCTTCTCTACTTCTTGTTTTGTTTCAGCCATGTTATCAAGCAGGCGGGCTGCTATCACATAGGGCTGTTGTTAATACCACCCGAAATGAGTTGGTCAGCCAATACCATGTTTCTGGGACCAAGACTTCTGTAAAAGAAATCCAGGAGGACTATATCATGAATTTCATGAGTTGGGCATTGAACTAGCAGTTCTTTAAACCTTGCCCATGCCTCATGAATCAGTTTACCTTCCAATTGTTTGAAGGTTAGAATGCGATCCCTGAACATCATTACTTCTAATGGAGGGAACTCCATTTGCTTGCGAGTACTGCTCGATATACTCACCTCCTCTGTTTCAAAACTTAGTGAAGTAAAACACACAGCTAAAATTTAAGTAAGTTGAACTACAACTAACAAGAACAAAATTCAACTGAACTAAAAATTCTCAAGTAACACCACTCCCCGGGAGCGGCGCCATTTTGATGTTTGACGTAATCAAAGAGATAACTTCCAATTCAAGTGTCAATGAATGCGTGTAGTAATATAACCCAACCGAATGGGCTGGGGTCGAGTCCCAAGGGAGCAGTTAGTAGTTGAGAATCAAGTAGAAAAGTAAAATTATGTTCTAGTCAATCATAGCTATAAATATTTACGAGTAAAAGCATACTAAATCAAGAAGTGACACGAATGTCAATTATCAATGGGGGGTTTGTATTCAACTAATAAACTAAAAATAGCAAAAATATAAAGATACGAGATAGGGAGATGGGATTCTTGGGATGTGATAGGAATATGGGATAAAATAAACAACCAGGTAAATGTTATTGATAGTAAATTGCTGAACATTTGTAACTAAGCTAGACTTTAGTGGGGGTAAATTTTCTCTCGAACAACTTACCCCGAATCAACTCGGTTTCTCTCAAACATCGAGTTGCAGCAATTAAGCACAACCTTCGCCTTAGCCCATTCACTCTCTCGAGCTGAATGTGTCGGAGAAGGTCTACGGTTCACTCTCTCGAGCTGAACCCACGACGACCCAATAACCACAGGCTATCGATTTAGTAGTTTTGGTTTTAAAACCTCTCTCTCGAGCAAGCCAAAAACACTAAGCTGAAATCATATTTGCAACTACAATATCATTAAGTTCAAACACAACTACTAAACGAAATCACATTTAAACAGCAAATAAAATAACAAAGAGCAACACCCAACCGTAAATTTAACTCATATTCACATATTCACAGCCCAAGAATTGAGGTTTTAGCTAGACATGAAAAAGAGATAGAAATCGATACCTAAAAGTGTTTCCATCAAATGGGTACGATAAATAATGTCTTTAAACAAGTCTAAGATGAAGATTCTTTGATGCCGACTTCTAATTTCTTGGAGATGAAAACCTTCAAAGCTCAAGAACAATGTCTCCCAAAAACTCTAAGAACTCAAATTGAAAATATTCTAAAAATCTATAATAATTCGCAACAACTTTATACTAAGCTACAGATTTAAATGGATATTTATATTTTTTGAAAATTTTTGCTGCGAAGGACCATTCGACGCAGTTAGTCGGGATTGCCAATGCACTCGATGATCCGCTCTTTGGTTTGGTTCATCGCCTTCCTGCTTTTTCCTTCAGCATCTTCGCGTTTTGAATCATTGGGCGATATGGTGTTAATTTGCAGAACTATTCGGCGACGCGCCGACTGCTTCCTTTCATCGCCTACTTGATCTTTTCCTTTAGGGCTCAGCACACTGGAACTTTGGGCAAGGTTACGTCCATTCGGCGACTCGCCTAATGCATTAGGCGATCCTCAAGTCTTCATTTCTTCGTTCTTTCAGCCACCTTGTTCCTTTTTTCTTCATAGCATCCATGCTTTGCTGTCAACTCAAATACCTAAAACTTAAGGATTTACATTAGTTATTGAGACAAAATATGCATTTGAGCACACTAAATCTAGTAAAATAAAGCGTTAAATGAGTCCAAATCGTGGATTCATCAGACACCTAATCTTCCCTTGTGTACCATTCACGATTAATTTTCGTCATCTCATCAAGCAGGGTCGACGCTCTGTCAAATGATTGTCTCATGATTCCACCCCAAATGAGTTGGTTAGCGACACCTATGTTGATCGTGTAGAGACTCCGATAAAAATATTACAATAACACATTGCCCAGCAACCCGTGAGTCGGACATTGGAGACGCCATTTTTTGAACCTCAACCATGTTTCATGGATGGGCTCACCATCAACTCATTTGAAGTTCTGGAAGTTATCCCTAAACTTAACCATCTTTGAGGGAGGAATTTTTTTTTCATTAAACACTTTCCTGAGCTCTTCCCAAGAAGTAATTGATTCCCTTGGTAGTTCGGTAAACCACTTCGATGCTTCCCCCATTAGAGAAAAGGGAAACAAACAAAGTTGAACTGACTCTTGGGTGATGTTCTTAAAGGAAAACGGCCCACACACATCCACGAATTTCTAGATGTGGTCATGAGGGTCCTCATCAGTTAGTTCCCCAAAGATACCCTTCATTTGCAACAGCTGCAACATCGTGTTGGTCACATGAAACATTGCATTACCCACAGTTGGAGGCAATCAAATTTCACCCGCACTTTCCAGATGATCTTTATTGATGTCGTGCAAGTGTTCGATGCCATCATTGTTCACGAGTTGACTTGCATTGCTCATGTTCACACTCATTTCTTCACCTGCTTTTGAGCAATCAACAAGAACAAAAATAAGATAATTCAACTAAAATAAAATTAGTTCACGAAAACACTTCAATAAGAGAATTCTAAACACCACTCTCTGGCATCGGCGCTATTTTTGATAATACTAAACTACACTTCACCCAATTATAAGTGTAGGAGATCGCTACCAAAGTATAAAGCCAACTAAGAGTTGGGGTCGATCCCACAGAGAGTGATATGGTAGGGAATTCAATTAGGAAGTAAAAATGTGTCCTGATCGTTTGTAGAAATAAAGGGTTTCACAACATGAAATTAAATCACAAAATTTCAATGATTAATATCAAATTGGGGGGGGGGGGTTTAGTAACCAATTTGTGACAATGATTAACTAACACGAGAAGTAAACAATTAGAGATTGGACCTTAGGAATGTGATTAGTCGAATTCTACTTAACAACCCAATTCCTTAATTAATCAACTTTCTCAGGCTGGGTTTGTAAAGACACAATCAAAACCACTTTCTCAAGCTAGATTTTAAGGACTCAATCAATACAACTATCAATCATTCATTCTACTCTAATACCTCTTTCTCAAGCAAGAATAGAGATCTAAGCTAGAACATAATTTGAAACTTCAATTCCTCAATTAAAACATGGACAAATAATTGAACCCACTTCAAAACAACATTAAAATCAACAATTAATAACACCTATTAGCTAATTCATGCATTTGACTACATGATAACTTCCCTAAGGTAAGGGGTTTTAGCCAAACATAGAGAAAAGTAAGAAATTGCCACCAACAATGTTTTCCATTTTAATTGCTAACGATCTGCAATACCCAAATGTTGAAATAAAATATAAAATCTTACAATCCCAAATTCTAGATCGCTAAAATCTTACACTCTCCAATTCTAGATCCCAAACTTCTCTAAGAATGTTAAACAATGTGAAAAATGTTAAAACTTTCAAAGACTCGGGAATACACGATGTGGGAACTCTGAAAAACTATTGAAAAATGAATTTATACATTCCCAAAATCTCAGTACAGAGTCCAGTTGGCGAGGTAAGTTGAGCTCGTCGATCAACTCGACGAACTGCTTAGTTATGCTTCTTCTCGCCTTTTGGCTTGACTCTTCCAGCAAACTATTCTGGAAGTTTAGGCGAGCAGGATCCTGATCGCCGATCCATTTGGTGAGTCGTCGATTCGTCCTTTTGCTTGTAGAGTTAGTTTGGAACATGGGCCACTTCACTGGAACTTTAGGCGAGCTAGAGGCTCACTCGGCAAGTCGTCGAGTTGCTTTTGCGAGCTCCAACTTCTCTTTTCTTCAGCTTTTCAAACTCTTCACTCTTTTTTTGCGTCGTAATGTCCTTATGTTGCCCTTAAGCCTTCATTTCTACATATTAACACATTAACATCAGTTTTGAGCACAAAATAGGCATTGAGGACACTAAATCATTGAATAATGAGCGCTAAATAAATCAAAAATCCCGACTCATCAATCATACATGGGTTCATGTGAATTCAACTTAAATTCATGTAGATAATTCAATTCATGCAATAGAAGGTAGAGATTTATCAATAAAAATTATAATTTAAGAGAACTCATAAAGATTGAATTGAAACCCTAACTTAATCAATTGAAATTAAATTGAGAAATTGGAAACCTTGGAGACCTAATGGAGGAATCGACTCCATGGGTGAATACCCACGTACCTTTCTACTCAAACCCCACAAAGAATGGTGAATTCATGACTTCAATTGAATCCTAGCTTCTTCTTCTTCCTTAGGTTGAGAGGAAATTGGAGAGTCAATTTTGTTAGGTTTCGGGGAATTAGGAGAATTGGTGTTTTAGTGAGTAATTTAAGACATGAAATCTTTATATAGGGCTTACGTTATAAGATAAAACGACATAGTATTGGTTCAAAACAATTAGAAAATACCCAAATCCCCATATAAATAACTACAGAACCCTTCTACGGCTTGGACCGATGGTCCGTACAACTTTCAACTCACCATCCTGGTAAACCGTAGAAAAGTTTAGAAACTTATATTTTTTGATTGACTTTGATGAGACGTGTCTATGGCCCATAAAACTTTCTACGGTCCATAGACACCAACCATAGAAAACAACCTTAAAATTTCACTAATTTAGGGAGACCTAGGAGACCCATCTACGACTCGTAGATCATTTGACGGATGATGCTTATCGTGACCAACGACACTAACCTATAGTATGAGTGTCTACGATCGTTGATAATATAGTAACCCAACCAAGGGTTGGGGTCGTGTCCCAAAGGAGTGGTTTTTAAAATTAGTGGAAAAATAAAATTTAGTTCTAACTAGTCATAGCTAAAGACATTAACGATTAAAAACATTGTAAATTAAAAGGGGTGACACAAAAGTGTCAAATATCAATTGGGGGTTTTGTCACAAGTAGTAAAAACAACAAAAAAAATAACAAGAAGATCAAGTATGGGACAAGTTCTTGGGGTGTGACCGCAATACAAGTTGAGATAAATTGTTGGGTACATGCTTTCGATAGGAAATTTGCAAGATAATAGTGACTAGGCTAAGCTTTAGATGGAAATAAGTTCCCTCTCGGGCAACTTACCCCGTTTCAAATGCGTTCCTCTCGGACATCCATTTGCCGCATGAAGGCCAGCCTACGTCTTACCCCACTCACTCTCTCGAGCTGAGTGTTAGGATATGGGACTAGGTCTCACCCTCTCGAGTTGAACCTCATGTCGACCCACTCCTTAGGCCATCAGTCTAGCGGTCTTGGTTTTGCGACCTCCCTCTCGGGCAATCCCAAAACACATGGATGGTTTTGTATTTGCAACTACAAACCCATTAAATTAAACCACAAACACTAAGTGAAATCACCATTAAAATACATCTATTCTATGAACAAGCAAGACTCAGCAAACAATATCAACACATATATGTTAAATCACACCCCAAGAATGGGGGTTTTTAGCCACACATCAAGAAATAACAAAATACACCTAAAATGATACTAAAATCAAATGGGTAAAAGGAATTAAACCTTGATTTAAGAAAAGGAAAAAGAATGGAGAAGACCCACTTCCAACTTGGGGAAGATGAAATCCTTCTTTCTTCAAGTCTACCAAAAACCCTCTCCAAACTTGAGAGAAAATATCCCAAAAACTACTATTCTATTCTAGAAATAAAAATAAATGTTCGACTCTCTAAAATTAATAAAGAATTTAGTATTTATAGACTTTAGAAAATATTGTTGGCGGATCGCTCGGCGAGGTTAGTCGAAATCGCCGATTAACTCAGCGATTTTTCGTTTGGTGTAGTTCATCGCCTTCTTGTACTAGCCTTCAACATCGTCGTACTCTGTGTCATTGGGCGACATAGTACTGCTTCGCGAAACGTCGGTTGCTCCTTTCATCGCCTTTTTTATCCTGCTCCTTCATGGCTTCGCGTACTGGAACAAAGGGAAAAGTGCGTCCCTTCGGCGAATCGCCAATCGTGCTTGGCCATGCTCAGGCTTCAGCTTCTTCGTTGTTTTTAGCCTTCTTGTTCCTTTTTGCGCCTAAGTGTCCATGCTTCCACTAAAACTTCAAATACCTGAAACTTAAGTGTTTTCATCAGATATTTAGAATAAATAAGCATTTGAGGACACTATTTCTATTAAAATAAAGCCCTAAATGAGTCCAATTTGTGGACTCATCAACGGACCATAATGGTGAACTGTGAAAAGAGGTACTAGGACTTGATTTTGAAAATATTTTTCTCCCTTTCTACGAGACTGGTCTACGACCCGTAGAATGTCCTACGAACCACCAATGCTGGTCTCACAGACTTGAACCTAATGCTGAAATTTAATGCAGTCATTTCCTTTTTGAAATTTGAGGTAGGGCAGGGCATAAACACCAAGAAATCGAACTATCGAACTGAAGCAAATTATTTTGGTTTTAGTATTTTGTTATTCGGTGTATATTTTCATATTTTTGGTTTTTCAGTTCGGTTTTTGTTTTGTAATTTTGCATTATTTGATATTTTGGTTTATCGAAATATAATATATTATATTTATAATATTATTAATATTATATTAATTATTAATATTAAATAATAAATAGGAAAAATTAGGTCAAACTTTTCACTTTTCATCTTTTAGCCTTTTAGTTTTCAAACTTTTCACTTTTCAGATTTTAGACTTTCAAACTTTTCTTAGCAAAATAGTAGTCGCACATCAGTCACGTCCAACTTTTTAGATCCACTTCCCACGTCTTCCGGTGATCGGCTGACTACCAGCGACCGACTGCCGACCACCAGAATAGCAGCAGGCAGCAGGCAGCAGGCCAGCACGCAAGCAACACACAGCAGGCCAGCACGCTCCACGCAGGCAGCACACAGTAGTGACTAGCATCACACTGCAGCCGACCGAGACCATCAGCGACCGACTGGCGACCACCATCAAGAATTGTATTCGATAGATTGATTATTTTTTATTGTAAATATCTCTTCTTCCATTTTAAATTACCAAGTTTCAAAATGAATATTTCTTTTCCATTTATTTTTCTTTTTGATATTTGCTTTTGTTACTAGTTAGTGTGTGAATTCATTGTGAAATAATTATTTTTATATAGATGGCTGAACAAAATCAATTAAATGTGGGTGTGGCTGATCAAAGTCAAATAAGTATGGTTGGTTCTACAAATAATACACCTACTAATAACAATGATGCGTCAATTGGTAAAGAGGAAACAAAAAAAAATGGATCCTAGATCTAATGTTTGGCAACACTTTGATTTATTTTTTTTGAAAATGGTGTATTAGTTAAAGCATAGTGTTTACATTGTAAACAAAACTATGTTGCTAATACAACTAGAAATGGAACAAATGGACTGAGACAACATTTGGCTAACTGATGTAAAGTGTATAAGCCCCCGCCTGTTGCATATGGAATTCAAAAATTGTCAAATATTCAAAGTAACAGTTCTTTGATAGAGACTTGGAAATTTGAGAAAGAGGTAGCTAGGAGAGCTTTAGTTGAGATGATAATTTTGAATGAACTACCTTTTAGTTTCGTTGAAAAAAAGGCTTTAAGAAGTTTATGAGTAAAGTCCAATATTTGTTTCAGATTCCTTCTCGTATAACCATAACAAGGGATTCTTATGAAGTTTATGGTGAATTGAGAATGGATTTAAGTCTTTTAGATAAATACAAGCAAGAATTTGTGTCACAACGACACATGAACTTCGGTGCAAAGAATCAATTATATGTGTTTGACTGCTCAGTTTATTGATAGGGACTGGGTGCTTCATAAAAGAATATTGAATTTTTGTCCTATCACTAGTCATAAAGGTGAGCATTTGGCTTAGTGTATTAGTAATTGTTTACTTGATTGAAATTTGGACAATGTCTTTACTGTTACCGTTGATAATGCCTCTTCAAATGATGTGGTGGTTTTAGAGTTGTCCAAAAAATTAGATATGTGGGGAACTATTATGATGGATGGTAAGCATCTTCATGTGAGATGTATGACTCACATACTTAATCTAATTGTGCAAGATGGTTTGAAATAAAATTGGTCCTTTTATCAAACGGGTAAGACAAATGGTGAAATATGTTAGATCATCTTCTACAAGGACAAGAAACTTCTTGAAATGTGTTGAAATGCAAAAGATAGAATGTGCTAAAATATTGTCTTTAGATGTGCCTACTAGGTGGAATTCCATCTATTTGATGTTGGACACAGTAGAAAAGTTTGAGAAGGCTTTTGAGAGGTTTGATCTTTATGATGGTAATTTTAATTCTTTTCTTGCTACTGATTTTTGTGAAGATGGAAGTATTGCTGGTTCAATTCAAAATGAGGATTGGACTAATGTGAGGAATGTTACAAAGTTTCTTGAAAAAAATTATGAGCTCACATTGAAAGTTTCAGGTTCACGGTATGTTACTTGTAATGTTAATTTTGAGGATATATGTGAGTTTGATGCATATTTAAAAGTATGTATGACAAGTGATGATGTTGATTTGAGTAAAATGGCTTCGGAGATGAAAGAAAAGTTCAAGAAATATTGGGGTACTCCTGAAAAGATGAACAAAATGCTTTTTATTGCTTCTGTTTTGGATCCTCGCAATAAATTTATGTATGTTAGTTTTGCTCTTGAGTAATTACTTGGGGAAGAAAAGGGAAAGATGGGGAATAATGAAGTAGATGCTTACTTGAAGAAATTGTTTGTGATCTATGTAAGTAAGTATGCAAAAGGTTCTAAACATCAATCATCTTCATTTGACTCATCTCATTCATATACTTGTGGTCTTTCTCAAAATTTGAAACAAATTCTTTGAGAACTAAGTTTGACATGAAGAAACAAAAGGAAGATTCTAGAAGTATAGATGCTAAATCTGAGTTGGATAGATATCTTCTTGAAGACCAAGAGCCTGAATCTGAGCATTTTGATATTTCGATTTGATAGAAAGTTAATTCTCCTAGATTTCCTGTACTTTCACAGTTGGCTCGAGATGTATTGGTTATTCCTATGTCGAGTGTGGAATCGGAATGTGCATTTAGCACTGATGTTCGTATTCTTGATCCCTTTAGAAGTTCATTGACTCCCAGATGTGTGCAATGCCTTATTTGTGTCCACAATTGGCTTAGACAAGAAACTAAGCCTATTTGTGTTGAAGAAAGTTTGGAGTTTCTTGAAAAAATTTAACTTGGTACGACTTTTTATTTTTTAGTTGTTTTTGGAAAAAATAAAATACTTATTGTGTTGTATGACATATTTTATTTTCTTATTTATAGAAATGGATAATAGTGCAAGAAACTCTTCCATTGTTTATTTATGATTGGCTTGCAAGTCTCAAGTATTTAATAGTTGTGAGTTCAATACATCATTTATTTAATCATATCATATTTTTAATCTTAAAAGTGGTATTCTAACTGTCACGACCCGAGTCTACACCCCGGAAGTGACACGACGTACTTGACCCCAAAGGGATCTCATACAAGCCTCATAGCATGTTCATTGCATAAGATACTTAGAAATAATGCGGAATTTATAAATCCAACAATCGAAAACATTAAAAGCAAACGAAAGTCTATCGTCTCACATGGCCATCTAAACAACATACTTGAAACAAAATAGGGTCACGGCCCTTTACAATTGAAGTCTTAACAATAGTCTATTACATGAAAAGAAAGGAAATATCTAAACAATTGTCCTCGATCTATAAGGACATACCACTTAGTCTTGGGGAACTCAAAACCAAGCTTCACTATAGAAAACCACTCAATTGCCGGAACCTACACTTGCAGTAAAACGTGAAGAAGAATGGGTTAGCACAATTAAGTACTAAGTATGATAGCCATGCAAAAACAAGCTTAAAATGGACATTTTCTTTGAAAGTCATGATATATGCCATTTTAATAAAACTTCATGAACATAAGCATAAGAGGCATAATATTCAACCATAACCAACATACAAGTCATTTAACCAAATTAGAACATAATCACATATAAACCATTACCTTCACGTTAAGCCTTCACCTCAAGTAACACTCAAGGTATACTTTGTGCAATGTATGGATAGCATCCCATACCACCATCCACACCAAAGTACCACCTTAAGGTCACTAAAAGTGAACTTAACATTCAACCTTTCCATCCTTCCACAATACTCATACATAAGAGACAAACATTACATAAGTCATATCAACACATAAATACCATCACCTAGGGCAACTCTAAGTCATACTTGTGCAATGTATAAGTAGCATCACATACTACTACTCACACTAAGTGCTCCTTGAAGCCACCATATACAAAGTACATTCATATTCATTAAGTCATGACAAGGAAGTAACTCATAATACAATCCAAGTATAGAATGCATCATCTCATTCAAGAATATAAGTCAACATTCTTCATTAACATCATCATAAGAATACATTCATTACACTTAACATTATAAAGGAACAAACCATAACCTCTCTCAAAGCCTACTTGTGTAATGCATAGATGGCGTCCCATACCACCACCCACACTACATAGTGCATTCTTAAGAATCCATAGATCATTAACATTCTTTGTGGGGGTAAGCCTTAACCGAGATAGACCATGTGAGAAATTCATGGAATCCCAGTGTCAGCCTCACCGGATAAGGGACTCCTACTTGCCTAAGGTAGGACCATTGTTTTATAGCTTAAGTGGATCCGCTAGCTACACCTATGTGGGCAGATAGTTATGGGATAAGGAGATTGCTATTAGATACCCCGCCTCAACTCACGGAGGAGCATCCATCTCAAGAGGTTGCTACTAGATACCCCGCCTCAACTCATGGATAAGCATCCACCCCAATTCATATCCACTCGGTGCTTAGCATTATTCCCCACAGAGTACTTAACATTCATTATATTAGTCATCATTATGGGATAAGTGATTGTTACTAGTTACCCCGCCTCAACTCCCAGATTAGCGTCCATCTCAAACCCAACATTCATTCATTAGATAGCTCATAGATTCAAATATGAGAATAGCCTTTCAACTAAGAATCCCATATTGTGAGAAAGTCCTTTCACAACATGCGATTATCATTCATTAGAGTACAATTGAGAATAACCTTTCAATCAACCCATCATCATTAACATAATCATAGAAACTTCATTCATTAGTCATTCATGAGTGTGTGTGAGTATGACCTTTCAAATATTGTATTATCATTCACAACACAATTACAGTATAAACCTGATCACATTAATTTCATTAGATTCATATTCATATACAAGACATCAAGATAATAACTCTATTCCTCATACTAAGCCCTTCAAGGCCATGAGTCTCCAAGCACCAACACACCAACAATTTCCTACAATTAAGGCATGGGTAATGATACAATTCAACAATCTAAATCAATTTAGGCATAATCCATCAACATTCATTCATAATCAACAAACTCACTTCATAAAGGCACAATTTAGAAATTGAGAGAATTATGAGGTCATAGAGTATTTTCATCATAAATCATCAATTAAACACTAATACAATCATAATATGTCATTAATAATCATTTTATGAAAGAACCCCTGAGATTGAGTAAAAACCTTATGTTTTTGAGAAACTTGAAATCAACTTTGAATTGGCTCTCTGAATGAAAACTTAATCAAGGATGAAGACTACCATACCTTGCTATTGAATCCCCACGAAATTTGAGGAAGAAAACACACCCTAGCTTCAATGGCTCCCTTCTTCTTCTTGAGTATTAGAGAGAGAAACCTTTGAGAATAGATGGGTCTTCTTTTAATTCTATTTGGAATGACGTACTTAAAAGAATTCAAGTCAAAAAAGGGTTATATACTAGGAAAGGAATAGAATATTGAGGACCCAACTTCGGAAAAGAACTAAGGACCCACAAAGTTTAAACTTAAAATTCTGCACCCAACCCGACTAAGCTTACCCTTTGGACCTCATGGCTTGCCAAGGGCACTAGGCGACTCGCCAAGTGCACCCTTGGCTCCCCCATTTTTCCAGTAGGCTCATAAAATGGACAGTTCACTAGACGATCTAGGGGGCTAATGGGGGATTCGCCAACCTGGTTGGCGAGCTACGACTTAGCTCGCCCTTTGTCCCAGAACCTAATCCAAAAGGATAGCCCTCTAGGCGACCCCAAGTGCACTTTGGCGCATCACCAAGTCATTTGGGCGATCAAGTAGACTCATCGCCAAAAGGTTCATCAAAGAACAAGGTTTCTTTCACTCTATCTTGCTAGCAAAGGTCCTTACTTGCACCTTAGACTTCTTCTTTTCTCAATTAAGTTCTAAAATAGCCTAGACATCCACTTAAGGGTACACTAACCCACATGATGAGTCTCTAGTTCAATCTATCATTTTGTGAGTCGTTACATTATCCCCCCCTTAGGAACATTCGTCCTCAAATGACAATTAAAACACATTAAGGGTTAACGACACAAGACTAGCGGCCCATCAAGCATGCAACATCATAAACAATGCACAAAACTAGAAGGCAACATCAACTCCACATCAAAAAGCTCAATGCAACATAAGAAAGTAGGAACTACTTCTACAAACTCATTATGCAACAAAACATCAACATTTCTCATTTTGTTGGAGGAACTTCCTTCTCCAACTCACATCATGCTCATTACAACATCATTAAGCACACTATGCAATTTCTTTATGAAAGCGCATTAGGGATGTTCAACAATTCAACCTCAATAGCATATAGACAACTCATACTAAATGCATATCAACAAGAGGAACATAGTTCATACAAACACATTTTCTCATTCAAACATAAACTCATTAAGAACATGCATAACATAAGGAGACCATAGAAACACATATTCACACATAGCTCCAATCATATCTTTCAAAAACTCAAACTTTCATGAGCATGCATGAACGAGGAATCATGAGAACAACTAAGACAGATGAATCAAAAAGAATGAACAATAAAGAACTAAATACCTCAAGCTAGAGTAGGATTGGAGGGTAAGAGATGGGGTTATCGGGACATCATATCGGTTTCAGCCTCCCAAGTAGCAACCTCAATCTTTTGATTCCTCTGCAAAACCTTTACGAATGCAACTTCTTTATTCGTCAACTTTTTAACTTGTCAGTCAAAAATCTCAACCAGAATTTCTTCATAAAAATGGCTTTCCTTTATACCAAGACTCTTCAATGGTACAATAGATGTCGAATCACCAACACATTTCTTCAACAAGAAGACATGGAGAAATGGATGCACAGATATTAACTCATTTGGCAAATCAAGCTCCAAAGGAACTTTACCAAATGAGAAACATTGACGCGAATGAAATGATCCAACTCGTCATACAATCTACAATAACTGAAATTGAGCCATGTTGTCACCAGGTGTGGGGTAACAAAGAATCAAGTCCATATTCAAATCTTCCCACTTCCTTGTAGGAATACTAATATTCTGGGACAAACCTCCCAATTTTTGATGCTCAACTTTCACTTGTTGAAAATTAGGACACTTAGCCACAAATTTTGCACTATCCTTCTTCATCTCATTCCACCAATAGACGTCATGCAAGTCACGGTACATCTTGGTGGCTCCCAGTGAATAGAATATTGAAAACTATGGGTTTATAATACAATTTGTTATCTCAAGTAATCAACATTGGGAACAGACAAACGACCTTTATATTAAAGAACACCATCTCCCCCCCCCCTCCCGGGAGAAATCCTCAAAGGACTTTTTAAGCACCGCTTCCTTCAACTCAACCAAAATCGGATCAAAACCTTGCTTGGCTTACACATCCAACATGAATGCTTATTATGAACCATTATGAACAATAAAACTACCATCTATTGAATCAACCAACCGAACACCTAGTCGAGCTAGTCTATGAACATCACGAATCAATTCTTTCTTAGCTTCCTCAACATGAGCAACAATAGCCATTGATAGTCGACTAAGAGCATTCGCCACCACATTCGCCTTACTAAGGTGATAGAGGACACTCATGTCGTAATCCTTTAGCAACTCAAGCCACCTCCTTTGGTCAAGGTTTATATCCTTTTGCTTGAAAATATATTGCAACCTTGTGTTGTCGGTTAAAAAAGATCAACATGAACACCATACAAATACTTCCTCCAAATCTTTAAGGCAAAAAAAACTCCGCTAGTTCCAAATCATGGGTAGCATAATTCTTTTCATGAATTTTAAGTTGCCTTGCAGCATAAGCAATAACCTTCCCATTTTTCATAAGAACACACCCTAGTCCGATCCTTGTAGCATCACAGTAAACAATTGTAGGATCTCGTACTTTTTCTCTAATCGTGCATAATTTATGTGGCGTAGTATGGCATGGTTATATGAGGTCTATATGACTTTGTATCGTACATTGGAAATTAAGATTGCAAGTAGGTGGCAATATCAAGGAACTAAACTAAAGTTTTAGGTCAAAGGGACCCCTCAAACAAAGTTCATGTTAAAAGAAATGGCTCGGGTAGAACTTCGCCCATTTGAGAGGTTTAACTTGTCCCATACCTTGTGGATAAGCCTATGAGTGTAAAAATTGCTAAGAATAGTGTTTTATGAGATGTTAAGTTTGGAAGTCAAGAAAATTAGTGAAACTAAAGTCGGCAAAAGTTATCGAAGTTTCTCTAATAATATTTTCTTAACTTTGGGTCAAATGTCTTGGATGTTTTAACCCAATATATAAAGAGTTAGAAGGCCTATCACCAATTAAATCGAAGTCTATGAGTCTAGTTTGCAACGAACAAAACCCCGTATCCAACCAACATCAGAGTAAAAAGCTATGTGGGTTTTACTACGACTGCCGGGGCAGAATCCGGGTCAGGTAAAAAATGTGTTATGTTGGCTTACTCAACGTTTTAAGACATGAAAATATTTTATTTTACTTCCAAAACCAGAAATAAATCTTAAGAGAGGGTTCCTATGGAGTACTTGCATGATGAACGTCAGTTTTTGACGATTTCTACCATTAAAGATTGTCCCCGTGCCTAGAAACGTGATCTTTACACGTGGCAATCGTTTTCCCTTTCTACTAGCTGCATTTAGAGCAAGTTTTTGAAGATATAAATTTGTAGTTATTGGTGTTTCTTCATGGTTTACACTTGGTTAACTAAGGTAATCATCTTGGGACTCTTTTATGATTGTTTTTATGAAGTTCTACAGGCATTTTGTCAAGTTGAGGCCATTTGGCAAATCTGTCGATTTAAGAACAGTTATGAACTGTTTATAGGTGTCTACCAGCTGTGTATATATAGTGTTTGTGAAGTTTATGACATAAGGAATAGCTTTTGTGAAGAAGCTACAGCCATTCGAGCGTTCATTGAAAAGGTATGTTAAGGCAAAACTACGTCCCTCATTTTAGCACCACTCCTGGTAAATTCCTAAAACGCCGAATGTGATATTTTGCTATTCTCTTGCAAGAAAGACCTTCAGTGAAAGGCATTGGGATCTCAGCTGAATTATTTTCATGATTTTGTTATTCTGATATTTCACTCATTCAGATATATAGAGTATTCGACATCTACATGTCATTTTATCAGTTTCCTTGATTATATGTCCTCACGTATGAATTCGTATTCTTCCTTGGGTGATGTGAATTAAAATGTCACGTGAGACCCTTACTACTTGTGACCTGCCCTCTTTCTCCACTAAGGTTATTATTTTAAAAAAATCTTTAAAGTAGCTCACAACCTTCAAAACTCTCAAATATAATTTAAATGTAATCTATTAGAACACTTGGTTTTTGAAATATTTCTTTTATAAATTATCTAGGAACTAAGTAAGTCACCTTAAACTTGTTATGAATATCAACAAGGTTAGGTTATCCTTCCAAAATTCGAGTTAACTTTTCAATCTTATTTGGAAGAACATATGAAGTTCCATGAGATTGTTATATGTTACACGAAAGTTATTATGGGGTTATGAGAACAAGACTACAAACGGGCCAAGATTGGTAACATGACAACAGTAACTCATATGTGTGATAAATCCATGACATGACATGCTATGCATTCTACTCCCGGGCCTATTGCCTATATTTATACGTATGAGACACAGATGGCCACAAGTTGGCGAATATGATGACGATTCGCTACCGAAAAGCACCACCATTGCTAGCATTTGGTTGGGTATGTCATCCATTTGCATCTATATATATATATATATATATATATATGTATTCACGACATACGATTATACGAGCATACCATCCATATTTAAGTAGTAGGGGGCTAAAGGTCAGTCATGGAGATTATTTGGGTTTCAGTTTCAAGTGGTATCTCTATTACCCTTTTACAGTAAATGTTTATGATTTTACTTTTCGCTTTACATACCAGTACATTTTTATTCGTACTGACGTTCCTTTGCCTGGGGACGCTGCTTTTTTGTTTTCTGCGAGCAGGTACAAGAAGGGACTCTAATCGACCCACCAGCTAGGATTCCGGTTCAGCTGTAAGTTGGTATGGTCCATCTTATCTTGGGGCTATCAGAGGATGTTTACTTTTGTTGTACAGTTTTGGTATAGTCAGGGTCTTGTCCCGACAATGCTTATGTCACTCATAGAGACTATTGTGGACACAATATTCTGGGTTTTCTTTTTGTATGTTTCAACCTCTAGCCCATTGTCTTGGCATATATATATATGTGTGTGTGTAATTAGGTATGTTTTCGGTTGTGGCCTCGTCTACTAGATAGTACATCTTTTTTTTTGGTTTGTCTACCATTGTTTGTATGGTTATTCTCTTTCAGGTCATGCCCTCTGGGTCCAGGCTTCATATTTTAGAGGTTGTGCTGCCCAATCTTTTTGTCTCACAAGTTTGGTTTAGCTAGTATGTTTCAGTGGGTAACTCGATGTATTAAGGTATCGAGTGCCAGTTACGCCCCCTATTTCGGGGCGTGACAAACTTGGTATCAGAGCAGGTTGTATCCCAAGGGGGTCCACAAGCCATGTCTAGTAGTCTTGTTTATGGGTGTGTTGTGCACCACACTTATAATCAAGAGGCTACAGGGCATTTGGGAATGGTTACATTTCATTAAACTGATAGATCGTGATGTAGTGCAAAAGTATAAGAACATTTGAAATATCAGTCGTGCTTTATGTTTCTGATCTAACAGGCTACACTCGCTTTGGATATGGCAGATCGAGAGATAAGTTTGGATCTAAGGGAAGGTACTAGTCATTCCCCACCGAGTCAAAGAGATAGATTTCCCTCGGAGGCACAGGGTGGATCTCCAGTACCCCTAGTACCAGCCTCCCCGGCACTTGTTGAAACCCAAGGAGATGCAGTACCCCCAGCCTCACCAGTTCCATTGGTACCTAAGGAAGCTACGAACACAGGACATCCAATACCTATTGTTCCTCCACCAAAGATCTCTAGGGAGCAGGGGATGAGAGAGGCATTTCAGTTGCTGACTAGGATGGTTTCTATTCATGAGCGACAACTGGAGTCAGGAGTATATATTCAGAGAGATTGGTCGGAAAGTTTGAAGGTATGAGAGTTTCTTCATTTGGCCCCTCCGTTACAGGATCTAGTCTTACTAAGGATCCCCATGACTTTATAGAACATATATATAGAGTATTGATGGTGATGCATGCCTCTGTCACAGAGGTTGTGGAGTTGGTTTCTTTTAGGCTACATGATGTAGCCATCCTTTTGTATGAGGCATGGGAGATATCTATAGGACTTGATGCTCCGCCAGCAGAGTGGGAGGACTTCTCTGAGGCATTCCTTGCCCACTATTTTCCACGGAAATTTCGAGAGGCCCGTCTTGACTAGTTTATCAATCTGAAGCAAGGAACCATGAGTGTGAAGGATTATAGCCACATGTTTAATTCTTTGGCAAGATATGCAATAGATATTGTACGTACCATGAGAGCCAGAGTTCATCGTTATGTTGATGGTTTGGCAAATCATTTGATCAGAGATTGTAGGGTAGCATCCCTATCAGATGTTGTAGATAATTTCCGCATACAGGCTTTCGCTCAGACTACAGAGAACCTTTCTAAATGGATTCGTGATACCCGCAGGGATAGGGAGAAGAGTAAGAGGTCCCGTACTATAGGTTCTTATAGGGAGCCGCATGGTGATTTTAGGCCCCATTTCCATCGATATCCACCTCGGCCAGTGGGTAGTGTCTCACCACAGGTGCAAGGACCGCGATTTGATCGTTAGAGTTAGTCAGGACCTGGTCAGTGCTCAGGCCAGCCTGAAAATTGTCGACAGGATCATTCCGTACAGGTAAGACATCCCACTCCTCATTGTACATAGTGCGGTGAGTCGCACACTGGGCAGTGTAGACAGGGTTCAGGTGTATGTTATCATTGTGGGCAGACAGGACATTTTATTAGTCGGTGCCCAAAGTTGAGCAAAGGTGATCTAGCTCAGCCTTTAGGATCCAGAGCAACTTCTTCACCCTCAATCCGTGCCCCACGACCAGGACCACAGTCTACTCAGGGTCATGGTAGAGGGAGTGGTGAAGGAGGTAAAGGTTCGAGCGGTGGTCAGAATCACTTTTATGCACTCGCAAGACGACAGGATTCAGAGGCATCCCCTGATGTTGTTACAGGCATATTGACGATATCTTCTCAAGCTGTTTACGCATTGATAGACCCTGGCTCTAAATTTTCATATATTAATCCATTTATTGCTAGTAAGATTGACATGAAATCTGAGTTGTTACCACATCCAGTTGCGATGTCTACACCGGTTGGTGATTCTATTTTCGCTAGTCGTGTCTATTGGGGTTGTACGGTATTAATTAATCATCGTCCAACCTCCACTGATTTAGTTGAGTTGATTATGCTAGATTTTGATGTTATCATGGGTATGGATTGGTTGGTAGCTTGCTATGCTAATATTGATTATCGTGCAAAGATAGTTCGATTTTACTTTCCAGGTGAGCCAATCCTTGAGTGGAAGGGTCATGCAGCCACACCTAAGGGTAAGTTTATTTCATACCTTAGGGCTCGGAAGTTGATTAATAAAGGTTGTATATACCATATGGTTCATGTACAATATATTGATAAGGAGCCCATGACTCTTCAGTCAATTCCTATCGTGAATGAATTTCCAATGGTATTCCATGATGATCTTCTAGGAATTCCCCAGAAAGGGAAATTGATTTCTCTATAGACTTGCTTCCTGATACGCAACCTATATCGATTCCTCCCTATAGAATGGCACCTGCAGAACTAAGATAATTGAAGGAACAACCTCGATAAAGGCTTTATCAGGCCAAGTACTTCCCCATAGGGTGCCCCAGTGCTCTTTGTTCGAAATAAAGATGGATCCTTGCGGATGTGTATTGACTATAGACAACTAATAAAGTCACTATAAAGAATAAATATCCTCTTCCACAAATTGATGACTTATTTGATCAGTACAAGGTGCCAAATGCTTTTCCAAGATTGACTTGTGGTCTGGTTACCATCAGTTGCAAGTCAGGGAAGTTCATATCCTAAAAATAGCATTTAGGATGAGGTATGACCATTTTGAGTTCCTTGTCATGTCTTTCGGGCTTACAAATGCCCCAGCAGCTTTTATGGATCTTATGAATCGATTCTTCAAACCATTCTTGGATGAATTTGTGATTGTGTTTATTGATGATATTCTTATATATTCACGATCGGAAGTAGAGCATGCAGACCACTTGCGAGCTGTATTTCAGACTCTCCAAGATTACAGGTTATACGCTAAATTCTCTAAATGTGATTTTTGCCTTACCTCAGTAGCTTTTCTTGGTCATGTTATTACAAGTGAGGGTATTAAGGTTGATGGACAAAAGATTGAAACAGTGATGACTTGGACGAGGCCCTTGAATCCGACGGAGGTTTACAACTTTTTAGGCTTAGTGGGGTATTACCGAAGGTTTGTGGAGGGATTCTCCTCTATTTCTGCACCACTGACAAAATTGACGCATAAGGCAATGAAGTTTCAGTGGACCGAGGCATGCGAGCAGAGCTTTCATGAACTAAAAAAAAAGCTTACCACTGCACCTGTCCTAACTCTTCCAGATGGTAATGAGGGCTATGTTGTTTATTGTGATGCCTCAAGAATTGGCCTTGGTTGTGTTCTTATGCAACATGGTAAGGTTATTGCATACGCCTCTAGACAGTTGCGGAAACATGAGCAGAATTATCCTACACACGATCTTAAGTTGGTTGTAGTTGTCTTTGCCCTAAAAATTTGGTGACATTATCTATACGGGGTTCATATAGATGTGTTCGCCGATCACCAGAGCCTTCAGTATTTACTTAAGCAGAGGGAGTTGAACCTACGACAAAGGAGATGGCTAGAATTATTAAAGGACTACGATGTTAACATTTTATATCATCCCGGCAAAGCTAATGTTGTTGCGGATGCGCTCAGCCGGAAGTCCATGGGTAATCTAAGTTATGTTGAAGCTGATAACGCTGGAATTACAAAAGACATATGCCAGCTAGTTAATCTGCAAGTACTCTTGGTAGATGCAGGAGGCGGAGATGTTGTCGTTAAGAATATGGCAGAATCTTCCTTTGTGACTAAAGTTAAAAGGCGGCAACATGAAGATCATGACCTTAGGAAATTGAGGGAAAAGATTCCACAACAGCAACACTCCTTATTAGCTCAACTGGAGATGGAGTCCTTAGATACCAGGGTCGCTTATGTGTACCGACAGTTGGGAAGCTCCGTACAAATATTCTTTCAGAGGCCCATTATTCTAGATATGCATCTCACCCTGGAGCGACAAAGATGTATCAAGACCTTCGACAGATCTATTGGTGGAATGTCATGAAAAAAGAAATTGCGAAGATGATAGTTGAATGTTCCAACTGTCAACAAGTTAAAGCAGAGCATCAGAGGCCTGGAAGCCTAACCCAGTATATTGAGCTTCCGTTATGGAAATAGTATATGATAAATATGGACTTCATCACTGGTTTGCCTCGCACTCCACAAAGGTTTGATTCCATTTGGGTAATTATCGATAGGCTGACAAAATCTGCTCATTTCTTGCCAGTTAGGATGACATATTTAGCTGAAGATTATACTAGGCCTTCACGGAGTTCCATTATCTATTAACTCAGATCGAGGAGCTCAATTTACAGCACATTTTTGGAGATCATTTCATAAAGGTCTAGGCACTCAGGTAAATCATAGCACCGCTTTTCATCCACAAACGTACTATTCAGACGGTTGAGGATATGTTACGTGCTTGTGTGTTGGATTTTAAAGGAAGTTGGGATCAACATCTACCTCTTATCGAGTTCTCTTATAATAACAGCTTTCAAGCTAGTATTCAGATGGCCCCTTACGAAGCACTATACGGGCAGAAGTGTAGGTCCCCAATCGGTTGGTTTGAGCTCGGGGAAGCAGATTTGCTAGGTCCCAATCTAGTTCAACAAGCGATTGAAAAAGTTAATCTTATTAGAGATCGGCTTCATACAGCACAGTGTTGACAGAAGTTTTATGCAGATGATCACCGATGGAACTTAGAGTTTGAGGTAGAAGATTGGGTTTTCCTGAAAGTATCGCCTATGAAGGGCATCATGTGATTCGGAAAGAAAGGGAAGCTCAGTCCTAGGTACATTGTACCGTATAAGATTATTCGGAAGATCGGTATGGTGGCATACGAGCTTCATTTGCCTTCAGAAATGGAAGCAGTTCATGCTGTATTTCATATTTCTATGTTGCGGAAGTGCATTGGAGATCCTTCACGTATTATGCCCATTGAAAATATTTTTATTACTGAGGATTTATCTTATGCAGAGGTACCAATAGCAATTTTAGATCGACAAGTAAGAAAGCTTTGAAATAAAGATGTTGCTTCTGTGAAAGTGTTATGGAGAAATAACAACGTCGAGAAAATGACTTGGGAAGCGGAAGAGGAAATGAGGAAGGAGTACCCCCAACTGCTTACGACTTAAGGTGAGTCACATTTCGATTATTGGCAATTATTTCTTCACAGCAAATTAGTTAGATTTTAAGTATCTTGAAGGTGAAATTTATATGTCTTATTACGAGATAGCTATGCAAAGCTTAGTAGTTTTTCAGAATTTGACTTCAGGTTTGCGACTGTAGCAAATATATGCTCATAAATAAAGTACTGTGAGAGAAAAAAATACAACCAAGGAATTGTCTAGATCCATTCGCGGGTGAATGTTCATAAGGGGGGGGGGAGAATGTAAGATCCCGTACTTTTTCTCTAATCGTTCATATTATATGTGTTGTAGTATGGAATGGTTATATGAGGTCTAGATGACTTTGTATCGTACATTGGAGATTAAGATTGCAAGTAGGTGGCAATATCAAGGAACTAAACTAAAGTTTTAGGTCAAAGGGACCCCTCAAACAAAGTTCATGATAAAAGAAATGGCTCGGGTAGAACTTCGCCCATTTGAAAAGCTTAACTTGTCCCATACCTTGTGGATAAGCTTATGAGTGTAAAACATGCTAAGAATAGTGTTTTATGAGGTATTTTAATACCACAAGGGTCGTATATTAAGTTTGGAAGTCAAGAAAATTAATGAAACTAAAGTTGGAAAAAGTTATCGAAGTTTCTCTAATAATATTTTCTTAACTTTGGGTCAAATGTCTTGGATGTTTTATCCCAATATATAAAGAATTAGAAGGCCTATCACCAATTAAATTGAAGCCTACGAGTCTGGTTTGCAACGAACAAAACCCCGTATCCAACCGACATCAGAGTAAAAAGTTAAGAGGGTTTAACTACGGACTGCAGGGGCAGAATCCGGGTCGGATAAAAAATGTGGTATGTCGGCTTACTCGACGTTGTAAGCCATGAAAACATTTTATTTTACTTTCAAAACCAGAAATAAATCTTAAGAGAAGGTTCCAATGGAGTACTTGCATGATGAAGGTCAGTTTTTGACGATTTCTACCATTAAAGATTGCCCCCGTGCCTAGAAACGTGATCTTTACACGTGGCAATCGTTTTCCCCTTCTATTAGATGTGTTTGGAGCAAGTTTTTGAAGATATAATATTGTATTTATTGGTGTTTCTTCAAGTTTTACACTTGGTTAACTAAGGTAATCATCTCGGGACTCTTTTATGATTGTTTTTATGAAGTTCTACGGACATTTCGTCAAGGTGAGGCCATTTGGCAAATGTGCCGATTTAAGAACAATTATGAACTGTTTATAGGTGTGTACAAGCTGTGTATATATAGTGTTTACGAAGTTTAGGATGTAAGAAACAACTTTTGTGAAGAAGCTACAGCCATTCGAGCGTTCATTCAAAAGGTATGTTAAGGCGAAACTACGTCCCTCATTTTATCACCACTCCTGGAAAATTCATAAAATGCCGAATGTGATATTTTGCTATTCTCTTGCTAGAAAGACCTTTAGTGAAAGGCATTGGGATCTCAGCTGAATTATTTCATGATTCTGTTATTTTGATATTTCACTCGTTCGGATATATAGAGTGTTCGACATCCACATGTCATTTTATCAGTTTCCTTGATTATATGTCCGCACATATGAATTCGTATTCTTCCTTGGGTGATGTGAATTAAAATGTTACGCGAGACCCTTACTACTTCTGACCAACCATCTTTCTCCACTATGGTTATTATTTTTAAAAAAATCTTTAAAGTAGCTCACAACCTTCAAAACTCTCAAATATAATTTAAAATGTAAACTATTAGAACACTTGGTTTTTGAAATATTTCTTTTATAAATTATCTAGGAACCAAGTTAGGAACTAAGCAAGTCACCTTAAACTTGTTATGAATATCAACAAGGTTAGGTTATCCTTCTAAAATTTGAGTTAACTTTTCAAGCTTATTTGGAAGAACATATGAAGTTCCATGAGAGTGTTATATGTTATACGAAAGCTATTATGGCATTATGAGAACAAAGACTACAAACGGGCCCAGATTGGAAACATGACAATAGTAACTCATAGGTGTTATAAATCCATGACATGACATGCTAAGCGTTCTACTCCCAAGCTATAATCGGGAGGTATGGGGCCTATTGCCTATATTTATACGTATGAGACACAGATGGCCACAAGTTGGCTAATATGATGCCGGTTCGCTACCGGAAAGCACCACCATTGCTAGCATTTGGTTAGGTATGTCAGGCATTGTCATCTATATATATATATATATGTATTCACGACATACAATTATACGAGCATACCATGGATATTTAAGTACTAGGGGTCTAAAGGTCAGCCATGTAGATTATCTGGGTTTCAGTTTCATGTGGCATCTTTATTACCCTTTTACGGTAAATGTTTATGATTTTACTTTTTTCTTTACATACCATTACATTTTTATTCGTATTGACGTCCCTTTCCTGGGGACGCTGCTTTTTGTTTTGTGTGAACATGTACAGGAAGGGACTCTAATCGACCCACCCGCTAGGATTCAGGTTCAGTTGTGAGTTGGTAAGCTCCATCTTATCCTGGGGATATCATAGGATGTTTACTTTTGTTGTACAGTTTGGGTATAGTTGGGGCCTTGTCTCGACAGTGCTTATATCACTCATAGAGGCTATTGTGGACACAATATTCTGGATTTTCTTTTTGTATGTTTCAACCTCCAGCCAATAGTCTTGGCATGTATATGAATGTGTGTGTGTAAGTAGGTATGTTTTTGGTTGTGGCCTCGTCTTCTAGATAGTACATCTTTATTTTTTTCGGTTTGTCTACCATTGTTTGTAAGGTTATTCTCTTTCAGTTCATGACCTCTGGGTCCTGGCTTCACTTTTTAGAGGTTATGCTGCCCAATATTTTTGCCTCACAAGTTTGGTTTAGCTAGTATGTTTCAGTGGGTAACTCGATGTATTAGGGTATCGAGTGCCAGTTACGCCCCTTATTTCGGGGTGTGACAACAACAAACCCATTGGACCCTTTTGCAAAATCAACACTGGATTGAGCGAAGGTAAGTCTATCTTTCTCCTCTTAGAAATTCTTCACACACGCTTCTGACCATAAGAATTTAACTTTATTGGGTCAATGCATTCAATGGAAAGGCAATTGAAAAGAACCCTTCCATAAACCTTCTATAATAACTAGTCAAACCCAACAAGCTTCTAATATCCGAAGGGGGTAGAGGTCTAGGCCAAATCTTAACCGCATTGTCACGACTCAAAGTTCACTCTAGATGTGACATGGCTTATAAGACCCCGAGAGGCCCTACACAATCCACTTAGCATACATCATACAAGATAATAGAAATAAAAGAGTTTAAAAGGTAGTATTTCATAAAAAAAAGAGTTTGACAAAATTGGAATTTTAACACAAGTCTCGAAGTCATATATTACATCATAAGGATAATGATTGGTACATAACCCATACATCACATACAAATCAGAAATGGATATGACAGAGAAATAAAAGAGTCTCGGTCCTTGGAACATGAGGACCCACCAATCTTCAAATTCTAGCACGGATTACTAGCCACGAGTATGGAAGATAGTAGCATCAGACCCTACATTAGTGAAACAATACAGACACAAGTATGCATTAGTTCATGGAATGTACTAAGTATGAGGCAATATGCATAAACATAGGCATGATAACATAAGTAACTTAAAATGAGTAGGCATGATCATAATGGGACATTTAAAAGCTTTAAAGAAGAGATGACATGAAAATCATGATAGCATGGTCAAGTATATTAACATAAAGGACATAAGAAAAGCATTGAAGAAAACATAGTCATTTTGTGGGATATAAGCTTTAATCGACAATAAGAACATGAGAGCTATATCATGGAATCTGGTATAACCCTTACACTAAAATAAGGGGAAACTATTTGCCAAGGTAGAATCGGTACATATCAACATTTGCTAAACTGGATCAACTAGCTAGGCCATTTAAGACAATCCTATGGAGGCACATAGTTTGGGACTATAAGTTGTTACTAGAGACTACCCTATTTGAGCCTCCACCTCAAAGCCCTCTCGATGCTAAGTCTAAATCCCAACATAATAGATAAAATTCAAATGTCAATGTAACATAGGTAAAGGCAATAATCAATACCAATCAACATATTTCAAGATCAAAACATAGAATAGCTCCTTAAACATAATTCAACATAGATGAGAAAATCTTTCACCAATGTTAATTAGTTTGTGAGAAATACCTTTCACAATCATGATCATCATAGTAAGTGAGAAATCATGTCACAATAACATTAATACTTTTCTTTCAAAGCATCATCAATTCATTTACAATAATTTCATGAAAACATGCATATATTTATAAACTCATAAGTCATCATAGGATCATGGTTGAAAAATACATTTTAGGGATGGGTAAATGAAATTTCAATTAAATAGCATGGATTAACATCAATTCATGCATTAAAATACTTTATTAACCAAAATAAATCATATTTAGATGAAACCCACATTAATTGAATTGAAACCATAGTTGGATTAATTGAAAATAGAATTAGGAAATTAAAATACTTCGGGACCCCATGGAGAATAGGAATCCATGGGTGAATACACACATATCTTGATACTTTAAGCCCAATAAAATGGAGAATTTGGAGACATAAATGGAGCCCAAAATCTTCTTCTTATTCCTTCGACTCGAAAGAATTGGGAGGATGAATTCGGTCAAGTTTTAGGGTATTTAGAAGAATGAGTTGAAATGGGTAGATTTGGGGATTAAAAGGCTTATATAGGGCTTAGGATTAGGATCAAAACAACCTAGTTTAGGTATTAATCAATTAGAGAAACGACTTAAAACCCCTTAAAAAATAAATGATGATGCAACCTATGGTTCAGACCTACGGACCATAGAACTTTCTACAGTCTGTATTGGTTAACCGTAGACCAAGTATTATGACCTTAAAAATAACCTATCTTTTATGAAACACATGTACGACTAATAGATCTTCCTACATTTCATACATGCCAAATGTAGAAACCAACTTTACCCCTTAAAATTTCACTAAGTCTTGGACTCACCTACGAGACCTACCTACGGCTCATACAATGATTGACAGACAACCCCGGTGAATCGTACAAGGGTACTGGATTTGATTTTTGAAAAATACTTCTCCCACTTCCTACGATGATGAACGGTTCATAGATGGGACCCATAAACCAGACTTCAGTTCTAAAATTTATTTTCCTCCTTTACCTAAGTTCCTAGGTGTTACACACATCTATCTTTTTAGGAGGTACCTCGATACCCTTATCAAAAATGATGTGACTAAGAAAAACCATGGATCTCAACCAAAACTGGCACTAACTAAACTTTTCAAATAGTTATTAGTCCTTGAGAACTTGCAACACATTCCTCAAATGATCGACATGCTCATCCTCACTACTTAAGTAAATCAAAATGTCATCACTAAACACAATCACAAACATGTCTATATATTGTCTAAACACTATTCATCAAGTCCATAAATGTGATCGAAGCATTAGTCAAATTAAATGACATCACCAAAAACTCATAATGACCATATAGAGTGTGAAAAGTCATCTTTGAAATATCATATTCCTTCACCCTCAATTGGTGATAACCTGATCGGGGGCCGATCATAGAGAAGTAACTCGCTCCTTGGAATTGATCAAACAAATCATCAATCCTTGGAAGGGGCTACTTATTCTTAATGGTAACCTTGTTCAATTATTGGTACTCAGTACACATACAATGTGAACCGTCTTTCTTCCGAACAAACAAAATTGGAGCACCCTATGGAGAGATACTCGATTAGATGAAACCCTTATCCAACAAATCTTTCAAGTGCTCCATTAATTCCTTAAGTTCTGCCTGAGCAATATAGTAAGGAGGGATAGAGATGGGTTGCGTATCTGGGGGAAGGTCAATACCAAAATCTATCTCCATTTCGGATGGAACAACGGGTAAATCATCGGGAAACACTTCCAGAAATGTATTTACAACACCGACTCAAGAATAGAAGTTTTCAGAATTTGTATCCTTAACCTGAACAAGATGATATGTGCAACCCTTAGAAATCAATTTCCTAGCCTTAAGCCAAGAAATAAACTGACCCTTAGGCATAGAATTCCCCCTTTCCACTCTAGAATGAGTTCATTTGGAAATTGAAACTTAACCACTCATGTTATACAATCAACAAAAGCATAGAATGAATGAAACTAATCCATACCAAGAATAACACCAAAATCCAAAATATCAATCTCTATGAGATCAACATAAGTAAATTTATGGGATAAGGAGACGGGACACTTTCAATAGACTCTCTTAGCCACTAAAGATTCAACTATATGAGTAGAGACAGAAAAAGGATCTTACAACACATCTAGAGAAACATCAAATCACATAGCCACATATGGTGTTATAAAAGACAAAGTAGCACCGGAATCAAGCAAAACATAAACATCAAGATGAAAGAATTTCAACATAGCGATAACCACATCGGGAGAACCCTCTTGATCATGTCAAGTTTGAAGTTCATAGAATCGGTTTTGCTTTGGATCACTTGAACTCGAACCACTAGGTAGAGCTTTCCTACAATCTTTTACCTTGTTGACTCAAGATGCACAATCTATCAAGCGGTGACCACTTTTGCCACAACCAAAATAATTATTAGTGTCCATCAAGCACTTTCTCGGATGACTCTTGCCACACTTTTGGCATGTGGGAATTAAAGAACCATTTCCAACACTATTTTCTCCGTGAGGCTTAGGGTTAGACACCCTTTTGTTATTGAACTTAGGGGGAGGAGCATTGAAGGAATCTTGACAAGAAAACCTTTGTCGGAACCTAGAATGACCATGTCCATTGGACTATGAATGTGAAAAGTCACCACCAGTGGTCTTTGCCCTCTTTGCCTCCCTAGACCTTTCCTTAACCTTCTTCTCTTCTAGTTTTTGAGTATGAATCATTAGACGAGAAATGTCCATTTTCTTAATAAGCATAGCAGTAAGACATTCCTTAACCACCATTTTGGATACTCCTAAAACAAACTTGTTCATCTTTGCCTACGATCGGAAACCATAGTAAGAGCATATCTAGACAATTGTGTAAACTTCAAGGCATACTCCCTCATACTCATATTACCTTGATGAAGGTTAATGAATTCATGTATCTTTGCATCCCTCGTCTCAAGGGGAAATAACCTATCAAGAAATGTAACCTTAAACTTCTCCCAATCAAGAGGATCTGCATCAACCGACCTCTCTTTCTTCCATTAATTGAACCAAACATGAGCAAAACCCATCAGTTGATAAGGGGCCAATTCAGTCTTTTCCACCAGTGTCACTCCTATGATCATCAAATACATATATAGCTCATCGATAAACTCTTGAGGATCTTCCTCGAATATAGAACCATGGAATTCTAGGGGATTTATCCTAGTGAAGTCTCTCACTCTAGTTATTATCGTACCTACACGTAGGTTCACGGAGACCACAGCCTCCCGCTTAGGCTGTCATAGCTTGAACCAACACTTGAAAAGCAGCTCGAAACTCCACATTAGTCACTTGTTTGGCCAAAGGGTCAGTTGGAAATTGAGGAGCTTCTTGTTCCACGTTCTTATTAACATTCTTTCTAATGTATGCTCTTCGAGGGGTCATATGCTAAAAAGCATCGGATAAGGATTAGGAGAGAGTCATATAGAGTTAAAATCTATCACATAAATTTAGAGTGATGAAAGAAGTGGAATTTCCTAAACATCTTGTAGCTTCTTATTCATAAATGTGGCGCACTTCACACTCAAGAACAAGACTCTACTTGACACGGCTCATGAGACATTCTACGACCTTTCTAAACTTTGTAATCTGAACACCAAGTTTGTCACGATCCAAAGTATAACCTAAGTGTAACATGGTGTATAGAACCCCGAGAGGGCCCTACACAAGCCACTTAGCATACATCATATAAGATAATAGAAATAAAGAATTCAAAAGATAGCATTTCATATTCCAAAAGATTTTGACAAAGAAAAAGTCTAACATAAATCTCAATATGCCATCTAAACATCATAGGAGTGGTTGGGACGTAACCCATACACCACATATATCATACAAAAACTAATAAGACATAAAGAAAGTAAAAGTGTCTTGATCCTCGGAATGTGAGGATTCACCAATCTCTTGAATCCAAACAAGAATCAAATAGTCACGAGAGTGAGCAGTATGAGTGTGAGACCCTAAATTAATGAGATAATGTAGACAAGTATGCACTAGCACATGGAATGTACTAAGTATGGAGCAATATGCATAAAATAGACATGGTAGTATGAATGACTAAAAACATTTAAGGCATGACCAATATTTAAACATTTAAAAGCTTAAAGGAGAAAATGACATGTAAATCATGAAATATGGTCAATACATTAAAATAAGAGACATAAGAAAAGGTTTGAAGAAATATAGTCATTTTTGGGATATTCTCTTTAACCAACAATAAGACCATGAGAGCTATATTATGGAATTCGATATATTCCTCATAAAGGGGATCCTACTTGTCAAGGTAGAATCGTACATATCATCTTTTGCTAAAGTGGGTCCACTAGCTAGGTTATTTAAGACAGCCCTACGAGGACACATAATTTGGGACTAGAGGTTACTACTAGAGACTACCATATTTGACCCTCTACCTCAAAGCCCTCTCAGTACTAAGTAAAAATCCCAACGGAATAGATAAAAGTTAATTATCAATGTAGCATATGAAAGGCAATGATCAATACCAATACATACTTTTTAGGTCAAAACAAAGAATAGATCCTCAAACACAATTCGACATTGATCAGAAAACCTTTCACCAATGTGAATCCATATGTGAGAAATACCTTTCACTATTATGATCATAATAGCATGTGTGAAAACCTTTCACAATAACGTTGATGCTTTCCTTTCAAAGCATCCCAAAATCATTTACAATAATTTCATAAAAACATGCATATCTTCATAAATTCATAATTTATAGTTCATAAGTTTCATCACCGGTACTTAACCAAAATCATGAATCATGTTTTGGTTCACATGAATTCAACCTACACTCATGTAATTAATTCAATCATGCATTTGAAGGTAGATATTGATAAATAAAATTATTATTTAAGAGAACCAATAAAGATTGAATTAAATCCTAACTTGATCAATTGAAATTAAATTGAAAAATTGGAAACCCTGGGGACCAATGGAGAAATAGACTCCATGGGTGAATGCCCACATCACTTGATACTCAAAGCCCACAAAGAATAGTTAATTTGAGACTTGAATTAATTCCTAGCTTCTTCTTCTTCTTCTTCTTCTTCTTCTTCTTCTTCCATAGGTTGAGAGAAAATTGGAGAGTAAATTTGGTTAGGTTTTGGGGAATTAGGAGAATGGGTATTTTGGTGGGTAATTTAAGACTTGAAAGCTTTGTATAGGGATTAAAGTAGAAGATAAAATGACATAGTATTGGTTCAAAACAATTAGGAAAAGACCTAATAGCCCCTTAAAAATAAATGTCAAACCCTTCTACGGTTTGGACCAACCGTCCTAATCAACTGTAGAAAAGTTCAGAAACAAAAATTTTTTGATCAACTTTGATGAGACCTATGTACATCCCCTAGAACTTTCAACGGTTCCTAGACACCAATCGTAGGAAACAAATTTTGGCCTTAAAATTTTACTAAGTCAGGGACCTACCTACGAAACCCATCTACCACTTGTAGATCATCTGACGGACAATACTGGTGAATTGTAGAAAGAGGTATTGGACTTGATTTTGAAAATATTTTTCTCCCTTTTCACAAGACTGGTCTACGAAGCATAGACTTGCCTCGTATACTTGAGCCTGATGCTGCAATTTAATGAAATCCTTTCCTTTTGGGAATCTGAGGTATTAACGACCCTATAAGCATATTGTCACGACCCAGGGGTACACCCTAGATGTAACACGGCATACTTGACCCCGGAAGGTCTCATACAAGCTCTTAGCATATCATAACATAAGATAAAAGAAATGATGCGGAATTTAAAACTTTTATCCATACAATCAAAGTCTTTTATAAAGGCAAGCGGAAGTCTAACTTTTCTCAATTAGTCCTCTAATAAAATCTTTGAATCAACAATAGGGTCACAGCCCTTTCAACATAATCCGAAAGTAAAATGACTAGAAAGAAACTACTAATGACTCATACATCCTCGAATCTTGAGGAATTACCACAACTACTCTCAAAGACTACTTGTGCAATGCATAGATGAAGTCACATACCCCCACCCACACTTCACAGAGCTTCTTGAGTAACCATAGTACATTACTCACATTCTTGTTCATAGTGGGAATAAGCCCTAACCGACATAAACCATGTGAGAAAATCATGGAACCCGGTGTCATGTCCCAAATCGAAAAGAGTTGGTCAACTTGCCTAAGGTAGAACTGGTAATAGTTTAGCTTAGGTGGATCCACTAGCTAATAACCTATGTGGGCACATAGTTATGGGATAAGGAGGTTGTTACTAGAAACTCGGCCTTACATAGGGAGAGCTTCCACCTCACAATATCCACTCGGTGCTAAGCATTAAATTCTCATGGAGTAGTTAATTCTCATTTAACAGTATTACATATGAAAGGGATGCCATTGGCCTACCGATTCAAGGTACATCATTAGAATAGCTCATAGAATCCTCATGAAAGGTATACCATTGGTCTACTGATTCAAGGTTCATAATTATAATAGTTCATTGACTCATCATGAAAGGGATACCATTGGTCTACCGATTCAACATAAAACCTAGAATACTTCATTAGTCATTCAGGAAAGGGATGACATTGGCATACCGATTCAAGGTTCATTAAGTCAAGATAACTTTTAGTTACATAAGAAAGGGATGCCATTAGCCTACCGATTCAAGGTATATCAATCAAGATCACTTTTATTCCCATATGAAAGGGATGCCATTAGCCTACCGAATAATTTAGGTGACGAAAGTCTTTCACATCCTATCATCATCATTCATTATAGTCATAATCACATTACTTTCAAAGTATTCACAAACATGTACATAAGCATGATCATACCTAATTCTCATAATTTGCCCTTCAAGGACCATAGATCACATTCAATAAACACACCTAGAATTACTACATTAGGCATGGATAATAACATGATTCAAGTAATCAATTCATAACATTCATAATTCAATAGCACTCTACAATCACCAATCAATACCCACACTTTAAGATCCAATTTGGGAAAATAGGGAAATTCATGGATTCTTGAATAATTCAACTTAAAATCATATAAAATCATCAATATATCCATAAAAAAAAACATGATTCAATAATTTAAAACGAATTTGAAAGGAATCCATGAGATTGAAGTCAAACCCTAACTTTTGGGTTTTCTAGTTTGAAATTGGGGGTTTTGGAGGGGCTCTATGGGTGAAGGCTACCCATAGATGAAAAGCCACCATACCTTAATGAAGAATCTTCACGAAATTGAGTGTAAAAGGACTCTAGTTCAAACCCTAGCTTGATTTTCTTCTACTTCTTCTTCCTTGGAGTTCTAGAGAAAAGATTTCGGGGGGAAGTTGGTTATGGACTTGGGGTCTTGGGATTTATGAGGTGTATGAGTTAGTTAATGACTTAAAAAATCTTATATAGGTCTATTAAAACAATATAAAATGACCCCACATTAAACTAACTTAACTAGTAATTTACCTAAAGACCCCTACACTTGGCCGAATTGAGGCAGCCTACAGGCATGACCCACGAACAAGCCCCACGGACCGTGGGTGGGTCTAGGGGGCGTGCTGCAGGTCCGTCGTTCATGGTCTGCAGATCCTCACCTTGGACCTTGAAGCACGACACCCAACCACGGGGAGTGGGTCCACCTACTGGGTGTAGGTTCCATCTATAGGTGGCCCCTTTTGGGCAGTTTCTTAGGGGCTGGTTTGGGTGCTCCTTAAGGACCCTTGGTTGGTCCTTGGGGAGTCGTACCTTGACGTTTAACCCCTAAAACCCTCATTTTCAGTATTGGGAGTTCTTTACGACTCTAATTATTTCGTTAGGCTCTAGTTTAGGATACTAGCTTTACATTAAGCTATAGTGTAGTCTACTAGTTTTCCGGAGTGTTATCATCCTCGAATGACTATCTAGACACCTTACGGAATTAAAGACTCAATACTAGCAGCCCATCATGCATGAAACATCTAAATAATGCACAATTCAAAGGAGGAAACATCAACTCTATCTCAACATACTCAATGCAACACAAGGAAGTAGGAACTACATCTAACAACCCATTATGCATAAAAACTTCAACATTTCTCAAATTCATCGGAGGAATTACCTTCTCCAACTCAAAGCACACTCAATACAATATCATGAAGCAAATTATGCAACTACTCTCAAAAGCATACTTAAAATATGTTTGACAATTCATCTCATGAAGCATATAGGCAACTCATACTAAATGCATAACAACATGAGGAACACATAAATCATGAAAACTCATTTTTTTTCTAAATATGAATTCCATCAAGAACATAAATCACACATGACTCCAAATCATGAAACAAGTCACAAGGAACTCTTTGTCTCAAGCTAGACTAGGAATAGAAGAAAGAAATAAGGATATTGAAACTCTCAACAATCTTGCTTTCTAAGCATACCATCTCCCCTTAGGAGTAAACCCCTACTAAGGCTAGCATCAAAGTATAACAAATAGCATAGGGATCTTAATAAACCATTTACATCTATAAGGAACTATCAACACACCGGTGCCTTCATCCGGAAAGGCTCCTTTGTCCTCTCTAGACCGGAGTGCATAGAAGCGACCATAATTTGGAGGAATGGGAAAAATATTACTAGGAGGAGCTTGCTTGGTCTCTCTTCCTTTTTCTGAGAGTGTATGGAAATTTTTCACTTGATGATCACTCTTTCTACAACCATAACAACCATCCATACCGGCTAGGCACTTCTCATGGTGCTTCTTTCCATATTTGGTGCAAGTAGGCTTAGGAAATGGAGACCCACTACCTTTCTCTTGGTTAAACCTAGGATTGTTTGAAGAATCTTGATCGTAATACCCTTGTTTAAACTTTTGTCGACCTTGCCCATCGGACTTAGCATTAGAGAAATTCCCATTATCGGTTCTAGCCCTTTTTACCTCCCTATTATTTCTCTTGAGTTTGGAATCCTCAATTTGTTGTGCATACACCATAAGCCTATAGATATTGATGTTATCATTGAACATTGCCATACGGCATTCTTCTTCAACTAAGTCGGACACACCCGTCACAAATCTACTCATCTCATCCCTCAGATCCGCCACCATAGATGGAGCATACTTGGATAGTTGGGTAAATTTCAAGGCATACTCTTGAAAACTCATGCTACCTTACCTAAGGTTAATGAATTCTTCCACCTTAGCTTCTCTCAACTCTCGGGGAAAGAACCTATCAATAAATGCTTTCTTAAACACCTCCCAATCTATGGGACCTGCTCCTACCAGCCTATTTCTCTTCCATTGAGTATACCAAACTTGAGCAACACCCTTCAATCGGTAAGCGCCTAATTCCTCTTTCTCTACCGAAGTCACCCCCATGGAATCAAGTATCTTATAAACCTCATCAGCAAATTCTTGAGGATCTTCTCCTACTTTGAAACCACGAAACTCGGGAGGGTTCATTCTAACAAAATCCCTTAATCTAGAAGCCGAGGAATTCCCATTAGGGTTCACATAAGTCCCAACATATCTATTAGCTTGGGCCGTCATAGCTTGGGCCTGAGTTTTCATGGCTTGATCCAACATTAGAAGAGCCAACCTAACCTCCACATCCGACATAGCCGGAAGATTAATCGGAGCTTGATTAACTTGAGGAGCTTGGTTCACTTGAGGAGCTTCTTCATTGACATTGTCACCCTTCATTATTCTTGTGTTATCCCTTTGTGTATTCATTTCCTTTAGACACAAGTGAAGGGTTATGAGAGTGACTTTATAGAGCTAAATGCTATGGAACGACTTAAGAGTAATGAAAGAAGTGTAGCTTCCTAACATCTTATAGCCTCTCATTCATAAATGTGGCGCGCTTCACACTCATGAACAAGACTCTACTAGACATGGCTTATGAGACATCATTCTAGAATCATTCTAAACCTTGTGCTCTGATTACCAAGTTTGTCACGACCCAGGGGTACACCCTAGATGTAACACGGCGTACTTGACCCCGAAAGGTCTCATCCAAGCCCTTAGCATATCATAATATAAGATAAAAGAAATGATGAGGAATATAAAACTTTTATCCATACAATCAAAGTCTTTTATAAAAGCAAGAGGAAGTCTAACTTGTCTCAATTAGCAATCTAATACAATCTTTGAATAAACAATAGGGTCACAGCCCTTTCAACATAATCCGAAGTAAAATTACTAGAAAGAAACTACTAATGACTCATACATCCTCGAATCTTGAGGACTCACCACAACTACTCTCAAAGCCTACTTGTGCAATGCATGGATGAAGTCACATACCCCACCCACACTTTATAGAGCTTCTTGAGTAACCATAGTACATAACTCACAGTCTTGTTCATAGTAAGACTAATCCCTAACCGACACAGACCATGTGAGCAAATCATGGAATCCGGTGTCATGTCCCACACCAAAAAGAGTTGGTGTACTTGCCTAAGGTAGAACCGGTAACATTTTAGCTTAGGTGGATCCACTAACTAATAAACTATATGGGCACATAGTTATGGGATAAGGAGGTTGTTACTAGAAACTCGGCCTTACATAGGGAGAGCTTCCACCTCAAAATATCCACTCGATTCTAATAATTAAATTCCCATGGAGTAGTCAATTCTGTTTTAACATTATTACACATGAAAGGGATATCATTGGCATATTTATTCAAGGTACATCATTAGAATAGCTCATAGAATCCTCATGAAAGGTATACCATTGGTCTACTGATTCAAGGTTCATAATTATAATAGTTCATTGACTCATCATGAAAGGGATACCATTGGTCTACCGATTCAACATAAAACCTAGAATACTTCATTAGTCATTCAGGAAAGGGATGACATTGGCATACCGATTCAAGGTTCATTAAGTCAAGATAACTTTTAGTTACATAAGAAAGGGATGCCATTAGCCTACCGATTCAAGGTATATCAATCAAGATCACTTTTATTCACATATGAAAGGGATGCCATTAGCCTATCGAATAATTTAGGTGACGAAAGTCTTTCACATCATGTCATCATCATTCATTATAGTCATAATCACATTACTTTCAAAGTACTCACAAGCATGTACATAAGCATCATGATCATCCTTATTCTCATAATTTACCCTTCAAGGACCATGGATCACACTCAATCAACACACCTAGAATTACTACATTAGGCATGGATAATAACATGATTCAAGTAATCAATTCAGAACATTCATAATTCTATAGCATTCTACAATCATCAATCATTACCCTTACTTTAAGATCCAATTTGGGAAAATAGGGAAATTCATGGATGCTTGAGTAATTCAACTTAAAACAAGATAAAATCATCAATATATCCATAAACAAACATTATTCAATCATTTAAAATTAATTTGAAAGGAATCCATGAGATTGAAGTCAAACCTTAACTTTTGAGTTTTCCAATTTTGAAATTGGGGATTATGGAGGGGCTCTATGGGTAAAGGCTACCCATAGATGAAAATCCACCATAACTTGATGAATAATCTTCAAGAAATTCTACTTCAAACCCTAGCCTGATCATCTTCTTCTTCTACCTTGGAATTCTAGAGAGAAGATTTTGGGGGAAAGTTGGTTATGGACTTGGGGTCTTGGGATTTATGAGGTGTATGAGTTAGTTAATGACTTAAAAAGTCTTATATAGGTCTATTAAAACAATATATAATGACCCCACATTAAACTAACTTAACTAGTAATTTACCTAAAGACCCCTACACTTGGCCGAATTGAGGAAGCCTACTGGCATGACCCACGACCAAGCCCCACGGACCATGGGTGGTTATACGGGGAGTGCTTCAAGTTCGTGCTTCATGGTCTTAAGCTCCTCACCTTGTCCCTTGACCCATAACACCCAACCACGGGGCGTGGGTCCACCTACTCGGCGTAGGTGACATTCGTTGGTGGCCCTTTTTGGGCAGTTTCTTAGGGTTGTTTTGGGTCCTCCTCAAGGACCCTTGGTTGGTCCTTGGGGAGTCGTACCTTTACGTTTAACCCCTAAAACCCTCATTTTAAGTATCGGGAGTTATTTACGACTCTAATTCTTTCGTTAGGCTCTAGTTTAGGCTACTAGTTCTACATTAGGCTCTAGTGTAGTCTACTAGTTTTTCGGAGTGTTACACTTATGAAGAATAGTTCGGATCTTAGATTAGAAATTTTTGTGTGTTAAAGTTTCGAACATAAGTGATAAGACTAGGAGACCAATATGCTTGAAAGGAAGAAAATAGGATGGTAGAAAACTAGATTATCGTAGATGGTGATGTTTGAAGAATAAGGTCATTTGTCTTATCTCTTTCGTTTCCTATACTGGCACGTCCTAGTTTATCATAAACCATGTTTGTCTATATTAGTATAGAAATGCATCATGCCTAAGACTGTGGTATTGCATGTGTGCATGAGAATTTTTTTTTTACGATGAGTGGTTCATTATGTATTTTGAATTCCCAAGTGTTACTATATTGTATGTGTGGGATCCTCTTTGTGAGTTTGCACATTAAGCTGAGTTAAAACAGTTGTCGTCGTTAATTAATTTTCATAAAAAAGGAATAGTCCGAATGATTTATAAGTAACCTAGATGGTTTTTGTGTCATATACTATGGCTTCTATGGGTTTTTTTTCAATGATGCCAAAAGGGAGAATTCATGGTAGTTATGAATATATGTGTGCATAGTTTAGCATCATCAAAAATAGAGAGATTGTTTAAGAAGTTATGTTTATTATTTTGATGAAATATAAATTGCTTGAGTGAGCAAGGTTCACTTAATGTGTTATCAAGTTCATATGCTTATAGGTGAACCAGGTCTCTCCATGTGCAAATAATCTTGAGCACGTCATTTATGAAAAATAAAAATACAGAGGATATTTTGTATTGTTTGTAGTCCAGTTTAATTGAGTTTGTTGAATTCTTCAACAACTAAAGTTTTTCTCATGTTTGATTGGCTTAAACATTTTGGAAAAAAAAATTCCAAATCAACTTAATTTTCTCAAATTTAAGAAAAAATTACTTACTTTAAAAAAGGAAAACAATTTCTAAAACTCTTTTCCAACCTCACACCTCAACTTTTCACCTTAAGTCAATTTTCAAGTTGTCACACCCCAAGGCTACCCCCTTGACGTAAACACGGGACCTAGGATCACGAGTGACACCAAGCTAACCCTGAGCTGGCATATCCTAAACAGAACTAAATATATCTATGAAATATAAACTAATGCGGAAGCTAAATCATGATATAACTAATAGTAGGGAATACCCAAAACTGGTCTAAATATATAAATATTGAATAAGAGTTTAATGATACTGAACAATAACTCAAATTCTAAAGCTGAATCTAAAATTATGTCTGAAAAAGCCTCTAACTAACTAGAGTTGTTGGGACATGCCCCCAACTAACTCTAGAAAAACTGAAATAAAAGACTAAATTGGAAAAACATGTCTATTGTCCTAGAAGTATGAGAAATCTCCACTGAAGTTGTTGAATGTAATCAGGAACCAATCTACGCGTTATATGAATCTGAGGACCTGAACCTACATCCTGAAAAGATGTAGCACAGAGTATACGTCAATACTTGGAAGGTACTGAGCATGCAGGATAGGATAAAATCTAAACAAACCATGTAAACTAAATAAAGCACACTGAAAATTGATATAATCTTAACATGATGGAAATACTGAAATATAATGAAATGAACTAAACTTAATGCAATGACCAAGTACATAACATGCTGAGACTGAATACTAAAGTATAACTGAAAACCTGGTCACATGCACTAGAGTCTGACTGTGGGAGCTACTAACCAACATAAAACAACGTGAGCTAAACGCGGAGTTTGATGTATATGCCCCATCGAGAGGACCAAATATACCGTGCTACGGGTGATATACCGTGAGCTTACGGTATTTTTTATACATTTCACTTCAGAGTGGTATGTGTCTAGGGCCATTTTGTATTGGAAATAATGTTTTATGTGTTATGTTTTCAAGAAATAGGCTTGGACGCGGTTGAGTGAGATGACAGCTGAAATTCTGCAGAAGTGGCCACCCACGGAGGGACCTACGGACCATAGTTCCTGTGACAATCCATCGATGGGTAGGCGTAGATAGGAGCATCATGGAATTCTAACCAAGTGTGGAACTATGAAGTGATCCACGGATCGTAGGTCGACCTACGAGTCATCCTTCATATCCGTCGAATGTTCAGAGAGTTGAAGTTCTAGTACCTGATGAAAATCCTAAGTGTGGAGCCATAGAAGAGGACCCATGGACCGTAGGCCAACCTACGGTCCATTCTGCACGTCCGTCATTGATGAACTGGGAGTTGAAGGTTCCAGCCTCTGCTGAAAAAGTCTAAGTGTTGACTAACGGAGGGGGCCTATGGACCGTAGGTCGACCCACGATCCATAGGTCGAGTCATCGATCAAAGCTGCGTTCTAGAAGTTTATTTCCTTATTTTTTTTCCTTTTTCTTTAGGACATGTTTTCCTAAATAGGGTATGTAAACCTCATTTTTGGGGGTTAGACATTATTGTTTACTTTTAGTTCTTGATATTTTCTTTGGGAATTAACTTGCAACTTTAGCAATTTGATTTTCGAATTTCTATTTATAATATTTTCACTTTATAATTTAATTGGAGATTTTTGGTTTCTTCTACTCTAAACGTAAGTTCATGAATTCTCTTTATCAAAACATGAATTGTGTCCTTTCAAGCATGAGTAGCTAAATCCACAACTAGGGTTGTGGGAACCATGAGCAATTAACAATGTATGAATAATAAGTAAGTAATTCTTGAATAGTGTATATGCATGTACTGGTAATTCTTTCACTTAGAAAGTCTTTTTAACGAGTGCACGCGTTAGAACTCGCCTTGTTGCTACTTGTCGGACCAAATGAGAAAAGAATTGTCAACAGAGATTTAGTGTGATACTATCTAATAGTCTAATGTCAATTGGTGTGAGAGTGAAAACTAAGTCATACATTGATGTGATGTCTAATTTGAGGTAAAGGTAAGGGTTAGTAAAGTAACACACGTAGCCGGACCAAGGTGCGGGGTGAAATTCCCTATTTGGAGGACCAATCATTTGGGGATACCTATCTTACCAACTTTGCATGTAGAACACTAGGAAATGATTACTATTATTAGGATTACTGCGTTAAGAGACTATGGGTAACACATACACCCTAGTTTATCTGTCTTATTGATAACTCAAAGTTTGAATCTTGCTCACTTGTTACTTAAACAATAATCAGTTATTTGATTCACAACCCCCCCCCCCCCCTTTATTTACTTGTCTCAGAAATAAGTTGACTAAACGGAAAAAATAGTGAGTTAAGTTTAAGTCTGAACCGTATTCTTAGTGGGATTGACCCTAACCTACAAGCTAGGTTCTTTATTTGACAACGATCGTTTATACTTCTTTAGGGAGCTGTAATTTGAGCGTATCAAATTTTGGTGCCGCAGCCAGGGAATAAGGCTTTTGGATTAAGTTTAACTACATTATTGAACTTTAGTCAATTATTTCCTAATTTTACTTTTTCTTTATCTTTTTGTTTTCTACAGGTTTCTACTCTAGTGTATACTAAGTACATAGAGTTGAGGCGAACCATTAACCCCATACGACCCCAAACTAAGCAATACTTTTAGAAGAATGGAAAAATCAAGGGGGCAATAATAATCCAGTCATAGAGGAGCATAAGGATGGAGTGAATAATGAGAATGCTCAGGTTCCTGGGGCTAATCTACTCGGAGATTCATTAGGGTACAGAATCCACCAGAGCCTAGGCTGCGTGATAATTATAGGGTCGACTTCAATACAGTTGAATCAGAAGGACCCATTGTTCTCCCTTCTCTACCTCCAGGGCATACATTTGTGGTGACCAGCAGTCTGATGCAAATGCTTACAGCAAGGGAGTTGTTTTTTGGTATGGCTTCGAAAGATCTGCATGGGCACATGGCCAAGTTAAGGAGCATCTGCAAGAGTTGTGTGGGACGACTGGAGTTGGATATGAACATCATATGGTTGAGAGTCTTCCTTCTATCATTGATCAGAGATGCTGCGGTGTGGTTTTCTAACCTTCTGTACAACTCGATTCATACATGGGACCAATTGCACAAGGTGTTCATGGAAAGTATTTTCCATTGTCGAAGAAGCTGAATCACAAGGACAAACTGAACAATTTTCTAGCACTACCTGGAGAGTCTATGAGCAGTTCATGGGATAGGTTCACTGCATTCATAAGAAGTGTTCTGAATCACCGTATTGATGATGAGTCACTGAAGGAGTACTTCTACAGAGGTCAGGATGACAATGGTAAGGATGTGATGGATACTATTGCTAGAGAATCATATGGTGAGGGCGTTTTTGAGGAGATCGCTGAGAAATTGGAGACGATTTCCCAGAATAATAAAGCATGGAGCACTAGAAAGTCAGACACTAGAAGAAGCACTTTTGCAGTTCAAGCTGCACCTAGTCAATTTGCCGATGACATTCATGATGAGATGGCTCAGATGAGGACAAAACTTGGGATGGTGTTGAAGCATGTGAGTGGAGGTGCAGAGAAGGTGAATGTGGTAAACTATTTAACTAGAACTTCACCACCACCAGTTGAGGAATTCTACTGTACCTATACAGCATTGTGACCGGTTGCTTCAGGCAACCAGACTCTTAATATCGGCCTTATTCGAGATGAGGCCAATGTAGCTGCACCTCGCAGGGAGCCACAGGTTGAGGTTCCACCATTGGGCGATGATCTGGTACCAGATGTGGAGCAGATGCAGGATGATGACACTGCCCCTCTAGCCACTACAGTAGATACCCAGGCTCTTCCGTCTCTGACCGCCAATCAGGCCCCTAGCTCTTCCAGAGCCACTCATTCATCTGGTTCCCTCGCTAGCCCTCTAACCCGATTATAGAAGCTAGAGGCACAGATCGCCACCCTACTTCAGCATGTGAGGCCATGGATGCAGCGGGCTATAGCAGAGTCCGAGGCGAGGGTTGAGAAGAGGATGGAGGAGATGATGGACCAGAAGGTCCAGGCCGTTCATCAGCGCATGGATGCCTTTAAGTTGCGAGTCCTGGAGAGGTGGGTCCCATCCATTGATGTGACCACCCTAAAGAAGGAGTTAGAGAGCCTCTGTGCGGATGTCGATGTACTTCACGCTCCCCTAGAGACTGAGCCAGAGTCTACCCCTACGGCACCGATTGATGATGTGGTGATTAGTGCCCTATTCAGCGATGACATGCTGCGACCAGATTCTTCCTGTGTTGTGATGTTTATCGAGACCAACGACACTAACCTACGATACGAGTGTCTATGATCGTCGATAATATAGTAACCCAACCAAGGGTTGGGGTCGTGTCCCAAGGGAGTGGTTTTGAGAATTAATAGGAAAAAAAAATTAGTTCTAATTAGTCATAGCTAAAGACATTAACAAGTAAAAACATAGTAAATCAAGGGGGTGACACAAAAGTGTCAATCAACAAATGGGGGTTTTGTCACAAGTGTAATAAAACCAACAAAATTTAAAGGGGAGATCAAGTATGGGGAGAAGTTCTTGAGGTGTGACCGTAATATAAATTGATATAAATTGCTTAGTACATGCTTTCGATAGGAAATTTGTAAGTTAATAGTGACTAGGCTAAGCTTTAGATGGAAATAAGTTCTCTCCGGGCAACTTACCCCATTTCAAATGGGTTCCTCTCCAACACCCATTTTCCGCATGAAGCCACCCTATGCCTTACCCCACTCACTATCTCGAGCTGAGTGTTAGGATATGGAACTAGGGCTCACCCTCTCGGGCTAGCCGAAAACACATGGGTGGTTTTGTATTTGCGACTACAAACCCATTAAATTAAACCACAACCACTAGGTGAAATCACCATTAAAATACATCTAACCTATCAGCAAACAAGACCCAACAATAATATCAACACATATTTGCTAAATCACACCCCAAGAATGGGGGTTTTAGCTAGACATAAACAAGAGATAGAAATTTATACCTAAATGAGCTTGCATTCAAATGGGTATGAAGATTTAAGTCTTGTTACAGGCCAAGAATGAATAATCCAAGAGACCCAACACCAAATCTAGAAGATGAAACCCTCATCTTCTTCAAGTCTCCAAAACCCTCTCAAACTTAGAGCAAAAATAACAAAAAGTACTATACTATATGAAAGTTATAATAATTGTTCGACTCCTCTAAAATTAATAAAGAGTTTAGTATTTATAACCTTCAGAAAATAGTACTGGCGGTTCGCTCGGTGAGGTTAGTCGCGAACGCCGAATGACTTGGTGAGTCGCCCTACTTCTAGTTCATCGTCGTTTGTGCTTTGCCTTCAGCATCTACGCAAATTTGGATCATTGTGCGGTACACCCCTGCTTCGCAGAACTGATCGGTGAACCGCCAGCTGCTCCTTTCATCGCCTTTTTTATCCTTCTCCTTCAGGGCTTGGCATACTGGAACAAAGGGCGGAGTGCGTCCCTTCGGCGAATCGCCAAACATTCTTGGCGATGCTCAGGCTTCAACTTCTTCGTTCTTTTCAGCCCTTTTATTCCTTTTTGCGCCTAAGTGTCCATGCTTCCACTAAAACTTCAAATACCTGAAACTTAAGTGTTTTTATAAGATATTGAGATAAAATAAGCATTCGAGGACACAATTTATATTAAAATATAACCCTAGGTGAGTACCATTTGTGGACTCATCAACACCCCCAACTTAAATTTTTGCTTGTCCTCAAGGAAACTCAAGTTCAGCCGTTCAAAAAGGTGTCTCAAATAGTGCTACACAAGACTAAATCATGAATAAACACAACAAGACTCAAATTACTCATGCAAAGATCAATTGTGCACTGAAAGATTCAAATTGTGACACACCATTACCAAAGATTCTCATGCTCGCAATATTTGCTACTTATGCCAATTCAAGCTCAACAAAAAGTATCTAAATGCCCTCACATAAAGAATAATTCCATATTCACACAGAGGTTAATCAATTCAAGATCAGGAATCAGATGCAACGCTCACACTCAAAAAGAGGAACACAATGCATGTTTTCACCCATAGGCTTGCCCTTATTTTCCAATCGATCTTCGGTTCGGCTCACTCAAGATCAAAAATGTCTTTCTAAGGCTTCTAATGGGGATGAGTCCAAAGGTATGGTCATTTAGGCTCAGTGACTTTTTCCTCGTAAGATGTGGTATTCTTAAGGCATCCCCTTCTTTTTCTTCATCAATTCATTTCTAGTGCTTCTAAGTCATCTTTTTATTCACCACCATGAATTGCCTTAAAACCTTATTTCTTTTGTACTTTATTCCATAGATTTTTTTTTGGAGGGTTTCCATTGTTCTACAACACCATGGGTTAAGGGGGACTTTTCTTGCACTTCTTGACTTCTCCTTTTCCATTTCATCACACCCCCAACTTAGGGTTTTTGCCTAAGCTGGCTATTCGCTAAACCACAAATCAAAAGGATTATACGTAGTGGGTCAAGTAAGGTCTAGGGTTCATCAAGGTTCTTCCAAAGCAAGGTAAGGCTCAAAGGGTGTTCAAGAGAGTTTCACACTCTCATGGGTAGGCCACAAAAGAGGTATATGTCAAATTTTTCTCACACTTTTCAAAAGTTGCCTAAGATAATTTCAAGAGCACACCTTACTAAATCAATCAGACTAACAAGGAATATTCTAAGTTTATTCATGCAAGATTCAAAGTAAGCTCATCACACAAGGCATCGACACTTAAGTCAAACAATACCACACACTTTCGCTAGTGTGCAACGGTCATTACAAAAGAATCAATTCGATAAATGGCTAATCATAACGAGATGCAAAGAGTTCACATATTGTCTATGCAACTTCATTTGTCCTCATTGTAGCCCTACATTCATGTTCGTTCAATTGTAAGCACTATTTAAGTCATCGGTATTGATCGAAACCGAGACTCAAATTTTGGCAAAAGAACAGCCACATTCAACACATGAGAGGTGGCAGAAATGTGTGAAAAATTCAAAAAAAATCGGAAGGGTCAAAATCATTTTGCAATTAGAAATAAGCGGAGCCACAAGCTCAAACATCCATAGAAAGCAGTATTAACACAATTTAAAAGCAGAACAACCCAAATATATACGAAAAATACGAACATCAAATAGCACACAAAAGGTGGGCCTCACCCCACCACAATTAAAAGGTATTTATCCTTAAATGCAAATAAAATTATCCAAGATTTTAAAGATAACGAAGGACAGAGATGGAGGTAAAGAGGGGATCTTAGCTAATCGATCGCTCCATTTGTCTGGGCCTCAGTGCCCAGAGTGACTTCCAGAACGACCAGCTTCGTTGGATCCAGCAACAGGAGTCTTTGCCAAGGAAGCCTGCGCAGTAGCATCTATCATTATTTCTTCAATTTCGCCTATGTCGTCCATTGCAGCTTCTCAAACATCTCTTCGTCAGTTTCTACTTCTGATTCAGGGTCGGCTATCTACTTCACTCTATCCCCATATCCAGTGGTTGTCTGAGGCATCTCAGGCATGTATGGGATCTCCACTGTTCCAAAAAACCATGGACACATCGATGGACTTCAGGTGGTCTACGTCTTTTCACAATTCAACAATGGTAGATTTTAAAGTCATCACCTCCTCTGTGGACCCTTGGTTGTGCTCACACACCGCTATCCTAGCTACTAAGGCATCAATGGTAGTGCTCAGAGGTGTCACAGCATCAGTTAGCGCAAACTGTATCATGCTTAGACCAAAGGCCTCTAGGCAAGCAGCTCGGGCCAGCTGTCCCATTCAGAGTAGGGACGCCCGTGTGATTAGAAATTAGGAAACAGCAGCAACAGTGGTGGTTCTTGGTGATCGTGCAGTAGCAGAAGAATCTGGAGAATCAGTAGGAGTAACGGTGGCAATGGATATACTTGAAGGCCCAGGGGCCGGAGTAGGCAGAGGTGCCTGCAGGCGATGATTTTATTTTACTAACTCCACCAATGCCGCCTTTTTCTTTTCTTCCTGATCCTTAAGGTACTCTACTTCGATCCTCCGAATATCAGTATAGGCTGTGGGCATCACTTCTACATCCTTCTTGGCATCTCGAGGCATTGGGCTCATTTGCATAATTTTGTGATCAAGACTGGAAATGGAAGTGAGGTTCGGCTCTGTCTTGCACGCATGAGTATCTCTGACGTAATTATTGTACCCAAGTTTATCTAAGTCTCATTTATGCCGCAATCCAGGCAAGCTGCCTTAGCAAGGTGAAGGACCGACTCATTTTGGGATGGCATAATTATGTTGCTGATAAAACTGAACCAGAACCTTGCGGCTTTGTTTAGTTCTGTATTTTCAATTGGAACTCCTTCTGCCGCCCATTTTGGAGTTTCATTTGAAATTAGTTGGGCGAACCACTCTTTTATCTCATCCAACTTCTTTGTTCTGATCAGGTACTGGCAGTGATCCCTAATATTTGTGGGCATGCCCAAGATTGCGTTGATTTCCTCATTATCACACTTCACCCTCCTACCTTTGACAACCACATAACTAACTTCTTTGAAGGCTGCTGCTACTTGCTTTTGTTGGGGTATTAGTGCACTGTAGAACTCTCTTACCCAGCTTGGAATATAAGGGCCACGGGGTTTGGTGAAGATTTGGAACTTGTTGTATCTTAGACACTCCATTATCTCTGGGTATCTGTCTATAACCCTGTTTATGGCCTGACGCTTTTCCTCCAGAATTGTCCTCTACCCCTCAGCCTTTACTCGATTCGTTAATTTAGGCCGAAGACTTTGTACTGGAGGTGCTAATACTATTGCCTGCTCTGGAACTTGAGGTGTAGTAGTAGTAGGCTGGGGAATCCTGTCCCTTAATAAATCGTTCAGCTTCTTTATTCGCTGCTCAGCCCTCTGTGCGATTAGCAGATCTTCCTCATCAGAACCCACACCTTTGCTTTTAAATTGGTTGAGGTCATTTCTATAAAAGCCATTACTGTCAGTGCTTGAATGTGATAATTCAAGGGTCTTGTGTTTGCCTTTCCCTTTTTCGCCAGTTGTGGAAAGTTTAGCAACTTTGCTTCTGAATGCATCTGCATCCTCGTTGATTATAATCCCTTTTGTTTTACCTTGGAGTGGCTTGCTTCTTCCTGTAGCTTTAGATCTAGCCATTTCTGCAAAGAATTTGGAAGGAGTTAAAACAACTAACTCAAATTCAGAGGAACGCAATTGCAGAAAATTTCGCCGAATAGTTCGACGACTCGCCGACTACTTTTGGCAATCAAGATTTCAGGCCTAAAGTTACAGAACACTGATTACAAGTAGCATAAAATTAAAGGCGAGATGGGGTCAAAGGGTGAACCGCCGAGTGATTCGGCGAGCTCGCCTCAGCACGCTGAATAGTCTAAACTTATCAAAAAGGCACAGCACACGACATAGGATAACATTACTTGCAATGGGAGTATAAATATCACAATTAAATGCAGGATTGGAGGGCTAACCTTTTTAGGTAGACTAAGTCAAGACTATGATGATAGGCAGCAGGTTAGTACATATCCAAGCACTACTAAAGCAGCTAGAATACTTACGAGGTGCAAAAATTCTAAAAATACCAAGTAGGTGAGATTTTGCAACAATCGAGAGTGAGAGAATATGAAAAAGGTTGAAAGCCAAAGCCCGTGGCTTTATGATAACCATCCAGATCTCACCCATTCAGCGACATTAGTTGTATTTGCTTCGCTACTCGGTGATCCGCTGAGTGTTTTACTATCTCGCCGAGTTTTACAGGACCCTCAGTCGAAGTGAGGATCCAAACGGCGGTCTTTGTAGTTGTCGCTATTTAGTCGGCGATTCACCAATTGGACTTGTGTAATTCATCCTGTACTTATCACAATCTTTTCATGCCCAATCCTACAAAATCAAAACACCTTTATTTCAAAAATAACAAAATTAAAGTAGTTAAGGGTTTTGGGTTGCCTCCCAAACAGCGCCTTAGTTAACATCGTGGGACGACACGGGTTAACACCAAAGTTTCACTTTTGGGGTTGGCCAAAATATCGTTTGGCAACCCCTTGCCTTGTGCCTGATGGAGTTGAGGCATTACATGACCCAAGAGAGTTTCAACTAGCTGGATAGCTCTAGAGTGAGAACCGCTCATCTGGTTTAACACTTCTACATTTTCCCTAATCTCATCTAGCACTCTATCTTGCTCAGTTAGATTTTGGAGAATGATTACTAACATATCCTTAATACATTTATTTTCAATGTCTATAGATCTTCCCTGCTCGGTAGGTGGCATGCATTTTCTCTTCTCTTTAGACATTACCTCCAGTTCCTCGACCCCTTGGGTCAAGTTATCTATCTGACCTAACAGAATGATCAATTGCTGGTCCTTCTCAGTATCCTTGTTGGTTTTAGCCTCAAGGTCAAGAAGTTTTACTGCGGTCTCATAGGAGTATCTCTTAAGGCCTACTAGGATAAGTTGACCGATTAATCCTCTGTTCCTGGGATTTAGACTCCGATAGAAGCATTCTAGTAGAACTAGATCGGGGATCTCATGAGTTGGGCATTGCATTAATAGTGTTTTAAACCTTAGCCACAAATCATGAAAAAGTTCTCCTTCTAGATGCTTGAAAGTCAAGATGTGATCCCTGAACCTCATTACTTCTACTGGGAGGTGCTCCATTGGTTCACCATCTCCGTCATGTATACTCATTATCCTGTCTTAACACATAAACAAGCTGGACAAAACTAAAAATTAGGTAAATAGACAACAACTAAGAACAACAAAAAATTTACTAATCTGAAAATTCTCAAATAACACCACTACCCGGCAGCGGTGCCATTTTGATGATTATCGTGACCAATGACACTAACCTACGGTACGAGTGTCTACGATCGTCGATAATATAGTAACCAAACCAAGGGTTGCGGCCATGTCCCAAGGGAGTGGTTTTGGGAATTAATAGAAAAATAAAATTTAGTTCTAATTAGTCATAGCTAAAGACATTAACGAGTAAAAACATAGTAAATCAAGGGGGTGACCCAAAAGAGTCAATTAACAAATGGGGGTTTTGTCACAAGTGTATTAAAAACAACAAAATTTAAAGGGGAGATCAAGTATGGGGAGAAGTTTTTGGGGTGTGACCACAATATAAATTGATATAAATCGCTTAGTACATGCTTTCGATAGGAAATTTGTAAGTTAATAGTGACTAGGCTAAGCTTTAGATGGAAATAAGTTCCCTCTCGGATAACTTACCCCGTTTCAAATGGGTTCCTCTCAAACACCCATTTGCCACATGAAGGCCAGCCTACGCCTTACCCCACTCACTCTCTCGAGCTGAGTGTTAGGTTATGGGACTACTCACCCTCTCGGAATGAACCTCATGTTGACTCACTCTTTAGGCCATCAATCTAGCGGTCTTTGTTTCTCGACCTCTCTCTCGAGTAAGCCGAAAACACATGGTGGTTTTGTATTTGCAACTACAAACCCATTAAATTAAACCACAATCACTTGGTGAAATCACCATTAAAATACACCCAACCTATTAGAAAACAAGACCTAACAATAATATCAACACATATTTGCTAAATCACACCCCCAAGAATGGGGGTTTTAGCTAGATATGAACAAGAGATAGAAATTTATGCCTAAATGAGCTTGCATTCAAATGGGTATGAAGATTTAAGTCTTGTTACAGGACAAGAATGAAGAATCCAAGAGACCCAACTCCAAATCTTGAAGATGAAACCCTCTTCTTCTTTGAGTCTCCAAATCCCTCTCAAACTTAGAGCAAAAATATCAAAAAGTACTATTCTATATGAAATTTATAATAATTGTTTGACTCCCTTTAAATTAATAAAGAGTTTAGTATTTATAGACTTCAGAAAATAGTGCTAGCGGATCTCTCGGCGAGGTTAGTCGCGAACACCAAATGACTCGGTAATTCGTCCTTCTTCTAGTTCATCATCATTTTTTATTTTCCTTAAGCATCTATGCAAATATGGATCATTGTGCAATATACCTCTGCTTCGCGGAACTGATTGACGAACCGCCGGCTACTCCTTTCATCGCCTTTTTTATCCTTCTCCTTCAGGGCTTGGCGTACTGGAACAAAGGATGAAGTGCGTCCCTTCGGTGAATTGCCAAGCATGCTTGGCGATGCTCAGGCTTCAGCTTCTTCGTTCTTTTCAGCCTTTTTGTTCTTTTTTGCGCCTAAGTGTTCATGCTTCCACTAAAACTTCAAATACCTGAAACTTAAGTGTTTTTTTCAGAGATTGATATAAAATAAGCATTCGAGGACACAATTTATATTAAAATATAATCCTAGATGAGTTCAATTTGTCGAATCATCATGCTACTGGGAAGCGCCTCCGTTCTGCTCGTACTTCTGATTATACTGAGGATGAGAGGTTGAGGAAGAACGAGCGCCAGCAGATTGAGGTGGCTCGGAAGGCATCCATAGTTGATGAGGAGCTTCGACAGCAGCGGGCCAGGGAGATAGGGGTTGGCCCATCTAGCGGTATGAGTACTACTAACGGTGTTGTGAGAGTTGATGAGAGCACTACTGAGAGTGATGGGATAGTAGATGGGAGCGCTACTAATGGTGTTCCAAGTGTTGATCCAGCGAGCTCCGGGAAACCGGACCCACCCGCTTCTTGAGTGGTCTTCAGTGAATAAGCGCCACAGGTTTGCTTCACCCGATCCTTGACTTAATTATTTTTTGTGCATTAGGAACAATCACACTTTATTTTGTTGGTGGTGGGGTAAATAGATTGTGAGTGATAGGGTGAAGTCTGAATAACCCAACTCATAATCCTCTCTTAGGGTTTTCTTGCCTATGTTCTTTTCCCCTAAGAGACTGTTTAATTTTTGTTGAACCGGCATGTGTAGGAGTAAGTAGAAAAATGAAAGCATGATGGCATAAAAAGCATGAGAAAAATAATTCGTGTCCAAAAAAATTGAAATGTGCTAGGTTGATAGACTTGATGAGTTGAATGTGTTGGATAGGTGTGACATGATAAGGAACCAATTTGACCTCATGACTTAAGCTAAAACTTGAACTGGGTAATCTGATAATCTGATAATGAAACAATGTGCCAAGAGTGTGTGAGAAAAGTTGAATGTTTAGACAGTATGCACCAATCTATAACTTGCCCCATAGGTCCTGCTAAGATAATCTAGGCTAGAAGTTGGGAAGTGATTATAGGTCTTTGTTCAAATTAAATCCACTAAAGCCTAAAATTATCCAACCAAATGAAATCAATTCTCCCTTTGATCCAAATATTTGAGCCTAAGATAGACCATTTCTTTCAATTCACCTAACTCACCTTCCCTAAAATAATTGTTTTGGCCCCGATCCCTCTTTGGACATGTTCACCTTGACTTATGCCAAAAGCCTAAGTTGAGGGTAGTAATGGAAAAAGTTACCTTGATCTTGGCCTTGGTCCGACATCGGATATTGTTCACCTAAACTAATGCAAAGTCCATAAGTTGAGGGTGGCTATGAAAGAGAAAACCGAAAGAGAAAAAATGGGTATGAAAAGAGTTTTGTGTTGAAGAGAGAGAAAGAAAAAAAATAGAAGAGGATGTGAATTTGTGCAAAAAGAAGCAAAAAGATGATAAACAAAAGTGCTGAAAAATATTAAGAAAAATAAAGTGAAAGAAAAAGAAGAAAGCGCAAAAATAATAGTCGCAAAGTCAAAAGTCATATCTGTGTTGAAAAGAATCAAGGGAAAGAAAGTAAAATTATAGGATGTCAAAAATAGGTTGAGAAAAGGGGTAAAAAGCCAATGTAATGTCAAGTAGGACAGAAAGTCACTAAAAAGTACCCAAATGTACCACACCTAACCCTGAGCCTACATTACAAGCTAAGAAAGTCCTATAGTGATCCTAGCAACTAGTTTGGAGAGTCTAAGCAGTGAAAATAAGGGCAAGCCTATGGTATTGAGCACTAACTGTACTTGAAGTCACTTTTGAGTGTGATTGTTGAATGAATCCTAACTCAAAATTCTTATCTACTGTGTAAAAAGAATTTCGTTTGAAGTGAGGGCACTAGTTACATTGTTGGAAAATTGATACCTTGGTGATTGTGAATGGTATATGGTGTGGTGTATGTTGGTCGATCTATGTCATGTTTTGATCCATATGAGTTGGCTTGTTGAGTCTAAGAGAAAAGATTTGCACTAAAAAATGGAATGAATTGAAATGGCCATGTGATTGCTTAAATTTCTATGTCTGCTTCTACACAAGTGTCGTTTAGAGTGTTAGTGTGTCGATTGAGGACAAACAACAAGTTTAAGTTGAGGGTGTTGATATAACGTGAGTTTACGGTATTTTTGATACATTTCACTTAAGAGTTGTGTGTGTCTAGGGCCATTTTGAATTGGAAACAATGTTTTATGTGCTACGTTTGCAGGAAATAGGCTTTGACGCGGTTAGTGAGATGACAGCTGAAATTTTGCAGAAGTGGCCACCCACGAAAGGACCTACGGACCTTAGGTCCTGTGACAGTCCGTTGATTGGTAGGCGTAGATAGGAGCATCAGGGAATTCTCACCAAGTATGGAACTACGAAGTGATCCACGGGCCGCCTGCACATCCGTTGAATGTGTTCAGAGATTTGAAATTCATGAAAATCCTAAGTGTGGAGCCACGAAAGAGGACCCATGGACCGTAGGCCAACCTACGGTCTATCATGCACGTCCGTCATTAATGAATTGGGGGTTGATGGTTCCAACCTCTTCTGAAAATGTTTAAGTGTTGACCAACGGAGGGGACCTACGGACCATAGGTCGACCCATGGTCCATAGGTGTCACGACCCGAGACTACCCCGTAGATGTGACATGGCGTACTTGACCCCGAAGGGGTCTCATACAATCCCTTAGCATACATCATTGCATATGTCATAGAATAAAAGCGGAAAATTTAAAACTTTTTCTTCATTAATCGAAGTAATTTCTATAAAGTCAAAAAGAGTCTAAACAATGTCTCATTGGCCATCTAATACAATAGAATACCTAACATATAGGGATACAACCCTTACATAGTTCTAAAATGAACTATAAGGAAACTACCAAGGCATCTACTAAGTAAGATGTTTATCCCCGAACTTGAGGACTCATCAACTTGCTTGGAGGATCACTAATTCCCAAGCTTGAACCAATAGATCCCATCTGCATGAACCAACCCCCTACATTAGTAGAAAACATAGATATATGGGTTAGCACAAAAATGTACTAAGTATGGTAGCTATGCATAAAATCATTAAATATGCTTGAAAAGGGACATTTCATTTGAAATCATGCTTTATGCCACTTTTGAACATCATCTTTGAAATAGTTGGAGAATGCAACCAATAAGGCAACTCACATACATTTCATTATAACCTGAGAGATATCATTATAACAACAAGCATAGTCTCCAATATCAATATAATACACATCCCAATCTTCACAATACATAACCTCCAACTATACAAGAATACCCGGTTAAATACCAAGACCATCACATCATGAAGTAATCATCACATAAGCAACCTCTAAAACACACTTGTGCAATGTATGGTAACTAACATGTATTTATAATGTAAAACACCAATCAAATATCGCATTCACATAAACCTTCATATCATAATGGAAACATCACCTTAGCAACCCTAAAATCATACTTGTGCAATATATAGTTGGCATCCCATAATACCAACTATACTAAGTATCCATTTAGAATCACCTTGGTGACACATATCAACTTTAGACCTCATCATAATCCATAATCATACATAAGGAATAATCATACTCATTACATATACATAAGGAGATTCATACCATAACAATCCAATCAACATATATATATATATATATATATATATATCATATCTTCATGTCTTACCATAGCATAATGAACCAACCCACAATCTCTTTCAAAGCTTACTTGTGCAATATAAAAGTGAAGTCCCATACCCTCACTCATACTAAGTAAACTTATCAAGAAATCACAAGTATAGTTCAAATCATATTCATTATCTTATTACATAGGGAATATTAGCCATAACCGACATGGTCCATGTGAGCTTACATGGAATCAGGTGTCACATAATCCCACACCGAAAGAAGGCATTCTACTTGCCGAAGGTAGAACTAAACATATTTAGCATCTAAGTGGATCCACTAGCTCAGTCCTATATTTGGCACATAGTTATGGGATAGGGAGATTGCTACTAGAAACCCAACCTATTGCATTAGCGCAGAAGCTTCCATCTCATGAGTTTACTATAGATGACCCAACCTATTGCATTAGCGGAGGGGCCTTTTCCTCATTGTCCATATCCACTCGGTACTAGGAATCATTTCCCAATTATACATAATTAGTATGGAATTGTATCTATATGTGTGAAGTTATATTTTACTCTTCGTTCAATACAATTCACTAAATAGCTCATAGATTCATTTAAGTGAGAACTACCTTTCACCTTAGAATCATTAACATGTGAGTAAACCTTTCACGTGATACATATAGTATTTTATGAGAATAACCTTTCATTCAACACAACAATGATACTCTAGTCATAGCACATCATATCGTACATAGTCATATCTTATCATCATGGTCATGTACAACTCATGCATAATAGTATGTAAAGGTGCATATGAGAACTAGCTTTTCAATCGACACCATACATACATCATATTCATATATATGCATGGAGTGTGTGTGTGCGCGCATAATTGTCCTGACAATGGCACAACAACAAAAACATTATCATCATAGATACTTCCCTTCTCAATTGAGTCACAACATGTACATAATATCCCAACTAATGCACGATTCACATATATTGCATTTAAGGATCTTAGACCATGTAAAGCAACATATCTAATATTCATTACCATACACGTGGATACATTCATCATAGCAACACCACCATGATCATAACATAACATTCGTATTCATATCGTATCATACTTAGTCATATCTAGGGTTGTAGGGGGGAGGGACCTTATCTCAACACTACAATACACATGGAAAGTAAGCACCTCCACCATAAGTGGATCAACAATTAATAATTAGAATACTTCACAAGTAAACACCCCCACCATAAGTGGATCAATCCATTCATATATAATAACTTCACATAACATACCTTCATAGATTCCCTTCAAGGCCAAGAGTTGAGATCAAGTCGAATATCTTAGATTTGGCACAATAGATAGAAGAAAATCATAATCCAGCAACATAACCAATATGATCATTTTCAAGGTAATTCATATCTACAAGATTCTATCATATTCCATTCATGTCTAGGTGATCTAAACTAAGGCCATTCATCAACCCTAGAAGATCACATCTAACCCCTCAATTTGCCTCTTTAATGATATAACCCTAGACCAAGTCAATTTCATCTTAGATTCATAAGGTAATCAAGAATACATGTAAAACTATACTTAGATCATGTAATTACATCATAAACAACTCTAATTCAATTAAAATTGAATCAACTTCTAACAACATTCATTGAGTAGAGAAAAGCCATAGCTAGGGTTGTGGGAAAACTCATGGATTCTTTAGATTTGAAGTTAAAACCATCTAAAATCAGTAGTATTACCAATAATAAATATAGTTCAATATTTAAGAACAACTTAGAAAGGAATCCATGGGGTTGAGTTGAAACCCTAGCTTTTGAAGATTTCTAGAATTGAATTAAAAGCTTTTGAGAGGGCTCCTTGGGTGATAGCTACCCATGGATGAAAACCACCATACCTTAGGTGTAGAAACCCACAAAAATCCTAAGAGAAAGCCTCAATCTTCAAGCCCCTAGGTTGGTTTCCTCATTGGTCTTCAAGGGAGTTCTAGAGAGATGATTTTTGGGAGAGAAAGGGAATTGGATTTTGATTGGGGGGTCTTGACTTGTGGTGAGTTTATGACATAATTTAGGGACTTATTCAACCTATATAAGTCATTTAATTAACTCCCTAGGCCCTTAATTAATTATCTAACTTAATTCCCAAACCCCCAACTTAAAGCTAAAAGTCACAAAACTGGCAGCATCTATGGACCCCAACCTACGGACCGTCATTTGATCTACCGTCCGTAGTTTGGGTCCGTCGATTGGACCTGGGACTGACACTGCTTCACTATTTCGGCCATAACTCTTTACCCCGAGATCGGAATTGGGCAAACTCGGTGGCATTGGAAATAGGACTCAGAGACCTTTAATTGGATAGGTAATAGAAAACCTAATTCGTTTTGAGCTATGAGATATGACCATTTAAAGTTGACCCTCACTCCTAACTAAAACTGAAAACTGGCAGCACCTACGGATCGTAGGTGGAGTTACGGACCGTTCTATCCCTCCGTCGTTTGGTACTGAGGCTTGGCCATGGGAGCTAAGGCACCCTAGACTAAGTCCTCACCTACGGAGCTTGACCTATGGGGCGTCAGTTGACTTACGGGGCGTCACTTATGCCTCTTTAAGTCAACCTGTTTTTGACAGCTTTTGGTCAATGTTGGGGTCCTCCTCAAGGACCCCTACGGTGGTCCTTGGGGGGTCGTACCCATACGTTTAACCCCTAAACATAGTTTTCAACAATTGGGAGTCACTTCTACAGTTTTTCACCCTCAAACAACACTCCAAACTTCAATGACAAGACCCTTACAACTCATAGTTCCAATGACTAGTTTCCGGACGTTATAGTCGTTTCTTAACGTTTGACTTCTAAAATCACCAAACTAACTTCAGAAGCCATTTTCCATCATTTAAACAAGTTTCCAACTATAAACTAACATGTGAGGATCTAGTTCAACCTACTAGATTTAGTCAGGCCCTAGCTAGGTCTTACTAGGTTTTACGGGGTGTTACAATATCCCCTTCTTGGGAATATTCGTTCCCGAATGACACTTAAAACATCTTAATGAATCAAAGACTCATAACCAGCAGCCCAACAAGCATATAATCATCAAAGTGATGTACAATCTCAAAGACACCACACACAATGAGCATCATTTCAAGAAGGAGGAATTTTAACTCCAATACAACATAGTCAATGCAAATATAAGGAAGTAGGAATCTACATCTATCATTCCATATGCATGACATTATCATGTTTAGTTATGTTCAAGGAGGAACTACCTTCTCCTAGTCATAACATGCTCATATGCAAGTTCCCATTTTCAATAACATTCATTTAAAGAGGAATTTCTTAATTTCGATCTAAAACATGCTCATAAGTAATCTTATATATAGTCTCAAGTCGTGTCATGTGTATTTAGAGTTCACGTAGCTTCTTATCATAATAACACCACCCCCCATAACCCTTCAACAAGTCCACTTGAGATGCACTTATGAAGTCCCATACCCCCACATGTGCAAAGCAACTCATCAAAGAGTCATGAGTGTAGTTCCATTTACATACCACATACAGTGCACAACTTAGGAGAGAATTTCCATCTCAAACATACTTCATACATCATGAGAAAATAGGAACTACCTCTACAAACTCATTATGCATATAGCTTAGACATATTTCATTTCATTGGAGGAATTTCCTTCTACAACTTAAATCATGCTTATCATATCATCTTAAGCCAACTATGCAATTACTTCTTAAAAGCACATTTAAACCATTCACCTCATGAATCACATAGGCTACATACTGTTATTTGCCCATCAACATGAGGAACATGAGACATGAAAACTCATTTTGTCTTAAAACATGAATCTTCAAGAAAATGCACATCGTTTGGAAATCATGAGATCATATAAATCACACTTGACTCCTAAACATAACATATGCCCAACTAGGAACTCTTTGTCTCACGCTAGAATAGGAATGAAAGAAAGAGATGAGGATGTCGGGATTTCAACTAGTCATGCTTTCTAAGCACACCATCCCCTCCTTAGGAGGAAGCCCTCACTACAACCCTCAAGAAAACTTCTTTCAAGCACTCCTCAAGACATAACCAAACTCACATTTTTCCATCCTTGCAAAAGTCTATGGTCCTCAACATCTAGAAATACCATCCTCACATGACACAACAAGTACTAGTTCTTTAAAAAGGAAGCATTTGTACTAGCTTGCCATCTTACTCAAAAGGTGATAACTAATACACATTCAAGAGTCCCATATTCTTCTAACCATCCGGGCCCTATCAAAAATAAAAACACACCATGTATGCAACCCATCGATACAAAGAGTCACATCAAGGTCTAACATGTCAAGTTCCACCAAGTCATCAAGAGTATTTCTAGGGAACAAGGTAAAGGGATATCTTCCATAAACCCTCTTTACTAATTTCAAACCATTAACCGGGGTAAAATCCGAAAAAGGTTCTATTAACTCATCCGGAGGACTCTAACCCTCATAACCTCATAAGGCATCATACTAGATAAGGTAATACCAAAACACAACACATCACTTATATGAAATTACCAACATACCGGTACCTCCATCCAAAAAGTCTTCCAAGTCAGCCCTAGTAGCATCCCTTTCTAAGGCCTTCACTAGGATATCACTCAAGGTCTCACATGAGTCTACTACTCAGGATATAAGTTTCTCAAATTCACTCTACCTCATAAGGTGAGAATCCAAGCAAACCTTATTATCTAGGCACATTTTCCCTCACATAGGAGACAAACTACACAAGCTCTCTTAAACATCACTTCCTTTAATTCTCAGGCTGGAGCAAGTCATCACTCAAGGCTTCGTACTCATTATCCATAATGATTCTAAACCAAGGTGAATGAAACTTCTACCCCTTTTTAAGAGGAATCTACTCACCTCACACATCATAGGTATATCCAAAGCACCTATATCACAACATTCTTTCAACATACTCCAACAACTCATCATGACTTTCTATCAATCATCACACAAAACCCTAAGGCAATCCATCTATGCTAAAGGAATTCATCCATATCCATCATATCAAGTCTTACCAAGTCATGTTACCATCCCTGCCATCACCTCTAACATTTTCACCCTCAATCATAGAAGCATTTACCCTCTCAAGTAGTCACATCTAGAAAACCACCAGACAAGGGATAAGAGAGAGATATTATAGAGATAGGCTCTATGGCACAAGTCAAGAGTAATAAAGAAGTGGAATCTAACGCATCTTATAGCCTCTCATTCATAAGTGTGCCGCGCTTCACAATTATGAACAACACTCTACTCGATGTGGCCTATGAGACATGAACCTAAATTATCCCAAATATTTATGCTTTGATACCAAGTTTGTCACGACCCGAGACTATCCCCTAGACGTGACATGGCGTACTTGACCCCGAAGGGTTCTCATACAAGCCCTTAGCATACATCATTGCATATGTCATAAAATATAAGCGGAAAATTTAAAACTTTTTCTTCAACAATCGAAGTCATTTCTATAAAGTAAAAAAGAGTCTAAACATTGTCTCATTGGCCATCTAATACAATAGAATACTTAGACATATAGGGATACAACCCTTACATAGTTCTAAAATGAACTATAAAGAAACTACTAAGGCATCTACTAAGTAAGATGTTTATCCCCGAACTTGAGGACTCATCAACTAGCTTGGAGGATTAATTCCCAAGCTTGAACCAATAGATCCCATCTTCATGAACCAACCCCCTACATTTGTAGAAAACATAGAAATATGAGTAAGCACAAAAATGTACTAAGTATATTAGCTATGCATAAAACCATTAAATATGCTTGAAAAGGGACATTTCATTTGAAATCATGCTTTATGCCATTTTTTAACATCATCTTTGAAATAGTTGGAGAATGCAAACAATAAGGCAACTCACATACATTTCATTATAACCTGAGAGATATCATTATAACAACAAGCATAGTCTCCAATATCAATATAATACACATCCCAATCTTCACAATACATAACCTCCAATTATACAAGAATACACGGTTAAATAACAAGACCATCACATCATGAAGTAATCATCACATAAGCAACCTCTAAAACAAACTTGTGCAATGTATGGTAACTAACATGTATTTACAATGTAAAACACCAATCAAATATCACATTCACATAAACCTGCATATCATAATGGAAACATCACCTTAGCAACCCTAAAAGCATATTTGTGCAATGTATAGTTGGCATCCCATTATACACACTATACTAAGTATCCATTTAGAATCACCTTGGTGACACATATCAACTTTAGACCTCATCATAATCCATAATCATACATAAGGAATAATCATACTCATTACATATACATAAGGAGAGTCATACCATAACAATAATCTAATCAACATATATATATCATATCTTCATGTCTTACCATAGCATAATGAACCAGCCCACAATCCCTTTCAAAGCTTACTTGTGCAATTTAAAAGTGAAGTCCCATACCCCCACTCCTACTAAGTAAACTTATCAAGAAATCACAAGTATAGTTCAAATCATATTCATTATCTTATTACATAGGGAATATTAGCCATAACCGACATAGAACATGTAAGCTTACATGGAATCTGGTGTCATATAACCCCACACCGAAAGAAGGCAATCTACTTGCCAAAGGTAGAACTAAACATATTTAGTATCTAAGTGGATCCACTAGCTAAGTCTTATGTTTGGCACATAGTTATGGGATAGGGATATTGCTACTAGAAACCCAACCTATTGCATTAGAGGAGGAGCTTCCATATCATGAGTTTACTATAGATGACCCAACCTATTGCATTAGCGGAGGGGCCTTTTCCTCATTGTCCATATCCACTCGATACTAGGCATCATTTCCCAATTATACATAAATAGTATGGAATTGTATCTATATGTGTGAAGCATACTTTACCCTTCGTTCAATACATTTCACTAAATAGCTCATAGATTCATTTAAGTGAGAACTACCTTTCACCTTAGAATCATTAACATGTGAGTAAACCTTTCACATAATACATATAGTGTTTTTTGATAATAACCTTTCATTCAACACAACAATGCTACTCTAGTCATAGCACATCATATCGTACATAGTCATATCTTATCATCATGGTCATGTACAACTCATGCATAATAGTATGTAAAGGTGCATATGACAACTAGCCTTTCAATCGACACCATACATACATCATATTCATATATATGCATGGAGTGTGTGTGTACGCATAATTGTCCTTACAATGGCACCACAACAACAACATTATCATCACATATAAATCCCTTCTCAATAGAGTCATAACATGTACATAATATCCTACTAATGAACTATTCACATATATTGCATTTAAGGATCTTAGACCATGTAATGTAACATATCTAATATTCATTACAATAGACATGGATACATTCATCATAGAAACACCATCATGATCATAACATAACATTTGTATTCATATCGTATCCTACTTAGTCATATCTAGGGTTGTAGGGGAGAGGGACCTTATCTCAACACTACAATACACATGGCAACTAAGCACCTCCACCATAAGTGGATCAACAATTAATAATTAGAATACTTGACAAGTAAACACCCCCACCATAAGTGGATCAATCCATTCATATATAATAACTTCACATAACATACCTTCATATATTCCTTTCAACGCCAAGAGTCGAGATCAAGTCAAATATCTTAGATTTGGCACAATAGATAGAAGAAAATCATAATCCAACAACATAACCAATATGATCATTTTTAAGGTAATTCATAACTACAAGATTCTATCATATTCCATTCATGTCTAGGTGATCTAAACTAAGGCCATTCATCAAGAAATTCATCAACCCTAGAAGATCACATATAACCCCTCAATTTGCCTTTTTCATGATATAACCCTAGACCAAGTCAATTTCATCTTAGATTCAAAAGGTAATCAAGAATACATGTAAAACTATACTTAGATCATGTAATTACATCATAAACAACTCTAATTCAATCAATTGAATCAACTTCTAACAACATTCATTGTGTAGAGAAAAGTCATAGCTAGGTTTGGGGAAAAACTCATGGACTCTTTAGATTTGAAGTTAAAACCATCTAAAATCAGTAGTATTACCAATAATAAACATACTTCAATCTTTAAGAATAACTTAGAAAGGAATCCATGGTGTTGAGTTGAAACCCTAGCTTTTGAAGATTTCTAGAATTTAATTAAAAGCTTTTGAGAGGCCTCCATGGGTGATAGCTACCCATGGATGAAAACCATCATACCTTAGGTGTAGAAACCCACAAAAATCCTAAGAGAAAGCCTCCATCTTCAAGCCCCTAGGTTGGTTTCTTCATTGGTCTTCAAGGGAGTTCTAGAGAGATGATTTTTGGGAGAGAAAGGGAATTGGGTTTTTATTGGGGGGTCTTGACTTGTGGTTAGTTTATGACTTAGTTTAGGGACTTATTCAACCTATATAAGTCATTTAATTAACTCCCTAGTCCCTTAATTAATTATCTAACTTAATTCCCAAACCCCCAACTTAAAGCTAAGAGTCACAAAACTGGTAGCATCTACGGACCCCAACCTTCGGACTGTCGTTTGATCCACCGTCCATAGTTTTTGCCCGTCGACTCGACCTGGGACTGACAGTACTTCACGATTTTGGCCATAACTTTTTACTTCCAGATCGGAATTGGGCAAACTCGGTGGTGCTGGAAAGAGGACTCAGAGACCTTTAATTGGATAGGTAATAGAACACCTAATTCATTTTGAGCTATGAGATATGACCATTTAAAGATGACCCTCACTCCTAACTAAAACTGAAAAACTGGCAGCACCTACGGCCCTCCACCTACGAACCGTAGGTGGAATTACGAACCGTTTTGTCCCTCCGTCGTTTGGTACTCAGGCTTGGCCATGGGAGCTTTGGCTCCCTAGACTAAGTCCTGACCTACGGAGCTTGACCTATGGGGCGTCAGTTGACTTACGGGCGTCAGTTATGCCTCCGTAAGTCAACCTGTTTTTGACAGCTTTTGGCCAATGTTGGGGTCCTCTTCAAGGACCCCTAGGGTGGTCCTTGGGGGGGTCGTACCCATACTTTTAACCCCTAAACATATTGCTCTACAAGTGGGAGTCACTTTTACAGGTTTTCACCCTCAAACAACACTCCAAACTTCAACGACAAGAACCTTACAACTCACTAGTTCCAATGACTAGTTTCTGGACGTTATAGTCGTTTCTTAACGTTTGACTTCTAAATTCACCAAACTAACTTCAAACGCCATTTTTCATCATTTAAACAAGTTTCCAACTATAAACTAACATGTGAGGCTCTTGTTCAACCTACTAGATTTAGTCAAGCCCTAGCTAGGTCGTACTAGGTTTTACGGGGTGTTATAGTAGGTCGAATCGTCGATCAAAGCCATGTCCCAGAAGTTTATTTCCTTATTCTGTTTCCTCTTTATATAGGACTTGTTTTTTCAATAAATAGGGTATGTAAACCTCGTTTTTGGGGGTAAGACATTATTGTTTACTTTTAGTTCTTGATATTGTCTTTGGGAATTAACTTGCAACTTTAGCAATTTGATTTCTGGATTTCGGTTTATAATATTTTCGCTTTGACATTCAATTGGAGATATCAGGTTTCTTCTACTATAAACGTAAGTTCATGAATTCTCTTTATCAAAACATGAATTGTGTTCTTTCAAGCATGAGTAGCTAAATCCACAACTAGGGTTGTGGGAACCATGAGCAATTAACAACATATTAATAACAATTAAGTAATTCTTGAATAGTGTTTATGCATGTATTGGTAATTCTTTCGCTTAGAAGTCTTTTTAACGAGTGCACGCGTTAGAACTCGCCTTGTTGCTACATGCCGGACCAAGGAGGTAGTTAATGAGAAAATAATTGTCAATAGAGATTTAGTGTGATACTATCTAATAGTCTAATGCCAATTGGTGCGAGTGTGAAAATGAATCCATACATTGATGTGATGTCTAATATGAGGTAAAGGTTTGGGTTAGTAAAGTATACACATGTAGCCGGACCAAGGTGCGGGGTGAAATTCCCTATTTGGAGGACCAATAACTTAGGGATACATATCTTACCAACTTTGCATGTAAAACACTAGGAAATGATTACTATAATTAAGATTACCGCGTTAAGAGCTTATAGGGAACACATACACCCTAGTTTCTCTCTCTTATTGATAACTTAAAGATTGAATCTTGCTCACTTGTTACTTAAACAACAATCAGTTATTTGTTTCACAACCCCCCCCCCCCTTTTATTTACTTGTCTCGCAAATAAGTTGACTAAACGGATATAATAGTTAGTTAAGTTTAAGTCTGAACCGTATTCCTGATAGGATCGACCCCAACCTACAAGTTGGGTTCTTTATTTGAGAACGTTAGCTCATACTTCTTTAGGAAGGTGTAATTTGAGCGTATCAAGGGGTATAAAGGCATGACTGGCGTGATCACTAATTATCCCATAGAGGGGACTTATAAACCTATGGGGGCACGTAGTTCTAGGACTATACGGGTACACTGAACCCTAGTATAACTCGGTGTTAAGTCTACTCCCCACTGAATTTGTATATGACACAATATGACTGAAATACTGAAATGTTAAATAGCTCAAAATACTGACATGAAAAATCTAAAAATGTAACAATTATATACTAATAATGTGACATTAAAAAACTGAAGCATGTATATTTGTTTAACTGGCCTAACATGTGTAATTCATGAACTAAGAGAATCTACACAACTAGAGTTCTGAGTTTCATGCAAAGGACTAAGCAACAATTCCACGAAAACATGATAATCTGATTAGGAATATTCTAATAGCTAAATCAAAACTAATATCTAAGGTTTTAGAAACCCTAGGTCTAAGCAAGATATAGGAATCAAGATTCTGACTGAATTCTAGGGACCTAGTGGATGAAAGGAACCCATTAGTGAAATCTCACATACCTGGTGACCAATTTCACGAAGAAATCTTTTGATTTTGTGGCTGGAACTAAAGAAAACATGTTGCGTGTTCTTGAGGGGTTTGGTCAACTTTTTCTCCTCTTTTGCTCTAAGCTTGGTGATTTTTTGGAAATTGAATCGCTAAGGGTAAGTTCTGACTAAGTTACTAGGCTTAAACTGACCAAAACTACCTAGTTTAGGGGTTAAACGACGTAGTTTAGGTGTCCAACGCATAGGGGAAAGACCAAAATGACCCTACTTAAAATCTGACGGGACCCATCCACGGAGCCACTGACGGACCGTTGATGGAACCACAGTCCATCGTATAGGTCGTGGCTATTGTCTTCAGGTTACTGGTTCCTGGAATCTTCCCTCTATTGTCCACTTCACGGACCGTGTGAAGGATCACGGACCGTGAAGGTCACCGTGGTCCTTCACTTGGGCTAGAGGCCTACTTTCTCAGCTTCACGCGCCTCACCACGTCCCGTCATCAAGATCACGGCCTGTGAAGGGCTCCGTGGTCTGATGGTTTGGCTTGGTTGGTTTTGCCTAGCTTACACAAGCCTTCCCACGGCTCATGATGTGGTCCACGGCCTGTGAAGGGTCCCGTGGTCCACCTCTTCTGGATGGGCCTGAGCCACGGGCAGGTCGACGGACCGTGGTTCCTTTCACGGTCCGTGAACCTTGTTGTGGTTCACCAATTTTCTGTTGTTTGTTTGAGCTAAGTTCTAAGGTGTTACAATATCTCCCCCTTGGGAACATTGGTCCTCGAATGAAGCCTAAACTACCTGAGTATGGAGGGAAGGAGCTGCAATCCCTACCACTGTGTACTGGAAACTTATATCTAACTGAACTGAGTTCCAAGAACATGCACTTATGCTGAAATGCAAGAACAACTGAAGGAACAAGACACTGAGACTGAATTTACGCAAGAGTAAACTAAGGGACTAGAGAGGAACTATTACCTGAAGCTGAAATGGAAACGGAAGGAAAGAGGAAAGGATACTTGGCCATCATGGTTGTTTCTGCTTCCCAAGTAGCTCCCACAAAACCTTCACTGAAGCGACTTCTTTGTTTCTCAACCTACAAACCTGACCGTTAAGAATCTCAATTGGCACCTCTTCATAAGTGATACTATCCTTCACAACGACACTTTCTGAAGGCACTATTGATGTCGGATCACCCACACACTTTATCAACAACAAAATGTGAAAGACTGGATGAACCGCTGCTAGTTCTGCTGGCAACTCTAACTCATAAGCCATATTACCAACCCTTTTCAAGATTCTAAAAGGACCTACATATCTAGGATTGAGCTTCCCTTTTCTGCCAAATCTCATCACCCCTTTCATTGGTGACACCTTCAAGAAAATCCAATCGTCGATCTCAAACTCTAAGTCCCTTCTCCTTACATCTGCATAGTATTTCTGACGACTCTAGGTTGTCTTTAGTGTATCTCTGATGAGCTGAACTTTTTCCATAGCCTCATGAATCGAATTTTTCCCAATCAAAATTGCTTCACCTACTTCAAACCAACCAAATGGAGATCTGCAACTATGCCCATATAGTGCCTTATAAGGGGCCATCTAAATATTGGAATGGAAGCTATTATGAGAGGTAGGTGATCATCCCAACTACCCTTGAAATTGATCACACAAGCTCTCAATATGTCCTCTAAGGTATGAATGGTACGCTCTGCCTAACCATCCATATGTGGATGAAATGTTGTGCTGAGATTTACCTGAGTACCAAGACCTTTCTGAAACGATCTCCAGAAATGAGAGGTAAATTGAGGACATCTATCTGAGATGATAGACAAAGGAACCCCATGCAACCTGACAATCTCATTAATTTAGAGTTTAGCATAATCCTCCGCTGAATCTGTAGTTTTGACAGCCAAGAAGTGAACGGACTTAGTAACTCTGTCAACTATCACCCAAATGGAGTCATATTGTCTGTGAGTACGAGGTAAACCCGTAATGAAATCCATGTTTATCACTTCCCACTTCCATGTAAAAATGTTAATCTATTGGGTCATACCTCTTGGTTTCTGATGTTCTACTTTAACCTGTTGACAATTGGGGCACTTAGCCACAAAATTTGTTATGTCCTTCTTCATGTTGTTCCACCAAAAGACCTCCCGCGGATCGCGATACATCTTAATGGCACCTGGATGAATGGAATACCTGGAGTTATGGGCTTTTGTAAGGATATGATGCCTCAACTCACCCACATTAGGAACACATAAGCGACCCTGGTACCGAAGAACACTAACTCCCCCTTGGGAGAAAACCTCAACTTTTTGCTGATGAACAGCACCTTTCAACTGAAGTAATATAGGATCACTATCATGTTTTTCCTTAACCTCCGCTACCAATGAATATTCTGATCCATTCTGAACTATCACCTCACTATCTGATATGTTTGTAAGGTAAACTCCTAAGCGAGCAAGCTCGTGAATATCTTTTGCTATTTCATTCCTTTCTTCCTCAACATGTGCTACACTACCCATAAATAATCTGCTAAGAGCATCAGGTACTACATTGGCCTTGCCCGGATGGTAAAGCACATTCATGACATAGTTCTTGAGGAACTCAAGTCATTTTCTCTGACAAAGATTCAACTCTTTCTAGGTGAACACATATTGGAGACTCTTATGATATGTGAATATATCAACATGAACACCATACAAGTAGTGTCTCCAAATCTTATGGGCAAATACTACGACTAAAAGATCGAGGTCATGAGTCAGGTAGTTCTTCTCATGAACCTTAAGTTGTCTAGAAGCATAAGCTATGACCTTACCTCGCTGCATTAACACACAACCTAGGCCGACTCTGGTTGCATCACAATAGATCACATAACCGTCGGAACCATCTGGTAGAGTCAAAATGGGAGTTGTAGTCAACCTAGTTTTCAGTTCTGAGAAGCTCTTCTTACACTTATCTGACCACTAAAACTTAACCTTTTTATGAGTCAGCTTGGTTAATGGGGAAGCTATGGATGAAAATCCTCCAACAAATCACCAGTAATAACCAGCCAAACCCAAGGAACTCCTGATATTTGTTGGAGAGGTGGGTCTGGGTCATTGCATGACTGTAACAAGAATTCACATTTGCTGAACTTAGTGAACAACTAGCGATCTTACTCTCAAATGAGTCGCATGCTCCTCCTCATTCCTAGAGTAAATGAGGATATCATCAATAAAGACGATAACGAACAAGTTCAAATATTGCTTGAACACGCTGTTTATTAAATCCATGAAAGTTACAGGAGCATTGGTTAGTCCAAATGACACAACTACAAATTCATAATGACCATACCAAGTTCTGAAGGTTGTTTTCGAAATGTCACTTTCTCTGACTCTGAGCTAATGATAGCCGGATCTGAGGTCTATCTTAGAAAAATAACTTGTGCCCTGACGTTGATTGAACAATTCATCAATCTTGGGGATAGGGTACTTATTATTGATTGTGACTTTGTTCAACTGGCGATAGTCAATGCATATTCTTAGAGAACCATCTTTCTTTTTCACGAACAACACTGGAGCACCCCATGGAGAGATACTAGGTCTGATGAAACCCTTATCTAGAAGGTCTTTAAACTGTTCCTTCAATTCCTTAAGCTCAACTGGATCCATTCTGTAAGGAGGAATCGAAATAGGCTGGGTATCTAGAAGGAGATCAATTCTGAAGTCTATTTCCCTTTCGGGAGGAGCTTCGGGAAGATCTTCTGGAAACACTTCTGGAAACTCATTTACTACTGGGACTGACTCAAGAGTTGGGGTGTCGGAGCTTGAATCCTTAACCCGAACAAGATGATAGATATACCCTTTAGAGAACATTTTTTTGGCGTTAAGGTAAGAGATGAATCGACCCATAGGCACTGAGCTACTACCCTTCCACTCTAAGACTGGCTCGTTTGGAAACTGAAACCGAACGATTCTAGTTCTACAATCGACTGAGGAATAACATAAATGTAACCAATCCATGCCTAGAATGAAATGTTACGACCCAGGAGTACCCCCTAGACGTAACACGACGTACAAGACTCCGAAAATTCTCATACAAGCCTCATAGCATATCATGAACATAAGATAATAGAAAAGTACGAAAAGTCTTAAAACTTTTAACCATACAATCAAAGTCCTTTATTAAAAATAAACAGAAGCCTTTTTCTAAACCTTGTCTCAAACCATCTAATACAACTTTGAATAAACCTCTTGGGACGCTGCCCAATACAATAGTCTCAAAACATGAAATAAAAGACGTAAAGGAAAGGGTGGGTTTTGTCCTCGAAGCAATGAGGACTCACCAAGATCTTCAACTCCCGTTCTGCCATAAGTACCTCCATATTCCGCTGAGTAGGATTTGACAATGTGTTTGAGTTAGTGATTGTAAAACTTCATTTTTAGCTCCTTAGAAACCTAGCTTCAAGAATAGCACTCAAGTCTCCAAACCCTACATTTGATTAGAATGTAGTCAAAGTATGTGTTAGTACAAAATGTACTAAATATGTTAGCTAGCATAATCATAAGAGCATAAGAAAAGGGTTAGTCAATATAAGTCATAATCAAAAATCATATGAAATACTTCATGAAATATAAACTATAAGCATAAGATACAATATCATAATAATAAGCAAAGTCTCCCACATAAGCATCATATAAGCATTATTCAACTCTTTGCCATCTATCCATAATAGAACTATTCTCAATTAACCTCCAAAGCATACTTGTGCAATGGCTAAATAGCATCCCATAATACCATCCAAGCTAAGTATCCATTTTTGGTCATTTTAATCATAGTCTATATACATGGTCAAGACTTTAAGATTTTCTACCATAAGGGTACCATACTCCTAAGTAACCTCAAAGCACACTTGTGCAATGCATGAGAGACATCCCATACTACCCTTCACACTAAGCATAACCTTGAAGTCAACATAGTCATACTTACCCTCCTTTGGTCTCATTATTAGCTTACTTCTCATAACTAAGGGAATCTTTCACCTTTAATCTCTACTAACAAGAAAGGCAACTATAGCACAATCATATCGCAAGATACATCACTCACAAGAACACTTTCTTGAATAACCTTAAGTTATACTCATGCAATAAATGAATAGCATCCCATAATACTATGCATGCTAAGTACCACTTTTAGGTCCTCATACTAATACTTCTTGGTTTGGAACCTAGTTCCTCTCTTTAGACCTTAGAACACTATGAGGTACTCCCTTAAACACATCTTAGTTCATCTCTCTTTAAACCTTGGAACACTATGAGGTACTTCCTTAAGCACATCTTAGTTCATTATTAGGTTGAACCCTATGAGATACTTCTTTAAGCATGTCTAAGTTCATTATTAACATGAACCCTATGAGATACTACTTTAAGCATGTCTAAGTCCATTTATACTCTTGAACACTATGAGGTACTTCTTTAAGTAAGTCTTAGTTAAATTATGCTTTAGAACACTAGGAGATGCTTCTTCAAGCATGTCTTAGTTCATTGGATATGGAGATTGCTACTAGAAACCTTAACTCAACTATGTGAAGGCTCCCATATCATAAGACCTAACTTTGGGAAAACCCACACTCTACTATGTAAGAGTTCCCCCTTTAACTTGGATAGTCCTCATATCAACTAGGTGTGGTTCTTCTTTCTACTTGGAGCCCGGACCCTATCTTGTGTGACACTCCATCTCACTGTCAATATCCACTTGGAGCCAAGCATACACCCCAAGATTTACTATTAAGCCTTGCTTAATTCTCATGTGTCATGGAAGGATGTCCTTGACAATCAATCCATGTTCAAGTGATCCTATCACTTTATACTTTCAAGCATTTATAAGGTAGGTTAGGTGAGTATAGGCCTTTCACCACAATTCTACCTATTAGACTTCCATTCCTCACCTTAGCTTTACTCTCAAAGCCCAAATGATTCAACATTCTTGACTACAAGCCTTACTCTCAAAGATCACAATCATCAATTACCCCTAGATTCTAAGGCATTCTAATCGCATTCTTTATTATCAAGTGATTCTAGTCATAATTCATCAAAAGGTTCAACTTCTATGCTCTACAAGTCAAGATCCATCATACATAATAAGGTCTAGTTCAATTCATGATTATATGTTCCTAACCTTGAACAATTACTACACATGACATTGATTTTAGAAGATCAATTATAATTCTTCAATTTCAACTTTCATGGCATAAACTCACAACATATCAAATTCATCACATAAATTAGGGTTAACCATAGAAATCACATAAATTCATCATAATATCATAATTCAATGCTAATTCATTCATAAATAGGTATTATCCACTAGATTGGAATCATACCTAAACACTACCCACAATGTAGGAAGAAACCCTGGCTAGAATTGGGTTTTGACTTCACAATTGGGGGAAAACCTAGGGGCCTCTATGGGTGGAAGAACCCATAGATGATTAAGCTAACATACCTTGATTCAAAGCCTATAAAAATGTTTGAAAATATGGATAAATTTTGACCTAGGTTGCTGCCCTTCTTCTTCTTCTTCTTCTTCTTCTTCACTTCTAGAGAGAGAATTTCTTGACGGCAATTTGGGTTCTTTGAAGAATGAGTTAATTGATTTAGTTTAGGGGTATATTAGGCTTATATATGTGGTTTAATAAATAACTAACCGACTTCCCTTAACCCCTAACTAATTAATGACTTAACCCCTAAGCCTCTAACTTAAAACTAAAACTTGAAAATCTTCTCACACCTACAACTCCCGCACCCACGGACCATGGGTGGATCTACTGAACGTGTTGCACCTCTGTAGGTGAGGTATTGTGGCTAAGAATTACAGGCCAACTCAGACCTTGACCCACGACCCCAACCCACGGGGCGTGGGTTCATCTACCGCCAGTAGGTGGCATCCGTAGATGGCTGCAATTTGACAGCTTTTGGGGCTGTTTTGAGGTCCTTCTCAAGGACCCCTTGGGTGGTCCTTGGGGGGTTGTACCTTGACGCCCTAACCCCAAAACCTTTATACTAAGTTCAGGAAGTCATTTTACGAGCCTAACCCTCATCACCAACTCTAAAACTCTTATGCGAGATTCTAGAACTCTCTAGTCTAACTGACTAGTTTCTGGGGGGTAACACAAAATCTACCATTTCTAACTCTACAAGATCTGTTGAGGTGACTTCCTGAGAGACTATGACGGAAATTTCTATATACCCATCTTGGTATAACTGGGTCACCAACTGGAGTAGAGACTGAAAAGGGTTCTGAAAGAGTTTCTGGTTGACACTGAAGTTTACTGCTATATAGGGAGTTACAAAGAAAAGTGTAGCCCCTGGAACTAACAATGCATAAACATCTAAATGAATGGCTCGTAACGTACTAGTGACCACATCAGGAGAATCTTCCTGGTCTTGGCGAGCCTGAAGGGCATACAATCTGTTCTAGGGCTGACCGCCACATGTACCAGACGAAGCACCCTGTTGAGTTGGGCGACCTGCTGGACTGCTAAAGCTATAGACTAAGCCTTATTATTGTCACCTCTTTGTCCCTGCCTGGAAGAAGGGCAATCTTTCAACCTATGACCAGACTGGCCACACCCAAAGCATCTCTCTTTTTCTGTAATACACTCGCCCGGATGGTTTTTACCACACTTTGGACAAGTGAGGTAGGTCTTCTCACCTGAATTACTCCCCTAAGACTTAGAGCTTGGTTCCCTACCTTTATGATCCTGACAGAACCTGAGGGATGGAGCACTAGCTAATGAAGGTGCTGAGGCTGAAGACCTCTGCTAAAACTATGATCGATTTCCACCACCCGATTTCTGTTGAAAGTACTCATAGTTCCCTGTTCTAGCTTTCTTATTGTCCTTATCCATTTCCCTAAGCTTATCTCCCTCAACCTGCTAAGCATGAGTCATTATCCTAGAGATATCCATATCATCTAGCAACATAGCATTCTTGCACTCTGTCTTCACCAAGTCAGATACCCCAAATAGAACTTACTCATTTGTGCCCTGGGCTCAGCAACCATGTGAGGATCATAACTAAAGAGTTGGGTGAATTTAAGTTTGTACTCTTGGACTGGCATGTTACCTTGTCTCAAATTCATAAACTTTGAGCTTTAGCCTTCCTCAACTCTCTTAGGAAGAACCTATCCACAAAATCTCCGGTAAAACACTCCCAGGGAACAGGAGTTGCATCCGCACCCCTGTTTTCTTTCCACTAAGTGAACCAAATATGAGCTACATCCTTAAGCTGGTAAGATGCCAACTCTATCCTATCATTTTCAGTCATTTGCATCACTCCAAAGATTTTCTTAACCTCAATAATGAAGTTCTAGGGATCATCACCAATTTGTGACCATAAAAACTCAAGCAGATTCATCCTAACAAAATCTCGGACCCTAGCTGCCACTGATCCACTGTTAGTATTAGTAGGAACTTGAACCTGTTGATTGTTCTGGTTGGCTACACTCTAAGCCAAAAGTTGAATAACATTCTGAAACTCTGCATTTGAAACCTTATGGTCTGGGACTAGAGGGACTGCGTTAGCGTTGTGTGCATTAGCTCTACGAGGAGGCATGATCTAAAATGCATAATGAAGGATTAGAATGGAGAAATTGGATCATACCTCACGCATAATAAGAGTAGCAAAAAGAGTGAAGTTTTTCATAGAAACACTTCGCAGCCTCCCTCTTATTAGATGTGGTTCACTTCATACCATGAAAGAGACTCTACTTAGTGCGAATTTCAGACATCCTAGGACTCTTAAACCTAGGGCTCTGATACCAAGTTTGTCACGCCCTGATGCTACCCCCTTAATGTAAACACGATACCTAGGATCACAAGTGACCCCAAGCTAACCTCGAGCTGGCATATCATAAGTAGAACTGAATATATCTATGAAAGATAAACTAATGCGGAAGCTAAATCATGATATAACTAATAGTGGTAAATACACAAAACTGGTCTGAATATATATAAATACCGAATAAGAGCTTAATGATACTAAACAATCACTCAAATGCTAAAGCTGAATCTAAAACTATGTCTGAAAAAGCCTCTAACTGACTAGAGTTGCTGGGACATGCCCCCAACTGACTAGAGTTGCTGGGACATGTCCCCAACTAACTCTAGAGAAACTGAAACTAAAATAAAAGACAAAATCTGAAACACATGACTATTGTCCTCAAAGTATGAGGACTCACCACTGAAGTTGCTGAATGTAGATCGGGAATCGATCTAAGCGTGATCTGAATGTTGAGGACCTGAATCTACATCATAAAAAGATGTAGCACAGAGTATGTGTCAGTACTTGTAAGGTACTAAGCATACATGATAGGATAAAAGCTGAACAAAACATATAAACTGAACAAAGCACACTGAACAAAGATATAATCTCAACATGATAGAAATACTGAAATGTAATGAAATGAACTGGACTGGATGCAATGACCAAGTACATAACATGCTGAGACTGAATATTGAAGTATAACTGAAAACCTAGTCACATGCACTAGAGTCTGACTGTGGAAGCTACTACTAACCGACATAAAACTACGTGAGCTAAACACGGAGTCCGATGTATACACCCCATCGAGAGAACCCAATATACCGTGCCAGGGGTATAAAGGCATGACTAGCATGATCACAAAATATGATGCCCACGGAGGGGACTTACAACCTATGGGGGCACGTAGTTTTGGGACTATACGGGTACGCTGAACCCTAGTCCAATCCGGTGTTAAGTCTACTCCTAGCTGAATTTGTATATGACACAATATGATTGAAATACTGAAACGTTGAATAGCTCAAAATATTGACATGCAAAATCTAACAATGTAACAATTATATACTGATAATGTGACATTCGAAAACTGAAGCATGTATATTTGTTTAACTAACCTAGCATGTGTAATTCATAAACTAAGAGAATCTACACAACTAGGCTTCTGAGTTTAATGCAAAGGACTAAGCAACGATTCCACGAAAACATGATAATCTAATTAGGAATATTCTAACAGCTAAATCACAACTAATATCTAAGGATTTAGAAACTCTAGGTCTAAGCAAGATATAGAAATCAAAATTCTGACTGAATTCTAGGGAACTAGTGGATGAAAGGAACCCACTAGTGAAATCCCACATACCTGGTGACAAATTTCATGGAAAAATCTTTTGATTTCGGGGCTAGAACTGAAGAAAACTTGATACGTGTTCTTGAGGGGTTTAGTTGACTCTTTCTCCTATTTTGCTCTAAGCTTGGTGAATTTTTGGAGAATGAATAACTTAGGGTAAGTTCTGACTAAGTTATTAGGCTTAAAATGACCAAAACTACATAGTTTAGGGGTTAAACGACGTAGTTTAGGTGTCCAACGCATAGGGGAAAAGACCAAAACGACCCCACTTAAAATCTGACAGATCCCATCCACGAAGACATTGACAGACCATTGATGGAACCATGGTCCGTCGTATGGGTCGCGGTTGCTGGCCTGAGGTTACTGGTTCCAGGGATCTTCCTTCTATAGTCCACTTCACGAACCATGTGAAGGATCACGGACCGTGAAGGTCAGAGTGGTTCTTCACTTGGGCTAGGGGCCTACTGGCTCAGCTTCACGAGCCTCACCATGGCCCATGAAGGGATTCGTGGTCTGATGGTTGGGCTTGGTTTGTTCTTCCTGGCTTACACGAGCCTTCCCACGGCTCGTGGGGTGGTCCACGGTCGTGAAGGGTCCCGTGGTCAACCTCTTCTGGATGGGCGAGAGCCACGAGCAGGTCGACGGACCGTGGTTCCTTTCACAGTCCGTGAACCCTCCCATGGTTCACCAATTTTCTGCCGTCTGAGCTAAGTAGTGAGGTGTTACACAAGTATCAATTCCCGATACTAATCTGAGATCCAACTCCTGATTCTCAATTCATAACCCGGCTCTCGACCTCAATTCAAGACCCAACTCTTAGGTCTTGCATCGGGTCGAGGTCGGATGTTATTTTAGGTGTTGGGTATAGGGTTAAGATTTGAAGTTAAAGTTCATATCAAATATCGAGGTCAAGTCCCGAGTTATGTGTCAGAGTGGGGTTTTGATTCAATGTTTAAATTAGGTTTCAGATCAAAAGTTGAGGATAGATCTCATGTTAAGGTCGAATCCCAAATTGGGAGTCGGGGTCAGGTCCTAGATCAAGAGTTGGGATCAGTCCCTATTCGGTGTTGGAATTGAATCCAAAGGTTTGGTCGGCACTAGGTGTTAAAATTAGGTCTCGAGATCGGGTGTGAGGAACGGGTTCTGCATCGGTGAAACGACCCCAAAAATGCCTGAAAATGTGCTTCGAAAACATCTAAAATTGTAATTTCCATATATCTCAAAATCTGTGCATCATTTCGGAAATTCGACTTCATATTCTTATTCAGGGGGTCAAATTGAGTGGGAAATGAGTCTAACCCGAATTTTAGAACAACCGTATCAAAATTCGAAAATCGCAAAAAATGCGATTTTGAGGGTCAACTTTAAAGGGGAATATCTCGAGGCACACAAGGAACTGGAAGGAGCTCAAACTATCAAAATTAAAGCTCTGTGAGTTATCTTTCCAACGCAATTTGTTGCACCTCATTCCGAGTTAGGATGAAGGAGTTATGACCATTTTCGTAAAACCTATCCGGCAGAAAATGCAAATTCCAGTAGCCGAAAACACTGTTCACCCGCCTCATTTTTTTTTTCTAAGTGTTGGGACGTTTTTTTATAAAAAGGGGACATATCCATACTTAGTCATTTAACTTCAAAACATCCAAAAACTCTCTCTAAACCCTCTCCAAAAATTCCACCATGATCTTCAACCAAATTCAAACATCTCAAGCTCTAATTCCGGATTCAAGATTCAATCTCAAGCAATTCTCCATTCCAATCTTCATCAAGAATTCTCCAAAGTTGAGGTATGTGGGTTGATTGTGGAAACCTTCCTTTCCACAAGTCCAACCATTTATCCTCTATTTTACTTCAAGTTTATGGGTCCTTATGATCATTTATGAACTCTTGAATTATGGAATTACTACTACACATCCTATTATGGTCTATTTTTGTATATTATCATGAAATGGAATTATTATATGATGTTTATGGTTTTCATGCCTCCATGATCAAATTATGAAGGTTGTTATATATGTATATATGTATGTATGTTGTTGGTGGGCTGATTTATATGTATTTCGAAATTGGTTGGACTTAGTACTCTTGAAACACATGATTTTATTTACATGAACAAGTAGCTCACCATATGTTTGATAAAATGCCATTTATAGAATTCTTATGAAATGGAAGGTCCAATGTACGTCCTATGAGTCGGATGATTATATAAGTATTGAAATGATGATGAAATGGATACATGTATATGATTTTCTCTATATAGTGTGTGAGTCGACCAAGCCTAGCTCGGGGGGTTGTAGGCCCGGGTAACCGTATCAAGGGTTGGTACCTTGATTGCCTAGTACGGGGGGTAGTAGGCCCGTATAACCGTATCGAGGGGTTTGTACCTTGGTTGCCTAGTACGGGGGGTAGTAGGCCCGTATAACCATATCGAGGGGTTTGTACCTTGGTCCCTAGCTCGGGGGGTGGTAGGCCCGGGTAACCACATTGAGGGGTTTGTTCCTCTTTCGCCTCTCCAAGGGGGTGGTAGGCCTTGGAAATACTATATTGATGGTCACTCACTACACATATACTATGCCCTACTAAATATGATTTTTATATAAGCATCATTATACATACCATCTCATTAATATGTTATCTATCGGGTACGATTATGCATTTTGCCTATGATGTCCATCCCTTGATGCATTGCATTGCATCCCATATACTTAGTACATTCAAACGTACTAACGCATACTCTATGCCTACATGATGTCACCATGTAGGGACCGGAGCACCGCTTGACCCTCGTCCTCCACGTGGCTAATACGATTTTCTATCAAGGTTATTGGTGAGTCCTCCATTCCGGGGACGTTGCTTATGATCTTTTGTTATGTATAAGACTTTTCCTTTTAGTTATGTTTTGACTATAAGGGTGAGCCCAGTTGTTTGTCTTGGCCCCCGCTAAAGTACCTATGTTTAGAGGTGGTGTTGGACAAGTTGTGTATTATGTTTGAGCTTGATTCATCTATGGTATTTATGTATCATTTCTTCTTTTTTTTCTTGCTCCCCTAGTCCCGATTTCCCCCTTGATTATGCTTATCGCTTATGGTCATTTTAATTGCTTCCGCGACCAATGATGTGTAAGATACGCTATGAGGCTTGTTTGGGGTTCCTTCGGGTTCCCCATTCGCCGGTCACGTCTAGGCCCTAGGCTTGGGTCGTGACAAACTTGGTATTAGAGCACTAGGTTGATAGATCCTCGAAGTCCAACACATCGCGTTGATTAGAGTCCGATTCATGGTTGTGTTGTGCACCACAACTATGAGTAGGAGGCTATGAGACGTTTTAGGAAATGTTTCCCTTCTCCTTGTTCTAAGTCGTGCTATAGAGATGAATTAAGTTCTTCCCTAACGGTTGCTTTTTGCTATGCTAGATCATGCCTAATACAAGAGGAAGACAAGCCCGACTTGTTGCATGAGTCATATAAGGTGTCTACTCCTATTGGTGCATGTATTGTTGCTAGGAAGGTCTATAGAAATTGTCCTATTTGCATCTTGCATAAAATATTGCCTTGTGATCTTGTTGAGTTGAATATGGTCGATTTTGATGTTGTTCTTGGGATGGATTGGTTGCATGCATACTATGCTTCCATTGATTGTAGAACCCGTAGGGTCAAGTTCCAATTCCCAAGTGAACCCATTCTTGAGTGGGAGAGCCAAAATGTGGTAGTCAAGGGTAGGTTCATCTCTTGCATTAAAGCCCGTAAGTTGATCTCTAAGGGGTGTCTCTATCACCTTGTGAAGGTTAGGGATGTGGAGTCCAAAACCCTTCCTATAGAGTCGGTTCCGGTTGTAAATGAATTCCTTGATGTCTTTCCTAATGACCTTCCCGGTGTTCCTCCCGAAAGGGAAATAGATTTTGGCATAGACCTCCTCCCCGATACTCAACCCATTTCTATCCCCCCTTACCGTATGGCCCCGGCGGAGTTAAAGGAGTTGAAGGAACAATTGAAGGACTTGTTGGAGAAGGGTTTTATTAGGCCTAGCCAATCACCATGGGGTGCTCCGGTGTTGTTTGTGAAAAAGAAAGATGGGTCCCTTAGGATGTGTATTGATTACCGGCAACTCAATAGGGTCACCGTCAAGAATAAATATCCTCTTCCTAGGATTGATGACTTGTTCGACCAATTGCAAGGGGCTAGCCACTTCTCTAAGATTTATCTTCGGTCCGGGTATCATCAAGTGAAGGTGAGGGAGTGTGACATTCCCAAGACAGCCTTCCGGACTAGGTATGGGCATTTTGAATTTGTGGTCATGTCCTTTGGGTTGACCAATGCGCCGGCTATCTTCATGGACCTAATGAATAGGGTCTTTAAACCCTACCTTGATTCCTTTGTTGTGGTTTTCATTGATGATATTTTAATCTATTCGCATAGCGAGGAAGAACATATGGGTCATTTGAGGGTTGTGTTGCAAAGATTGAGAGAGGAGAAGTTGTATGCCAAGTATGAAAAATGTGAATTTTGGTTGAAGGAGGTTGCCTTCCTAGGTCATGTGGTTTCGGGGGATGGTATTAAGGTAGATCCTAAGAAGACCGATGTGATTAGAAATTGGCCTAGACCATTGACCCCGTCGGATATTAGGAGCTTCTTGGGCTTAGCGGGTTACTACCGGAGATTTGTGAATGGGTTTTCTTCTATTGCTTCTCCCATGACTAAGTTGACACAAAAGAAGGCTAAGTTTGAGTGGACCGACGAGTGCGAAAGGAGTTTTCAAACCTTGAAAGATAAACTTGTGTCCGCTCCTATATTGTCACTACCGGATGGGCTTGAGTGATTTGTTGTGTATTGTGATGCTTCTAGAGTTGGCTTGGGTTGTGTCCTAATGCAAAATGGTAAGGTGATAGCCTATGCTTCTAGACAACTCAAAGTGCATGAAAAGAACTATCCTACACATGATCTTGAATTAGCCGCGGTGGTGTTTGCTTTAAAGATTTGGCGTCATTACTTGTATGGGGTACATGTTGATGTGTTCACCGATCATAAGAGCCTCCAATATGTCTTCACCCAAAAAGACCTCAACTTGAGACAAAGAAGGTGGCTAGAATTTCTTAAAGATTATGATATGAGTGTGCATTATCATCCCGGTAAAGCTAATGTGGTGGCGGATGCTTTGAGTAGGGTGTCTATGGGTAGCCTAGCTCATGTTGATATTGGTGATAGGGAAATGGCTAGGGAGGTGCATCGGTTGGCTAGGTTGGGGGTTAGGTTGGAAGAAATTAGTAATTGTGGTGTGGTCGTTGTTGATGGTGCTAGGTCTTCCTTGGTTGATGAGGTGAATGCAAAACAAGATCTTGACTCTTCTTTGTTAGAATTGAAGGCCTTGGTGAAAGAGGGCAAGGTGGAAGTTTTCTCCCAAGGGGGAGATGGTGCCCTTAGGTACCAAGGTAGGTTGTGTGTGCCTTGTGTTGATGGTTTGAGAGAGAAAATTCTTGAGGAGGCTCATAATTCTTCCTACTCCATTCACCCCGGTTCCACCAAAATGTATAGAGATTTGAGGGATGTGTATTGGTGGGGAGGCATGAAGAAGGACATTGCCAAATTCGTCTCCGGTTGTCATAGTTGTCAACAAGTCAAGGCCGAACATCAAAGGCCGGGTGGTCTAACCCAAGACATAGAGGTTCCTACTTGGAAGTGGGAAGAAATTAATATGGATTTTGTAGTTGGTTTACCCAAGACTAGAAAAGATTTTGATTCTATTTGGGTGGTGGTTGATAGGATGACAAAATCGGCTCATTTTCTACCGGTAAAGACAACATATGGGGCGGAAGATTATGCAAGGTTATATATTCATGACTTGGTAAGGTTGCATGGGATTCCTCTATCCATCATATCGGACCGTGGTACTCAATTTACTTCACACTTTTGGAAGTCCTTTCAAAGGGGTCTAGGTACGAGAGTTAAGCTTACTACGGCCTTTCACCCGCAAACGGATGGACAAGCCGAAAGGACTATCCAAACACTTGAGGATATGCTTAGGGCTTGTGTATTGGAGCTTAAGGGTAGTTGGGATGATCATCTTCCATTGATTGAGTTTTCCTATAACAATAGCTATCATTCTAGCATCGGTATGGCTCCTTTTGAGGCTCTCTATGGGAGGCGTTGTAGATCACCGGTTGGGTGGTTTGAGGTTGGTGAGGTGGCCTTGTTAGGACCAGATCTAGTTATGGAGGCTCTTGAGAAGGTTAGGATGATTAGAGAAAGGTTGAAGACGGCCCAAAGTCGCCAAAAGTCATATGCCGATGTGAGGAGAAGGGCTCTTGAATTTCGAGTTGGTGATTGGGTCTATTTGAAGGTGTCACCCATGAAAGGTGTGGTTCGTTTTGGTAAGAAGGGCAAGTTGAGCCCAAGATACGTGGGTCCTTATAAGGTGATGAGGAGAATTGGCAAGGTAGCTTATGAGTTGGAATTGCCTAGCGAAATGGATTTGGTTCATCCGGTATTTCATGTGTCTATGTTGAGGAAGTGTGTGGGTGATCCGAATGCCATTGTGTCTCTTGATGTTGTGGGTGTTGTTGAAGATAATTTAACCTATGAAGAGGTTCCGGTCCAGATTTTAGATAGGCAAGTAAAGATGTTGAGAAACAAAGATGTGGCTTCCGTTAAAGTCCTTTGGAGAAATCAACAAGTTGAAAGTGCTACTTGGGAGGCCGAAGTGGACATGCAAAGGCGATATCCTTATCTTTTCCACTCCACTCAAGCCTAAGGTATTGATCTAAGCCCTTTATAAAATCTCTTGTCTTAAGTTCAGCCCCCATGTCATTGCATACATTCATGTTTAAGTTAACAAGTTCATTGTGGTTTTACAACTATGTTGAAGTTTTTGAAATGAGGTGTAAGTGCATTGTTGCATCCCTATGTGGGTTGAATTTGCCATGTTTGTGTTTCTCATGTACGTTTCTTTGACATTCGGGGACGAATGTTCCCAAGGGGGAGATATTGAAACGACCCCAAAAATGCCCGAAAATGTGCTTCGAAAACACCTAAAATTGTAATTTCCATATATCTCAAAATCCGTGCATCATTTCGGAAATTCGACTTCATATTCTTATTCAGGGGGTCAAATTGAGTGGGAAATGAGTCTAACCCGAATTTTAGAACAACCGTATCAAAATTCGAAAATCGCAAAAAAAGCGATTTTGAGGGTCAACTTTAAAGGGGAATATCTCGAGGCACACAAGGAACTGGAAGGAGCTCAAACTATCAAAATTAAAGCTCTGTGAGTTAGCTTTCCAACGCAATTTGTTGCACCTCATTCCGAGTTATGATGAAGGAGTTATGACCATTTTCGTAAAACCTATCCGGCAGAAAATGCAAATTCCAGTAGCCGAAAACACTGTTCACCCGCCTCATTTTTTTTTCTAAGTGTTGGGACGTTTTTTTATAAAAAGGGGACATATCCATACTTAGTCATTTAACTTCAAAACATCCAAAAACTCTCTCTAAACCCTCTCCAAAAATTCCACCATGATCTTCAACCAAATTCAAGCATCTCAAGCTCTAATTCCGGATTCAAGATTCAATCTCAAGCAATTCTCCATTCCAATCTTCATCAAGAATTCTCCAAAGTTGAGGTATGTGGGTTGATTGTGGAAACCTTCCTTTCCACAAGTCCAACCATTTATCCTCTATTTTACTTCAAGTTTATGGGTCCTTATGATCATTTATGAACTCTTGAATTATGGAATTACTACTACACATCCTATTATGGTCTATTTTTGTATATTATCATGAAATGGAATTATTATATGATGTTTATGGTTTTCATGCCTCCATGATCAAATTATGAAGGTTGTTATATATGTATATATGTATGTATGTTGTTGGTGGGCTGATTTATATGTATTTCGAAATTGGTTGGACTTAGTACTCTTGAAACACATGATTTTATTTACATGAACAAGTAGCCCACCATATGTTTGATAAAATGCCATTTATAGAATTCTTATGAAATGGAAGGTCCAATGTACGTCCTATGAGTCGGATGATTATATAAGTATTGAAATGATGATGAAATGGATACATGTATATGATTTTCTCTATATAGTGTGTGAGTCGACCAAGCCTAGCTCGGGGGGTTGTAGGCCCGGGTAACCGTATCAAGGGTTGGTACCTTGGTTGCCTAGTACGGGGGGTAGTAGGCCCGTATAACCGTATCGAGGGGTTTGTACCTTGGTTGCCTAGTACGGGGGGTAGTAGGCCCGTATAACCATATCGAGGGGTTTGTACCTTGGTCCCTAGCTCGGGGGGTGGTAGGCCCGGGTAACCACATTGAGGGGTTTGTACCTCTTTCGCCTCTCCAAGGGGGTGGTAGGCCTTGGAAATACTATATTGATGGTCACTCACTACACATATACTATGCCCTACTAAATATGATTTTTATATAAGCATCATTATACATATCATCTCATTAATATGCTATCTAACGGGTACGATTATGCATTTTGCCTATGATGTCCATCCCTTGTTGCATTGCATTGCATCCCATATACTTAGTACATTCAAACGTACTAACGCATACTCTATGCCTACATGATGTCACCATGTAGGGACCGGAGCACCGCTTGACCCTCGTCCTCCACGTGGCTAATACGATTTTCTATCAAGGTTATTGGTGAGTCCTCCATTCCGGGGACGTTGCTTATGATCTTTTGTTATGTATAAGACTTTTCCTTTTAGTTATGTTTTGACTATGAGGGTGAGCCCAGTTGTTTGTCTTGGCCCCCGCTAAAGTACCTATGTTTAGAGGTGGTGTTGGACAAGTTGTGTATTATGTTTGAGCTTGATTCATCTATGGTATTTATGTATCATTTCTTCTTTTTTTTCTTGCTCCCTTAGTCCCGATTTCCCCCTTGATTATGCTTATCGCTTATGGTCATTTTAATTGCTTCCGCGACCAATGATATGTAAGATACGCTATGAGGCTTGTTTGGGGTTCCTTCGGGTTCCCCATTCGCCGGTCACGTCTAGGCCCTAGGCTTGGGTCGTGACAATCGGGTGCCAAGGTCGTGTTCTAGTTTAGAAGTCGGACCTTGGGTCAAGAGTTGAGTACAGGTCCCAAGTCGGATGTCATTATGTTCGGATCCCAAATTAGTCATCGTGGTTGGGGTCAGGTGTTAGGGTTGGATCCTAATTTAAAGTTTGGTTTTTTGAAATCGAGTCTCGATTAGGAAGTTGAGTCCCATGTCGGGAATTAGGATCTGGTCCTAAGGTAGAATTTGAGGTTGGGTCCCAATTCAAAGATGGGGTCTCACATGGGATGTCAACATCGGTTGGATCCCTCGATTCAGAAGTTAGGTCCTTCATCGGGTGTAAGGGTCGGGTCCTTGTTTGGAAGTCAGGTCTCGGTTCAAAAGTTGAGTCCTCGATCAGGTCCTAGTTCAAAAATTAGATCATGCATTGGGTACTGTGTCGAGTCCTTATTTAGAAGTCGGGTATTAGTTCGAGTGTCGAGTCCCTTTTTGGGTGTTTGATCCCAAGTTGGGTCGAGTGTTGGGATTAAATCTTGGATCAATCATCAATGTCAGGTGTCGGAAACAAGGTTGGGTCCAGTTTAAATGTCAAGTCTCGAGTCAAGATTTCGGGTCAGGTCCCAAGTCGGGTGTTTAGGTAAGATCCTAGATCGGTTGTCGGAATTGTGTCCCAGTTCGAATGACAAGTCTCGGATCAGAAGTCAAGATTAGGTCATGGGTCGGACCCTTGTTCAAATGTTGAGTCTCGAGTTGGGCATCAGGTCCTGGGTCGAGTCTCGAGGTTGGATTCTACATTGGTCATAAGGAATTTGTCCTAGTCCAGGTGTCAGGTTTGGGTCCAAAATTGGTTATCAAAGTTTGTTTTCGGGTCAGAAATTATTTATCTAAAAAGTATTTTATATCCTAGCCAAAAATAAAAGATATTTTTCTTGAAAATGTTTGTTCATTCACCAACCAAACATGATTAGAAACATTTTTCACTTATCAACCAAATATGAGAAATAATTAGTTAGAAATCAACTTATTTTCCAAGAAAATATTTTCCGTCATATACAAAACACACCCTAAAGTAAAGTGTAGTAGTTGAGGTATTAGAATTAGTTACTTAGATTATTGAGTTATAATTTGAAAACTCTCTTTAAAGTTGGTGAATTCTGCTGAAAATTATATTAATCGTAGGTCATGGTTTATACACTCGTGAGAAATGAGGTTTTCTGAGGTAAGCTCTCAAGTGACTATTGTGTTTATTGTTTCTATTATTCTCTAGTTTAGTAAACCTGGTTCACAAACTTAGAAATCATAAGATGACGTGAATCTAACTAACCTCTTATAATTGTGGATTCACTAACAATTTATATGTATGTTTTATTGTAGAGTTAATAAACCTTTCTTGATTTATCAAAATGGGCAAGTAATTAGGGACAACTAAAAAAAAAAAGTGGACGAGTAATTAGGACAGAGAAAATAATTTTTAGAGGTGCCTCCTTTTTCCAAAGATTTATAATGGGAAAGAAATTCAACATTGGACCCCATTAAGGAGTCATAATTTGATTTCATTTTCCTTTCGTTTCATTTATTTCTTTTTGCTGATTTTCAAATGTGGGGTCCACTAAATTAAAGGAAACAATACCATTCTTATCCAGAACAAGAATAGTGTTTATTCCTTAATCATGCTACTAAAAAAAATTCTATTTTAGGTCCTAATCTTTATCATGGGGTTTATTAATAAGGGCGGAGCTAGAGTTATAGTGACGATTGATCAAATTCAATCATTTTAATTTAAAACCTGATTTTATTTTAAAATATTTATTGAATTTGTATAAATTTTAATGTGATTCAAATGATTGGATTTTTAATCAATAAATTTCAAAATCTTGATTTTGAATTTATCAATCAACACATGGAAGGGTAACTCTCTATCTACAAAAAAATGATTAAACGGGGTAAAATCATGTTGTATTTTTTCTTTTGATAAACTTATATAGCGAATGAAACATTAAAATTATATATATACACACTTCTCCTTTGTCGCATTTTTTGGAGTATTTGGGCTAAGTTTACTAGTGTCTGTAAGATATCTAGATTTTGTTGGAATAGATTCAATTGTTATTGTGGTTTGAGTAGTGTTTTTTGAGAATATTATTCCATCTCTGGTAAGGAGACAACTTGCATTATTATGTAGTAAGAAATCTAATCCTAAAACAAAGTCTACCCTAATATTTAGATCTCCTACTCAGATTTTTTCTAACTTATAGGTAGGTTTATAGAAGTCTGCACAAGTGTTTAAAAAATTTATTTTTGCATCACTAACGTAATGCTCATATATATTAGAGGATCCGTCCATTTGCATGGCGCTTTGTGGCTCTGGAAAATCTTTTATTACTTCTGGGGGCAAGATGTATCTATTTATTATACTCCACGTACATCCTGAATATACTAGAGCGATGGTTTCTATCTCATAGTCTTAAATTTTTATTCTAGTTAAGATTTTTATGCACTATAACATTTTAGGTCTAAGACCACACTAAATCTGGACAACGCTTATAAAGTGTTGCCTAAAATATTTTTGGGTACACTTTTAAAGTGTAGCCTTAGCTTTTAGTTTTTGGCCACGGTAACATTAGCTACACTTGTAAAACATACTCTTTAGTGGTATAGGTTACACTTTATAAGTGTTGCCATATCATGATATATTTGGCAATGCCTATTTACACATATGACTACACTTTTAAAATATGCTATTTTTATAATTTTAAAAACAACACTATACAAGTGTAGCCTTATAATTTTCTCAAAATTTTCACTAAAATATTGTATTCCCTCCAATATATTTAACTTTTCCCCCAATTTCTAATTTGTCAAAAAAGGAACTCATAAAAGAAAAATTCTATACAAAGAAATAGAAGCTGCTCTTTATCCAAATAAAAATAGGAGCTATTTTTTTGCCCAAATCAAAGCGTTTTGCCCCAAATAAAACCAGGAGTTGTTCTCATACCCTAAACCCTATTTCCCTCTCCTTCTCATTTCCATCCATAAATTCTCCATTGTAGCCTTATTGAGTTCATTGTTCAGCAAATCTCATTGTCGTTGTATATTTCTCTCTTCTTCGATGACATATGGTGATTTCCCTTGTCTTCAACTGGGAAACTGGAAAAACAGCTTCAAGAATTCCAACATCGTTTGGAGGAATTGAGGAATCTACGGGAGCAAATACTAGCTCTTGCAAGGGAGATACAATCAGTCACTCGACTCATATATTGCATCCTTATTCTCGTTCATCAGACTGGCTCTGTTGGTATTTAAAAATCATAATTTATATTGTTATATTTTCATTCTATGCATTTTTGAAATGTTAGATGCAATTTTAGATCTAAATAATCTTCACTTTTTCAGAATTTCTATTTCGTTATATTACATAAAGATTAAAATCGTTATCCATTTAAATTGGCCAGGTATTCTGAAGGTATTAGATGATATGTTATCCTAAAACTTGATTGAAGTACCTTGATAAAACTTTTGTTTGTTTCGCTAAACACAATTGTTTAGGAGTACCCTGAATACTTTTCTTACTTCTTATTTTATTCTTCTTTTGCAAGAAAAAAATAAAATTTGCATTGTGTAATATCTTTCGCTCACATTGATCCATGGGCAATAATTTTTCAGCCTGTAGCTTCTTAATCTTCAATGTCCTGTACCACTTATGTTGTACAACAATTCTTGAATATAAAGACTGTCCTATGTGGCTTAAGCCAAACTATACTCTAAAGTAATGTGGCGTTTGTGTTTTTATTGTACGTCAAAGAAAGCAAGCTTACATGTTCTGCAGTTGGTTGTTTGATCTGAATGAATATTGTTTCAACTGTTCTCTATTTTTCTCTGTATTCTATTGCATATTTTAGTTGAAGTCTTGGAAGTTTCCTAGGTAATATAGGAATACAACGAGTTTCTCTATATCTTAAGTCATTTGGTTTATCATAATACCTTATATGTAGCTGATTAATGATTGTGAAGTAGGAACATCGAGCATGGTGACATCTCGCTAGAAACAAACAGAATTATTTACTGTTGTAGCTGCCTTCTTGAGTCCTTTAATTTATATAATCATAGGGTCAGGTTTACTGTTGGATTATTAACCTCACTTGTGTATTACTTTTCAAATTAGATGAGTGCTTCTCTCTGACATATGAAACAGGGGTCTGACTGGAGAGAGGATAGTGAAGAGACTCCGGCTTTCTACCTGATTCTACAAGTATTTATGATGCTTGGCGCAGGATGGTTGCTCGCAGAGTTGATGCTTTATTGCTGACTGACTTGAATGCATTACTATGTGGTATATTGATGGATAAGGTTAAAACTCAATCCTGCTTTTCACTCAGTAGACTCAAGTCTAAGTTGATATAGTTGACTTACTCTTTCTTTGTGTATCTGTGTTTCTTTCTTCCTGAAGGATATAACAACCAGAGTTATTGCGTGTGAAGTCAATATTCAGGAAACACCTATTTCAAAGGATATGACAAAACATCCTGTTTTTGTGCTTTCAGACACACTTGCTATAGAAGCATTGCAGAAAATGGTGCTAGGTTGGTGTATTTGAAATAACAGAATGTGTTACTTTTTTGCAACTTAATGCTACATCTCACCCTGAGTATGGTTGATTACTTACTCACTGCAGGAAAATTTAGACATCGGCCAGTTGTAGAAAATGGTTAGGACATTGCTTTGCTTGATATAGCATAATGTCTTTATGATGTTGTTGCTCGCCTTGAAAGGGCAGCAGAGAAAGGAAAGGCAATTGTAGCTGCTGTTGAGTGAGTTGAAAAAACTGGGGAGCATCTGTTTCTTGTTGGTTGTCGAACATTTTGTCTTGTGTTACTGATTACTTTACCCAGTTCGTGCGACTCATTGATGGTCATTGCAAGTGATCATTACTAACCTTTTTTCATATTTTAATTAATTAATGATTCTATTTTTTCAGGTTCTAATTCATTTATTGAAACCCTTCGTGAGAGAATGTTTCGGCATCTAGCTTTGCTTCTCTAGCTGCCATTTTAGGTTAACAATTTGGATTTGTTTCTTTTCTCCATGCATCATTGCAACCGAAGCAGTATTTGGTTTTAGTCAAACTATACTGAATCTCTAGAGTATAGATTTCAAGAGACGAGCATCTCCAAGACAATATAGCAATCTAGAAGGAGCTTACATTAGCTTCAGGTCTATTTGTTGTCAATTGAACTTAAAAAGCTCCCTTGCTAAATTTTACATTTAGAATATTGAAGAGGTATAGTATTAGTTGAGGTTTGCTAAATTCTAATCATCAATTTTAATCAATCTTATTGTTGGAATCTCTCTGGTTTCAGGCACAAGACATCTCTTCTAGTGAGCATATCAAGGAACTCCAAGGTATAGTAATTTGTGTTGGGACATTTAAGTTTGAGTTATGAGCAAGCGACAGCCAAAGTAGCAAATTTGTAGTAAATCAACACCCTTTTGTGTTTTTTGCTTTTATCTGTTTAAATATCTGATTTTTAGTTCAGTGATTTAAGAATCTTGGATCTTTATCTGAATTTGAGATTCAAAGGTTGATATGTGTTGTTTTGTGGAGAGAACTAACTGAAGTTTGTGTTTTTTTCTACTGTTTGTGTAAAGATCGATTTTTATTTTTGAGAAATGGAGTTCTTGGAAAGACCTGATGCTCAATTGATTATTGGAGTTGCTGCTGCAGCTGTTGCTGTTGGTGTTACAGCTTATTTTTACTTCTCTTCCAAGAAGTCCAAAGGTTTGATTTAATTTATTTTACCCATTTCCAGCATAAGAAAAACTGTTGATTGCACTTATGTATGCTTGTTATTTAGGAGAAACAGGTAGATTGTTTTGAAATTAATGGTAGTGTAGCTAATATTTCAAGGAAATGGTTGTGGACTTGGGGTGTGTGTGTGGTTGTGTATCTATGTTGCTTGGACTTTTCAAAATGCCACAGGGTACGTGTTGGATTGTTCAAAAGTAGTGCATTTTTTAAGGATTTGATACCTGTGTGGCCGGATTTTTGGAGAATCCGAGCAATATAGGTGTGTTCAGAAACTATCAGTCATGCATGTTTAGTTTGTAACAAGCTACATCTCCCATTAAGAAACATGGAATTGGGATACTGGTGTTCATAACTTGATAATTTTTTGTGTATGTATCAGCAATCCTCTAGTGTTTCAACTCAGTCTCATTCTTATTCATTTATATAATCAAGTTAGAACGTTCGAACCCTATAGAGCTATGGGTGCTGTGTGATTTTATCTTATGTTAAAGATGTCAAGATATGTTCTGATTTAGTTTATTTTCTCAAGTCACTAACAAAACTGTGCCTAGTTCTGTTTTTTATGCCTTTGATCTCGGTTATACTGACTGATTGTATCTTGTTATCTTAACAGTATGTTTAAACCCTGAAGAATTCAGGACATTTAAGCTTGTTAAGCGCACACACCTTAGCCATAGTGTGGCGAGATTCAGATTTGAACTTCCAACACCCACTTCTGTGTTGGGACTACCCATTGGACAACGTATTAGTTGCAGGTTCAGTTAATTAAACTATTCTCACATGCTAGTAGTTTTTTTTTGTTTTTGCTCTCACCACTTGGTTAAACTATTCTCACATGTACAGAAAACTCCAGGCCTTCCTAGTAAGTATTATCTCTGTGATCTCATTTACAGAATCTAGTTTGCACTATTTTTTTTGGATTGACGGAGATCATTTTTCTAGATGGCTTTATTCACTTTTTACTGTAGGATATGCATGTTACTGTAGGAGTCGTGATGTTTTTAGTACTAGTAATTTTTGTCGACTATTAAATGTTAATTGGGTGATATATATACAGGAAAAAGTTCTGAACCTGGTGTCTAAACTGGAAGAAAAAGATAAGGCGATCACAACATTTATGTTGTCGCCTGAACAATTTGCTGAAGTTAAGAGAAATGAAGTGGAACAAGGAAGTGAGAAACAGTGAGTGCAAGCAGTAGATGTAGCAATGGAGAGATCAAATGATAAGAGCAAGGAGCTAATAGCAATTAACCCCAGAAAAGCAAAAAATACTCCCCCAGCAGCTGAGGGAAAAGCTGCCAAGATACAAAAGCTTTGGAGTGGCTTCAGACTGTGCAAACCCCAGGGTAGTTTCCTTTGGCCAAACATGGTCCGCAAGAGTAGTGGTTGTAACATGTCCCCTCAGGTTGTGGTCCAGGTTGAAGATCTTCATATGGTCCAAACACCACCCTCAGTCTCTTCTTCTACTGCCATAGCTCCACCTTCATTGCTGCCTCACACTAATATTTTCATAACAACAACCTAGCATCTCCTGTCAGGCCTGTCCCTGAAAGACGAGCAGTCACTGTTACTGTCTCCACCATATCTAGTGTAACTTGCTATGAAGCTGGGGATAACATGATGAACTACTCAATTGGAAACAAGACAACTACTCTCATCAACTTAAATGATGTCCATCATAACGTTGGTGAAGGATTTCTCCATGCCCCAACATCAAAGACAAAATATAACCACAACAACTACAGTCACACCTCATGTGAGTATCATGAATCCTATCTCCAGATCTCTCTCAGTCTGCACTCAATCTAATTGCAATTTCAAATTGCTGAGCAGGTACTGATTGAGAACATTTGCAGGCTGCGTGGAACATAATGCAGCTACCATAAGCAGGTAACCAATTTACTGTATATTAAGTCTGTTTGGTTGCTTGCTCCGCCCTCTCTATGTTCTCTTTAACTGAAACTCGATTTACTAGCGAAAGAAAATAATAAACTGATTGTGTTTTTGTTACTTGTTCCTTCAGAAAACATCTGAGAAATACTCCTCCAGCATGAGGGATGAACTCAAAGGTGGGTGAGTGATTACCTTCTCAACCTCTTTAACTGAGTCATTTCTATAACGAGGATACAGAAGATGAAAACAATGAACATGGTTTCTTTCTAATGTTTGATTTGTTGATCATGGTTTGTTTCTAATTTTTAATTTTATTTTGAATGTGTAGGAAAGTGTCGGCAATCAATTCGATTGATTGAGGCAGATGATGAAGAGTTTTTGAACTATTGTAGAAGTTTGAATATATTATATTTGGTTTTGTGAAATTTATTGGTAGTACATAAAGTATTGCTTTATAAGTATGTGTAGTACAAGACATTGTTTTTTTTATGTTTATTGCAAATCTATACATTTGAATTATTTATTAGCTAATTTAATGCTTATTTATTGTACAACAATATTCTCATTTTTCAATTAAAATTTGTTGGCATCTAAATATTTTTATAGCCAAAATAACATTGCAACCCTTCAAAGATGTTGCCATAGAGACGCTAATTGTGTAGCTCATTAATTGGAAATTGTCATATTATATCGGCAAAGACTACAGTTCAAAGTGTTGTTATAGATAAGCTAGAAAATGTTACGCTTCAGAAGCGTAGCCAATAAGAAAGTAAAGGCTATGCTTAAAAGTGCAGTTGTAGGAGATAGACATGTTGCTATAAGAGGTAATCCAAAGCGTGGCTTTTTTACATTATAGGCCACACTTTTTGAAGTGTAGCTGATAAGACAACACTTGAAAAGCGTGGCCTAAAGTCTAAGGTTACGCTTTTTTAGGTCACCCCTAGAAAAGCGTAGCCTAAAGTCAAAAAATGTGGCCTTTGATCAAAGGCCACATTTTTTGACTTTAGGCTACGCTTTTCTAGGATGGTTGAAGACATAAAATGTTGTAGTGATGGTATTAATTTTTTTGTCTTTGTTACAAATTAATCCTTTAAATGATGTGGCCTCTTCCTTTCTGTTAAAGAATTCTATATATATATATATATATAAACATAAAATGAATATTATTTTCCATCAAAACATGGGCAAGGGCAACTCTATTTATTATATGGGTAACTTTATTTATTATATCGTAAACTTGTAAAAATAGATTGATCACCTTATATTTTTACTTTATATGAGTGAATCATAACGTGAACAAATAAATATGTTGGTGATGGATAATAAGGTAGTTTTTAAAATATATTAAAAATATCTTTTGAAAAAAGTAAAATATTAAAAGGGATAAATTAATTATATTATCTTGATGAACACTTTAAAATAACTATTATAAGGAAATTAAAACAAGAGAGGTAAGTTTGATATTATATTCACAATGAATTTTTTCTTTTGTCTATGTTTTAATATCAGCAAAAATTTAAATCTTTTAGATTTTTTCAGTCAATTAATCTATGTATTATTAATTCATGTATAATTATTTTATCTTATTCTGAATAGATACTTACGTAAATTAGTGGTAGAGCGTTGATTAAGAATTGCAGCAATTCAAATATAGTTCATTAGGCAAGCTCACATGGATTCGTTTTTTTCATTATACGTATCTCTTTGTTACATATACACTCCACCTGTACTCCATGATATATTACTAGTACAAAATAATTATCCAAAAATGTGTTTTCATACTCAAACATCTAGACTACTTGATTATTACATACTATAATAATAACTTTTAGCGACAATAAATATACACATTAATAAAGAGTGCTAAAGTTTTTACCAGCATTAATTAAGTGTCATTTGATTCAATATCTCTAAAGGCTATAAAGACATATACAAAACGTGTTAATTATTGCTAAAATACATATTTAGCGGCAATTAAGCTATTGTTTGTTAATTAATTACTCCCTCCATCCACAATTAATTGTCATGGTTTCCTTTTTTAGAGTCAAACAATAAGAACTTTGACCAACATTTTACGATGTATATTTTCATCATATTGATATGCAAAAAATTGTAACTTATAGTACTTTTCGTATAGTTTTTGAATATATATATTTTTTTTTTAAAATATTGAATTAACGTAATCTAATTTAACTTTAAAAATTAGTCAAATTGACTTTCGAAAAGCGCAACATGACAAATAAAAGTGGACAGAGGGAGTACCGCTTAAGATCATTTTTGATTTAGTAACAGTAGCAATTTGTTTTCATAACAAGTTAAACAACTATTGAAAACCATAGAACACACAAATATTTTTAGTAAAATACATAATTACATGAGGTGTATTATTTCCTCCATGGATGTGTATGTACCGGTAACTAAGACAATGATCCCCATTATAATTATAAATCCTATTATGACTAGCTCATATCCAAGTTTCTTATGAGTGCCCAAAATCTTCAAGTAGCAGAAACATGGTACCAAAATTGAAGTTGTGACACTAAGAAATGCTCCAACTAGTGACATGAGATACCCAAAAAAGGGTATAGTTAGAGCCACAGTGACACTGCTTGTCATTAATATAGTCCTGTTCAGGTAGCTAAATGATTTTTTGTCACAATATGACTGCAAACGCTCCTCAAGTCTGTTAATAATTGGTGTCATCATTAATGCATACTTGGCTATGGGATTGATCAAAGCTGTGTATATTGCCAATTTTGAGCTAAATTTTTCCGGTTGAAGGTTCAATGTGATTTGTGATTCCAGATCAGAGCCGAACATTAAGTATCCCATAATTGCTATTGATGCATAGGTTACGGTAGAGAACACAAAACACACAAGCATTACCTGCAAGAATTAATGAAACTATCAAAGTCAAATACTATTTGTGATAGTAATAATGAAATTTTGTGATTTTGCATGCGTAGTTTATTTACCTTAGAAAATTGGTTTTGGTTTTTCATTGAAGTGTAGAGAGTTGGAAAAACAGGATGGGCACAATAACAGAAGGCATATAAGCTAAACGATGTAGGGATTCCTCCCCAATTCACAACTACTCCACTTTTATGAAATCCAATGCCATCATACGTTGCTTCCCAGAAAATCAAACCAATAATCACGAGAGTAGCTAATACTGCAGAGGCTGATACATACGCAAGAATGCTCATGTTCTTTAACAATACGGTTGGCAATATGAGGAGAGCAACAATCAAGACAAAACTTTGTTTTCCACCAAATTGGAGTCCCCAAAACTCAAAGTTCACATCTGGTAACAGATTATGCAAGTTGTCCCCTGAAAGAATTAGAAAACCAGTTGCAACCATGTAAAGTTCTAGATTCATAAAAACTGAAACCAATATTCTTCCTCTTGTTCCAAATGCACGATCTCCAATGTCGGGATAACTTGTAATAGTTGGATCAAAATCCATACATCTCTTTATTAATAAGGATGTGTAGAAAGTTACACATGCAATTAGAAGAAGAAGTATCATGCTTAACCACCCTCCTGATGATAATGCGTATGGAGTCGACAAAATCCCAACTCCTAAGGAAATAAAAAATTCATCAACTACTATATATAACAATTCACATTTGATTCTCTACCAACAAAAACTAAACAAATGTTTGTACTCTATTTTTGTTATGCAAATGTACCACATAAGGGCGGATTGTTCAAAGAATCTTGTGAACCTAAAATTGAAGTTCATTAATTATAGTGCAGGGGGCTTAGTATAGTGGGGGGAAGATTAGTCTCATTTCAAAACTATTGAAAATTTTATGATGTTAGTTAGATTCTCATATTCCAAATCAAGTTAAACAGATTGAAACAATAAATTTCAAGGGAATGCCACTTATATATATCTAAAAAAGCTTCAATTTTTTAAATTTTATTTTATCTTCAATGACATGATCTTATAACAAAGGAAATGTTATATTCCCTCTGTTTCATTTATTTGACGCATTTTCTTTTTTAGTTTTTTTTTTAAAAATGACTCTTCTTTTTTCATAACTCTTTTAATTTCTATTTTCCACATGACATGTTTAAGATCACAAGATTAAATGAAATATTAATACATTTGACATATCTTTATTTTAAGACAATAAGATTAAAAAAAAAAGCTTTCTTAAACTTGTGTAAAAAAGGGAAGAAACCAAAGACCCAAAGAATTAGAAAGAACCTGATAGAGCATTGAGTCCATGAAAAGTTGTTTTCAGAAAGGATGTTTTGCCATTGCTAATAAGTCTATCTGATCCAATTCCCTTCTCAGCTTTATCACAGTCATCAGCCAACATGGGTAAGGAAAGAGAGTTGTCATTTTCTGTTTTGGTTTCCATTTTCAACAAAGAAGAAAAAAAAGGAGATGGTACCTGAGAGTTGTGATTGACCACATATATATATACTAAAATAAAATATATTGTGTTTTAACAAATGCTTTATATAAAACTTGTATAATTTCATTTACTTTGTCTTATCTGCGTGGCAACAACCACTTGTGGTTTCAGTTTTGACACATTGTACATGTGAAAATTGAAAATAATTGAGTGGACTTCGACGTGACTTCCCTTGTCAAAATGTATTCCTCTGATAATTGGCATTATTTGTTTTTCCCATGATTCATATTGTTTTCTGACTTTTCAATATATACACCTCTTAATTATTTCATCGGACTAGGTATATTTTCACCTTTAACCATGAGAGATTTAACATAATTAAAGGTCCAAATCGAATTTCAAATTAGAGGCCTAAAATGTAGAAAAAATTATCTCAATACATAATTTATTTTATCATGTCCTTTAAAATTTCATACTTGAAAATATTACAAAAATCTCTACACTCTCTTATTCTCGGATACATCACTTTACGCGATGTATCGGTCGGATACATCACTTTATGTGGTGTATCGAATTCTCGAATACATCACTTTACGCGATGTATCGATCGGATACATCACTTTACGCGATGTATCAAGACATATGTGATATATCGAGACGTTGAGTGATGTATTCGAAATAATCAAGACGCGATGTATCTACATTGAGGAATGTATCTAAAACTGGGACGTGCGCAATGTATCGGGATGTTTTGGAATGTACCATGATTCCACAAAATTTAAGAATTTTTTGTAATTTAGAAAAGAGTAGGGATAGGATGTAATTAGCTCTTAATACTATGAGATTTGTGTAAAATTTCCTAAAATATAAACAAATTTCATATGCATTTAATTTGAAAAAAATTTAAGATGCATTACTTGATATGTTTTTTATAAATGATTTCTTCTAATATCTTTTTTTAAAATTATTAGTTTTATATAAGATTTTATCAATTTAACGTTGAAAAATATTTTTTATTGACCCAATCGTTTTATAAATTGTTAACATATATATATATATATTCTTCTCACATGGATCCGGATTGACCCACATGGGTGATTCGATCCAATTTCCTTTATCTCCCACTCACATATAGTGGGTCAATTCTCAGTCCTATTAAGTAAATTTCATATATACGATTAGACCATGTAATTAGTACATACTTCGAGAGCTTCGTTGTTATACATCTGTTAGGAATATATATACAACATCTGGATCAATGAAACTTAAGAGTAAATTATAGTATGTAGTACCCTAGATCATTTTTCACATTCATATTTCTCATCATCTCTTTTCTTATTTTTGAGTTCATCATTATGTATTTGTCTCATATAGACAAACATAAAGGACGTTAATGAACACAATGAATGTGATAATATCCAATGATCTTCCTCATATCATGAATCTCTTAATCTCAACGTGATATACTTTTCTAGAAATATCCCGCCAGATCGAATCAAACATGATCTGTTCGCAATATACTAAGATAGCAAACATCAAATTGAATATCAAGACACTAATTAAAGTCATGAGGGTACAATGTAAAAATTACTTATAATTTTCAAGGTTTCACACGATAGCAAGTAGAGACTAAACTTGTATCACCATATGGATCTCTATATGCATACATGATACGTATGAAACATGTACCACAATATTGACTCTTTTTTCATGGAGCATAAGTCTTTTATTAATCAAATATTGTAACAGATGATATTTCAGACAATCCATGTCTAACTTTGAGTTCACAAATCTACTACTCATTTTTTCATTAGAACTTCCATCTGCCATTAGAAATATACTAACTCATTTTAATCACATATGATTAAACAAAACTAACAAACGATATCATCATTATAAACTTTCAGCTCTCTGTTATAAATCACCACTCATAATAACTACTCCCTCTCTCCCAATTTATGTGGCACTTTTCATTTTTCGAGAGTCAAACAGTTTAAGTTTGACCAAAAATTTGTGTATGGAATCTTTAATTTTTTTCGAACTGAAATTTATATTTGTAAACTACGTAAAAAGTACTATAAGTCGGAATAATTGATAATTCAAAATGTTTAAAAGATCTATGAATAACTTATGATCAAACATAGACTTGTTTGAATCTCAAAATCCGAAAAGTGTCACATAAAATAGGACGGCGGAAGTAGTTTATAACTGTCTCATATTTACCTGTCACTTAGACAATAGAGGCGATTGCCTATGCGAATAGGTCAATCTTTTTATCTGTTTGACATCTTTTATCCTCAAAATTTTATATACACTAAAAAAAATGATATATGTATATAAATCAACAAGAATAGAAAATTATGCATAACCAATGTTAACTTCAATAATGTGAATTTACATGAAATTTCTTGGGAAAATTAAAGTATAAATACAACAACATTTACGTAATCCAATGATTTCACATGTCTCTCATAAGCATCACATGCTATGGGTTTCGTTAAGGGATCCGCTAACATTTGATGCGTGGATTTGTATTTCACTTTCACATTCTTTTGTAAAATCATGTCTCTTACAAAATTATACATTATGACAATATGTTTTGTCTTCCTATGGTACTTTGGATCCTTTATATAGGCTATCTTGGGTCGCGAATAATGATTAGATTGATGATGAAGAAAGAGAATTATTGGTTCAGTTCTCCACCTTAACAATAGAAAATAGGATTATTCAAATTCTACTGAATGTGACTCATAGTGATCATTTATTAAAGAATGACTCTGGTTATCAAATGATTGAAAAATCGGGAGCAATTTACTTACGATACTTAGTTGACATTCATAAAAAAACATCTATTGAATTATGAGTTCAATCCATCCTGTTTAGCAGAAATACATATATTCTTTGCTCATTAACAGACAATCACTTATTCACAAATTTCGTGTGGGGAAAATAGTTTTCATTTTTCATCTCATGAAAAACCATTTTTGCTCTGCTTAGCCTTATCCCCCTCTAGGGGTATTTTAGTGATAGGTTCTATAGGAACTGGACGATCTTATTTGGCCAAATACCTAGCGACAAAATAAAGCATGTTATGATGCCAATAAAGAATCTAATCAAACACTTAGTTTGCAGGATCATTAAATATTATTTCACTAGTCAGAAAGTGAAATAACATGTATATAAACACGAACTACACCATATAAAGCCACAGTCTAAAATCGTACCTGTTGCGATTGTTTCTTCCAACACTTTTTGGAGAAGAAACCTTCAAAAATCTTCACACGAACTTTACTAGAATTGGAGAAGGAAGGAGAAGAAGTGTATGTTCTTTTGAAATTGTAGAGAAAAAAAAGATGGGGAACTTTCACAAATAGCCACTATGATAAACTTAATTATGCTCCATAACTATAGTTTGCATATTTACGGGTTGAAGCTACAGTTTAAGCTGTCTCGTTTGTATAATTCGCAGGTACATTTGTATAATTCAGTTGTTTTTATATAATTCGCAGGTACGAATTTATACAATTACAAACATCAGAAGTGTAAACAATTATACGAATTCCGAATTATACAAAAGTTATACAAATCATATTATACAAATTTTGAATTATACAAGCGTGTGAATTATACGAAACTAAAAAGTTATGCCGCATTATTATAGCTAAAAGTAGGTTGTAGATTATAATTAAGGCAAACTATAGCTATGTTAAGTAATTAACTAGTATATGTTTGCTTATACACATAATTTTTCCTAAAAAGATACATTGATTTCTCCTGTGAGACCCTTTTATAATTGTAAAGGAACACAACTATTTAAATAGTTGTATTTTTTCATTATATTTATTAATATATAATGCTTAATTATATATATATTTATTTTCTTCTCACTTGGATCCACCCACATGGGTGACCCAACCCAATTTCCTTGACTTCTATTTGAATGGAGTTAATTAAAATAAAATAATGTAATTTTTCTTTGTCAAAAAAAGGTTTTTTAATTAAAATAATTATTTTTTCTATATAAAAAAAAAGTTAGCATATCAATTATTCTTGATTGGTGTTATTTTGGATACAGCAAAATCATCTATTAAATCGATAAGTACATTCTATTTAATATGTATCTTGTATAAGAATTAAGAAATTTTATGGCACAAATCTTTTGTATCCTCTTATTTATTACGTCTGTCTAATAAAAATCTGAAAACTCAAAATTGAGACCGACGACATATACCTTAATTATTACTCCCTCTGTCCCATTTTATGTGGCAACATTTCCTTTTTGGTCAGTCCCAAAAAAAATGTCACATTTCCTTATATGGAAAGTATTTAAAGGTACAATTCCTTTTTTATCCTTGTTGGTCCCACTTAATCTTAAAATAATACTCCAATACATTTATGAGGAGAGAGAAATTGAGTCTACTTTTTAAAAGGGCAATTTGGTAAACATTTCAAAGTCTTCATTTATTTCTTAAACTCCGTGCCCGGTCAAATGTTGCCACATAAAATGGGACGGAGGGAGTAATATTTTTAGCAAGAGCCAGCCCTGCCTTTAACTAGCATAGACGAGAGTATATTTGGAAGCTTCAAATGTCACACTAGATAGTCAATCTGTTGTGCTTTCATTTGATAGATTTACGGTTTATATAATACAAATCCATCGAACCAAAAATTTGATAATAAAGCCAATTTGGAGCTAGCAAACCATTCAACTATATTATTAATACGTAAAAAATATGTGAAATGATAAAAATGTCATATGATTGATAATTTGATTCAAAAACTCTTGTATTGTTACTTAGAGCATGTTTGACATTGCTGTTGGAAGGTTAAAAGTACTTATTTTTGAGAAAAAAATATTATTTTTTTAAAAATAAGGTGTTTGATAAATCAATAAAACTACTTTTAAATGGAAGCATAAACAATTTTTTTGTTGGTTGGAAGAAGCTAAAAACATATGTTTCTTAATAAAAAGCAGAGCAGAAGCATAAACTTATTTATTTCAACTCCAAAATATCTCTTTCATATTTATATATTTACCAATATATCTCTAATTAATTAATTCACAAATCTCATAATTTTGGTTAAGTTTCATTTAAAAATTTTATTTTCATATATTTTTATTATTATTTTATGTTTATTATTATTATTATTATTATTATTTTATATTTGATATTTTAAATTATATTTAAATCATATTATATCAATATTTAATTTATTTTTTCCATTTATCTATGTATAATATTGATTGAAAATATTGAATATGTTCATTTTAATTTAATAAAGATAAAAATTTGATTAAAATTTTTATGATAATTATTTAACATAGTTGCTCTCTATAAAATAATCTTAATATTAAAAGTACATTGACACTTGTCATTTTTTTTATTTGTGATTTCCCTCTTAACAACCCTTTTTAAAAAACATTTGTCAAACACAATCTGCTTATCAGAAATATTTTTTAAATGAATTAGTGAAACACAAATTGTTTTTTTCAAAAATACTTTTCTAAAAACTATTTAAAAAAAAATACTTTTAATTAAAAATAAGCAATTTTTAGCAGCAATATCAAACTGTGTCTTAATTAGGTCAAAATGTCTCTTTCCTAAAAGAACATATCGTTTCTTTTGAAACACATTCATTTTCTACTAAATATATTATTTTTAAAGAAACTTTTTACTTATTTCTTTTAAAATTTCATTAAGTATACCCCTTCGTCTGTTTTAGTTGTCATGTTGCGTTTTTTGAAAGTAAATTTAATTAAATTTTAAATTTAAATTAGATAACATTAATTCGATATTTTAAACTAAAGATTTAGATATTTAAAACTTTACGAAAAGTACTATAAATTGCATATTTTTACATATCAATATAATGAAAAAATACATCGTAAACTATTAGTCAAAATTCTTATTGTTTGACTCTAAAAAAAATAATCATAACAACTAAAAGGGAACGAAAGGAGTAAAAAGGAGAAAAGTAATCTTCTATAAAAAAAAAAAAATCAGTTTCCTCTTATAAATTCAAATAGAATAACCCATGTGTACATTTTAACTGATAATATAGGTTATATATGTTAGGTCATAAGTAATCTCATCAATCAAACTTCATTTAGATAACAATAGTACAGTAAAATTTTCTAATAACATATAAATATTTTATTTCTTAATGTTTTTCAAATTAAAGTGGGATAACCATTTATTAATATATTTTTTGATTTTAAAGTTAAAATAAAAGAGGTCAACAATATCTATCTATTGTAAGCTATTTTGTGATTTACATCAACATAATAAATTTCCCATTTTGAAACATTTTAATATTTGCATCTTAATTTACTTTAAAATCAAGAATTATGTTAACAAATGTTCATCTTACGTACTTCAATTCAGAAAAAAATAAGAAAAAAATTATTTTTAATTCAAAAATGATATATTTATTAGGAAAGAAATATTTTTGATGACACAAAAGAGACTTTATCACTCTTTTAAATATAACATAGATGACACCTGTGAATTGTGATGGACCACTTGTAGTTTTCAATTTATTTTGATACATATTTTACTTACAGTTTGATGACAACCACTTGTAGTTTTCAATTTTGACACATTTTACATTATCAGAAATGAAAGTTGTGTGGATTTCTGATACTCCTATTATATGGTCCACATTATTTATGAATTTCCTTGTCAATATTAATGTAAATTTTTTTTGGTTTTCAACCTTTCTTTTTCTATCCATTTTGAAAAATGTGATTCGTATTGCTTAATGACTTTTCAAAAGTCTTGTATGGATGCAGAATAATTATTAATATATAATACACATTAGCTATTTTATCGGATATGTATCATCTTTAACCAACATGAAATTGGATGCAAGCTATTGGAGTCCCACTACTTTGGTCTTGGATTTGATATATTTTTTTATTTTAGTTCAAGTTATTTATTTTTTTAGTTTATATAGATAAACCCATCAAATGAAAATTTAATAATAATGCAAACTTGAAGCTGGCAAAGCTTTGACCTTCAGTAATATTATTAAAATAATAAAACACATCTTTCATTAACCATTGTGCTTGCCAATTTTTCTATATTCTGAAGTTATTATATGACTCAAGAATAGACAATTAAAACTATTGATTAAGAATAATTCCATTTCAATCCAAAAGTTACGAACAGTTTCATAAAAAACATAAGTTCATTATAACTCAATTATTAATTTAGTAAAAATCACATAATTAAAGCTAAAGTGTATTTTGCATCAAAAGTATAGAATATTTGTAGATGCATATTTAAATTTTCAAAAACAAAAACATAATAAATATTTCAATGGGAATCTTAATAGCTCAGTTAGTTGACTATCTAAAATTTTTCCTTCTTGATGAATTTCAAATTCCCACATTATAATCGCTCCCCATTTCACCTTCCTCTACCTCGAATTTGTCTTTTCTTTTTAAAAATAAAATAAAATAAACAATACATACTCTGAGTTCTAACGTTTCTTCTTTCTTTTTCCTTTACCTTTTCTTTTCTTTTCTTTTGTTTACAAAAGAATCAGCATGAACTAATAGGAAAAAAAAGGTCCCAAACAATTATATTAAAGAAAGAAAGACATAGGGAGAAGAAAGAAAAACAATGGGAGTGGAACTAGTGTCTCCATATTTCCTAGTTGGAGGTTGTACTTCTTGTCCCTAGGGCAGTTCAAAATCGAACTGCAACCGATAATTTGATCTGAAAAAAGTTATTGATTTATCTATAATGGATTATTGATTTAGTAACTATGATTTTTTTTGTTATCGGGTTATCAATTCTTACCGGTTTGAGGTTTTTTCTTAATGGATTAACCAATAACTCGATAGTAAATTACATAATTATATTTATATCATTTTGTATATAAAGTCCTCGACTTACAGTTTGATTTCCTACTTTTATTTATGGATGTCTCATCTTTTAGATATTCTGCAATGTAAAAGTGTTTGCTTTTGAGCAAGATGCAATTTGTGAACTCATGTGCATGTTTCATTTGGTTTGTCACCTTGTTTCTAAGTGATTTTCAATAATTTTTTTGCGCCAAATTTGAACTGTTAAAACCATAAACAAACCGATAACGATCAATAACGTTCCAGAGGTGCCTGCTCATTTTTGTTTTTGTTTCTTTTCTCAGCTTCATGCTCCTTTATCCTTTGGTATTCATCATCCATTTTCTTGATTGTGCATACATCTACCAAGTGTCCTTGATGCTTGCAATACATACAATAGTCCAATTCATTGTCTAAGTCAATGTACACATGTCTAGAGTTGTAATGTGCTATTTTAACCCTCCAAACAACTGAGTTTGAAGAATGAATTTTTTCCTAATTAACTCCACCTTAGGCATAGTATTGCTAAATTTACCCACTAAAGTATACTTACACCTTTCAGCCAGTTTGACCATGAAATCATCTAATTCAAATATGACAGCAGGCAAACCTTGTTTGGTTGTGTAAGCTGTAGCTGCTATGTTTAATGGAGTGTCATATTTGGATTGATTTTGTCATAGTCGAGCTGCTAGAGTTTGAACCATAGTATAAGGAGCTAGTTCAGGAACATTCTCATTCTTTGAATTGTGCCGATGGTTCTGGGAGGGTTGTTCCTGATGCATAGAAGGCTGCCTCATTTCTAGTTTGTTTCTTTGATGATAAGGAACCTGCTTTACAAAGTTATTATAGACTTTTGGGAATTGGTTGACATTGGCATGAGTATCTTTCTCCATAGGTTGTTGATTAATGCCATGACCAATTTGTTGTTTTCCTTTGTTGTTGGGATCATTGTTGTCATCACCCTTATTTCTTACCTGGTCATCTTCCCTGTTTGTTTGTTTTTTTTTATGAGAAATCGTCTTCCCTATTGGATTCTGGAAAGCAGAGAAGTTCCAGAAAGTCTTCAATGAGTATGGCTGAGAAATTTCATGTGTTTGTTCTAGACCATAGTTGTCCAGTGTAATTATACCATGCTTTTATAGCTACGCAAATCTCATTGCATGGACAAAACAACAAGTTCCAAAAGTTTTCCTTCTTAATCAAACGCCACCACATGAATTGAAAAGGAGAGGAGGGGGTGCATTTCTGAACCAATATATGCTAACAAGAGATTAGCAGTGCCTCTGTTGCTAGAATGTGTTTATTTTTTTTAACGAATTTATAACAACATGAAGAGAGGTAGGTATGTAATCTAATACTAACTGAAATTTGAATCCTGATATTGATGAGTACACGATTTGGACTCATTTAGGGCTTCATTTTAATAGATTTAGTGTCCTCAAATGTATATTTTGTGCTAATGAATGATGTAAAAGCCCTGATTTCCAGATATTTGGATTTATGAACGATGCATGGACACTAATGTGCAGAAAGGAACAAAGCAAGCTAAATGAATGAAGAAATGAAGACCTGATGATCGCCGATGTCACTCGGCGAATCGTCAAATTGCCACGACACCGCCTAAAGTTACAGAATGCTGGAGCTAAAATGGGGGTAATTTCGACGAGCAACAGTTCCATTCGGCGTGTCGCCGATCTATTCGGCGAAGGACAACCAGGTTGCCGAAAGTGCTGAAGAAGATTCAAACAAATGCTGATGGGCGAGATAGAAGGAAAAAGGGCGAATCACGGAGTTATTCAACGATCCCAATTTGGATCGCCTCAAGTTACAGTAGCCAGACCAAGAAGAAGTGAAAAATGAAGGCGAGATGAAGAATAATCGACGAGTCGCCGATCTATCGGCGGAGCCCGACTTACCTCGCCGAGTGGTCTTAAACAGTGACACATCAGACTTGTTTAAATTAGTTTTGGCTAGAGAGAGAAAATCATTCAAAATACAGAAGATATAGAAAATTGAGAGCAAAAACATCACCAATGTGGTTTTCAAGGGTTTTTAGCAAAAAGTTTTATTGAGATTTTGTAATAGAGAAGATTTTGGTAATTTATAACTTTCGAATTTCAATTACCCAGCTGTAGAAAACATGGTAGACGTTGATTTTCTTATTTTTGCTATGGGTGGCTAAAACCCTCTTCTTGGGGTTAAAACTATGAAGCCAATTGTTGAATTTTACTAAGTGAGTGTCGTTGAATTGCAAATAATGGCGTTAATTTGAAGTGGGTCTGAGTTGCTGCTGCATTTTGAAGTCGAGTTGCATGTTTAGTGTAACAAGTTCAGTGTTGTGCGCTTGCTTGAGAGAGAGGTGCAGAGCCAAAGTAGAAATATTAGCATCCTTAGTAGTGGGTCTCCATGATTTCAGTTCTAGAGAGTGAAACATGGGATCTATCCCTTGTATCCAACTCGAGAGAGTGGATTTGATGAGGACTAAGGGTTGGGCATTTTCTGGTTAGTGTCGAAGTTCGAGAGAATTTGACATAGAAAAGGTAATTGTTCAAGAGAAAGTTACTTTACATATGGTCCAACCTACCCACGAAAAATTATCATATTGTGAGCATTGATACTCACCCACTAAGTTAAAATTCGACAATTGGCTTGTCATTACCCCAAGTTTTGCATTACTGTTTGATCGTTTCGTGTTGAAGTATGAAATTGGAGTGATAATAGAATCCAAATATTTGAAACTAAAACCAAAAAGGTAAAATATTTGCTAAAAGGAAGAGATTGTTGTCATATCTTCATCCTCGAATTTGAAGGAAAAACTACTCCCTGTGGGATTCGACCCCAACTCACTTAGTTAGGTTATATTACTACTTAACGATCGTTGACGCTTAGTATTGGATAAAGTGTCCTGATACATTAATCAAAATGGCGCCACTGCCGGGGAGTAGCGTTACTTAGAATTCGTTGATTGAAGATTTGACACTCTCAAATATGTTGGCTGTAGTGGAATTAGCTTTGGCTGCTTTGTGTAAGTGTTGGTTGGACTACGTAGAAGTGAACATGAGTGAGGAAGAGATAAATGATAAGTAAACAGGTCATCGGGATGGTATAGACAGTATCAATAGTTTCTACAACTCATCTCAATCAACTGGAATGGGTGCAATTTGTATCCCACAAGCTGATGAGAATGCGATGTTTGAAGTCACTAGCACAACTCTTCACCTACTCCAAATGAGGGGACTATATGGAGGGTTAGATCACGAAGACCTGCATGAGCATGTGAGAAATTTCACAGAGGTTTACAACCCTTTTTCATTCAAAATTGTGTCACAAGAGTCAATTCGGCTGTGGTTGTTTCCACTGTCCTTAACTGGAGAAGCTAATAAGTGGTTGGCCGAGTTATAAACAATTCCATCACATCATGGGAGGAGCTGATTATAGCATTTAACACAAGGTTCTTTCCTCCATCAAGGATAATGAAACTTAGAGACGAAATTCAAGGTTTCAAGCGACGGGAGGGGGAACCCATCCATGAAACGTGGGTGAGGTTTAAGAAACTCCTACTTAAATGCCCAACACATGGGCTACCAAACGATTTGTTATTTCAATATTTTTATCGGAGTCTTGATTCGGTTAATAAAGGAGTGGCTGATCAATTGGTACGAGGAGGAATAATGTTACAATCATTTGAGGTTGCTTCATTTCTTCTTGATGACATGACTAGAATAAACCAAGCGTGGTACACCCAAGATGATCAAGTCTCTCCATTTTGTTTTAGATTAACACAAGAACAACTTGACAAAGAGAGAGAGAGGGATGAAAACATCAAGAAGATGTTGACCCAAATGGAATTTCTACAAGAGCACATGAAGGGGACATGTGGAGTGTTTAGAGTTGAGGAGGGTTCTTCTTCCGGTTACTCAAGGTCGGAGGAGAATCAAGGTTGGAGCACCAAGAGATATGAGGAGGGTTTCCACCCACGCTATCTACAGCGAGGCGAAAATCAAGGTTGGAACTATCACAAGGGAGAAGAACAAAGGAGATACTATCAAGATTGGGCTAAGCAAAATGAGAACCATACTCACTATAGTGAGAGCCCAAAATCAAAAGGGAGTGCAAGTAGTCCCCGGGTGAATGACTTGTTGTCACACATACTTGATAAAGTTGAAGGTTCGGATGATTTGTTGAAAGGGATGAAAGATGACTTTTCATCATTAAACAGTAATGTGAACTCTCATGCCGATACAATCAAGATACTTGAAGGACAATTGAGTTTATAATCAGCTCAATTGAAACCAAAGATAATGATAGAGGGCTGGCTGTGGTTACTCGTCTCATCGATCGAAGCCGCATCCAGAAGTTTTATTTCCTTATTTCGTTTCCTTTTTGTTTAGGATAAGATTTTCTATAAATAGGGTATGTAAACCTCGTTTTTGGGGGTGAGACAACATTGTATACTTTTATTTCTTGGTATTTTCTTGGGAATTAACTTGCAAACTTTGGCAATTTGATTTCCTAATTGCGGTTTATAGGAGTTTTTCTTTGAATTTCAATTGGAGATTACGGGTTTCTTCTACTCAATACGTAAGTTCATGAATTCTTCTTCTAAAAATATGAGTTCTGTTCTTTCAAGCATGAGTAACTAAATCCACAACTAGGGTTGTGGGAACTATGAGCAATTAACAACATATGAATAATAACTAAGTAATTCTTGAATAGTGTTGATGCATGTATTGGTAATAGTTTAATGTCAATTGGTGCGAGGGTGAAAACTAAGCCATACATTGATGTGATGTCTAATTTGAGGTAAAGGCAAGGGTTAGTAAATTATACACACGTAATCGGACCAAAATTCCATATTTGGAGAAACAATCACTTAGGGATACCTAGCTTACAAACTTTGCAAGTGATACACTAGGAAATGATTACTATTATTAGGATTACCGCATTCAGAGCTTATGGGGAACACCTACACCCTAGTTTCTCTCTCTCATTGATAACAACAAAGTTCAAATGATGCTCACTAGTTACTTAACAACAATTAGTTATTTGTTTCACAACCCCCCCCCCCCCCCCCCCCTTACTTACTTACTTGTCTCAGAAATAAGTTGACTAAACGAATATAATCGTGAGTTAAGTTTAAGTCTAAACCAGATTCCTCGTGGGATCGACCCCAACCTTCAAGTTGGGTTCTTTACATGATAACGATCGCTTATACTTCTTTAGGGAAGTGTAATTTGAGTGTATCAAATTTTGGCGCTGCTACCGGGGAATAAGGCTTTTGGATTAAGTTTAACTACATTATTGAACCTTAGTCTATTATTTCCCAATTTTACGTTTTCTTTTGTTTTTGTTTTCTTCAAGTTTCCACTCTAGTGTATGCAAAGTACACGGAGTAGAGGCGAACCATTGACCCTATATGATCCAGAGTTGAGAAAAACTTTGAGAGAGATGAATAATCAAGGGGTCCGTGATAATCCTGCCATAGAGGAGTATGAGGAACGAGTGAATAATGAAAATGCTCAGGTTCAGGGTGATAATCTACTCGGAGATGCATTGAGAGTGTAGAACCCACCTGAACCAAGATTGTGTGATATTTACTGCCAGGGCATATAGTGCATTTTAGGGGTTAGGGGCGCAGAAAGGGCGATCAAAGAAGACTTTTGGCTAGTCGTTGAGTGCACTCGACGAACTCAGGCTTCTCGCCAAAAGTTACAGAACCAAAATTAACAAAACCCATGAAATTATAGGCGATCAAGGGAGATTTTTCAAACCTTCGAGTGGTTCGACGAGCTCGACCCAGCTCGCCAAACTACCCAACGTGCCTACTTTCTACCCCAACTTCCAAAATCAACCCCGCAGCCCCCGAAAACAAAATCAAACCATGCAAATTTTCAATTAGGCTTAGACCCATAAGACCCACGCCACCGGGGTACTTAGACTTTCCCCGGTTTGGCCAAAATTAGGCATTTGACGACTTTAGCCGTTAACAATGACGTCAAACTCTGCATAATTATGCAAAGCACGTCATTTAGCATAAATATGGGTTACTCAAACTTCACCTGACTAGACCCTACAAAAAATAAGCACAACCCAATAATTTAGATCAATTTTGAAGCAGGGGATTTGGGAAATCAACAATTAGGCACTTTAGGCATGATTTTGAAATTAAAATCGGGAAACAAGCACACAAACATGGATTTAGAGAGGTACAACACACTTCAAAACAATTTATAACAATGCAATTGAGTTTAACCATTAATTTATGAGTTTGGGTTCCAAAAACCAGCCTTCGATGTCGAATATATGAATTGAAATGCTGGCAGCAAAGTGTCCAACTCCAAACACATGATCAATGACCAAAAAGCAAGAAAATATTGGAAAATAGGCAATATAGAGTGCGGGTGTGATCTTGTGAAGTTAAAAAAATGAGGGAATGTGAAAGAGTTTGAATTTTTAAACCTTTGGCCTTTTAAAAATCATCCAGTTCTTGCCCTTTCGGCGACATTAATTTTCTTCGCCAAACCACTCGGCGACACGCCAAGTGGGTACTTACCTCGCCGAGTTTAATAGGACCTCGAGTTAGTGTGGGGGTCCAAACAACGAACAAAGTCGGGATCATCGACCTGTTCGGAGATTTGCCAATTTGTCCATGGGCTCGTCGAGTTTTACAGACTCTATCTTCATAATTTCTTAGGTCCAAGTCGGGCTTGCCGACCTCTTTGGCGAGTCGCTGACTGGACATTTTGCTTGCCAACCACCACATTTCAAACACATTCCACTTTTTCACCTACACAATCAACACATGATTATTCCAAGAACAAAAAGACAACAATAAAACTTGGGTTGCCTCCCAAGAAGCACCTTAATTAACGTCATGGCATGACGCAAGTCCCTACTCAACCTTGATTCTTGTGGTTTGCCCTAGTGTCACTCGGTAGTTCCCCTTTTTGTCTGAGTTAGAGATAAGACAACATATGACCCATTTGGGTCTCTAGTAGCTGAATAGATATAAAATGAGAAGCAGTCATCTGATTCAGCATTGAGACATTCTCTTTCAACACTCTGTCATGTTCTTCGACTTTATGGAGAATGAGTGAGAGCATCTCTTCTACATGTCCATCCTCATGGTCCTTGGGCTTTCTACACTCATGAGGAGGAATGTACCTCTCTTTCTTTTTGTATAGTGCTTCAAATTCCATGATATTTTTGGCCAAGAGTTCCAGCTGAGTGAACAGTGTGACCAAATCCTTGTCCTTCCCTATCTTCTTATTGGTCTTAGTCATGTGATCAAGGAGTTGGGCTGCTATCGCATAGGGTTGTCGTATGAGACCACCCGGAGAAAGTTGGTCAGCCACTCCTCTGCTCGCAGGACCAAGACCTCTATAGAAGCAGTCTAGTAGCATTTAATCTGGAATTCCATGAGTTGGGCATTGCAACAATATTGTGTTAAATCTCAGCCACAACTCATGGTTTGACTCACCTTCCAATTCCTTAAATTTTAGGATGTTATCCCTAAGAGTTATCATTTTTGAAGGAGCGTGATACACTTGGTTACCATTGCTACAAGACATGCTCATTTCTTCTTTTTCTAAACAAGCAACATACAAACCAAAACTAAAAATAAGTAGATTATACTATGACTAAAAAGAACAAAATTCAACTTCACCAGAAGAGTCTCAAACAACACCACTGCCCGGCAGCGGCACCATTTTGATTAACATTTCAAGGACACTTCATCCAATTATAAGTGTCAATGATCACTAGTCAGTATATAACCCAACTAAATGAGTTAGGGTCAAATAACAGAGGGAGCGGTACGTGTTTGAGAATCAATAGAAAAGTGTGAACATGGTCAAATTAGTCATAGGAATAGAAATAATCGAATAAAGACATCATTCAAATCAGGGGTTGACATGAATGTCAATTGGGCTTTTAGTTTTGATTTTCAACTATAAACAATGGAAATCAATACGAAGTAACAATAATGAGACGGGTTCTTGGGATGTGATTCAATTAAAGGCTAATATAAACAAATGGGTAATTGCAACTATTAGAAAATAGCTAAATATAAGTGATTAAGCTAGACTATAAAGGAGGTAAACTTTCTCTCGAACAATTTTCCCAAAATAAAGTCGATTTCTCTCGAACATCAACAAACATGCAAAATAAGAACAGCCCACACCTTAGTCCATTCACTCTCTCTAGCTGAATGTGTGGAAAAGGGTTTAGGATTTATTCTCTCGAGCTGAACCCATGACAACCCAATACCCATAGACCATCAATCAAACACCTTAGTTCTAAAACCTCTCTCTCGAGCAAGCCAAGAACACAACGGTAGAACTATATTTGCAACTACAGTTCCTTAATTAAACCATAATAAATGATTGAACTCACTTCTAAATAGCATTTAAAATAACAATTAGCAATAACCATAAAATAAATCAGCCCATAATCACACCCCAAGAATTGGGGCTTTAGCTAGACATCATAAAAATATAAAAATCATTACCAAATTGAGTTTCCATCAACTGGACTTGGCAATCACTAGGCTTGCTTTTATTCATTCTTTTAGCTTGCTTCGTTCCTTTTTGCAAATTAGTGTCCTAGGTTTGTTTCTCAATACATATACCTGGAAATCAAGGGTTTTATATTAGTTATTGGCATAAAATAAGCATTTGAGGACACTAAATCTATATAAATAAAGCCCTAAATGAGTCCAAATCTCGGACTCATCAAGGCCCTCAGTGAGGTAACCCTTTCCTAAGAACATCTCATTCTTAATTATTACCGCTTTGTCACTAACTACGACACACTTAAACTCGTTCTTAACGAGAAGTGAAGCAGAAAATAAATTCTTTCCTAATAGTAGGAATGTTGTTCAAAGTCAACACCTTGCCGGATGTCATTTTCAACATTACTTTTTCCAGTTCCTGCAATCCTTGTTATTGTTGTGTTCCCCATGAACAGATCTTCATCGAACTTAGCAGGAGTATACGTTGCAGAGGCTTCTTTTGCAGAACAAATATGTCGAGTGGCACCTAAGTCGAGAAACCACTCCTTGGGATGTCCAACTAAGTTGTACTCCGAGATCATTGCACAGAGGTCATTTGCATCTTCCATCTCTTCCACGATGTTTTCTTGACTTTTGCCTTTATCCTTATCCTTTCTTGGAGAATGACAGTCAGAAGACTTGTGACCAGCCTTACCACAGTTGGAACAGGTGCCCTTGAATTTCTTGTTGGCCTGTTCTGACTTTTGTCCGTTGGACTTCTTTCTCTTCTTGCCTTTGGCAGGATCTTCTTCAACAATATTAACTCCCATTATTTTAAAATTCCCACGAGACTTATTTCCGGCAGTCTTGTTATCTTCCTCAATCTTGAGCCGAATCACAAGATCTTCAAGCTTCATTTCCTTGCGTTTGTGCTTTAAATAATTCTTGAAGTCGTTCCATGAAGAAGGTAACTTCTCGATCATTGCAGCCACCTGAAAATTTTCATTTACTACCATATCATCAACAATCAGATCATGGAAAATAAGTTGAAGTTCCTACACTTGTGATCCAACAGTTTTACTATCTGACATTTTATAGTCTAAAAACTTTGCGACCACAAACTTTTTCAAGCATGCATCTTGTCTTATATTTCTTCTCAAGTGTATTCCACAATTCTTTTGATATTTTCATTGCACTATATACATTATATAGGTCATCCTCTAAAGCACTCAGAATGTAGCCTTTACATAAGAAGTCTGCATGTTTCCATGCTTCAATAATCATGAATTTTTCTCTGTCTAACATATTAACAGCAGGCACTGGAGTTTCTTCATTGGTAATTTTTTGCAGACCAAGAGTGGTAAGCCAGAAAAATACCCGTTGCTACCATCCTTTGAAATTCACACTAGAGAATTTTCATGGTTTCTCTGCAGGTGGTAAAGTAGTTCGGGTTGGTGCAGCAACAACCACCGTAACATTATCATTTGCCATTTCAGAATCAGAATTTGTAATAAATATAAATTGATACAAATGGCTCAGTAAGCATTAACTCAAAATGCAAACTTAATAGGAGTATAAAACCACGAAGGTTTTTGTCTCCACTAGAAAAACAAATTTAAAAAATAAAATTTCCTTAAGTTTGTTGGCAATCTTTATTCTAAACAATACTGATGATAAGAAAACATTGCAGAAACGCCAAGTTACGAATGTTTAAATCAAAAAGTTAATAACAGAAACTAATTAATAAAAACTAAAATCTGTAAAACATACCAGAATCTATAAATACAAAATGGAATGAAGATCAAGTCCACTGAATGAATAGCGTCTCCTAAAGGAAATTATTCCCCTCTAGTATCCGTGGTTTGATTTGGAATATGTCCTTCTAGGATAGAATGATCTCAATCACAAGTGTATTATACCCAAAACTCTGGTGTCAGTGAGCCACTCAACAACAGTAAAGTACATGAATGCAATTTGTGCAGAAGAAGAAGTATAAATAAAAAATTTCCATATGTAAATAGTCTGAAGAATCACTGGTATTTATAGACAAGAGGAACTAGTTCTGAAAAGTTGCAACCTTTCAAAATCCACACGACAATTCATGAAAGTTTGCAACCTTTCAAACAGTCATGGTTGTTCCTGAAAGTTGCAACCTTTCAGAACAGTCATCTCTAACGGCGGATAATTCAAATAAAATAGGAAATTATTTTAAATAAAACAGTTCACGCGGATCCGAGTCGGGTCGGAACGTTTCTGTTAATTAACTAAATAATTGAAATGTTTTGGCCATTTAATTAATTAAATAATTAAAACAAACTTTGTGCAAAAAATAATATCTCGATCGATCATTTTCCAAAGCCGAAGGTGAAGTCGTAGCCATTGTCGAAGCCGAGCTGAGTAAGCGACGACGACGACGGCGCGAGGGGGTCCCTCTTTCCAACCTTTTTAACAACTAGTAGAAGTGTTTCTCTATTTAAAAACTTCAATTGTTGTTTCCACCACCAATGAGGGAGAAATGCCTTTTCTTAAAGCATAAGAGAATCTTTTTCAATTCCTGTTTTCATCTTCCCTCCATTTTCCATAAACTCTTGCTATACCCAACAGTGTTGAAGTCACCTGGAACTATTTAAGCCTCATTCATTGAAGGTTGTATACTTCTTAATACTTCCCATATCTCTTTCCTTTCAAGACTAGTTAAGTTGTAGAACATTTAAATTGTGAGCTCTTATCTTTTACATAACAGTGTACTACATGTGGTCCATAATGCAATATTTGAACTCTTACCCCTGCTTGCTTCCAGCTATCCAAATTTTGTCTGCAAGGACTTCCCAATCACCCCTTAATTTTTTCTGCATTCCTTTGTTTAACCTTTGTTTCCAAATATCCAATAAAATCTATATTATCATATCCTACTACAAGTGCGAAGCTACGAAGATGAAAATGTAACGACCCTAAAAACAAACTAGTGAAACTAGAGCCTCACATGTGAGTTTGGAGTTGAGAACTTGATGAAATGATGAGAAATGACCGTGACGTCCGGAAACTAGTCATTTGAACTAGTGAGTTGTAAGGGTCAACTTTAAATGGTCATATCTTTTAGATCAAAACGAATTAGGTGGGCCATTACCTATCCAATTAAAGGTCTCTGAGTCCTCTTTCCAACGCCACCGAGTTTACCCAATTCCGACTTTGAAGTAAAAAGTTATGCTCGAAATAGTGAAGCACTGTCCAAAAGGACGAGTTTAGACGGGAAGGGGTAGAATTTTTTAGTTAAGACTTTATGGGTCCTTAGTCCTTTTCCAAAATTGACCCTATGCTATTTTATTTCTTTCCTAGCAACTATAAGACCTTTTTATGACCCAATTTCCTTTCATTTAAGTCACTCCTCTTAGAGTTTCCAAAATCATTCCCTCTCTCAAATATTTCTCTAACTCAAGGAAGAAGAGGAGTTGGAGTTAGGGTTGAAGATTTCGAGTGCTTCTTCTTCAATTTTCGTGGGTTTTCAACTTAGAGGTATGGGGATCCTTATCCTTGATTATTCTTTCTTTCAAGGAACCCAATCAAAAGGTTTTCAAGGTTTTTCAAATACACACAAAAACTTATTTCGATTCTAGCATGGGTTCTTGCATAAAAAGGTTTTAAATGATGATTTATATGGTTATTAATGATTATTAATGGTTTTTAGAAAGAAATCCCCATGAACCCATGTCTTCTCAAATTCTCTAAATTTGGCCTAAAGTGGGTGTATTGATTTTGTGTAATTGATGGACGATTATTGTGTAGATTGTTGTGGACTATTCATATATGTATTTATCTATGTGGAATTGTTTAGAATTGTTAGTGAATTGAAGGATGTGGGATGTTAGCCTTGGATGGACAAAATTGTGAATTGGTCTTCATGTTGATTATTCGCTTATGCTTAGCTTAGCTTGTATAGTTGAATGTTGTTATTATCATTGTTATTGTATTGTTAATTGTGGGAATATGGGGATGATGAAGATAGCCATGGAAAGAGGGTAAGTTGATCAAACTTGATAAATATTGTATAATTGGCATGGAATTGAGTATTGTGGCTTATGGCCTTTGAAAAGGGTGGTAAGATGGCTTGATCTCTTAGTATTAATATAATTGTTATTGGTTGGTTTGATCCACCTTTGGTGGAGGTGGTTATTTGTTGTATTATTGTGAATTGAGGCCATGAAGGGCATTATGTGAATGTTATTATATTGTTGTATTATTATACACATATAAGGCTATATGTAAAGTCCTATATGAAGCTATATGTAAAGTTTTATGTGAAGCTATATGTGAATGAGTTTTATGTGAAGCTATATGTGAAGGTATGATGTGAATGAGTGTTATATGAAGCTATATGTGAATGTATGATGTGAATGAGTTTTATGTGAAGCTATATGTGAAGGTATGATGCGAATGAGTTTTATGTGATCTTGTGATGATTCTATGTAAAGTGGATAGCATTGTGAGTTAAAGTATGATTTCTCATGATGTAGGATTATGAAGTATCCTTAAATGAAAATGTTGTGACTTGGTTGGTAGACTAAAGTGTCCCTCCTTGTTACTTAAAGTCTTGAATGCATGAATGTGTGAAATCGGCAGAACTAAGAAATGGTGCCCTTTCATAAGCCTAGCTCGGGGGGTTGTAGGCCTGGGTAACCGTATCGAGGGGTTGGTACCTTGGTTGCCTAGTACGGGGGGTAGTAGGCCCGTATAACCATATCGAGGGGTTTGTACCTTGGTCCCTAGCTCGGGGGATGGTAGGCCCGAGTAACCACATTGAGGGGTTTGTACCTTTTTCGCCTCTCCAAGGGGGTGGTAGGCCTTGGAAATACTATATTGATGGTCACTCGCCACACATGTACTACGCCCCACTAAATATGATTTTCTTTATGTAAGCATCATTATACATATCATCTCATTAATATGCTATCTATCGGGTATGATTATGCATTTTGCTAGTGGATGTGGTTAGGAAGGTGGCCTAGTTGAATATGAGATTAGGCACAATGAACTTCCTTGGACATCCCTAAACCATGTGCCTACATGGGTTGCTTACTAGTTCTACCTTTGGCAAGTAGAACAACCTCCACGGAGTAGGATAGACTCCGGATTCCATACCTAGCTAGTATGGTCTATGTCGGTTATGCTTATTCCCATCATGTGGGATGTGCACTCTAGTTATTGGATATGTTCTACAACGTGTAGGTAGTAGTATGGGATGCTATCTACACATGGCACGAGTAGGCTTTGAATATACTAAAGTGAGTTCCCTAAGTCTAACGACTATTATGTGCTTGAATGTCTCCAAAATGGTTTCTTAAAGAATGTTGGCCTATTGATGTTATGTTGTAAATGAAATGTCCTTATCTAAGGTAATCTTGAGGAACACTTAAGTGTGCTTGAAGCGGTTGTATGGGCGGTCACTTCTTGTCTCACTCAAGTGTGTCTTAAGGTTATATTAGGTAGAGGTCCTATGGTAATGAAATGACATGTGTTCTTTTAAAAGTTAAGCATGGATTGTATATGGACATATGTTGAGTATATGTATGGTTGGCTATGGTCATATATGTTAATGTTGACTTGTATTATGTCTCTTATACTTGTGAAGTGAAGGTTTTATCAAAATGATATGAAAGCATTTATTCCTTGAAAATGTCCTTTTTAGCATGTTTGTGCATGGTCTCCATACTTAGTACTTAATTGTGCTAACCCCTTTCTTTCCCTTTTGACTAAAGTGTAGGGATTTGGAGAGGATGACATGTCATGGCTATTTGATAGGTTTCTAAGTGTTGAAGATGAAGACTTGGTGAGTCCTCATATATTCGAGGACAATACCCCATATGTTCTTTTATGTCTTTTTAGTATTGTTTAAGTTGTGTATGGGATTAGTCCCGAATTTTGTACTCTAAAAGTATTAGATGGTTTTGAGACATCATGTATAAAGTCTAGAAAGTCTTCCGCTTGCTATATTTTTTTTTTTTATGAAATGTTTTCTTGGTAAAGAAAGTTTTTAATTCCTTATGGTTTTAGTGTCTATGCGATGAATGAATGCTAAGAGGCTTGTATTAGACCTCTTCGAGGTCGAGTACGCCGGTTACGACTAGGGGGTGCTCCCGGGTCATGACAGAAAAGTTGGATTATCATTTTACCCCTAGACTAAATTAAATATCTAATTAATTAAATAATATTATTTTAGTTATTTTTTGAATTGAAAGTTATTTATTAGAAAGGAAATGTGCAAGAACAAGAGCCAATTAGGATTTGTAGAATTTTAAATAAGTAGATATTTAAAATAAGTACATGAATCAAGGTTTTCCCCATTTTAATCTTGAATTAAAAAATATGAAGAGTTGTAGCTAAATTAATATATATCACTACCAAATATAATTTTTCATCTTGAATTCTTCCACTAGCATTTCTACGTACTCCTATGCTAAAGTGCCTTGTTTTTCCATCTTCTATTGTTTGTTTGTATGATTTTTATCATTTAACGTTTTTTTTCAAATTACAAAGAATTGTTTCAATTCTAATTCTTTATTTATGATTGTTTCTCTTTCTGGAATTTCTTGTTACTATTTTGTGTAGAAATGTAAAATCACTATACATATTTCCTTGCAATGTATCTGGTGCTATTTGGCTTGGAGTAATTTTGATATTCTCAACTAATAACTAATAATTATACTTGTTATGTTCACAACTACATTGTTTTGGAAATACAAATAAACATACAAATAAACACGAGAGGATTTTATCTTTTAATTTTATTTTGCTTTGGCTTAAACTAATCAATAGTTGAGGTGTCTATATTCATGAATTCATATGAAGATAAAAAAGATAAAAACAGAAAAATTTAGGATGGAATTCTAGGTAGAAACAACTACATAATCTCTTTCAATGTTATGAAATTATTCGTAAATTAAAATAAACCTTTTTTAGTTGATGCATACTAATCGAACATTTAAAATTTTTTTGTCTAATACTATGAACTATTTTAATTTATTCATCTAAATATTGTTTTGCTCTTAAAATTAATAATGATATTCTTTGCATTTAATTTTTGAAGCTGGTATGAATTTGTTTTAATAAACCAACAAAATTAATTTATGATCTGAGAGTAACAATAAAGCGTATAGCAAGTTTGTCATCTTCATTTTATTTTAAAACACCTAAAAGAATTTGGAGGAAGATGAATTCATAAAGTTAGAAATATCAAGTGTGACTTCTATATTGTCCTACAATGACTAAGTTTAATTACCTTATATTTAGGGAAAAGGGTCTGAAAAATACTTCAACTTTGGCCGAAATTGCTGTTACCATGCCAAACTTTAAGGAGGACCTATTACCCCCCTAGACTATTTAATACCATATTTTAAATATATATATATATATATATATATATATATATATATATATATTTGCCCATACTCAGTCTATGTTAGTTGAGTGTGCCACATGCGCATTTTAATTCATTAAATTAATTAAATTAGTCATTTTGTTCCCTTTAATAAATATATTTGAGAAGTCAAAAAAGAGGAAATCAATCGTCAAACTGTCTCTTTCCCAAAACTCTCTTTCCCAAAACAAATGCTATTCAAATCCAATTTTACATCTTCCATGGATAACCCTAACAAAAAAAAAATTAGAAATTAGAAGCCCTAAATAACAATAGAACAAATAAGACCAAGAAAAAAAATCTAAAATTAAAGAAAATAATTTTTTTAATACAAAGCTTACCTGGCCCTTCAATGGTGGTCTTTCGGATTTGTATTCCAGCAAAAGAAAAAGGGTGTAAAATGAATTAGAATTAGAGGTAAAAAAAATAGATACAGTTTAATCACTGTATTGATATGTGTCATTTAATGATTGGGCACAAAAAAGTTATGATGTGCCCTACGCGCCTATGCGTCGTGTTTTTATGCACTTGAACAACTGGACAAACATAGATATTTAAAAGATGGTATTAAATAGTCTAGGGGGGTAATAGGTCCTCCTTAAAGTTTGATATCGTAACAACAATTTCGGCCAAAGTTTAGGTATTTTTCAGACCCTTTTCCCTTATATTTACATGAACAAAATTTATTTGATTCGACATTTTCATGATTTCTTATAAATTATACATGAAAGGTTTGGTTCATTGCTTTAAAGTTATGCATAGGATCGATCTAATATTATAATATTATAATATTAGAACTTCAACCTTATTTTTAAAGGAAGTAAATAGTAAGATGAATTGATTGAGGTTAAGTTGGTATTACATTTTAAAATATAATATTTATTTAACTTTATAAGAGTTTTTAATAATTGACGTATGGGACACACGGACAACACGTGTGCCTAGAGACTAGTACTTTATCAAGAAGGATTTTAGCTCCATTTGTTTAAAGGATTGGTTCAGTCTGTTAAAGTTCCAAGAGCTGAATATCATGGGGGGCTTGGAGCAGGTTGATTTGATCCCTTATCTATCCTTCTAGTGTTTTGACTCAGGATGGATCCTTAGAGTTCAGTTTTAGTTATGTCTGATCATTCTCTCAATAATCTCCATATCCTGATCTAGATATTTTTGATAGTTTCCCATCTCGAATAGTTCTCTATCTTTGGCCTTTCCTCTGACTCTAGCTTTTGCTTAATCGATCTTGATATTCATCTGCATTTCCATCTCATTTGTTATCATTGGATGGTCATTTATTTCTCCATGATAGGTTCTACTTGGGTGTACTTGGAACCATCAGTGTATCCTTTATGCTCTCAGCTTTGTTTCTCCATTCTTTCTTTAGAGTCTTTGGTCTTATGTGCTTGGTCTCGAGTGGGGGCTTCTCCAGTGCTTTACAAGATCAATTTTCATTACCTATTGTGCAGCAAACATGATGGTAGTTTGGCCTTTATTCATACTTAAGATTTTGGTCTAAGCGTTCCCTTGAAGAAACCTGTATTACCACCGACTTTTGTAGGGTAGTACTATTGGAAATTGTGTTTTTTTTGAAACATACAACCAGTTGAATCATCATATCATATTATATTTTATATATATATATATATATATATATAAAAAGGATGCATGTGCTATGCATGGCCCAACACTGTAGTCTACATATTTTAGCTCATGTGAACAAAATACTATAGTTCTAATTTAGAGAGATAATGTCACGACCTGAGCCACACCCTAGATGTCGCCGGCACTCAAGAACCATTGTTAGCCCTGAAGCGAACCCTCATCCTAGCTGACTATAAGCGGAAAACTAACTCAATCATATATAAGCATCAAATTGAAAGAAATGTTTAAAAATAGTTTACTGAATCTCAAAACTTCACTGAATATACCGAGTATGAAACATAAGTTTTAAATAAAATATATGAAACTGAAAGACTCTCCAAAATTATCTATCTATGAAGTCTCTACTACACAAAGATGAGTGTCAGGACAAGACCCACCACTCCTTAAATGAACTACTACTAATAACTTATAAAATTGGAATCCTCTGAAATGAGGGAGGTCTCACTCATAAGCAGACGAGCAGATGAAGTGATCTCAACACACTCTTGTTGAGGATCCTAAGAACATGTATCTACATCATTAAAAGATACAGGTTGAATAACATCAGTACATTGAATGCACGATTATGTAATATAGCTGAATAACAAACAACTTAAAGAAAGGACTGCGATCGATAGCAATGTACTCAAGATGAATGTAAAGAAATAAATGAGTTAAATCATTTAAAGCTTTACAAAATACTTTCTCATCTCTAAACTCAACATAATAAGTGATTTATAAAATACACTTTAACTCTATTGGGAGATTCTCTAACCGACAACCATCACTATTAGTTACATGTTGATACATTGTTTCGCCCACACTATCAGAACTGTCATATACCTTGCTGGGATATAGGACACCTCAACTAAGTGGATCCACTAGGCTCTGCCCGAAGGCACTTAGGATTCATCTAAAAAGTATGATCATGTACCCATGTTGGCACACATGGTTTATAAAGAATGTGAGTTGTCTGAACCCATCCCTATATCGTTGCTCAATACTACTCTCAATAATGTATAATCATGCTCAATGTTTAAAAACATACTCAACCTTTGGTTTGAGATAGTTGCTCAAACTATCTTCTCAAAAGAGGTAACTGCTCTGAAATATCTCTGAACTCACTAACTAAACTAGAAATCAAAGTTTCTCTTTTCTCAATGTAAAACTAATACCTTTGGGAATATTGCTTAATTCCCTTATACTCTTACTCAATTTATCTTTGAAAACTCTTTCTAAAAATATATCAAAATCATATTGTGATATGTTCATTGATGACTCAAGAAGTCATACTGCATAAATATTCATGGTATATCTAGATAACATAGTGCTTAAACATTGATGGCATACTCGACTGTCATACTAATCATGTTTTAAAAACTCTTTCTCAAAACTCAAATTTGCTTCCTCAAAAACTCATTTTAAAATTAAAGTATTGGCTTTAAAAAAGGTTCTAAAGATTTATAACTCAAAATAGGGTTCATGATGAATTATAGACATGAACAAATCAACTAAAGGATCTCAATAACAATACAAAAACTCAATACTCAGAACTCAACGATACTTCTTATCTAAAAAATACTCAATTCATAGGGTTCATGTTGAAATAGATACATGAACTAATATACTCAAGAATCGTAATGCATACCATATAGAAATTCAATAATTTGGAATAGAATTTCAAAAAGAATCAGGAACTCAAGAACTCATAGTCAACTCATCTCAAGAATACTCAAATCAAGGGATAGAAACCTAGATAACTATTTTACTAATTTGAAAGTAGATGTAGTATGTCAGGATGAACTAATACAACACTATGATAGCATTACATACTTGGAAGGATAAGGTTCTTGAAATATGTTGAATAAGAACTTGATTAGAAGTCTTGAAATTCTAGCTCGAAGGTGAACAATCAAGAAAACCTTTCTTGAGATTCTTGAATTAGTTTCTTGAAATCTTTATGGCCAAGAATTATGATTTTCATAATTGTATGGAGGAATTTGAGTTGAAAAGAATGGAATTCTTGGAGAAAGAATTACCTTGAAGATACCAATTTTGGAGGGTGGTGCGGAATTCATGTTAAGTTAGAATTTTTACCTTTGGTTATAATGCTTATTGTAATATTCTTTGGATAGTTGTTTTATCTTTTCAATTTCCTTTTGTCTATCTATTTCTTCATTTTCTTTTGTTATTCTTACCATAGCAGTTAATCTATCTTCTAATTTTACTGTCTTTTTTTCTAACATTAAATTTAGATTATCACCTATTTTCTTATATCTTCTTCCTAGATTAGAAAATACTATCTTTATTTTTAATCCATCGTAATTTTCATATGTTTTTTCATCTATTGCATATTCTTGTTTATTCATTTATAGATTGTGTTGAAGTTTATATTCTAAATTTTCTATTTGTATCTGTAGATATAAAATAGTTTTTCTCTGTGCTACTATAGATTTTTTACAAGTTCCTGCAAATATATTGTTGGTAAGTCTATTTTGCCTATGTCTTAATTCCTGTCTTTTTGTTATAATTGTTTCAATAAGTTTTTGTTTATACTGTTCTTCGTTCATTGTTTCTTTAAATATTGGATATATTTATACTCTATTTTAGATATAGTATCTATTAGTTGGTCTAGTTTATAATTATCTGTTTTAGTGATATTTAATTGTTTATATTCTTGGTATAGTTTGTTTAATTTCCTTTTTACTTTTCTTAATTTTTTATGATTACTTTTCTTTTCTTCCATAGCTCTGATACCAATTTTGGAGGGTGGTGCTAAATACATGTTAAGTTAGAATTTTTACCTTTGGTTATAATGCTTATTGTAATATTCTTTTGATAATTGTTTTAATCTGAATATTTCTTTAACATTTTTTGAGATATATTTTAGGTATAATACATCTTGGGTTCTTAGGTACATATATAAATTGTTTTCCATTAATTGTTCTACTAGTTTTATATCTTCTATAGCTTCTGTCCAATATTGTAAATATTTATAATTCATTTTTTAATCTGAATATTCCATTTCTAAATCATATAATTCTATTCTTTCAATATCTAAATATAGATCTTGTAAATCTATTGCATACCATGTTTGGTTCTCTAAATCCATTTCATAATTAAATATCTTTTTCCATATTATTTCTCTTAATTCAACAATTTTTATATCTTTAAGTACATATAAAATTAATGTTTTGTAGCTTCTTATCATTTCATCATGTATAAATGTATTCATGTTCTTGTTATTCGCAGTTTTTATCAATTATTCCTTCCTATCATATTCATAACTGAATAGGATTATATTATATCATTTTGAACTAGATTATCCACTTATCTTCTAAATTATATGATTTTACTTTTTCTAACCATTTTATTCCTAGTGTAATATTTTCATTTCCTTGATAAATTTTAAATTTTATTACCATTAGTATTCCTCCAATAATTATTTCTTTTTCTGTTGTCTCTTCAGTATTTATTAATGCTTTTGGTAGTTCAGGACATTATTGTGCATAAGTTATTATCTCATCTTCTATTACTAATTCTCTTGTGATATAATTTTCTTCTTGTCCAGTGTTTATTAATATTAGGTATTTTCGTTGTGCCATTACTCCCGTTATATAGTAATGATATGGTTTTAATTCTTCTGTCATTTGTCCTATTGGTTTTGGAGTTTGGTAATCTATTTTTCTTGATGTACTTATTTTTGATGATGATGTTTGAGGTATTTCATAGTTTATTCTTTTTGATGTACTTGATGTGCTTAATCTTTCTTTTACTATCTCTAAGTCTTCTTCTACATCAATCTCTGTGTAACTATAGTCATTATTATCTATAACTGTAACTATTTTTTCAAAAGGATTTTCTATTTTTATTTTGTTTATCTTATTTTTTTTCCATTATTTTATGTTTTGTTGTTAGTAGATATAAATTTTTACATCTTGCTGTAAATATTTTACTTCCTGGGGCTAGTTCTATTCCTACCATTTTCCAATATAATACTAATGATTTATCTATGTTTCTATCATTTATTGCTACTGAGTAGTTAGCACTTATTATAAATTTAAATTTCTGATATATTAGGTTACCTTTTACTGCACTAATTATACTTTTTTCTATAGGTTGTATAATTCTATCGTCTGCTAAGTATATTTCTATAGGTGTATCTATTCCTTCTCTGAAACATGCTTTTATAAGTATTTCTGTTCCTCCTAAGTGTACATATTTAATTGGATTTTTAGCTTTAATATCTTGTAATTCTTTGTTTATTATTCATTTGTTTATTATTGGTATTTTAGCCTTACCTTTGGTGTATTTACAATCTATGATATGTTCCTTTTGACTTACCACATAATATTCTTCTTTTTGTCTTTTAAACCAATTTTTTATTGTTGGTACTTCTAATATTTTTTCTATACTTAGGTCTAATTCTTTTCCTTTTATTTGTTCAAATATATTATTATCAAAATTTATTTTTTGTTCTAAAGATTCTTCATCTTGATATTCTTCTTTAGTTATTATTTGTATATCTTTCTCAGTCATCTATATAGGATTCATTATCTGATTCTATTACTAAATTATTTTCTATTATTTTATCGTTTATTTCGTTTTCCGATAATTCATATATACTATCATCACTTTCCAATTCATAATCTATATATTCCATTTGCATATATTTTTCATTATTTATTAGTATTTCTGATATTTGTTTTTTCTTTGAATTTTTAGGTAATTTGCAATCTTTAGCTATGTGTCCTAATTTTCCATAGTTATAACAAGTACATTCCGTTAGTTTTTTCTTTGGTCTGTATGGTCTTTTAGTTTTGTAGTTTTTTACGTAGTATTTCCTTCTTGGCCTTTTCTACTTATATTTTGATCTATATTTTTTTTATAGTTTCTGCTTTTATTATACTTCTTTTTATAATACCTATCCGTACATCCAAATTGGGGTGCTATTTTATTTTTACAACATGCTAGGTTTTTTACTAATTTTTGTTCCATTTTTATTTCTTCTTTATGTTTTTCACATAGTTCTATAAACCATCGTTGTAAGAATTTCATTCTAGGGCCTAAGGTATCTGTTAGTCCTGCTTCATTCCAACTTTTTATTACTTTTGAACTAAATGGTTCTGGAAATTTTGTAAAATATAATTTCCTTATTTCTTTACTCTCTTCTGTACTATATCTTCCTTTATAATAGTATTCTCTAAATGCACATGTATATTCATCTATATAACACATATTACATATTGTTAATTTTGCCATTAGATATCTGTTTATAATTTTTTCTTTATTTTGTTCTTCTACTTCTGTTGTCATACTACTAAATTCATTTCTTATAGCTATTTCATATTTATACAATATTTCCATAGTTGTTGTAGCTAATTCACCATCAAAATTTTTATTACTTCTTAAAGTGTTTAAACTTTCATTTGTTAAATTTTGTAGCCATAATTTTATTGTTCCTATAAGTGTTCTCTCTATATATCCTGGTGTTTCTGCCATTCCTATTTTGTTATCTAGTAATTGTTTTGATATGTATCCCATCCATAATTGGATTGTTTTATTTATATCTGCTACACAGTCTAAATCTAAAAAATTATGTTGTTCAGTTATTGGTTTAGGTGTCCATTTTTTATTTAATCTTTTATCCCATATTAATTTTTCTCTATCATATTGTTCATAGTTTGCATTATAATATCTTGAATTTAAGTTTTTTGGATTTTTTACTCCTGATGTACTGGGTTTTTCATCCATGTCTACGTCTCCTGTATTTACTTTTAGATTCTTTGTATTATCTATGTTTTCTAAAAGTTCTGTATATGTTTCGCTTGTTTATGAATGCTGTTCTTCTAGATCATTATCATTTATTTCATCAATTCCTATTTTAGGTAGATTATCTTGATTTTCTTTTAGTTGTAATTTTTCTTTAAATTCATTTATCTCAACTATTAATTTTGCTTCTTGTTCTTTTTCCTTATGTTTTATTTTATACATTTCTTTTAATATTGCTAATTCTTTTTCTAATTCTAGTATTTTAGTGTTTTTTTATTTCTTCTACTTGTTGTATTTCCTTTTTTGCCTGTTGTTTTATCATTTCAATTTCCTTTTGTCTATCTATTTCTTCATTTTCTTTTGTTATTTTTACCATAGCAGTTAAGCTATCGAATTTTTACCTTTGGTTATAATATTTATTGTAATATTCTTTTGATAGTTTTTTTAATCTGAATATTTTTTTAACATTATTTGAGAAATATTTCTAGGTATAATACATCTTGGGTTCTTAGGTACATATATAAATTGTTTTCCATTAATTGTTCTACTGGTTTTATATCTTCTATAGCTTCTGTCCAATATTGTAAATATTTATAATTCATTTTTTAATCTGAATATTCCATTTCTAAATCATATAATTCTATTTTTTCAATATCTAAATATAGATCTTGTAAATCTATTTCATACCATGTTTGGTTCTCTAATTCCATTTCATAATTAAATATCTTTTTCGATATTATTTCTCTTAGTTCAACAATTTTTATATCTTTAAGTACATATAAAATTAATGTTTTGTAGCTTCTTATTATTTCATCATGTATAAATGTATTCATGTTCTTGTTATTCGCAGTTTTTATCAATTATTCCTTCCTATCATATTCATAACTGCATAGCATTATAATAGATCATTATGAACTAGATTATCCGCTTATCATGTTCTCCTCTCACTATTAGCATCGTACTTTAGCAGATACTTTCTGCCTAAACAACACCTCAACTGTGTTTACTCCCCTATCACGGCTTCTCTTGCCTTTCCGGTTTCAACTTTAGGATGACATAGTTATAGAAGTTTTCTCGCTTTTCCTATTTGCTAATAAACTAGAAAGCATGATTTCGTATTGTCACGACCCAAAATGGACGTGAGGGCACTTGTCTTATCCCACCAAGACAAGTCAGCCTAAAACTCCACCATTATAATAAAATGCGGAAATTTTTATAATTAACTGAAAAATATCCAAAATCTGGTTGTCACGTGTACAGGCCTCTATAGTATTAAAATTGATTCAAAAGAAAACACAAGTCTCAAATGACCTTGTGTCTAGAATAGAACAAGGTCCTAATTAAGGAGAAAGAAGGTCCGCTAAAATGACAAGCAGCATCCTCACAAATCTCGAAGAAGCCTCAGAAAATAAGAGAATGGAAAGTATCACAAAATCCAGGCTTGTAACCTACAATTTTTTTTGTAGAAGCAAGGGGTGAGTACCAAACCACACGGTACTTAGCAAGTAAACCTTTAAACACAAGCTAAGGGGATAGAATACGGGTACTCCTTACACCCCAACCAAACCTCCACAACTACAACCTGCATAAACCAGCCCAACCTAATAGTTCACAGTTTACATAGCACCCAGCTCAACAACAATCACGTTAACAAATTACATATCCTCAACAACAAACTCAATATTCATCGATCACAACATTCACAAAAAGGCACTCACAAATATCAACAACACACAAGATCAAGTTCATCAAATAGAGGTAATCAAACATCAAGTACTTTCCAACCACTAATAAAACACATAATCATCAAGAATGAAGGATGTCATGCAATGCAATGCAATATGACACCATGAAATGATATGCCTCAGAATACCAAGTACTCTCTCAACCGTATATACATGATACTCCTTGAAAATACATTGAGAGTTCATGACCCATGGGGGACTCGCGAGGTCCATACATCGACACGGACGATCTCCACGTGTCTGTGCGGACGATCTCAACGCACTATCATAAATCAAACAAATTTCGCACGGACGATCTCCACGTGCCCAAATTATAATCTTAACATCTCGCCATCCCCAGCATGGACGATCTCCACGTGCCCAACTTATACTCAATCTCATGTCAATGAATGTGCAGAATATGATTTCAATAAAAGGGATGATGCATCTCAATCAAATATCAATATGATATGTAATCACCTCAGTTATTGTAACGACTCGAGAGCACCCCTTAGTCATAATACGGTGTACTCGACCTCTCGGAGGTCTTATACAAGCCTCTAGCATATCATGAACATTAAAGCCTATGAAAATAGCGGAAACTTTAAAACTTTTCTTTACAATCGAAGTCTTCATAAAATAAGAGAGAGTCTATGACACTACGTCTCAAATCATCTATAACATTTAGAATAACAACTCTTTCATAACAACTTAGGGACACGGCCCTTACACAAGTCTAAAGACATAAAACATAAAGACATAATGACATAAGAGTACGAGGTAGGTTCATTCTCGAAACTATGAGGACTCCCCAACTCTTCATTCCCAAGCTCCTTAGAAACCTAACTTCCAAGCATAAGACATCACATCACCAAACCCTACACTTTGTAAAAATGTAGAAGAAATATGGGTTAGTACAACACACGTACTAAGTATGGAAGCCATGCAAGTAAAACCATTAAAACATGCATAAAAGGGACATTTAGTTGAAACCATGCTTTATGCACTTTTGAACATCTTCTTGAAAGAGTTGAAGAATCATAAGTCATAAACAACTCACATATAGTTCATCAAAGCACAAGGGTAATAAACATCACCAAAGGCATAGTCTCTAATCATAGTCATATTGCACATATCACTCATTACAAGACATAATACTCATGCATAGTCAATATCAAGGTCATTGCATCATAATAGAGTAATCACATAAGTAACCCTAGGTTCTACTTGTGCAATGCATAGATAGGGTCCATAGTCCTACTTACACTAAGTATTACCTTTGGATCAGCATGCTATACTTATCATACATTAGTCTTATCCATAGGTCATATACATAGTAAGGTGACATTCACAAACATTAGTTCATATCAAGAAAAGTCAATCATTAGCATAATACAATTAAAGCATGCATTATTCATAATCTTCATAATAAGACATAACAACACCATTAAGTCATAGTTCATAAAACATGTTCATATCATACATCTTAGTCATAATTCAAATAGTCCATATCATAGGTAAACCATCTTCATAATGATCATACATAACATAGCTTCAATATATATAAGTCATAATCATCATAATCATAAGAGAACACTACTACAACCATCCCTTAGGATCCCACAAGTGTAATGTGCAAGAGAAGTCCCATACCCTCCCTTACACTATGTAGAAACCCTTAAGAAAGCCCTAGTAAGAGTTCACACATTTCATACCTTCATTTACTTTTACATTAGGGAAATATTACAATAACCGACATAGACCATGAGAGCTACATGGAATCCGGTGTTCTACTCCCACACCGAAAAGAGAGGGTTAACACTTGCCTAAGGTGTAACCATTCATACATAGCTATCTAGGTGGATCCACTAAGCTAGAGTCCTATGTGGGCACATAGTTAAGGGTCAAAGAGATTGCTTCTAGAAACCCTAACTTACTAAACGTGGGGGGTTTCCATCTCATGAGACAACACATATCGTGGGTAATCCGAACTTTCTAAACATGAGGAAACCCATGTGGGGAGCCAGACTTACTAAACGTGAGACCCCCATCTCATTTACATGCCTTTTCGGTGCTATGCATCTAATTCCCTTTTGTAATCATCTTTAGTCATCACATAAGTTCACATTAGCCTTTAGTAGACTCTTATGTAGACATCTTACCATAATAGCTCATATGTGTTCATAAGTGAGTAACAATCCTTTCACCTTAGAAACACCTCGGAAGTGAGTAAACCTTTCACTTTACATTATACTATAATCATGAGAACTACCTTTCATTCATATAGCAATCATACCATAACATACATACATACATCCTAGCATACATAGTCATATCTTCATGGTCATGTACATTTCATGCATAATAGTATGTAAAGGTGCATATGAGAATTAGCCTTTCAATTGACACCATAGACATATCATATTCATATTTATGCATGGAGTGTGTGTGTGCATGATTGTCCTCACAATAGCACAACAACAACAACAACAACATTAACATCATAGACACCTCCCTTGTCAAGGGGGGTCATAACATATACATAATATCCCAACTCATGCACAATTTACATATATTGCGTTTAAGGATCTTAGATCATGTAAGTCACATATCTAATATCCATCATTCAAGTACCTCATTCATGGCATGTATCATTTGGGGATTATGTGGGTAGGGTCCTTCCACAAGAGAACCTCATAAAATTCAACATATAGACCATACCATGTTCATAACATCTCATTCATATTCATAATGTATCATACTTAGTCATATGTAGGGTTGTAGGGAAGAGGGACCTTGTCTCAACACTACAATTCATACTAACAAGTAAGCACCTCCACCATAAGTGGATCAAACCATTCATTAAAAGGATATATAATAAGTAAGCATCTCCCCCACAAGTGGATCAACAATTCAATAGAAGGCTACTTACCAATTGAAAACCTTCATTCATAGCCATCAAGGCTTTCTTCAAGATTCAACCCTATTTTCTTGATATTCATACATCATATAGGATAACCTCATAATACAATAATGAATTTCATAATAACATACTAGATTCTCATCCTTCAATCATCATTCAACACAAGCTAGGGTTTAGAATTGAGAAAGAAAAGGGAAATCATGGGTCTTGTGGGGAATTGTTCAAAACCAATAAGTATTACATGAATTCATCCACAAACATTCATATATAATCATAAATAACCATTATAGATCAATGGAATCGACTTTAGAAAGAGACCCACGAATTTGGATTGAAATCTACAATTTGGGGGACTTTGTAAACCATTTTTGGAAGGACGTCTTGGGGAAAAGGGATCCCAAGAGTGAAGAGCAACCATACCTTAGCTAAACCCTATGAATTTCGTGTGAAACCTCCCATATACAAGCCCTTGATAAGCTCCTTCCAAGTTCTTCCATGGAGTCTTGAGTTGAGAGATTTTTGAGAGAGAGAATTTTGGGATGGAAAAGAATTGGGTTATGTTTTGGGGTCTTGACTTGTGGTGAATTAATGGATTAGTTTAGGGTCCTATAAGCTCATATAGTCCATTAATTAACCACCTAACCGACCTCCCTTAACCCCTACTTAATAACTAATTAAAACATTAACCCCCTTCTTAACTAAAAACTTCATAAAACTGGCAGCATCTACGCCCTCCACCTACGGACCGTAGGTGGAGTCACGGACCGTCGTTTGGCCTTCGTAGTTCTGACAGTGCTTCACTATTTCGGGAATAACTTTTTACTCCGAGATCGGAATTAGGTAAACTCGGTGGAGTTGGAAAGAGGACTCAGAGACCTTTCATTGGGTAGGTAGTGTCCCACCTAATTCATTTTGATCTATGAGATATAACCATTTAAAGTTGACCCTCACTCCTAACTTAAAACTAAAAAACTCATTTTAGGGGACTGTTTTGAGGGTCTTGGTTCTAAATGAATTCATGACTTAGCTTAAGGTCTTGCTAGCTTATAAAGGTGAGTAATCAACTATCTAAACAACCCCTTAAGCCCTTAGTCAATTAACTAACTTAATCCCTAATCACCAACTTAAGACTAGAAGGCTGGAAATTGGCAGCACCTACGGCCACCCACCTACGGACCGTAAGTGGAGTTACGGCCCGTGCTGTGCTCTCGTAATTTGGTTCAGAGAGGGGGATTGGGGAGTTCTTGGTGGGGAGACTAAGTCTCAACCCACGAGACCTACCTACGGGGCGTAGGTCAAGTGACGGCCCGTCACTGCCCTTCGTAGGTCAAGCTGTTTTTTGACAGCTTTTGGCCAAAGGTTGGGTCCTCTTCAAGGACCCCTTGGGTGGTCCTTGGGGGTCGTACATGGTCGTTTCGACCCTAAACATGTCCATCTATGAATAAGAGTCACTCCTATGGGTTTTAGACCTCAAACAACACACCAAACACCACGACAAGACACTAGCACCAAAGACTAGTTTCTGGACGTCATGGTCGTTTCTTGACGTTTGACCTCTAAAGTCACCAAACTAACTTCAATAGACATTTTTCATCATTTAAACATGTTTCCAACCATAAACTAACATGTGAGGCTCTAGGTCAACCTAATAGATTCAGTCAAGCCTTAGCTAGGTCTTACTAGTTTCGTACGGGGCGTTACAGTTATCACCAGTATACGGGTTCAATAAAGAACACAATCACACATAATAAATCAAGTTAATAATATATCAGCTAATGCCCATATGCTTTGGCATTCTCAGATTACAATCCGCGTTCTATAGTAATAAACTTTTCCCTTTATAATATCGGTACTCGTACCAATGTCCGTCACCAACAATTCTCAATACATCACACACAAACAATTAATCATATTGCCTTTTATTACCCCTTTTTTATTATTAGAACTAATAAATGTGGACAAGTCAAACCATCACCAAGTCCCATTACCCCAAACACATACTACAAGGAAATACACGAATTCCATACACTTAACAAGGGTTTAGAAATCCACTTGCCTGAATCAAATAAGAATTTACTCCAAGACTGTAACACCCCAAATCCAAAACAGACCAAAAATGCAGATTTTGAAAAGTTGCAGGTGCAACCCACGGTTGCCATCCACGGACCGTAGGTCAGACCACGGCCCGTGCTGGTGGTCTGTGGTTCACCACTGCAACCCCTCCCAGACCCAGCTCAGAAATTTGGCTAAGTCCCGACTCACGAACAGACCCACGGTCCATAGATCAGACCACGGTCCGTGGTCTGTGTCCGTGGATCAAGACCTTCTTTACCCAGCCTCTAACACGAACTACGGTCGACCAGCACGGACCATCAATCGATCCACGGTCCGTAGGTCTGACCGTAGATGAGGATCAACAGCCAGTTAGCTGAAAATTGTTGATGGAGCAACTTCAGATGGTCATAACTTTTAGCACAAAAATAATTGTGTGTCCCATGACCTATTATATGATATATAATTGAATTGTCTTTCCAACGCCACTGAGTTTGCTAAAATCCGACCTCCGAGTAAAAATTTATGCTCGTTTTAGTGAAGCCCTGTCGGGCAGACTCGATCGACGGACCCAATCTACAGACCGTCGATTGAATGACGGTCCGTCAGTCCATTCCGTCGATCACTCTTACAGCAGTTAATTCAGGGGTCTTTTGGTCTTTTTCTATTTCATTTAACCCCTTAGATACGTCGTTTAAACCCTAAATCATGAGGTTTTAGTCAGTTTAAGCCTAGAAACATAACTAGAACTTACCTTAGTCAAAATCATTAATCAAACTTAGAAAATTAAAAGCAAGAGAGGTGAAAAAGGTCAAGAACCCTAGTTCAAGAACGCAGGAAGGTTCCTTCAGTTCCAGCCCCGAAATCGAAAGATTTCTCTGTGGAATTCGTCACCAGGTATGTGGGATTTCACTAGTGGGTTCCTTTCGCCCATTAGGTCCCTAGAATTCAGCTAGATTCTTGATTCCATGATTATGAACAGACCTAGGGTTTCTAGAATTTCAATAGATCATCATGAATTAGTTATTTAAATGTTCCAAATCAGATTATCATGTTATTGCTCAGTTTCTTACATAAATTTCAGAACCCTAGCTATGTATTTCATTAGTTCTTGAATTACACATGCTATGTCAGATATTTCAGTTATTCAGATATACATGCTCCAGTTTTGTGCCACATTATCAATATATTTCAGCATAAACCCTATTTTCAGTTATAAATCATGAGAAGCTTTTCTTTAAGACAACACTTGAGTTTTAAACTGAGTTTTTGAGAAAGTTAAGATGAGTTTTGAGAAAGAGCTTCTAAAACATGATTAGTATGACAATTGAGTAGGTCATCAATGTATGAATAGTATGGTATCTAGATATACCATCAATGTTTATGCAGTATGACTTCCCAAGTCATCAATGATCATAGTATAATATGATGTTGAATTATTTTCTAAAAATGAGTTTTCAAGTATAAGTATCTACATGTCAATATTTTGAGCTATTCAGTATTCCAGTCATAATATATTCAGTTATACATGCCTCAGTTTATGAATGCATCATTATCAGATTAATTGTTGCATTCTCAGTTTGCATGTTCAGTTTGAGCTATCCAGTATTTACAGAAATTCAGTCATAACCAGTTAACCACTTAATTCATTGGGAGTAGCATAATACCGAGTTAGACTAGGGTTCAGCGTACCCATATAGTCCCAGAACTACGAGCCACGTAGGTGTAAGTCCCCTCTGTGGGCAACATCAGTTTAGTGATCACGCCAGCATGCCTCTGTACCTCTGGCAAGGTATATTGGGTCCTCTCGATGGGGCATATACATCGGACTCCACATTTAGCTCATGTGGTTTTATGTCGGTTATTAGTAGCTCCCACAGTTCAGTCAGACTCTATTGCATTAACCATATTTCAGTACAGTCAGTATTCAGTTTCAGCATGTTATAAATTTGGTCATTGCATTCAGTTAGCTCAGTATTCAGTATTTTCAGTATCTATATCATGTTCAGATTATATCATTGCTCAGTATGCTTTGTTCAGTTATGTGTTATTTCAGCTTTATTCTATCCTGCATGCTCAATACCTTTCAAGTACTGACACATATGTGAAATGACCCAAAAAAGTTCCTAAAAATGTGGTTCGGAAGTTACCGGAAACTTGTTTTAGCTATATCTAAAAATGACTTTCGTTTTTCAAAAATACGACTTCATATTCTTGTTTAGGGGGTCAAATTGAGTGGGTAATGGGTATAACCTAAATTTTAGAGCAACCGTATCAAAATCCGAAATTTCCAAGTGAAGCCTTTTTCGAGGGTCTACTTTGGAGGGTCATATCTCCTAGAACACAAATAATTGGGTGGCCCATAACATATCCATGGATAGCCCTTTGAGTTAGATACCTAACGCACTTCGTTTCACCTCATTCGTAGTTCGGACGAAGAAGTTATGCCCATTTTCGTAAAATCTGTCCGGCAGGAAATGCAATTTCCAGTGAGCGTTTTTACTGTTTACCCGCCTCATATTTTTTTCTAAGTGTTGGACCATTTTTCCAAAGGGCATATGTTATTTCCTATATACCATTAGTTCAATTCCCATCTCTAAAACATTTCTCAAAACACCTCTCCCATACTTAGACACATTTTCTCTCAAGTTCTCTCAAGAACCCTAATCCAAAACCTTCCTCAAGATTGAAGAGACTCTTGCTCCAAGTTCCAAGCTTCCATTGAAGACACTCTCAAGACCTTCATAAGAACTCAGGGTATGTGGTGTTGAACTCATGGGTCCTTCCACCCATAGTGCCTAGACTCTATTCTACTCACTAATTCATGGTTTAAGTTAAGATTCATAAATTAGTCTTGTTCTTTCTAATAATTTCCTGCACATTGAATTTTAAACATGAAAAGTTAATGTTTTGAGCATGTTGTGACTCTAGAACTTGAATCTAAATTTGGAATGGATGTGGAGATTTTCATGTGGTCTTGTGGGTGTTAAAAGGTGTTGTTGTAGGTTGTTCACTGGTTTGGCTGCATAATTACTACCCTATTTTCCATGCTCTTTGATTCCATTACATGCCTTCAAGGTGTTTGACAAAATGTCCAACTATGGAGAATTGGTGAATTGATGCTTTAAAGCTTGATTTATGAGATGTATGGCATTCCAGAGATGTGTTGATGACAAACTAAGCTTGTGTATATGTTCATTCCATACGTGAGATTGCATTAGAGCCTAATGGGAATTTCCTATATAAAGTGTTGCATGACCATGCCCGGTCCGGGGGAAAAGAACCGGACAACCATGTGAGAGGTTTATATCTCACCACCTAGGATGCTTGGGGTGTGACCAACATCAACCATGTGAGAGGTTTATATCTCACCACCTAGGATGCTTGGGGTGTGACCAACATCAACCATGTGAGGGGTTTATACCTTGCCACCAGGGTGTCCGGGTGTGAACGGCATCCTCCATCCTAAGTTGGGGTTATAGATTGGTTGGATCATGCATACACATATGATATCTACTATTAGTATAGATTTACTTAAACATGTTTTGACTTCACTTTGATCATGCATCCTCATATTGTTATTCATTATGCCTATGAAACTATTTCTTGCATTTCGATTGTGTCCTTGTCTATTGTTGTATTGCACCCCGCATACTTAGTACATTCCAAGTACTAACGCATATTTTGCCTACATGATGTCACCATGTAGGGACCGAAGCTACTCTTGATCTTTCTCTCCATTCACGTGGCTAGTACGGTGCTTATCCGAGTTTGTTGGTGAGTCCTCAATGATTCGAGGGCTATGTTATGTTCTTACTCTTATGTTTTGAGACTTTAGCTTGCAATTCTATTTTGACTATGAGGGGAGCCGGTAGTATGTCATGGCCCCCGTCCTATCTATGTATGTAGAGGTGTGCGTTGGACAAGTATTTTGTAAATGAGCTTGACTCTTGTTCTACGATGTCATTTTGAAATGGTTTGCCCTTAGTCCCTATTTCCCGTTAATTAATGTTGAATGTACTTCCGCGACCGATGAAGTGTGATGACAGGTTTGAGAGGCTTGTTTGGGGTTCCTCATTCGCCATGTCACGTCTAGGCCCTAGGCTTGGGTCGTGACAATATGTGCGCTACATCTTCTCGTGATGTAGGTTTAGGTTCTCAGCATCCAGATCACGCTTAGATCAGTTCCCGATCTTCAGTTCAGCAACATCAGTGGTGAGTCCTCATTCTTTGAGGACTAGTGACATGTTTACCTTTATCGCTTTTAGTCTTTAGTTTCAGTTTTGCTAGATCTAGTTGGGGCATGTCCCAACATTTCTAGTCAGTTTAGAGGCGTATTTCAGACATAGTTAGATTCAGCTTACTATTTTGAATTTGATATTTCTTTTGTATTAAACTTTCAGATTTGATATATTCAATTATAGTATATGGGTATTCCCCATCTTTTCAGATTTATTTATGATTTAGCTTCCGCATCAGTTTATTATCTTTAGTATGCTCATGATCATGCCAACAGGGTTAGCTTGGGATCACTTGTGGTCCTAGGTCCCGTGTCCGCGTCTCGGGGCGTGACAAACTTGGTATCAAAGCATTTGGTTTAAGAGTCCTAGGATGTCTGAAAAGCCGCACTAAGTAGAGTCCTTTTCATGGGTGTGAAGTGCACCACATCTAATGAGAGGGAGGCTATGAAGTGTTTTAGGAAAACTTCACTTTCTTGATATTCTTATCGTGCGTTGGTATGATATCTTTTCTAATCCATCGTTATGCGCTTAAGATCATGCCTCCTCATAGAGCTTAGGCAAGGAATGCTAATGCACACAATGCTAACGCAGTTCCTCTAGTCCTAGATCAGGAAGTTTCGAATGCAGAGTTTCGGAATGCCAATTCAGCTTTTGGCTCAGGTATGACCAACGAGAACAATCAGCAAGTCCCAATTCCTACTAATAGAAATGGTGGATCAGTGGCAGCTAGAGTTCGAGATTTTTTTTTAGGATGAATCCGCCTGAGTTTTAGGGTCACAAGTTGGTGAAGACCCACAAAACTTCATTGATGAGGTTAAGAAAATCTTTGGAGTGATGTAAGTGACTGATAATGGTAGGGTTGAGTTGGCATCCTACCAGCTTAAGGATGTGGCTCACATATGGTACACTCAGTGGAAAGATTCAGGGGCTACTTTATCTTTTATGACTACCTATATAGCAGTAATCTTAGATGTCACTCCAGAAACTCTTTCAGAACCCTTCTCAGTCTCTACTCCAGTCGGTGACTCAGTTATAACTAGACGGATATACAAAAATTGCCCTGTCACAATTTCTCAGAAAGTCACCTCAGTAGATCTTGTAGAGTTAGAAATGGTAGACTTCGATGTCATTCTAGGCATGGATTGGTTACATTCCTGTTATGCCTCAGTCGATTGTAGGACTAGGATTGTTCATTTTCAGTTTCCAGACGAACCAATCCTAGGATGGAAGGATAGTAGCTTAGCGCCTATGGGTCGATTCATTTCTTACCTTAATGCCAGAAAGATGATCTCTAAGGGTTATCACTATCATCTAGTTTGGGTTAAGGATTCAAGCTCTGAAACTCCAACTCTTGAGTCAGTTCCAGTGGTTAATGAGTTTCCAGAAGTGTTTCCAGATGATCTTCCCGGAGTTCCTCCTGAAAGGGAAATCGACTTTGGAATTGATGTCCTTCCAAATACCCAGCCTATTTCTATCCCTCCTTACAGAATGGCTCCAGCTGAGCTTAAGGAATTGAAAGAACAGTTGAAAGACCTTCTAGATAAGGGCTTCATCAGACCTAGTATTTCACATTGGGGTGCACCAGTGTTGTTTGTAAAGAAGAAAGATGGTTCTCTCAGAATGTGCATTGACTATAGGCAGTTGAACAATGTCAAAATCAAGAATAAGTACCCTATCCCTAGGATTGATGACTTATTCGACCAACTTCAGGGTGCTGGTCATTTCTCAAAGATAGACCTTAGATCAGGGTATCATCAGCTTAGAGTCAGAGATAGTGACATTCCGAAGACAGCCTTCAAAACTCGGTATGGTCATTATGAATTTGTAGTCATGTCATTTGGACTAACCAATGCTCCTGCAGCTTTCATGGATTTGATGAACAGAGTGTTCAAGCAGTACTTGGACTTGTTCGTTATCGTCTTTACTGATGATATCCTCATTTACTCTAGGAATGAGGAAGACATGCTAGTCATTTGAGAGTTGTTCTGCAAACTCTCAAAGATCGTCAATTATTTGCAAAATTTAACAAGTGTGAGTTTTGGTTACAATCAGTTGCTTTCCTTGGGCATATTGTGTCTAGTGAAGGAATTCAAGTAGATTCCCAGAAGATAGAAGCAGTGAAACAATGGCCCAGACCTACCTCTGCTACAGATATCAGAAGTTTCTTGGGTCTAGCAGGTTATTACAGATGGTTCGTGGAAGGATTTTTATCCATAGCCTCACCATTGACTAGGTCGACTACAGCTCCTGTCTTGACTCTACTAGAGGGTTCAGATGGGTATGTGATCTATTGTGATGCATCTAGAGTCGGCCTAGGTTGTGTGTTGATGCAGCGAGGTAAGGTTATAGCTTATGCTTCTAGACAACTTAAGGTACATGAGAAGAATTATCCAACTCATGACCTCGAGCTTGCAGCAGTGGTGTTTACACTCAAGATTTGGAGACACTGCTTGTATGGTGTTCATGTAGATATGTTCACAGACCATAAGAGCCTTCAATATGTATTCACCCAGAAAGAGTTGAATCTTCGCCAGAGAAGGTGGCTTGAGTTCCTCAAAGATTATGATATGAGTGTGCATTACCATCCGTGTAAGGCGGATGTAGTAGCAGATGCTCTTAGAAGATTATCTATGGGTAGTGTAGCACATTTTGAGGAAGGAAGAAATGAGCTAGCAAGGGATGTTCACAGACTTGCTCGCTTAGGAGTTCATCTTATGAGCATATCAGATGGTGGTGTAATAGTTCAGAATGGGGCAAAATCTTCTTTGGTAGTTGAGGTTAAGGAAAAGCAAGACAGTGATCCAATCTTGCTTGAGCTTAAGGGTGCAGTCCACAATCAGAGAGTGGAGGTTTTCTCCCAAGGGGGAGATGGTGTACTTCGCTATCAGGGTAGATTGTGTGTTCCTAATGTGGGTGAGTTGAGACATCATATTCTTGCAGAAGACCATAATTCCAGATATTCTATTCATCCAGGCGCCACTAATATGTACCACGATCTGCGGGAAGTCTATTGGTGGAATGGTATGAAAAGAGATATAGCAGATTTTGTGGCTAAGTGCCCCAATTGCCAGCAAGTCAAGGTAGAACATCAGAAACCAGGAGGTATGACTCAAGAGATTGACATTCCTACTTGGAAGTGGGAAGTGATCAATATGGACTTCATCACATGTTTACCTCGTACTCGTAGACAACATGACTCCATTTGGGTGATTGTTGATAGGGTTACTAAGTCTTCTCGCTTTTTGGCGGTCAAGACTACAGATTCGGCAGAGGATTACGCCAAGCTTTACATTAATGAGATTGTGGGGTTGCATGGGGTTCCTTTGTCTATCATCTCAGATAGAGGTCCTCAATTTACCTCTCATTTCTGGAAGTCATTTCAGAAAGGTCTTGGTACTCAGGTTAACCTTAGCACAACATTTCATCCACAGACGGATGGTCAGGCAGAGCGTACCATTCAGACCTTAGAAGACATGTTGAGAGCTTGTGTGATCGACTTCAAGGGTAGTTGGGATGATCACCTTCCTCTTATTGAGTTCGCCTACAATAATAGTTACCATTCCAGCATTCAGATAGCCCCTTATGAGGCATTGTATGGGCGTAGGTGTAGGTCTCCAGTTGGTTGGTTTGAAGTAGGTGAAGCAGCGTTGATAAGACTAGATTCAGTCCTTGATGCTATGGAGAAAGTGCAACTCATTAGAGATAGACTTAAGACTACCTAGAGTCGCCAGAAGTCTTATGCAGATGTGAGAAGAAGGGAACTAGAGTTCCAAGTTGATGATTGGGTTTTCCTGAAAGTGTCACCTATGAAGGGGGTGATGAGATTTGGCAAGAAAGGAAAGCTCAGTCCCAGATATGTAGGCCCTTACCGGATCTTGAAAAGGATTGGTAAAGTGGATTATGAGTTAGAGTTGCCAACAGATTTAGCAGCAGTGCATCCAGTCTTTCACATTTCTCTTTTGAAGAAGTGTGTGGGTGATCCACCATCCGTAGTGCCATTAGAGACTGTGGCGGTACAAGATAGCCTTTCTTATGAGGATGTACCAGTTGAGATTCTCAATCGTCAGGTTAGAAGATTGAGAAACAAAGAAGTCACTTCAGTCAAGGTTTTGTGGAGGAGTCAGTCCGTAGAGGGAGCTACTTGGGAAGCAGAAGCAGCCATGAAGTCCAAGTATCCTCACCTTTTCCCTTCCAAATCCATTCCAACTTGAGGTAATAGTTCCTCTTCAGTTTTTCAGTCATTCATGTGTAAATTCAGTCTTAGAATCATGTTCCTACAGTTTGTACTTGCATTTTCAGCGTATTTGCATGTCCTTGGAACTTAGTTCAGTCAGAAATTCAGTTCTCAGTGTTTAGTGGTAGGGATTGCAGCCCTCTCCCTCTATTTCAGTTAGTTTAGTCTTCATTCGAGGACGAATGGTCCCAAGGGGGAGATAATGTAACACCCCGAATCCAAAACAGACCAAAAATGCAGATTTTGAAAAGGTGCAGGTGCAACCCACGGTTGCCATTCACGGACCGTAGGTCAGACCACGGCCCGTGCTGGTGGTCCGTGGTTCACCACTGCAACCCCTCCCAGACCCAGCTCAGAAATTTGCCTAAGTCCCGACTCACGGACAGACCCACGGTCCGTAGATCAGACCACGGTCCGCGGTCTGTGTCTGTGGATCAAGACCTTCTTTACCCAGCCTCTGACACGAACTACAGTCGACCAGCACGGACCTTCAATCGATCCACGGTCCGTAGGTCTGACCGTAGATGAGGATCAACAGCCAGTTAGTTGAAAATTGTTGATGGATCAACTTCAGATGGTCATAACTTTTAGCACAAAAATAATTGTGTGTCCCATGACCTATGATATGATAGATAATTGAATTATATTTCCAACGCCACCGAGTCTGCTAAAATCTGACCTCCGAGTAAAAATTTATGCTCGTTTTACTGAAGCCCTGTCGGGCAGCCTCGATCGACAGACCCAATCTACGGACCGTCGATTGAATGACGGCCCGTTAGTCCATTCCGTCGATCACTCCGACAGCAGTTAATTCAGGGGTCTTTTGGTCTTTTTCTATTTCTTTTAACTCCTTAGATACGTGTTTTAAACCTTAAATCATGAGGTTTTAGTCAGTTTAAGCCTAGAAACATAACTAGAACTTTCCTTAGTCAAAATCATTAATCAAACTTAGAAAATTAGAAGCAAGAGAAGAGAAAAAGGTCAAGAACCCTAGTTCAAGAACGCAACAAGGTTCCTTCAGTTCCAGCCCCGAAATCGAAAGATTTCTCTGTGGAATTCGTCACCAGGTATGTGGGATTTCACTAGTGGGTTCCTTTCGCCCATTATGTCCTTAGAATTCAGCCAGATTCTTGATTCCATGATTATGAACAGACCTAGGGTTTCTAGAATTTCAACAGATCATCATGAATTAGTTATTTAAATGTTCCAAATCAGATTATCATGTTATTGCTCAGTTTCTTACATAAATTTCAGAACCCTAGCTATGTATTTCATTAGTTCTTGAATTACACATGCTAGGTCAGATATTTCAGTTATTCAGATATACATGCTCCAGTTTTATGCCACATTATCAATATATTTCAGCATAAACCCTATTTTCTGTTATAAATCATGAGAAGCTTTTCTTTAAGACAACACTTGAGTTTTTGAGAAAGTTAAGATGAGTTTTGAGAAAGAGCTTCTAAAACATGATTAGTATGACAATTGAATAGATCATCAATGTATGAATAGTATGGTATCTAGATATACCATCAATGTTTATGCAGTATGACTTCCCAAGTCATCAATGATCATAGTATAATATGATGTTGAATTGTTTTCTAAAATGGAGTTTTCAAGTATGAGAATCTACATGTCAGTATTTTGAGCTATTCAGTATTCCAGTCATAATATATTCAGTTATACATGCCTCAGTTTATGAATGCATCATTATCAGATTAATTGTTGCATTCTCAGTTTGCATGTTCAGTTTGAGCTATCCAGTATTTACAGAAATTCAATCATAACCAGTTAACCACTTAATTCATTGGGAGTAGCATAATACCGAGTTAGACTAGGGTTCAGCGTACCCATATAGTCCCAGAACTACGAGCCACGTAGGTGTAAGTCCCCTCTGTGGGCAACATCAGTTTAGTGATCACGCCAGCATGCCTCTGTACCTCTGGCAAGGTATATTGGGTCCTCTCGATGGGGCGTATACATCGGACTCCACATTTAGCTCATGTGGTTTTATGTCGGTTATTAGTAGCTCCCACAGTTCAGTCAGACTCTATTGCATTAACCATATTTCAGTATAGTCAGTATTCAGTCTCAGCATGTTATAAATTTGGTCATTGCATTCAGTTAGCTCAGTATTCAGTATTTTCAGTATCTATATCACGTTAAGATTATATCATTGTTCAGTATGCTTTGTTCAGTTATGTGTTATTTCAGCTTTACTCTATCCTGCATGCTCAATACCTTTCAAGTACTGACGCATATGTGCGCTACATCTTCTCGTGATGTAGGTTCAGGTTCTCAGCATCCAGATCACGCTTAGATCGGTTCCCGATCTTCAGTTCAGCAACATCAGTGGTGAGTCCTCATTCTTCGAGGACTAGTGACATGTTTACCTTTATCTCTTTTAGTCTTTAGTTTCAGTTTTGCTAGATCTAGTTGGGGCATGTCCCAATATTTCTAATCAGTTTAGAGGCGTATTTCAGACATAGTTAGATTCAGCTTAGTATTTTGAGTTTGATATTTCTTTTGTATCAAACTCTCAGATTTGATATATTCAGTTATAGTATATGGGTATTCCCCATCTTTTCAGATTTATTTATGATTTAGCTTCCACATCAGTTTATTATCTTTAGTATGCTCATGATCATGCCAGCAGGGTTAGGTTGGGATTACTTGTGGTCCTAGGTCCCGTGTCCGCGTCTCGGGGGTAGCTTGGGGCGTGACAAAGACTTGAGCCTTCCCATTTCATTGAACTTCCAACTCAAAGCAATCTATTCACATTGATAATCACAATAAGATTTTAAAACTAAAAGTACCCACATTACTTTCTGTCTAGACTAGACCCAAAAATTCACTCAAATCTATAATCAAATTCCTAATCTTGATGCCAATAACATGTCAACTTCTTTCAATTTTCTCCAAATTTCAAGCCTAAGATTTGAGTCTAAATCCCTCCAAACAATACAATCCTAATAATTTTCATGTAATATAATACACTCAATATTTAATTACATTTACCAATCTATTAAACTTAAATCAAATTTATAATACTATACGCTAGTATTTAACACAAAACTAAGTTGAATGAAATTATTAAATTCCAACTATAGAAAAGACCGAACAATTATACACCTAATCTAACCTATATATCAATTAAATTCTCATATACTTTACCAATCATTATATAACGATTGTTCATTATTACCCAATTGCACCTATAATAGCCGTAAACATTTTCCACAAAGTAAGAAGCGTTATCACATATATGAGAGATACCTTTTTCTTTTACAACCAACCATAATAATAATAAAATATAATAATATGACATTCATGCACATACACCAGTGCATTAATTTATGATTCGATTAATGCTTACATGTTGTACCTTTGGCCGCCGATCTGATTATGCCGAGGTTGTGATGTCGTTCTGGGAGGTTTCTTGTTTTTTTTTTAATAAAGAACGGTCTAAAAAGATATAGGGTATTAACTTAATATTTGGACTTGGCCCATTAACCATCAATTAAATAACCGAAGTTACCGAATAGTTCAAAATTCTCAACGCAACTTCACCGACTGATCATAAATGACTCGGGACAACTATCGAAAGGGGTGAAACGGTGATTTTATAAAAATTTCAAAAATGAATTTCCGGGTCATTACATTATCCACCACTAAAAACCATGTTCGTCCTTGTACATAAGGAAGAAGAAGGAAGAATAACCGACGTTACCAAACACCTAAGGTATGATCTTCTAGAGTCCGTGTTCATCTCTCCAAGTTACCTCCTCCTTAAGGTCATTCCATTGAGATCAACTACTAAGAACCAAACTTTCGAATCAAACTTTGAAAGATCTATAACTCAAGAGTGATTATCAAGCCACTGACTAGAACCATTAACCTAATCTGAACTTGAACCCATAGGACCGTAACACAATAACTAGGACAAATCTTTTCTCACAGAATCACGATAAAATTCTGAATCAATACTTGCTACAACCAAAAAATGAACCTAAACCAACCATCACAAACTCATAATGCACAAACCATCACATATCTTATCAAAATTCCCTTCTTACAACATAATCTTTCCACGAGCTTAAGTTACAAAGATTGGATCTCTAGACATCAGATGTTCATTAAGGGAAAATCGAACTCAGCAAACTCAAAGAAGGAAAATGATCAAGTAACCACCCAACAAGTGATACACCCAAGTATACAAAATCTCTAACAACACTATCGGGATGTTAGATCTGTAACTATGATTATAGACAAACCTTAAGAACGACAAAACTAGACCCAATGATCCCCACATTCAATCACACATAGCCAAAACATGATACTAATGATGAGATTCTATCGAACAACTGTAAGTTTTCATGGTAGCTCTCCTATAAATCCTCATAAGAAAAGTTGTGCGTGTAGAATCACTAGTATACTTCAACTATCCCAAACAACACCGAATCTTCCATACCTGAAATGATCAAGTCTGCCCAAGAATCCTATCATATCAAGAGGACATAAGAGGATCGGTACATCCGATCCACCACTAGGAATTCACTCATAGATGTGGAAACACGCGTAATATAAGCAGTGAATCATACTCCAAATAATGTCCAGTACGAAGAAGGTGGTCACATAAGAATATATGAAACCAAGGTTGAATAACACTAAATATTTCTTCCAAAAAGCCCATATAAAACATTTACATTCAGTTGACTCCATCTCTTTGATTTTTAGCTACCTACAATCCATCAATCTAGTCACTATGACAATCATACACATACTCAATTTATCAAGCCCCACATGCTCCTAACAACACTCCACTAAGTGTAACACTCTTAATACTAACATAACAACATAAGCATACCAGTCATCTATTTTACTCTCAAACCATTACTAGTATCAAAGTCTTCTTAGCAAATACATTATCGCCTAAAAAAATAAATTCAAACTATGGCTCCCTTTCTTCCCATGTAAGCATTTCATGATAAATATGGATCCCACCCAAGGCTGATAACACTAATTTTAAAATTGATAGAACATTTTCATTGAGATAACACTATTGAATCACACACAATGTCAACTTCACACAGTCTTTCACATACAATGTTTCAACTACCATTCCAAACCTTCACATACCTTATGCCAAAACTCAGAGAAATCCTTAGTCACTCTAATAATTCTATAGACTATAAGCACATAACCTCTACTCACCATTAAATGCCTATGTAACACATCATAACAATCTATATCGTCCCATCAACAAAGTAGTTTCTATCCCCTCAAAATCCTCATTAACCATGTAGAGATGTAGGTCCACGTTGTTTAACATCCACAAGTTACCTATCATATTTTGAACAGTCTAAATCGACATAATCACATAGAATCTTTCATACATCATTGATTGTAATCCAACCAAAACTCAATCTTTATAAAAGTCGATGATAAAACTCAATAAAGTCTATACCGAACAAACTCACATCTATAGTCATATTAGAACTTATATATGAAAATTCATACATATTTCAACTTCGAACCTTGGGTCTATAGGATAGTTCTTATTCCTTCACATCTCTTAAATTCTTCTCATGACGCCAATTTTAAATACTTGAATTCTTCAATACACCTGACTCTTTTTTTCCTGTCGCTGACTTGCTTACCAATCTTATCCTTTGATCAACAATCCATGATATTTTACCTCATACTCTAAATCAAAACTTTAAGTGAAACCTCCATTAGATATTACAATCAAACGTAACCAAATTTACTACTCAAATTATTTTTAGGTCCTTCCAAATTCTTCATAATTAATGCAATCGATCATTTCTTACCTTACCAATTCATACCTTGACAAAACACACTACCACAAACCCAAACTCACCATGAAAAACTTGAATTTTGAATCCAAATGTGTAACTCAATTCCTTTATCTATCAACATTAGCCCATACTTTGAAGATTTTATGAATTCACGTATCTTAATTTATCATTGATCGCCTCTTCATCGACCTTATCATATCTTTCGCTTAATATTCAACCGTACTCATTACCAACTCCAACAAAAAAAAAAACTTGTCATCACACTGGAGTTGAACGTCTGTACAGTCTTTTCTCAAATTTTATCCAATAGTTTTTAACCAATATGATGAATATGTGACACTATTAACATAAGTAGAGCAAAATAGCTAAAACCACGCGTCTCTGAACTCAATTTTCTACTATCTGAAGGTACATCTTTTGTCCTTGCACTCAAAGTAAATATCTTTGTTCTCGATCGCTAGACTAAACTACATTACACTAATCTTCCCATTTATGACTCTAGCTCTTTTCAGTTTTATTCAAGCGGTGTCTCAGCACCTCCTATAAATTTCCATGCAATCAAGCTACTAACAAAATAATATCAAACCACAACCTTAAACCCATTTATACTAACCAAATCCAAAAGACTAACACAATTTTATACGCACCTTCTCACTAAAATTCTCAATTACCTTCACAAAAGTATACTCGTTGGGACTTCCTTTACCCATAAACATGTCATCAGAATATTGATCCAATTCCATGAAGCTGACGATGAGATCACCACTCATTTAAAAACTTCGAGATATACTTCTCAACTTAACGCATTAATACCGTATCAACGATTCACCACTAAAATATTCCTTATACACACTGCTTAACCCCAAACATCTGCAGTAACAACCTAGTTGATTTCTCAAATGTGAATGCAACATCGAATCGCATTATACGAGCATGTAATACAACTGATAAATCTTTAAGTAGTTAGCAAACCTTTAAACACAAGCTAAGGGGATAGAATACGGGTACTCCTTACACCCCAACCGAACCTCCACAACTACAACCTGCATAAACCAGCCCAACCTAACAGTTCACAGTTTACATAGAACCCAGCTCAACAACAATCACGTTAACAAATTACATATCTTCAACAACAAACTCAATATTCATCGATCACAACATTCACAAAAAGCCACTCACAAATATCAATAACACACAAGATCAAGTTTATCAAATAGAGGTAATCAAACATCAAGTACTTTCCAACCACTAATAAAACACATAATCATCAAGAATGAAGGATGTCATGCAATGCAATGCAATATGACACCATGAAATGATATGCCTCAGAATACCAAGTACTCTCTCAACCGTATATACATGATACTCCTCAAAAATACATCGAGAGTTCATGACCCATGGGGGACTCGCGAGGTCCATATAACGACACGGACGATCTCCACGTGTCTGTGCGGATGATCTCAACGCACTATCATAAATTAAATAAATTTCGCACGGACGATCTCCACGTGCCCAAATTATAATCTTAACATCTCGCCATCCCCAGCACGGACGATCTCCACGTGCCCAACTTATACTCAATCTCATGTCAATGCATTCGCAGAATATGATTTCACTAAAAGGGATGATGCATCTCAATCATATATCAATATGATATGTAATCACCTCAGTTATCACCAGTATACAGGTTCAATAAAGAACACAATCACACATAATAAAGCAAGTTAATAATATATCAGCTAATGCCCATATGCTTTGGTATTCTCATATTACAATCCGCGTTCTATAGTAATAAAGTTTTCCCTTTATAACATCGGTACTCGTACCAATGCCCATCACCAACAATTCTCAATACATCACACACAAACAATTAATCACATTGCCTTTTATTACCCCTTTTTCATTATTAGAATTAATCAATGTGGACAAGTCAACCCATCACCAAGTCCCATTACCCCCAAACACATATTACAAGGAAATACACGAATTTCATACACTTAACAAGGGTTTAGAAATCCACTTGCCTGAATAAAATAAGAATTTACTTCGAGACTTGAGCCTTCCCCTTTCATTGAACTTCCAACTCAAAGCAATCTATTCTCATTGATAATCACAATAAGATTTTGAAACTAAAAACACCCACATTACTTTCTGTCTAGACTAGACCCAAGAATTCACTCAAATCTATAATCAAATTCCTAATCTTGATGCCAATAACATGTCAACTTCTTTCAATTTTCTCCAAATTTCAAGCCTATGATTAAGTCTTAATTTCTCCAAACAATACAATCCTAATAATTTTCATGTAATATAATACACTGAATATTTAATTACATTTACCAATCTATTAAACTTAAATCAAATTTATAATACTATACGCTAATTTTTAACACAGAACTAAGTTAAATGAAATTATTAAATTCCAATTATAGAAAAGACCGAACAATTATACACCTGATCTAACCTATATATCAATTAAATTCTCATATACTTTACCAATCATTATATAATGATTGTTCATCATTGCCCAATTGCACCTATAATAGCCGTAAACATTTTCCCCAAAGTAAGAAGCGTTATCACATATATGAGAGATACCTTTTTCTTTTACAACCAACCATAACAATAATAAAATATAATAATATGACATTCATGCATATGCACCAGTGCATTAATTTAAGATTCGATTAATGCTTACATGTTGTACCTTTGGCCGCCGATCTGATTATGCCGAGGCTGTGATGTCGTTCTGGGAGGTTTCTTGTTTTTTTTTTAATAAAAGAACGGTCTAAAAAGATATAGGGTATTAACTTAATATTTGTACTTGGTCCATTAACCATCAATTAAATAAATTAAAAAATATATAACCATCAATTAAATAACCGAAGTTACCGAATAGTTTAAAATTCTCAACCCAACTTCACCGACTGATGATAAATGACTCGGGACAACTATCAAAAGGGGTGAAACGGTGATTTTTTAAAAATTTCAAAAATGAATTTCCGGGTCATTACGGTATAATTCTTATACATAATAACTAACATAAACTTATTCAATCATATTTATGATATTCAGGAATATATGAATTTAGTTCTGCATATTTAATGAACAATATACCTTTGCCTCTTGCTTATCCATGATATCTGAATTATCTAGTTGCTCCATTAGGTTTCTAAAATGCAAATATATTAAGAGTGTTTTTACAAGTGAGCTTGCTTCGGTAATGAAGGCTTACTTTACAATGTTTACATCTATTCCTATTTATAGGAAAATAAATGACTCCTACTGTTTACATCTGCCTTCTACTATTCACAAATAACTTCTACTATTCATTGGCCTTTACTATTCACACTATGGCCTTTCAGAAAAGTAAATGATATTTTATGTCACTATCTTCTTTTTCTTTACATCCTTTCTTCTTTATCTTCTTATCTCTCTCATCTCTCTTATCTTCTTCTTTTCATAATTGTCTTCTTGTCTTTATTGTTTTCCTTTGCATCTTCCTGCTGATCATTCCAGTTGGACATCTGGAATTATATCATCTTCGCCATTACATTTTGAACATATATAATCAGGGTACTTATGTCCTATTAACTTGCAGTACCTAGTTAATAACTCTGCTGAAATAAATCGTGTCTTTAGTGCTCGTGTTGTAGGTCGTTCTTCTGATTTAAGTAATGATAAAATCCATCTCTGGACTTCATCCATATCCGCTTTTCTTAGCTCTCTTGAATTGGAATAAATCAATAACTGATCTCTTGAATAATAACTCCATATAGCATTTCCATTTAAAGAATTGTTAGCTAACTCCTGGATGATAGTTGATATACCGATTATTCTCTTATTAGCATAAAAACTAGGTATCTCAATTTTTTGTATCTTTGATTGTTGTCCGATATCTTTTGGTATTATCATATCTTTTGTCAAACCTATCTTTACAACTTGGATCGGAGGTTTTATTTCCTCATATAGTATCTGTGCTGGTACTGTATAGAATTTTATATAAAATAAGTTTCCCTTGGTTACTCTTTTGTATGTGATAAATGACTTATGTAATTCTGGCATTCCACTTATTTATTCTCCATCGTAGGTATATACTGTATTTAATAATCCATAATTGTAACATGTTTTGACTAAGTTTGCATTAGTTTTTGGCTGTGCAATCAATTTATTATAACCTTGTAATTTTTGGGTTAGGTAATCTTGGTTTGGTTCTTTGGTTATAGTGGATCTGGGGTTAAGGTTAAGGTAAGTTTGGATTTTATATATATTCTCTATATAGGTGCGTGTGATTTGGTTATATTTTCTATTGTCATGATGTAGGCTAGCTGCATATGTAGAGGTTTATGGTTCTGTGATCAAAAGGTTTCTTGATATTTTTGGGGTAAATGATTTTTCAAATAACTTGTTCAAATTTATATTCTTGTGCTGTCTTTCACTAACTTGTCTGCTTGTATCTGCAGTTGTAATTGAACAAATGTTATGGGTTTTAGGGAGTTTCCCAACGTCTCCTTCTATCTCTGGAATTTTTTCGTCTTCCGATCGACGTAGCTCTGCATGTTTAGAGTCATGCGACTGACTTTTAGACTTCAGATTAGTCTTTATTTGTTTGATTTCTTCGCCCATGCTATCTACTTTTGTACAAAGTATAGCTATGGTTTTAAGTAATTCTTCCCTGGTTGTATTTTTTTCAGTTTGCGTAGCTTTCTCTTGATAAGTGATCTGCAACAATATTCTTGTCAGTTCTTATCACTTCAATTGTAAATGTAAAATTTAATATATTTAATACTAATCTCCTTGTCTTCTTTGTAGTAACTGAATCTTGTACCTTTCTTGTTAGCCACCATTTTACTTGTGTATTATCTGTTCTTATAATAAATTTGTTATATACAACATATGGTTCAAATGCTAACAAACATTTATATACTGAATATAATTCTTTTCTGTTTATTTCCCATTTTATTTCTGTATCCATAAATGTTCCTGAATAATATCTACAGTGATGTTCTATTTTATTTTTATCATACCTGTATTTTAGGACTCCTCCATAACTCTTTTCACTCACATCTAATTCTACTATATAAATAATTTTTTTGTTTTCATCTGGAAAATATAGTTTAGGTAGGTCTTTACACAGTAGTTTTACTTTTTGTATTTGTATTTGGTCTTCTTTATCAAACTGATATTCTATATCTTTCTTTAGTTTTTGTTGTAATGGTTTTAAATTCTCTGCTAATTTTGGTATGTATTCTCTTACTTGGTTTACTAATCCTAAACATGATTGTAATTTCTTTTTTGTATCTAATTGTTCATTTGAGTTAATTATTTTTTGTACTATATGTGTTTGCATTTTTATTCCATTTTTATCTATTTGTATTCCTAAGAATTCTATTTGTTTTTTCATTATGTCTACTTTCTTTTTACTTAGGCTTATGCCTGAACATTCTACAATATGTATAAGTTTTTCTAATAATTTTATATGTTCATCTTGTGTTTTGGAATATAATAGTATATCATCTATATATACTATACAATTTTCTAATTGTTTAAAGTAGTTGTCCATAAAGTGTTGGTATCTTCCTGGTGCATTTTTATATCCATATGGTAATACATTCCATTTGTAAAATCCTTGTGGTACAGTGAATGTTGTAGGTTTTTTAGATTCTTCTTCTAGTTTTAAGTGAATGATACAGTGAATGTTTTAGTTTTTGCATTTAAATTTCTATAATCAATAACCATTCTACTTTTTCCTCTTTTTTGTTCACTATGTTTATTTACTATAAATGATGGGCTTGTATGCTTACTATTACTTTCTTGTATATATCCTTTTTCTAGTAATTCATTTATATGTATCTTAAATTCTGTTAAATCATTAAAATTATACTTTGATGGTTTTTGTGTTATTATACTATTATTATCAATTAGTTCAATTTTTATTTTTGTTTTATGTTTTTCCCATCCTTGTAAAGGATCTTCACTATATAGTAATTCTAATTTGTCTTGAATTATTTTTACTTTGTCTATCGAAAATATAATTAATTCTATTTTAGGGTCTTCTTTTATATTTTCTAATTTTTGTGTTATTTTTTCACTTCCTTTTATCCATTCTGTTGTTTTTCGTTTTTTATTACTTACTCTTTTTGCTCCTACTTTGTGTTTACATGGTGTTGTGAACGACTAGTGTGTTTTTGTTATTATATGTGGGTATAATTTTTCTAAAAATGGCATTCCTAATAGCATATCTTTTGTTGTAAATTCAAAGTTATACATTTCTTCTATGGTTAATATTTTATCCCATATTTGTATTTTTATATTCCTTGCTTTATATGTGATCATACTTTCTTCATTATTAAATCATGTTAGTACTAACAGTGTTTTTAATTTTCCCCATTTATCTTCTGGTAAACAATTATATTTACATATATTAGCTTCTGCTCCTGTATCTATCAGTGGTGTATACTATCTGTTGTAATATCCTTCTATTATTATATTTGCAAGTATATATAGTTTCATGTTATCATAATATTAAAATAAAGTTCTTTTTATTATTACTTTCTTATTTTCATAATTTATTGTTAATTGTTTATCTTCTAAATTATATGATTTTACTTTTTCTAACCATTTTATTCCTAGTGTAATATTTTCATTTCCTTGATACATTTTAAATTTTATTACCATTAGTATTCCTCCAATAATTATTTCCTTTTCTGTTGTCTCTTCAGTATTTATTAATGCTTTTGGTAGTTCAGGACAATATTGTGCATAAGTTATTATCTCATCTTCTGTTACTAATTCTCTTGTGATATAATTTTCTTCTTGTCCAGTGTTTATTAATATTAGGTATTTTCATTGTGCCATTATTCCCGTTATATAGTAATGATATGGTTTTAATTCTTCTGTCATTTGTCCTATTGGTTTTGGAGTTTGGTAATCTATTTTTCTTGATGTACTTATTTTTGATGATGATGTTTGAGGTATTTCATAGTTTATTCTTTTTGATGTACTTGATGTGCTTAATCTTTCTTTTACTATCTCTAAGTCTTCTTCTACATCAATCTCTGTGTAACTATAGTCATTATTATCTATAACTGTAACTATTTTTTCAAAAGGATTTTCTATTTTTATTTTGTTTATCTTATTTTTTGTCATTATTTTATGTTTTGTTGTTAGTACATATAAATTTTTACATCTTGCTAAAAATATTTTACTTCCTGGGGCTAGTTCTATTCCTGACATTTTCCAATATATTACTAATGATTTATCTATGTTTCTATCATTTATTGCTACTGAGTAGTTAGCACTTATTATAAATTTAAATTTCTGATATATTAGGTTACCTTTTAATGCACTTATTATACTTTTTTCTATAGGTTGTATAATTCTATCGTCTGCTAAGTATATTTCTATAGGTGTATCTATTCCTTCTCTGAAACATGCTTTTAATAGTATTTCTGTTCCTCCTAAGTGTACATATTTAATTGGATTTTTGGCTTTAATATCTTGTATTTCTCTGTTTATTATTCGTTTGTTTATTATTGGTATTTTAGCCTTACCTTTGGTGTATTTACAATCTATGATATGTTCCTTTTGACTTACCACATAATATTCTTCTTTTTGTCTTTTAAACCAATTTTTTATTGTTGGTACTTCTAATATTTTTTCTATGCTTGGGTCTAATTCTTTTCCTTTTATTTGTTCAAATATATTATTATCAAATATTATTTTTTGTTCTAAAGATTCTTCATCTTGATATTATTCTTTAGTTATTATTTGTATATCTTTCTCAGTCATCTATATAGGATTCATTATCTGATTCTATTACTAAATTATATTCTATTATTTTATCATTTATTTTGTTTTCCGATAATTCATATATACTATTATCACTTTCCAATTCATAAACTATATATTCCATTTGCATATATTTTTCATTATTTATTAGTATTTCTGATATTTGTTTTTTCTTTGAATTTTTAGGTAATTTGCAATCTTTAGCTATGTGTTCTAATTTTCCACAGTTATAACAAGTACATTCCGTTAGTTTTTTCTTTGGTTTATATGGTCTTTTAGTTTTGTAGTTTTTTACGTAGTATTTTCTTCTTGGCCTTTTATACTTATATTTTGATCTATATTTTTTATAGTTTCTGCTTTTATTATACTTCATTTTATAATATTTTTTCCATTTTTATTTCTTCTTTATGTTTTTCACATAGTTTTATAAACCATCATTGTAAGAATTTCATTCTAGCTCCTAAGGTATCTGTTAGTCCTGGTTCATTCCAACTTTTTATTACTTTTGAACTAAAAGGTTCTGGTAATTTTGTAAAATATAATTTCCTTATTTCTTTACTCTCTTCTGTACTATATGTTCCTTTATAATAGTATTCTCTAAATGCACATGTATATTCATCTATATAACACATATTACCTATTGCTAATTTTGCCATTAGATTGTAATGACCCAGAATGTAATTTTTGGGAATTTGAACTATTCAATAACTACGGTTATTTAGTTAGTGGATATTTATTAAATAATTAAATTTTATTAGTTGGTGATTAATGAGTCAAGTCAATAACTTATTAATATTAAAATAATTTAGTAGGGTTTATTTTAGAAAAGGAAAGAAAAAAAAAGAGAAAAGGAGAGAATAGACGGAACTCGAAAAAACTTACTTGCAGCAGACTTACAAATTGAATAGGAATCACGGGTGCTTCAAGTAAGGAATTGTTATAAGAATTACCTTTCTAATACTTGGATAATTTTTTTTTGATTGGTAAATTGAGGCTAACATCTAAAGTAATTATGTAAAAAAAAAAAAAATCATTAAAAGATATGTTAGATGACAGTGTTGGATTTGTTTAAGAGCTAGATACTATAGGATTTTGTGGTGGTTACTTTAATATTTAATTGTATTTAAAAGATTTCTGTATATTAAGGGAGTAGATATTTTATAATTTTAAGAAATACCTGGCAGATTTGTTCATTTTACTTGTGATCTTTTTCTAATAAATTATAGTACACTGCTTATATAATGGGTTAAAGCTAGGATCTGGAAATCTCAATGCTTAATGTCCGTATGTTTTCAAGGCAATGGTCCAACAATGTTGCTCCTATAATTTGTTTACGTGTTATAAATTTGGGGTCTACGATATGAGTAATATAGTTTTAATAAAATTTCAGTTATGTCCTTGTGGGAAGAGATTCAACTTTGAAGTGAATTTTGGGATCATAGTAATGGGTGTTGTTAGTTTTGAAATCTTATAGTGATTATTAATGTGAATAGATTGCTTTGAGTTGGAATTACAACGAAAAGGGAAGCCTCAAGTGCCAGAAAGATTGTCCGATTATTTGAGGCAAGTGGATTTCTAAACCCTTGTTAAATGTTTGAAATTTGTGTATTTCCTTGTAATATGTGTTAGGGAGTAATGGGAATTGGTGATGGGTTGACTTGTCCACATTGATTAATTCTAATGATGAAAAATGGGTAAAAAAAAGGCAATGTGATTAATTGTTGTGTGTGATGTATTGAGAATGGTTTGAAAGGCTCTTCGAATCATTGTTGATGTTGAATCATATGATTGTGTTGTTGTGAATTGTGCAATGTTATCAAAATGGTCATCTCCTCATTATTTGTGTGAACATGTCATTTGAATTGTTCTGAGATATGGTTGTGACAAGTGTTATGTGCATGGAGAAAGAATAAGAAATTAAAGAGGATGTACCATTTCGAAGGACGTATCGCGCGCTGCGATAGATACTATATTTTGAGGGACGTATCGCGTGCCGTGATGGTTACTGTTATCGAGGGTCGTATCACGCGCCGCGAAGGATGCATGGACAGATATGTCCCCCATGGGTCCCGGACTGAGAGACAGCGGGTGTGTAACACTAGGTCAGACATGCAGCACTGCACTTGACATTGCATTGCGCATATTTATCATTAGTGAACTTGATATTGTGTTTTGTTGATCTTGTGTGTGCCTTTCTGTGAAACTTTGATTGATGAACATTGAGCTTGTTGTTGAGGATATGTAATTGTTATAGTGTTGTTGTTTAGTTGTGTGCTATGTGTATTATGAACTGTTATGTTGTGCTGGTTTTATGTAGGTTGTAGTTGTGGAGGTTCGGTTAGGTTGTAAGGAGTATCCGTATTCTATCCCCTTAGCTTGTGTTTAGAGGTTTACTTGCTGAGTACCGTGTGGTTTGTTACTCACCCCTTGCTTCTACATTTTTTGTAGGTTACTAGCCTGGACCTTGGTGATATTTTCTCTTTTCCTTGTCTGAGGCTTCTTGTGGAGGTTTGTGAGGATGCTGCTTGTCATTTCAGCGGACCTTCTTTCTCCTTAATTAGGACCTTGTTCTATTCTAGACACAAGGTCATTTGAGACTTGTGTTTTCTTTTGAATCAATTGTAATACTTTAGAGGCTTGTACACGTGATAACCAGGTTTTGGGGTTAATTTGAGTTGATTATGAAATTTCCGCATTTTATTGTAATGGTTGAGTTTTAGGTTGACTTGTCTTGGTGGGATAAGATGAGTGCCATCACATCCATTTTTTGGGCCGTGACAAAATGGTATCAGAGCCCTAGGTTCATAGGTCTCACGTGTATACAAGTCGAGTCTAAGTAGAGTCTCGAGGATCGGTATGGAAACGTCTGTACTTATCTTCGAGAGGCTATAATGACTTTTAGGAAAATTCTTCACTTCTTGAATCTCTATTGTGCATCCTTTGTCTGTTTTGATTTGTATCGCTTCATTCCATTCTCTCACTTATGTGATGACTCATGCGTAGTTCCTCGTGTGAGTAGTTGGTGTCGTGTATGGCTTGGATGGATGTTAGATATGATACTAAGGTTGAAGTGATATACTTGTAGAGAAGATGTTTGGTCAAATTTAGAATGTTCAGTGATTCGAAGGAATTGTGTGAGGTTATGGTTTGATGATTCACTTTGAGGATAAATAAACAATTAGGTTGAGTAATGATTTAAGGGACTTCATGAGCGTTTTATATTTTTATTTTATTTTGGCTAGTCATATAGTAGTGGGATCAGTACTTGTGTGGTGGAAGTGGAATGATTAAAATGATAGTTAGATAATGAACACTGTAACTTTGGAAAATACAGTTAGTCAAGTTGTCATAAAATGAATGGGTTGCTTAGCGAATGATGAGAATAATGTTACACTAATTAAGTTTAGAATTTCTACTACGATTTTATATATTCAGTGTATATATATAAAAAAAGAGGGCACTATATGACTACCACAATAGTACCGATTATTACTTGTTTAGAGTTAGAGAATGTGTTACTCATGTTATTGACCTGATCTACGAAGGGATGCATATTGTTTAGACGAGGGACCGAACAAATTAGTAGTGTATGTTAGTTACTTAATGGGGTAGAAATGTGTAGGCTATTTGGGTTCAATCTTCTCGAGGGGTATGATGTGTTCTAGTGGTGGATCTAATAAGCTTTGACGGTGTGATACTAATGATATATGAAAACGGATATGTCAATTATCAAGTGTGACTGCTACCTACTTAAGGGTTATCAGTTGTAGTAACTGCTTGTACAATGAGTTTGATGTTACATTCACATTTGAGAAACCAACTGGTTTGTTACTATGAACGTTTAGGTTAAGCATTATTTATAAGGAAGCTTTTAGTGGTGGATCTTTAGTATGGTATTGATGTGTTTAGGTTGTGAAGTGTATCTCGAGGATTTTAATGAGTGGTGATTTCATCGTAAGCTCTATGAAAGTGGATCAGTATTAAGATGACAATCTTATAGGTAAAGAAAGTCTCAACGAGTATACTTGTGTGAGGGTAATTGAGAATTTTAGTAAAAAAAAAGTGCATATAAAATTAAGCGAGTCCTTTGAATTTGATTGGTATGGCTGAGTTTGAGGTGTCATCAATTACAAGATTGACTTCGTGGTGATGGCAAGGGCTAATCGAGTATAATGGTAATAAAAGTTTGTGATGGATTGTTATTGAGATCCAACTATACAATAAGGATTGTTGGTTAAATAAATTTTGTCTTGTAATGATGACTTGTGAGTATTTAAGGTTGTGGTTTGATACTATCTGGTGAGTAGCTTGATTGCATGAAAAGTTATAAGAGGTGCTGAGACACCGCTTGAATAAAATTGAAAGGAGCTAGAGTCATAAATGGAAAGAATTAGTGTAATGTAGCTTAGTCTTTGGAAAGAGGCGATCAAGAACAAAGATATTTACTTTGAGTGCAAGGACAAAAGATGTACCTTCAGATAGTAAAAAAATTGAGTTCAGAGACGCGTGGTTTCATCTATTTTTCTCTACTTATGATAACAGTGATATTGATTTAAAACTATTGGATAAAATTTGAGAAAGTAGTGTACAGACGTTCAACTCGAGTGTGATGAAAAGTTTTTTCTTTTTTGTGATTTTGAGTTTGGTATTGAGTACGATTGATTTTTTTTAGCGAAAGATATGATAAGGTCGATGGAGAGGCAATCAATGATAATCATAGATACGTGAATTCATAAAAATCTTCAAGGTATGAGCTAATATTGATAGATAAAGGGATTGTGTTACACATTTGAATTCAAAATTCAAATTTTTCATGGTGAGTTTAGATTTGTGGTAGTGTGTTTTATCAAGGTATGGATTGATAAGGTAAGAAATGATCGATCACATTGAGTATGAAGCATTTGGAAGGACTTAAAAATAATTTGAGTAGTAAATTTGGTTACTTTTGATTGTTATACCTAAGGGGGTTTCACGTAATGTTTTGATTTAGAGGATAAGGTAGAAATATCATGAATTGTGGGTCAAAGGATAAGATTTATAAGTGAGTCAACAAAAGGAACAAGAGTCTGGTGTGTTAAAGAGTTCAAGAATATAGAATTTTGCACCATGAAAAGAATTTAAGAAAAGTGAAGGAATAAGACCTCTCATATGGACCCTTGGTTCAAAATTGAAGGTTGTATGAATTATTGCCTTTATGTTCATATATGACTATGAGATGTTAATTGATTCGACACAGACTTACTAGGGCTTATTAACTCTTATGAAGATTTAGTTTTGATTTGGGTGAAGAACAATGATGTGTGGAAGATTATGTGTTGTTATGTAGGGTGAAATTGTTAAAATTATGGTAGGTGACTCATGGATGTGCAATAGTTTGGATCTATACTTCTACATGGTTATGGAGGACTTCGATGGGATTGAAACTACTCTATTGATGGGGCTATATAAATTGTTATGATGTCTTACATACACATTTAATGGTGAATAGTTGTTATGAGCTTATATTATATAGAATTATTGGAGTGACTAAGGATTTATCTGAGTTTGACATGAGGTATGTGATAGTTTGAAATGATAGTTGAAACATGGTATGTGAAAGTTTGTGTGAACTTGAGTCTGGGTATGATGTAATAGCTTTATGTCGATGAGTGGGTACTATCAGATTTGGAATTAGTGCTATCAATCTTGGGTGAGATTCGTATTTATCATGAGATGCTTAAATGGAAGGAGAGGGAGCCATAGTTGAGATTTTCGGAGGCAATAATGTTTTTGGTAAGAAGACTTAGATATCAATGAGAGTTTAAGAGTAAGGTAAGTGGCTGGTGTGGTTAGGATGTTTGTTAGTATTAAGAGTGTTTGGCTTTAGTAAAGTACTACGAGAAATATGTAGGGTTTTGATAGATTGAGTATGTGTACGATTGTAATAAGGACCAGCCTAGTTGATTGTATGTAGCTAAAAATCAAAGATATGGAGTTAGATGAATGGAAATGTTTGATATGGGCACTATGGAAGAAGTATCTAGTGTTATTCAACTTTGGTTCTGTATATTCTTATATGACCATCTACTTCGTTTCAGATATAATTTGGAATATGCTTAATTGCATATGTCCACGTGTGTTTCTACATCTATGGGTAAATCCCTAGTGGTGGATTGGATGTACTGATCCTCTTATGTCCTTTTGATAGGGTAGGATCCTTGGGGAGATTTGGTCATTTCAGTTATGGCATATTTGGTGTTGTTTGAAAAAGTAGAAGTATACCACTGATTCTACATGCACGACCTTGCTTATGAGAACTTATATAAGAGCTTCCGTGAATAGTTACAATTATCCGATAGTGTTGTTAAAGGTTCTGCATTTTGAAGTGTATCATTTGTTGGATGTTTACTTAATCATTTCCTTCGTTGGGTTAGATAAGTTTGATCCTCCCTTGGTGAGTATCCGATGTCTGAAGATCATTTTTTATAGTTTAAGCTCATGGAAAGATTCTCTTGTGAATGGTATCTTGAAAAGATCTGTGATGGTATGTGCATTATGAGTGTCTGGTGATTGATTCAGGCTCACTTCTGGTTGTAATCAGTATTGATTCAGAAGGTTATCTTGGTCATGTGAGAAAATATTCATCACTATGATTGTGTTAACGTCCAATGGGTTTCGGTTCAGATTGGATTCATGGGTTAGTCTGTGGCTTGATAATTACTCCTGATTTATAGATTCGCCAAAGTTTGATTAGAAAGTTCAGTTCTTAGTAGTTGATCTTGATGGAATGTTCTTAAGGAGGAACTCACGTGGAGAGACGAACAGCCAACTGGTAGGTCATAACTTAAGCTTTTGGTAACGTCGGTTATTCTTCTTCTTCCTTATGTTCGAGGACGAACATGATTTTTAGTGGTGGATAATGTAATGACCCAGAATGTAATTTTTGGGAATTTGAACTATTCAATAACTACGGTTATTTAGTTAGTGGATATTTATTAAATAATTAAATTTTATTAGTTGGTGATTAATGAGTCAAGTCAATAACTTATTTAATATTAAAATAAGTTAGTAGGGTTTATTTTAGAAAAGAAAAGAAAAAAAAGAAAAAAGGAGAGAATAGACAGAACTCGAAAGAACTTACCTGCGGCGGACTTACAAATTGAAGAGGAATCACGGGTGCTTCAAGTAAGGAATTGTTATAATCATTACCTTTCTAATACTTGGATAATTTTGTTTTGATTGGTAAATTGAGGCTAACATCAAAAGTAATTATGTAAAAAAAAATAAAAATAGCTAAAAGATATGTTAGATGACAATGTTGGATTTGTTTAAGAGCTAGATACTATAGGATTTTGTGGTGGTTACTTTAATATTTAATTGTATTATAAAGATTTCTGTATATTAAGGGAGTAGATATTTTATAATTTTAAGAAATACATGGCAGATTCGTTAATTTTACTTGTGATCTTTTTCTAATAAATTATAGTACACTGCTTATTTAATGGGTTAAAGCTAGGATCTGAAAATCCCTATGCTTAATGTCCATATGTTTTTAAGGCAATGGTCCAACAATGTTGCTCCTATAATTTGTTTACGTGTTATAAATTTGGGGTCTACGATATAAGTAATATAGTTTTAATAAAATTTCAGTTATGTCCTTGTGGGCATAGATTCAACTTTGAAGTGAATTTTGGGATCATAGTAATGGGTGTTGTTAGTTTTGAAATCTTATAGTGATTATTAATGTGAATAGATTGCTTTGAGTTGGAATTACAACGAAAAGGGAAGCCTCAAGTCCCAGAAAGATTGTCCGATTATTTGAGGCAAGTGGATTTCTAAACCCTTATTAAGTGTATGGAATTCGTGTATTTCCTTGTAATATGTGTTAGGGAGTAATGAGAATCGGTGATGGGTTGACTTGTCCACATTGATTAATTCTAATGATGAAAAAGGGGTAGAAAAAAAAAGGCAATGTGATTAATTGTTGTGTATGATGTATTGAGAATGGTTTGAAAGGCTCTTCGAATCATTGTTGATGTTGAATCATATGATTGTGTTGTTGTGAATTGTGCAATGTTATCAAAATGGTCATCTCCTCATTATTTGTGTGAACATGTCATTTGCATTGTTCTGAGATATGGTTGTGACAAGTGTTATGTGCATAGAGAAAGAATAAGAAATTAAAGAGGATGTACCATTTTGAGGGACATATCGCGCGCCGCGATAGATACTATATTTTGAGGGACGTATCGTGTGCCGCGATGGTTACTGTTATCGAGGGTCGTATCACGCGCCGCGATGGATGCATGGACAGATATGTCCCCCATAGGTCTCGGACTGAGAGACAACGGGTGTGTATCACTAGGTCAGACATGCATCACTGCACTTGACATTGCAATGCACATATTTATCATTAGTGAACTTCATATTGTGTTTTGCTGATCTTGTGAGTGTCTTTCTGTGAAACATTGATTGATGAACATTGAGCTTGTTGTTGAGGATATGTAATTGTTATAGTGTTGTTGTTTAGTTGTGTGCTATGTGTATTATGAACTGTTATGTTGGGCTGGTTTTATGTAGGTTGTAGTTGTGGAGGTTCGATTAGGGTGTACGGAGTATCCGTATTCTTTCCCCTTAGCTTGTGTTTAGAGGTTTACTTGCTGAGTACCGTGTGATTTGTTACTCACCCCTTGCTTCTACATATTTTTGTAGGTTACTAGCCCAGACCTTGTCTGAGGCTTCTTGTGGAGGTTTGTGAAGATGCTGCTTGTCGTTTCAGCGGACCATCTTTCTCCTTAATTAGGACCTTGTTCTATTCTAGACACAAGGTCATTTGAGACTTGTGTTTTCTTTTGAATCAATTGTAATACTTTAGAGGCTTGTACACGTGACAACCAGGTTTTGGGGTTAATTTGAGTTGATTATGAAATTTCCGCATTTTATTGTAATGGTTGAGTTTTAGGCTGACTTGTCTTGGTGGGATAAGACGAGTGTCATCACATCCATTTTTTGGGTCGTGACATAGATTTCTGATTATAATTTATTCTTTATTTTTTTCTTCTACTTCTGTTGTTATACTTCTAAATTCATTTCTTATAGCTATTTCATATTTATACAATATTTCCATAGTTGTTGTAGCTAATTCACCATTAAATATTTTATTACTTCTTAAAGTGTTTAAACTTTCATTTGTTAAATTTTGTAGCCATAATTTTACTGTTCCTGTAAGTGTTCTCTCTATATATCCTGGTGTTTCTCCCATTCCTATTTTTATCTATTAATTGTTTTGATATGTTTCCCATCCATAATTGGATTGTTTTATTTATATCTGCTACACAGTCTAAATCTAAAAGATTATGTTATTCAGTTATTGGTTTAGGTGTCCATTTTTTATTTAATCTTTTATCCCATATAGTTTTTTCTCTATCATATTGTTCATAGTTTGCATTATAATATCTTGGATTTAAGTTTTTTGGATTTTTTACTCCTGATGTACTGGGTTTTTCATCCATGTCTACGTCTCCTGTATTTACTTTTAGATTCTTTGTATTATCTATGTTTTCTAAAAGTTCTGTATATGTTTCGCTTTTTTCTGAATGTTGTTCTTCTAGATCATTATCATTTATTTCATCAATTCCTATTTTAGATAGATTATCTTGATTTTCTTCTAATTGTAATTTTTCTTTAAATTCATTTATCTCAACTGTTAATTTTTCTTCTTGTTCTTTTTCCTTCTGTTTTATTTTATACATTTATTTTAATATTGCTAATTCTTTTTCTAATTCTTATATTTTAGTGTTTTTTATTTCTTCTACTTGTTGTATTTCCTTTTTTGCCTGTTGTTTTATCTTTTCAATTTCCTTTTGTCCATCTATTTCTTCATTTTTTTTGTTATTCTTACCATAGCAGTTAAGCTATTTTCTAATTTTACTGTCTCTTTTTCTATCATTAAATTTAGATTATCACCTATTTTTCTTATATCTTCTTCCTAGATTAGAAAATACTATCTTTATTTTTAATCCATCGTAATTTTCATATGTTTTTTCATCTATTGCATGTTCTTCTTTATTCATTTATAGATTGTGTTGAAGTTTATATTCTAAATTTTCTATTTTTATCTGTAGATATAAAATAGTTTCTCTGTGTTACTATAGATTTTTTACAAGTTCCTGCAAATATATTGCTGCTAAGTCTATTTTGCCTATGTCTTAATTCCTGTCTTTTTGTTATAATTGTTTCAGTAAGTTTTTATTTATAATGTTCTTCGTTCATTGTTTCTTTAAATATTGGATATATTTATACTCTATTTTAGATATAATATCTATTAGTTGGTCTAATTTATAATTATCTGTTTTAGTGATATTTAATTGTTTATATTCTGGGTATAGTTTGTTTAATTTCCTTTTTACTTTTCTTAATCTTTTATGATTACTTTTCTTTTCTTCCATAGCTCTGATACCAATTTTGTAAATATTTATAATTCATTTTTTAATTTGAATATTCCATTTCTAAATCATATAATTCTATTCTTTCAATATCTAAATATAGATCTTGTAAATCTATTTCATACCATGTTTGGTTCTCTAATTCCATTTCATAATTAAATATCTTTTTCCATATTATTTCTCTTGATTCAACAATTTTTATATCTTGAATGGAGTTTTCTACATTGATTTTTTCTTAGAGTTTTGCCTTAGGATTTGTGAGAGAAGAGAATAATGAATTAAGAGATGAAAATCTAATGGTTTTGGGTCTTTAATTAGCTAAGATGTTCGTTTAGGGTTTCTTAGAGGTAAAAATACAAAACTGAACCATTTTAATGTTTTCCCGTTGGCTAATTCATCACTGCACTGTATTAGATTACTAAAATTGTCATAACTTTTTTCTCAAAACTCAGATTGAATTGGTGACGTTGGAAAAAAGATTCCAATACCTTTAATTTGATAGGTTATGGGCCACATAACTCTTTATATTCTAAGATATATGATCATTTGAAGTTGACCATAATAGAATCTTACATCAAAACTTAATCGGTAAGAAAACTTTCAACTCTACTTTGTGGTAGGAGTTTCTAGTGACCTTAATTGATATCCAAAATAATTCCCACACTAAAGAATTTATCTTTACACATATGGGGAATTTAAAAATCACCCGATATGACCCTACAAGTAAATGAAGAATATTTCGGGTCTGAACTTAGAAATTTGTGGGGTGTTACAATATCTCCCCCTTGGAATTATTCGTCCTCCAATGACGGTTAAACTGAGAATGGAGGAGAAAATAGTTACTGTCACTACCTTTCTCGACTTCTAAGCTTGCCTAACATAGGTTGAACTGATTGATAGTAATAGTTTTGAAACTGACACTCTAAAGCTACAAATCTCTACCATTATCTCAAAACTGGTCTACAATTGCTTTACTCTAATACTCAAAAAAGGCTTGTCTCATGACTACTGAACTCTCCATATGCAGGTACTAAGACTCATTCTAAGATCTCTTTCTAAGATGTTTCTCTTATCCTTTTCTCATTGGCTTATAATCCTACTTAACCTGATTGTTAATACTTTGCCTTCTCCTTCTTACCCTACTAATAACATCTTTCTGGGTTCATATCAACCTAACTTGAGGAAGCTTTGAGCTATATTTAAGAGGCTCGCCATTGACTGTATAAAATCCTTTCTAAATAATTAATGCTTACATCAGCCTACTCCATATTTACAACTCAAATATGCTATCTAGGCATACATGAAAAATAATTAACTTAATTGGAACCTCATATGATTACTTACAATCTCGGGTACAACTCTTAGTGCTCTTGTTACTCTGATAACTTAGTCATACTTTATTGGTCTCATCTAAAATTTAGAATCTCATACTTATACCAATTCATTGTAACTAACCTCTTAAGTCCTCTCCTACTCTACGTCAATTCTACCAGATTAGATCTCAAAACTAACATCATCATCCTCATATTGCCATTCTTTTTAACCACAATTATCATCTCAAATTCAAGCCTAGTGTCTATTACAAAACACATATATCGATATAATTGCTCACATACTATACTAAATTATTTTAATAAATAAAATTAAGAAACACTCGCCCCCAAAACCTCATGACAAGTAGGTCAATCTTTATCTCTCAGTCTACCTACTTATAGATTACTGTCACAATCATTTTCAAAATCTAAGTACCACTTACATAACCACTACACATCATTGGCTGACTAGTTCAATAACCTTCTGAAAATCATGGGATCTCCCAAAAATAATAAGTCTTGCTTAGATCTATCACCTCATGAATGCTCCTACTCTTCCATTCAACACCTACACTTGACCATTACTAACACAATAACACATCATCATATACTCCTTTCTAATTAAAGTATACTCTAACTCATCCTAACTCGTAACTATTCATATATTCTCTATCATTAAATCTACACAAACTCATCACTTCTCAATCTATCCATAAGGGAAAAACTCCTTATTAATGACTTATTGGGTGTATGACTACAATAACATAATTTGCCTCATCACTATCTCCCTTTCTTAGATTATTGAATCTCTGCATACATTCATCTAACTTTGGGCACTTTTTCTACTACTACTTATAATCTCATACTCATACTATCTTTTCGGGAGGAAATACTACACAAGCTCTAAAACACACTTCCTCATAAGAATCTCAGTTGAAACAAGGTTTAGATAAGAGTGCACATCTCGCATATGGCTTGAACACACAATTCACATGAATAGAAGTGCATTCTTTCGAAACTCAACACTTAAACTCACTCACGTGCTTCTCTGAAGTCTCTCTACAAATTCTTGACTTTCTTAAGACTCTTTCTGAGAGTAACTCATCGATAAGGATATGGCTTTGCTTTTCAACTACCTTGAGTATGAGGGGTAGTCGAATGGATATAAGAACACATTAGTTAGAATAAAATCCTTGTGACATAGTTTTATTTCACGATTTAGAGTATGAATAAGGAAAAGTTTTCTGAAATGTATGCAGTCCCTTATTTATAGAAGTGGGACCCTCACAACCATTAATAAGATTCTACTTGACACCTCTTCATAGACACCCTAGGACACTTGAACCCTGTGCTCCGATACCAAGTTTTTCACGACCCGAACCTACACCCTAGATGTGGTCGACACTCGAGAACCATTGCTGGCCCCAAGACAACCCGCATTCTGGCTGACTACAAGTGGAAGACTAACTCAAGCATATATAAGCATCAAATTGAAAGAAACGTTTAAAAATAGTTTACTGAATCTCAAAACTTCACTTAATATACCTAGTATCAAAACATAACTTTTAAATAAAATATATGAAACTAAAAGACTCTCTAAAACTGTCTATCTATGAAGCCTCTACTATACGAAGATGAGTGTGGGGACAAGACCTAAGACTCCTAAAGCAAACTACTACTAACAACTCATAAAACTGGAGTCCTACTAAAGCAAAGAGGTCTCACTCATAAGTAGACAAGCAGATGAAGTGATCTCAACATACTCTTGTTGAGAATCCTAAGAACCTGTATCTGTATCATTAAAAGATGCAAGTTGAATGACATCAGTACATTGAATGTACAAGTATGTAATATAGATAAATAACAAATAACTAAAAGAAAGGACTGCAATATATAACAATGTACTCAAACTGAATGTAAGAAAATGAAGTAGTTAAATCATTTTAAGATTTACAAAGTACTTTCTCATCTATGAACTCAACATAATAAGTGATATATAAAAATACACTTTAACTCTATTAGGAGATTCTCTAACTCACAACTATCATTATGAGCTATATGATGATACATCGTCTCGCCCACATTGCCAGAACTGTCCTATACCTTGTCGGGATGTACGACACCTCAACTAAGTGGATCCACTAAACTTTGCCCGAAGGCACTTAGGATTCATCTAAAAAGTATGATCTTGTACCCATATTGTTGGCATACATGGTTTATGAAGAATGTGAGTTATCTGAACTCATCTCCATATCGGTGGTCAATACTACTCCCAATAGTATATACTTATGATCAATGTTTAAAAACATACTCTTCCTCTAGTTTGAGATAATTGAACAAGCTATCCTCTTAAAAGAGATAACTGCTCTGAAATATCTCTGAACTCATTAACTCAATTAGAAATCAAAGTTTCTCTTTTCTTAATGTAAAAACTGATACCTTTTGGAATACTTAGTTCCTTTTTACTCTTACTCAATTCACATTTGAAAAATCATTCTTAAAATATATCAAAATCATATTGTGATATGATCATTGTTGACTCGAGAAGTCATATTAAATAAGCATTGATGGCATATCTAGATATCATATTGTTTAAACATTGATGGCATACTTGATTGTCATACTAATCATATTTTAATAACTCTTTCTCAAAACTCATATTTACATCCTCAAAAACTAAGTTTAAAATTCAAGTGTTGGCTTTAAAAATAAATTTTCAAGATTTATAACTCAAAATAGGATTCATGCTGATTATAGACATCAACAAATCAACTGAAGGATCTCAATAACAATATAGAAACTCAATACTCATAACTCAAGGACTCAAGAACTCAAAACTCAAAACTCAGAACTCAGAACTCAGAACTCAACGATACTTCTTATCTCAAAATACTCATTTCATAGGGTTCATGTTGAAATAGAGACACGAACGAATCTACTCAATAATCTTGTGCATAATATATAGAAATTCAATAATTAGGAATAGAATTTCAAAAATAATCAAGAACTTAATGACTAAAAATCAACTCCTCTCAAGAATACTCAAATATAGGGATAGAAACCTAGATTACTCTTTTACTAATTTGAAATTAGATGTAGGGTGTGAGGTCAAACTAGTCCAACACTATGATAGCCTTACAAACCTGGAAGAACAAGGTTCATGAATAATCTTGAATAAGAACTTGATTAGATACCTTGAACCCTAGCTTTATGGTGAACAATCAAGAAAAGTTTTCTTGAGATTCTTGAATTATTTTCTTGAAATCTTTATGGCCAAGAATTATGATTTTAATTACTGATTCATAATTGTATGGAGAAATTAGAGTTAAAAAGAATGAAATTCTTGGAGAAAGACTAACCTTGAAGAAGAATCTTGAAATAGTTTGAAAGAATCTTGAATGGAGTCTTCTACTTTGATTTTTCCTTAGGGTTTTGTTGTAGGGTTTGAGAGAGAAGAGAATGACTGATGGTTTTGGGTCTTTAATTAGTCAAGAAATTTCTTTAGGGTTTTCTTAGAGGTAAAAAGACAAAAACGACCCTTTTTAATGTTTTCCCGTTGGCTAATTCGTCACTGCACTCTATCGGGATCTTAAAATGGTAATAACTTTTTACTCAACATTTGGATTGTTACGAAATTGGTGGCGTTTGAAAGAAGGTTCAAGTATGTTTAATTTGATAGGTTATGGGCCTCATAACTCTTTATATTCTAAGAAATTTGGTCATTTGAAGTTGACCCAAAAAGAATCTTACATTAAAACTTAATCAGTAAGAAAACTTTCAACTCTACTTTGTGCTAGGAGTTTCTACTTACCTTAATTGATATCCAAAATCATTCCCACACTAAAGAATTTACCTTTACATGTATAGGCTATTTAAAAATCACCTGATATGTCCCTACAAGTAAATGAAGAATAGTTTGGGTCTTAACTTAGAATTTTTACGGTGTTACAATACCTCACCCTTGGGATCATTCGTCCTCCAATGACGGTTAAACTGAGAATGGAGGGGAAAATAATTACTATCACTACCTCTCTTGACTTTTGAGCTTGCCTAGTAACATAGGTTAAACTGATTAATATTAATAGTTTTGATACTGACACTTTAAAGTTATGGATCTATTCCATCATCTCTAAACTGGTCTACATTTGTTTTACTCTAATACTCGGAAAAAGCTTATCTCATCACTACTGAACTCTCCATATGCACATACTAAGACTCGTTCTAAGATCTCTTATAAGATGCTTCTTTTAACCTATTATCATTGGCTTATAAAGCCACTTAATCTAACTGTTAATAATATGCGTTATACTTCTTAGCCTACTAATAACATCCTTTTAGATTAATATCAACCTAGCTAGAGGAAGCTTCGAACTATATTTAAGATCCTCGTCATTGACTATATAAAATCTTTTCTACCAAACTCTTAAGGGTAATAATTAATGCTTACATCAACCTACTCCAGATTGACAACTCAAATACGCTATCTAGGCATACATGAAAAATCATTAACTTTATTAGAACATGTATGATTACATATAATCTAGGGTACACTACTTTATGCTCTTGTTAATCTGATGACTTAGTCGTACTTTATTCCTCTCTTCTAAAAGTGATAATCTCATACTTGCACCACTCACATTCATTGAACTAACCTCTTAATTCCTCTCCTACTCTATGTCAAGTCTACCAGATCAGATCTCAAAACTAACATCATCACCCACATATTGTCATTCATTTTTACCACGATTCTTATCTCAAATTCAAGCCTAGTGTCTATTACAAAACACAACTATCAATATAATTGCTCGCATACTATCCTAACTCATTATTAATAGATAGAATGAAAAAACACTCGCCCACAATATCTCATGACAAGTGAGTCAATCTTTATCTCTCAGTCTACCGATTTATAGATTACTATCACAATCATTCTCAAAAACAAAGAACCACTTACCTACTCACTACACATCATTGGCTAACTAGTTCAATAACCCTCTAAAAATCACTATATCTCCAAAAAATCATAAGTCTGGCTATCACCTCATGAATACTCCTACTCTTCCATCCAACACTTACACTTAGCCGTTTCTAACAGAATGACACATCATCATACACTCCTTTCTAATTAGTGTATAATCTAACTCATCCGAACTCGTAACTATTCATCTCTTCTCTATCATAAAATCTACACAAACTCATCACTTCTCAGTCTACCCATAAGGTAAAACTCCTTATTAATGACTTACTGGGTGTATGACTACAATAACATAATTTGCCTTATCACTCTCTCCCTTTCTTAAATTACAGAATCTCTACATGTAATCTTTTAACTTTGATACTTTTTCTACTACTACTTATAATCTCGTACTCATACTATCTTTTCAGGTGGAAATACTACACAAGCTCTAAAACACACTTCCTCATAAGGATCTCAGTTGAAACAAGGTTTAAAGAAGAGTGTACATCTCGCTTATAGCTTGAATGCACTATTCACATCAATAGTAGTGCATTCTTTCGAAACTCATCACTTAAACTCAGTCACATGCTTCTCTTAAGCCCGTCTGCAGTTTAATGACTTTCTTAAGGCTCTTTCTGAGAGTAGCTCATCGATAAGGATATGGCTTTACTTTTCAACTACATTGAGTATGAGGGGTAGTCAAATGGATATAAGAATACACGGGTTAGAATAAGTTCCTTATGACATAGTTCTATTACGCAATTTAGAGTACAAAAAAGGAAACTATTCTTAAATGTTTATAGTCCTTCATTTATAGAAGTGGGGCCCTCACAATCATAAATAAGATTCTACTTGACACAACTTCATAAACACCCTAGGACACTTCAACCATGTGCTCTGATACCAAGTTTGTAACGACCTAAGCCTACACCCTAGACGTGACTGGCACTCGAGAATCATTGTTGGCACCGAAGCGAACCCTCATCCTGGTTGGCTACAGGTAGAAGACTAACTCAAGGATACCTAAGCATCAAATTTAAACCTAATTTACTGAATCTCAAAACTTCACTGAATATACCGAGTAAGAAACATAACTTTTGAATAAAATATATAAAACTAAAGACTCTCCAAAACTGTCTATCTATGAAGCCTCTACTATAAAAAGAGGAGTGTTGGGACAAGACCGACGACTCCCCAAAAGAACTACTACTAACAACTCATAAAACTGGAGTCCTCCAAAAGCAAGGAGGTGATATACCGTGAGTTTACGGTATTTTTAATACATTTAACTTAAGGGTTGTGTGTGTCTAGGGCCATTTAGTATTTATATTTGCAGTAAATAGGCTTGTACGAGGTTGAGAGACAAAGCAACATTATTTTTGCAGAAGGAGTCACCAACGGTGGTGACCTATGGACCATAGGTCCAGTCACGCTCTGTAGGTTGGTGGTGCAGATGAAGCATCAGGGAAGTCTTGACCAAGTGTGGAACCACGGTGGCCATTGACGGACCACAGGTCGACCTACGGGTCATCCTGTATGTACGTCATTTGTATCAGAATGTCTGAGTTCCAATACCTGATGAAAAGTTCTAAGTGTAGAACCATGAGAGGGGACCCACAAACCGTAGGTCAACCTATGGTCCATTCTGCAGGTCTGTCGTTTGCATCAGAAAGTTGAAGGTTCCAACCTTTGTGGAAAAAGTTCTACGTCTTGTGCTACGAAAGGGACCTACGGACCGTAGGTCGATCCACGGTCCATAGGTCAATCTCATCGATTGAAGCCGCTTACAACAGTTTATTTCCTTATTTTGTTTCCTTTCTGTTTAAGGCAATATTTTCTATAAATGGGGTATGTAAGCCTCGTTTTTGGGGGTTAGCTACTATTGTTTAACTTTAGTTCTTGGTGTTTTCTTGGGAATTAACTTGCAAACATTAGCAATTTGATTTCCTATTTTCGGTTTATAAAAATTTTGGCTTTGAATTTCAATTGGAGATTATGGGTTTCTTCTACTCATTACGTAAGTTCATAAATTCTTCTTCTAAAAACATGAATTGAGTTCTTTCTAGCATGGGTAACTAAATCCACAACTAGTAACTAAGTAATTCTTGAATAGTGTTGTTGCATGCATTGATAATTCTTTCGTTTAGAAGTCTTTTTAACGGTGGCCAACGTTAGAGCTCACCTTGTTGCTACTTGCCAGACCAAAGAGGTAGTTAATAAGAAAAGAATTATCAACATAGATTTAATGTGATACTATCTAATAGTCTAATGTCAATTGGTGCGAGGGTGAAAACTAAGACATAAATTGATGTGATGTCTAATATGAGGTAAAGGTAAGGGTTAGTAAATTATACACATGTACCTGAACCAAGGTGCGGGGTGAAATTCTCTATTTGCCGGACCAATGACTTAGGGATACATAACTTACAACTTTACATGTGATACACTAGGAAATGATTACTATTACTAGGCTTACCGCGTTATGAGATTATGGGGAACACATACACCCTAGTTTCTCTCTCTCATTGATAACAACCGAAGTTTGAATCTTGCTCACTTTCTCTCTAAATAACAATCAGTTATTTGTTGCACAACCCCCCCTCCCCATTACTTACTTTTCTCAGAAATACGTTGACTAAATGAATATAATCGTAAGTTAAAGTTAAATCTAAACCATATTCCTTGTGGGATCGACCCCAACCTACAAGTTGAGTTCTTTACTTTATAACAATCACTTATACTTCTTTAGGGAGGTGTAATTTGAGCGTATCAAATTTTGGCGCTGCTGCTGGGGAATAAGGCTTTTAGATTAAGTTTAACTACATTATTGAACTTTAGTCAATTGTTTCCTAATTTTATGTTTTCTTTTGTTTTTGTTTTCTTAAGGTTTCTGCTCTAATGTATGCCAAGTACACAGAGTCGAGGTGAACCACTGGCCCCCGATGATCCAGAGTTGAGCAAAACTTTGAGAAGGATGAATAATCAAGGGGTCCGTGATAACCCAGTCATAGAGGAACCTGAGGACCAAGTGAATAATGAGAATGTTCAGGTTCAGGTTCAGGTTCAGGGTGATAATATACTTAAAGATGCATTGAGGGTGCAGGATCCACCTGAACCAAGACTGCGTGATAGTTACAAGGTCGAATTCAACACTGTTGAATCTGAAGGACCCATTGTTCTCCCTCCTCTACCTCCAGGGCTTACATTTGTGGTGACTAGCAGTTTGATGTAGATGCTTACAGCGAGGGGTTTATTTTCTGTTATGGCTTCAGAAGATCCGTATGGGCACGTGGACAAGTTGAGGAGTGTTTGTAAGAGTTGTGTGGGGCGACCGGAGTTGGATATGAACGTTATAGGGTTGAGATTCTTCCCTCTATCATTGATCGGTGATACTGCTCTATGGTTTTTTGAGCTTCCGTACAACTCAATTCAAACATGGGACCAACTGCACAAGGTGTTCATGGCCAAGTACTTCCCTTTGTCAAAGAAGTTGAACCACAAAGCTAAACTCAACAACTTTGTAGAACTACCTGGATAGTCTGTGAGTAGTTCATGAGATAGGTTCACTGAATTCATTAGAAGTGTTCCGAACCACCGCATTGATAATGAGTCACTAAAGAAGTATTTCTACAGAGGTCAAGATGACAATGGTAAGGCTGTGCTCGGTACTATTCAAGGAGGATCTTATGGTAAGTGCACTTTGTAGGAGATCGCTAAGAAACTAGAGAAGATTTCCCAAAATAATAAAGCATGGAGCACTCAAAAGTCAGACACTAGAAGAAGCACTTTTGCAGTTCAATCTGCACCTAGTCAATCAGCCAATGACATTCGTGAGGAGATGGCTCAGATGAGGATAGAACATGGGTTGGTGTTGAAGAATGTTAGCCGAGGTGCAGAAAGGTAAATGTGGTGAATTATTTGACTAGGACTCCACCACCACCGGTAGAGCAATGTAACTATATGGAGGATGGTTACTTGGTGAATGATTAGACAGGGGGTTTTCGAGCCAACGCCCAAGCTTCCAATTATAAAAATTGGCTCCAAGGTCAAGGAAACAAAGGTCATAGCTATGGTAATAACAATCGAGAGGGTCAATATGTACGGTATGGGACCTACAATCGCGATAAGAACTACAACCAGAACAACTATGGCAACAGGAATGATAGAGCTAAACCTTATGTCCCTCCACAGAATTAGGAATAGGGCAATATGGAAACTGGGGTTAGTATGTCATGGATTGAGGATATGATTCAGATGATGAAGAAGAGGTTTGATTCAACTGATGAGAATGTGAAGGAGATGCGAAACGACTTGTCTGGAATTGGTCAAAAATTTTATGCCCATGCAGTGTCGATCAAGAAACTTGAGCAGCAGATGAATCAGTTGTCCACTACAGTCAACCCACGTCAGCCTGGCACACTTCCTAGCAACACCGTCCAAAATCCAAAGAATGAGGGGTATTGTATGGCAATCACTACTCGAGGGGGTAAGCAGACCATTGATCCACTTATGCCGTTTGAGGTCGAAATTATGGTTGAGAAAGATGATGATGAGATTGAGGTTACTAGAGAATCAAAGAATGCTATAGATAAGAAATTGGAGATAACCCAAAAAGTTATCCCCGTGACTAGACCTCCACCTCCATTCCCACAGAGGTTGGTGAAGAAGGGAAATACTACACGTTTATTACTATGTTTAAACAACTTTCCATCAATGTTCGGTTGATAGAATCTTTGGAGTAAATGCCTAGGTATGCTAAATTAATGAAAGATTTAGTGACAAAGAAGAGGGCCATGAGTTTAGAAGAAGATGATAGCTTGCAACATTGTAGTGCTATTGCTACGAGGTCACTTTTACTAAAGAAGGAGGATCATGGTGCCTTCACTATTGCATGTACCATAGGGTTGTAACATTTTGCGAAGGCGTTGTGTGATTTGGGTGCTAGTATTAATCTGATGCCATTCTCTCTTTAGAAGAAGTTGGATTTACGGGCTCCAAAACCGACTGCGATGCGATTGCTCATGGCCGATAAAACTGTGATGAGGCCCATTGATGTGCTCCAAGATGTACTTGTAAAAGTGGAGTCTTTTATCTTTCCGACGGTGTAACACTCCGAAAATTCTATGACTTAACTTAGAGCCTCACCTTATGAATAATCACTTAAAAATAGTTAAAATAATGTTTCTAAACCTTAATTAATGCAATTGACTTGGTTTGGAAGAGTAAAAGTCTAAACGTCAAGAAGCAACCACGACGTCCGGAAACTAGAGAAGAATCTGTTATAGTGTGTCCTTAGGTTTTGGGCAGGTTAGAGAGTGTCGTATGATGGTATAATCTTGTAAGAATGTTTAAATTAGGTAAATATATGTTTATAGGGTTAAAACGTTCGAATAGGACCCCTCGGGGCCACCCTAAGGGGACCCGAAGAGGACCCCAACCTTGGCCAAGCAAGCTTGCAATTTGCACTTGGTGGGAATAGCTCCGCGTCACGGACTAGCTCTCCCAAGGAGCAAAAAGTTAGTTCACGATGTGGTCGTGTCGCGGACTCTACTGTCTCGAAATTTAATTCCAAATATCTTCAGGGAACAACTCCGCGTCGCGAACTTTTTCCTCGACGAAAATGCAGAAATTCAGAAATATATTTTTACTACATTAAAGAGTCCAACTAAGTGAGGGGTATTTAGGGTGCTTTAGGGGACGTGTATATAATGATTTTTAAGTCAATTTACCTCACTTTGATCACTCAAACACAAAACCCCAAAGATCAAAACGTAAAGTTCCTCCTTTTCTCTACTCTCTCTCTCTTCTCAAGAACTCCATTGAAGAAGATTGGAGCTTCAAGAAGAAGGCCAACTCTCCAAGGTTTCAACTCAGATTTTCGTGGTTAATTCGTCAATAAGGTATGATTGCTTATCACTCTTGGGATTCCTTTCCCCAAAAGGCCCCTTCAAGATAAATTTCAAAATCCTCAATTTCTAGGTTTCAATCCAAAAACATGGGTCTTCTTTCTAAAGTGAAATTGATGTTATAAACTAACTTTGGTTGATTCTATATGAACAATTATGGATGAATTTATGCTATATTGGTGGTTTCTTGAAGAATTCTCCATGAGACCCATGTTTTTTCCTTCTTTTCCTAATTTTAACCCTAGTTTGTGTTGGATATTGATTGAAGGCTATAAATTGAATGTGATGTTATGTAATTCATGTTTGTATGATGATTCTACCCTAGGTAATGTATAATTTCTATGAAATTAGGGTTGAGTCTTTGAATGAAGCCTTGAAGGCTATGAAGGGAATATGTCAATTGCTTATATTGATGTTGATTATGTTATTACTTCATGAATTACCTTGTATTATGTATTGGTTATAAATGGTTTGGTAATTGAATTATTGATGTCCCATGAAGGGCAAGAAGGTATGAAGGTTGGTTCTTCTTTGAACTCAAGTATGAAGGGTGAATTACTTAGATTGTAATGATGCTATACCTAATGTGTTGTTGTGGTGTTGATGACTTAGTTTCCTCATCCTTAACCCTATACACTTGAATTAGCTATGAAGTATGTATGTATGTTATGGCATGATTTCTATATGATTGAAGGGTAGTTCTGATGATTATAGTGTAATGTAAAGTGAAAAGTTTACTCAATTGCTAAGTGTTTCTAAAGTGAAAGGATTGTTACTCACTTATGAACAAATATGTGCTATTATGGTAAGATGTCTACATAAGAGTCTAGTAAAGGATAATGTTAACTTATGCGATGACTAAAGATGATTACAAAAGGGAATTAGATGCTTAGCACCGAAAGGGCATGTAAATGAGATGGGGTCTCACGTTTAGTAAGTCTGGCTCCCCACATGGGTTTCCACATGTTTAGCAAGTCCGGATTACCCACGGTATGTGTTGTCTCATGAGATGGAAACCCCCACGTTTAGTAAGTTAGGGTTTCTAGAAGAAATCTCCTTGACCCTTAACTATGTGCCCACATAGGACTCTAGCTTAGTGGATCCACCTAGATAGCTATGTACGAATGGTTACACCTTAGGAAAGTGTTAACCCTCTCTTTTCGGTGTAGGAGTTAACACCGGATTATATGTAGCTCTCATGGTCTATGTCGGTTATTGAAATATTTCCCTAATGTAAAAGTAAATGATGCTATGAAAGGTGTGAACTTTTTCTAGGGCTTTCTTAAGGGTTTTTACATAGTGTAAGAGAGAGTATGGGACTTCTCTTACATATTGCACAAGTGGGATCCTAAGAGATGGTTGTAGTAGTGTTCTCTTATGATTATAATGATTATGACTTATGTATGTTGAAGCTATGTTATGTATGATCATTATGAATATGGTAAGTTATGATGAAATATGATCTTATGAATGTATGCATGAAGTAGGTTGCTTAATGTGATACTTGGCTTTGAATAGGGTTATAGGGTTCTATTCTTTGCCTTGCACTAGTATTGCTTGGGTTTTCTACATATTGGGATGATATTATGTTTGTTTGGACAATGATGCTTACTTTGTGTGCATATTGGATTTACTTGGTAAAAAGCATGTTTTGACTAAATGTCCTTTTTTGCATGTTTCAATGGATTTTATGCATAGTATCCATACTTAGTACGTGTGTTGTACTAACCCATATTTTCTCCCTTTTCCCCAAACATTTAGGATCGGGCCGTTTAGGAGTCAAGCTTACTTCTCAAGACACTTGGAGTTGCTTCCCCAAGTTGGTGAGTCCTCAAGTCCGAGGACAAGGCCCTATGATCTAGCTTCTCTATTTAGTTCTTTGCTTATGTTGAAAGACATTGTTGTACTTTCCTATTTCAAGACTTCTTATTGATGTAAGGGCTAAGTCCCATTTTCGATATTTATATGTCTAGATGGTACATTGTGACGAAGTTAGATTCAGGTTTTCATATATGAAGTGAAGTTGAACTTCCAAAGTAAAATTTTTAAATTTTTCGTGATTTTATTCTAAGATACATGTTATGATGAATGATAAGGGCTTGTATAAGACCTCTTCGAGGTCGAATACACCGGTAATGACTAGGGGGTGCTCTCGGGTCGTTACAAACTTGGTATCAGAGCATAAGGTTGAGAATAATGTAGGATTTATTTCACAAGATAGCACATCGAGTAGAGATGAATTTTAAAATCTCCAATTTCTAGGTTTCAATCCAAAAACGTGGGTCTTCTTTCTAAAGTGAAATTGATGTTATAAACTGACATTGATTGATGTTATCTGAACAATTATGGATGAATTTATGTTGTATTGGTGGATTCTTGAAGAATTCCCCATGAGACCCATGTTTCTCCTTCTTTTCCTAATTCTAACCCTAGTTTGTGTTGGATATTGATTGAAGGATACGAATTGAATGTGATGTTATGTAATTCATATTTCTATAATGATTCTACAATAGATTATGTATAATTTCTTTGAAATTAGGGTTGAGTCTTTGAATGAAGCCTTGAAGGCTATGAAGGGTATATGTCAATTGCTTATATTGATGTTGATTATGTTATTACTTCATGAATTACCTTGTATTATGTATTGGTTATGAATGATTTGGTAACTGAAGTATTGATCTCCCATGAAGGGAAAGAAGGTATGAAGGTTGGTTCTTCTTTGAACTCAAGTATGAAGGGTGAATTACTTATATTGTAATGAAGCTATACCTAATGTGTTGTTGTGGTGTTGATGACTTAGTTTCCTCATCCTTAACCCTCTACACTTGAATTAGCTATGAAGTATGTATGTATGTTATGGTATGATTGCTATATGATTGAAAGGTAGTTTTCATAATTATAGGGTAATGTAAAGTGAAAGGTTTACTCACTTGCTAAGGGTTTCTAAAGTGAAAGGATTGTTACTCACTTATGAACACATATGAGATATTATGGTAAGATGACTACATAAGAGTCCAGTAAAGTCTAATGTGAACTTATGTGATGACTAAAGATGATTACAAAAGGGAATGAGATGGGGGTCTCACGTTTAGTAGGTCTGGCTCCCCACATGGGTTTCCTCACGTTTAGCAAGTTCGGATTACCTACGGTATGTGTTGTCTTATGAGATAGAAACCCCCCCGTCTAGAAAGTTAGGGTTACTAGAAGCAATCTCCTTGACCCTTAACTATGTGCCCACATAGGACTCTACCTTAGTGGATCCACCTAGATAGCTATGTACAAATGGTTACACCTTAGGCAAGTGTTAACCTTCTCTTTTCGGTGTGGGAGTAGAACGCCAGATTCCATGTAGCACTCATTGTCTATGTCGGTTATTGAAATATTTCCCTAATGTAAAAGTAAATGAAGGTATGAAAGGTGTGAACTCTTACTAGGGCTTTCTTAAGGATTTCTACATAGTGTAAGGGAGGGTATTGGACTTCTCTTGCACATTGCACTTATGTATATTGAAGTTATGTTATGTATGATCATTATGAATATGGTAAGTTATGATGAAATATGATCTTATGAATATATGCATGATGTAGGTTGCTTAATGTGATACTCTGCTTTGAATAGGGTTATGGGGTTCTATTCTTTGAATTGCAATAGTATTGCTTGGGTTGTATACATGTTGGGATGATATTATTTTGGTTTGGATTATGATTCTTACTTTGTGTGCATATTGGATTTACTTGGTAAAAAGAATGTTTTGACTAAATGTCCTTTTTTGCATGTTTCAGTGGTTTTTATGCATAGTAGCCATACTTGGTACGTGTGTTGTACTAACCCATATTTTCTCCCTTTTCCCTAAACATTTAGGTTCGGGCCGTTGAGGATTCAAGCTTACTTCTCAAGACACTTGGAGTTGCTTCCCCAAGTTGGTGAGTCCTCAAGTCCGAGGACAAGACCCTATGATCTAGCTTCTATGTTTAGTTCTTTGCTTATGTTGAAAGACATTGTTGTACTTTCCTATTTCAAGACTTCTTATTGATGTAAGGGCTAAGTCCCATTTTTGATATTTCAATGTCTAGATGGTACATTGTGACGAAGTTAGATTCTGTTTTTCATATATGAAATGAAGTTGAACTTCCAAAGTAAAAGTTTTAAATTTTCCGTGATTTTATTCTATGATACATGTTATGATGAATGCTAAGGGCTTGTATAAGACCTCTTCGAGGTCGAACACACCGGTAACGACTAGGGGGTGCTCTTGGGTCTTTACAAACTTGGTATCAGAGCATAAGGTTGAGAATAATGTAGGATTTATTTCACAAGATAGCACATCGAGTAGAGTCTTGTTCATGGGTGTGAAGCGCGCCACACTTATCAATGAGAGGCTACGAGATGCTTAGGAACTTTCACTCTTTTGTTTTTCCATAGTCGTGCCTAATAGTCTTAACTTTATATAGTCCTTTTGTTCTAATCCTTCTCCTGTGTTTATAGGCAATGAATACAAGAAGGATGAATGTAAGGAGGGCCGGTGAGGATAGTGTGAATGAGGCGGTTCGCCCTTAAGCTCCTCAAAACCCTCAAGTTCCTATTAAAGAAGGGGATATGTCTAATGTTGAGATAAGGTCGGCTATTCATAATTTGACTAAAGTGTTGGCCTCTCAATTTGCTAGGGATGCTATGGTGCAAGTGAACCCCAATGCTAGCACTACTGCTTCTATGATAAGGGATTTCACAAGGATGAATCCCCCTACTTTCTTTGGCTCCAAAGTGGAAGAAGATCCACAAGGGTTCATTGATGAAGTGTTTAAGGTTCTAGAGGCTATGGGTGTGTCTTCTCAAGAAAAGGCGGAGTTAGCCGCCTATCAACTCAAAGAGGTGGCACAAGTGTGGTTTGAACAATGGAAGGAGGGGAGACCTATTAGAGAAGGTACGATAAGTTGGGCTACATTCAAGACGACTTTTCTTGATAGGCTTTTTCCCCTTGGAACAAAGGGAGAGGAAAATGCAAGAATTCATCAACCTTCGTCAAGGGGGTATGAGTGTGAAGGAGTATGGCCTCAAGTTCACTCAATTGTCCAAGCATGCTCCTACTTTGGTGTCGGACACTAGAGTTATAATGAACAAATTTGTTATGGGGGTATCCGATCTTGTGGTGAATGAATGTATGTTGGCTATGCTAATCCCAAGCATGGACATTTCTCGTCTTATGGTTCATGACGAACAAATTGAGGATCAAAAGCTTAAGAGAGTTGGTAGAGAATTAAAGAGATCAAGGGCCGATGATGGAAATTCTTTTAAGAATAGGTTTGAAATCTAAGAAAAGCCAAAGTTCAAAAAGACGTTTTCCAACCAAGGTCCTCCTAACACTCCAAGGGTCAACAAAGGTAAAGTGTCTACCTCAAGCCTCAAGAAGCAAGAGGTGGTGGTCCTCATGTTGAGAAGCATATTTCTACAAACTGTGGTCCAAAACATGAAGGTAAGTGCCTAGTTGGCACGGGTAATTTCTATGGTTGTGGTAAGAGAGGCCATATGAGGAGGGACTTCCCTATGCTAAAGGCTCAAGGAAGGGAAAATGGTCAAACACAAGCAAGTGGCCCAAATCCCGATGCTCCTAAGAAGAATCACTTCTATGCTCTCCAATCCCGAGGTGATCAAGAGAGCTCTCAGGATGTTGTGACCGGTATGCTACAAGTATTTTCAATTAATGTTTATGCATTGTTGGATCCCAGTGCTACTTTGTCTTTTGTAACCCCTTTAGTGGCTATAAAGTTTGATATGCTTCCCGATGTCTTAGAAAAACCCTTTTCGGTTTCTAACCTGGTGGGTGATTCCATAGTTGCTAAAAGAGTATACAGGGGTTGTCCCATATCATTGCCCAATAGAGTCACTTTGGTGGAACTTGATATATTAGACTTTGATGTTATACTAGGATGGATTGGCTTCATGCTTGTTTTGCGTCCATATATTGTAGGACCCGAATTCTGAAGTTTCAATTTCCTAATGAACCCATTTTAGAATGGAAGGGAGGAAATTATGCTCCTAGGGGAAGGATCATTTCATGTCTAAAAGCTTGTAAGTTGATTTCTAAGGGTTGTCTCTATCATATTGCGAGGGTCAAGGATCTTGAGTCCGATATTCCGCCTTTGGAGTCGGTCCTCGTAGTGAAGGATTTTCCGGAAGTCTTTCCAGCTGACTTACCCGGGATTCCTCCTGAATGGGAAATAGATTTTGGCATAGATCTATTGGCCGATACACAACCCACTTCAATCCCTCCTTACCGAATGGCCCCGGTGGAGTTGAAGGAATTAAAAGCTCAACTCAAAGATTTGTTGGATAAGGGTTTCATCCAACCCAGTATATCTCATTGGGGTGCACCGGTGTTATTTGTGAAGAAGAAGGATGGATCTCTTCGTATGTGTATTGATTACCGATAATTAAATAAGGTGACCATTAAGAACAAGTATCCACTCCCTAGGATTGATGACTTATTTGATCAACTTCAAGGAGTGAGCTACGTTTCAAAAATTGATTTGAGGTCGGGTTATCACCAACTTAGGGTGAGAGGTGTTGATGTTCCAAAAACAGCCTTTCGAACAAGATATGGTCATTTTGAGTTCTTAGTGACGTCCTTTGGTCTTACAAATGCCCCGGCGGCTTTCATGGACCTTATGAATCGTGTGTTTAGGAATTTTCTACACTCATTTGTTATTGTCATTATTGATGATATCTTGATATACTCTAAAAGTGAGGATGATCACATGAATCATTTGAGGATACTATTGCAAGTCCTCAAAGTTCACCAAATCTATGCTAAGTTTAGCAAGTGCAAGTTTTGGCTAAGATCAGTTGCTTTCCTTGGTCACATTATTTCTAGTGAGGGTATAGAAGTTTATCCAAAGAAAACCGATACGGTCAAAAGTTGGCCTAGACCATTGAGTCCTTCTGACATCCGAAGCTTTTTGGGTTTGGCCGGTTACTATCGGAGGTTTGATGAGCGATTTTCATCTATTGCATCTCCATTAACGGCGTTAACTCAAAAGAAGTCCAAGTTCGAATGGATGGAATCTTATGAAAAGAGCTTCCAATTGTTGAAAGATAAGCTCACCTCCGCTTCGATTTTGACCTTACTGAAGGGCACCGAAGGGTTTGTAGTATATTGTGACGCTTCCCGAGTGGGTTTGGGTTGTGTCCTCATGCAGCATGGTAAGGTTGTAGCTTATGCCTCGAGACAACTCAAGGTGCATGAGAAGAATTATCCAACTCATGCCCTTGAGCTAGCGGCCATAGTCTTTGCTTTAAAGATTTGGAGACAATATCTCGGTGGGGTACATGTGGATATGTTTACCGACCACTAGAGTTTTCAATATGTTTTTAGACAAAAAGAATTGAATCTCCGACAAAGGAGGTGGTTGGAACTCTTAAAAGATTATCATATGAGTGTCTTTTACCACCCCGAAAAAGCAAATGTGGTTGTGGATGCTTTGAGTCGTGTATCTATGTGTAGTGTGTCACATGTGGAAGAATAGAAAAGGGAGTTAGCCCCTGATGTACATAGGCTAGCCCGATTGGGTGTCCGACTTGAAGATTACCCAAAAGGAGGTGTCATGGTCCGTCATAATTCCGAGTCTTCGGTTGTTGTTGATGTGAAGTCTAAGCAACATCTTGACGTTATTTTGATTGGAACTAAAAGTGTCGGTTCTCAACAAAGCAATAGAACTTGATCTTATGTGTTGCTGATATTTATTAGTGCCTTTTGTGGAAGTTGTGATTGATGAAAAGTGAGTTTGTTATTGAGGATATGTAATTTGTTAAAGTGATTGTTGTTGAGCTGGGTGCTATGTAACTGTGAACTGTTCGATTGGGCTGGTTTTATGCAGGTTGTAGTTGTGGAAGTTCGGTTGGTGTGTAAGGAGTACCTGTATTCTATCCCCTTAGTTTGTGTTTAGAAGTTTACTTGCTGAGTACCGTGTGATTTGGTACTCACCTCTTGCTACTACATTTTTTTTGTAGGTTACTTGCCCGGACTTTTGTGATATTTTCTCTTCTCCTTGTCTGAGGCTTCTTGTGGAGGTTTGTGAGGTAGCTGCTTTTCATTTTAGCAGACCTTCTTTCTCCTTAATTATGATCTTGTTCTATTCTAGAAACAATGTCATTGAACTTGTATTTTCCTTCAATTTTGTTATAACACATTAGAGGATTGTACACGTGACAACCAGATATTTGGGGTATTGTTGAGTTGATTATAAAAATTTCTGCATTTTATTGTAAGGGTTGAGTTTTAGGCTAACTTGTCTCAGTGGGAAAAGACGAGTGCCATCACGCCTATTTTTGGGTCGTGAAAAGATGGTATCAGAGCCCCAGGTTCAAAGGTTACAAGCCGAGTCTAAGTAGAGTCTCGAGGATCAGTATGGAGACATATGTACTTATCTTTAAGAGGCTATAGTGACTTTTAAGAAAAATCTTCACTTCTTGAATCTCTATCGTGCATCTGGTTCTTATCGCTTTATTTCATTCACTCTCATTTATGTGATGACTCGTGCCTAGTTCTTCATGTGAGTATTTGGTGTGTCGCGTATTGGTTGGATGTTAGATCTGGTATTAAGGTGGAAGTGATAGACTTATGAAAAGGACGTGTGATCATATTCGAAAGGGTTGAGTAAGGTGATGACTTGATAATGCATTTTGAGGATATTTAAATGATGAGGTTTATTTAAACAATGGTTTAAGGGACTTCATAAGCGTATTATCTTTTTTAGGTTTAGTTAAACCAAGAATAATAATTTTGTGGTATAGGCAATATAGAGTGGTTCGACAGTTCGAAGTTGAATGATTAAAGGAGTGGCTAGATAATGAACATTGTAACTACGGAAAGTACAGTAAGTAAAGTTGTCATAACATGTATGGGTTGCTTAGTGAATGATGAGAATGATATTGGTCCAATTCAGGTCGGAATCTCTACTACGATTTTATATATTAAGTGTATATCAAGTAAGGTCATGATATGACTATTACAATGGTACCAATTCTTACTTGTTTAGAGTTATGGACTGTGTTACTCTTGCTATGGATCTGATCTACGAAGGAATGCATATCGCTTTGGATGCGAGACTAAACAAATTTGATAATGTTTTGCATTTATTCAACAGATATAAATGTGTGGGCTATTTGGGTAAAATCTTTTCGGTAAGTATGATATGTTCTAGTGGTGGATCTAATAAATATTTACGGTGTGACACTAGTGGTATATGAAAATGGATACGTCGATTGTCAAGTGTGAATACTAACTACTTAAAGAGTTATCAGGTGTATCACATGTTCGTATAATGAGATTCGATGTTGCATTCAAATTTGAGAAACCAACTAGGTTGTTACTACATATGTTTGGGATTAAGCTACGCGTATAAGAAATAATTTAGTGGTGGGTTGTTGATACAATATTAATGTGTTAAGTTAAGAAGTGTATCCCGAGGGTTCTATATGAGGACTGGTGATTTCATCTAAAGGTCCAAGGGAATGGATAGATACCAGAATGACAAGATTATGGGTAAAGGAAGTCTCAAAGAGTATACTTGTGTGAAGGTAATTGAAGATTTTAGTAAGAAAGTGCATATGAAATTGAGTTAGTCCTTTGATTTTGGTTGATATAACTGGATTTAAGGTGTCATTTTGATGAAAAGGTTTACTTCGTGGTGATGACAATAGCTAACCGAGCATGATGGTAATAAGAGTTCGTGATGGATTGTGATTGAGATGCAACTATATAATAAGGATTGTTAGTTAAACGAATTTTGTATTGTAATGAAGACTTGCGAGTATTTAAGGTTGTGGTTTGATACTATTTGGTGAGTTGCTTGATTTCATGGAAATTTATAGGAGGTGCTGAGACACCGCTTGAATAAAATTGAAAAGAGCTAGAGTCATAAATGGAAAGAATTAGTGTAATGTAGTTTAGTCTTTGGAAAGAGGCGATCGAGAACAAAGATATTTACTTTGAGTGCAAGGACAAAAGATGTACCTTCGAATAGTAGAAAACTGAGTTTATAGACGCGTGATTTCATCTATTTTGCTCTACTTATGGTAATATTGTCATAGAGTCATCATATTGGTTAAAAACTATTGGGTAAAATTTGAGAAAATAGTGTACATATATTTAACTCGAGTGTGATGATAAGTTTTTTCTTGTGGTTTTGAGGTTGGTATGAGTACGGTTGAATTTTTAGTGAAAGATATGATAAGGTCAATGGAAAGGCGATCAATGATAAGCTAAGATACGTGAATTCATAAAAATCTTCAAGGTTTGAACTAATGTTGATAGATAAAGGGATTGGGTTACACAGTTGAATTCATAATTCAAGTTTTTCATGGCGAGTTCAGGTTTGTGGTAGTATGTTTTGTCAAGGTGTAGATTGGTAAGGTAAGAAATGATCGATCACATTGAATATTGGGCATTTGGAAGGACTTGTATATGTTTTGAGTCATAAAGTGTGTTATTTTAATTTTTAAAGGACCTAAGAAAAGGTTTTATCGAAAGTTTTTATTTTGAGGATAAGGTAAAAATGTCAGGCATTGTTGGCCAAAGAAAAAGATTGGTGAGTGAGTCAACAGAAGGAACAAGAGTCTAGTGTATTAAAGGGTTCAAGATATTTAGAATTTGTGTCATGGGAAGAATTTAAGAAAAGTGAACGAATAAGACCTCTAGTATAAACCCTTGGTTTGTAGTTGAAGGATTTATTGATTTTGCCTATTAGGTTAGATAGGACTGTGAGATGTGAACTAGTTCGATATAGACTTACTAGAAAGTTATCATCGACTTTTCTAAGGATTCAGTTTTGGTTGGGTGACAAGAAACTATATGTGGAAGATTCTATGTGGTTATGTCGAGCTAGATTGTTCAAATTATGAAAGGTAGTTATTGATGTTCAAAGGTGTGGACCTACAATTATTCATTGGTTATTGAGAATTTTGAGGGAATTGAAACTACTATTTTTATGGGACAACATAAACTGTTATGATGTGTTACATAGGCATTTGATGGTGAGTAGAGGGTATGAGCTTATAGTATATAGAATTATTGGAGTGATCAGGGATTTCTTTGAGTTTTGGTATGAGGTACATGATGGTAGTTGAAAATGGTAATTGAAGGTTTGCGTGAAGTTGACATTGGGTGTGATTCAGTTATTGTACCTCGATGAAAAAGTATTTTTAGATTTGAAAGTAGTATTATCAGTCTTGGGTGTGACCCGTATTTGTCATGAAATGGTTAAATGAAAAAATAGAGAGCCCATAGTTGAAAATTTTTAGAGCTACAATGTGTTTGCTAAGAAGACTTTTATACTAGTGACAGTTTGAGAGTAAGATAAATAATTGGTGTGGTTATGATGTTTGTTGATATTAAAAGTGTTGGCTTCAGTGGAGTTCTGTGAGAAGTATGTGGGGTTTGATGAATCGAGTATTTGTAATATTGTAATGGGAATCAGACCGATTGATTGTGGTGGCTAAAACTCAAAGAGATGGAATCATATGAATGGAAATGTTTGATATAGGTGCTATGGAGGGAGTACATTGTGTTATTCGATTTTGATTTCGTACATTCTTATGTGACCCACCTACTTCGTTTTGGACATGATTGGAGTATAATTCGTTGTATATGCTCACGTGTGTTTCTATATCTATGGGTGAATTCCTAGTGGTGGATCGGATGTACCGATCCTCTTATGTCCTCTTGATATGATAGGATCCTTGGGTAGAATTGGTCATTTCAGTTATGATAGATTTGGTGTTGTCTGATATAGTTGGAGTATACCAGTTCTACACGCACAACCTTGCTTTTGAGAACTTATAGAAGAGCTACCATGAATACTTATAGTTGTACAACATTTTTAATATTCATCTCATCGTCGAGGTCACGTTCCAACTAGGTGTGATTGGATGTGGGGATCGTTGGGTCTAGTTTTACTAAAAATTTTTAAGGTTTATCTATAGTCATAGCTACTGATCTAACATCCCAATAGTGTTGTTAGAGGTTTCGTATGCTTGGGTATATCGCTCTCTAGGTGGCTAGATGATCATTTTATTCTCTGGGTTAGATGAGTTTGATCCTCTCTTGATTAGCATCTGATGTCTAAAGATCATATTTTTATAACTTAAACTCGTGAAAAGATTGTGTAGTGAAAAAGAAATATTGATAAGATTTGTGATGGTTTGTGCATTATGAGTCTGTGGTGGTTGGTTCAAGTTCGTTTCTGGTTGTAACGAGTATCGATTCAAAGGTTGTCTTGGTTATGTGAGAAAAGATTCGCCATCATGGTTGTGTTATGGTTTAAAGGGTTTCGGTTCATAATGGATTCGTGTGTTAGTCTGTGATTTGGTAATAAGTTCCTTTATAGGTTTGCCAAAGTTTGATTCGAAAGTTCAGTTCTTAGTAGTTGATCTTGATGGAATAGACTTACGGATGAGCTCACTTGGAGAGGTGAACACCGACTTTAGAAGATCATAACTTACACTTTTGGTAACGTTGGTCATTCTTCCTTTTTCTTCCTCCTTATGTTCGAGGACAAACATGATTTTTACTGGTGGATAATGTAATGACCCAGAAAATCAGTTTTGAATTTTTATTATAAAATTACCGTTTTACTCATCTCGATAGTTATCCCGAGTCACTTTTGATCAATTTGAGAAGTTGGTTTGGAAATTTTTAAGTTATTTGTTAATACGATTGTTTAGTTGACGGGTGATTTTAAATAATTAATTTCAGTGGGTGATTAATGGACCAAGTGGTATAGTATAATTAATACCACTTAACCCATGTAAAATAATAAAACCATCATTAAATAAAGGGGATATTATTTTATTTAGTCACAGCAAGAAAGAGAGAAACCCTATGATGACGCTCAATTTCAAAGGAGGAAGCAGGAGTGCCTTTAGGTAAAAATCTATCTAATTATTCTTTCTTATTCGTATATATTAGTGTACATGGTATGAATACTAATCATAACTAAATGGACTGGTAAAAAAAAAAGAGACGATCCTTGTTTTCTGACGGTACAAAATTAAGTTGGCTGAAAATTGGGTCTACACAATTCTTAGTAAGCGTAAGTTACTGTGGTTTGTGCAAAACAATTGATAAGTAGTAGTGGGTCTTCATAGTTTATGATATTGAATAAATAAGTGCTAAGGGCGGCCGACGGAAAATCAAAAGAATTCACGTTCTAGTAATTGTTAAACTTCATTGTTTCATTTATTTATTGTTGGGGTTAATTAGTAATGATTGAATATGCATTATGCCATATACATATATATGCAAAGAATGACCGCCATGATGTAGCAGTAATGGTTAAGAAACCAATCTGTGGCAATATTCTTGAAATTAACATATTAAAGTTATACTATTAAATTAGTTGAGATTATAGGGATACAGTGAAAATAGTAGATGTAATATTAGATAAGCTGGGGGTTAGATATTGCTGGTGCAACGTGAATGTGGGGGAAGCAGACCTTGTCTGCAATCATTGTTAATAATTACCAAGTGATTGAGGTAATAATTGGAATTTTAAAAGTGGTAGTATAATGACTAAAAGGGTAGGATGATGGATGGCTTAAGGATTTGTTAAGTTACTGATTTTGTAACTTCATTAAATTGTTCCCCATTCTTTTCTTTTCCTTCTTATTGATTACCTTATATAAAGTTCAAGTTTGGTAATAATTGAGAAATGTAATAAAATAGTGGGTGTATTGTGATACATAAAGATCATTAAAATTATGTTATTTTGAGATATTGAGACTAAACTCCTGACTTGAAATTTTGAAATAGGAGAGTTGACATGTTAGCAAGATAAGGAAATTGATTATAAATTTGAGTGATTTTTTGAGTCTAGGCTAGACCTATAGTAATGTGGTGTTGTTAGTTTCGAAATCTTATCGTGATTATTAATGTGACTAGATTGCTTTGAGTTGGAATTACAACGAAAAGGGAAGGCCCAAGTCCCGGAGTGATTGTTCAATTATTTGAGGCAAGTTGATTTCTAAACCCTTGTTAAGTGTATGGAATTCGTGTATATCCTTGTAATATGTGTTTGGGGGTAATGAGATTTGGTGATGGGTTGAATTGTCCACATTGATTAATTCTAATGATGAAAAAGGGGTAATAAAAGGTAGTGTGATTAACTGACTTGATTTATTATGTGTGATTGTGTTCTTTATTGAACCCGTATACTTGTTATAACTGAGGTGATTACATATCATATTGATATTTGATTGAGCGGCATATCCCTTTTATTGATATCATATTGTGCACATGCATTGACATGCGATTGACTGCAAGTAAAAGTCTAACACGTGGAGATCGTCCGTGCGAGTGATTAATTGATTATAAGTTGGGCAGTGGACATCGTCCATGCTGGTGTTTGATATATGATAGTTCGTTGAGATCGTCCACACAGACACGTGGAGATCGTCCGTGTTGGTATATGGACCTTGTGAGTTCCCCATGGGTCATGAACTCTCGATATACTTCCGAGGAGTATCATGTATATACGGTTGAGAGAGTACTTGGTATTTTGAGGCATATCATTTCATGATGTCATATTGCATTGCATCCCATGACATCCTTCATTCTTGATGATTATGTGTTTGTTTGTGGTTGAAAAGTACTTGATATTTGATTACCTCTATTTGATGAACTTGATCTTGTGTGTTGCTAATATTTGTGAGTGCCTTTTGTGGAAGTTGTGATTGATGAATATTGAGTTTGTTATTGAGGATATGTAATTTGTTAAAGTGATTGTTGTTGAGCTGGGTGCTATGTAACTGTGAACTATTAGATTGGGCTGGTTTTATGCAGGTTGTAGTTGTGGAGGTTCGGTTGGTGTGTAAGGAGAACCCGTATTCTCTCCCCTTAGCTTGTGTTTCGAAGTTTACTTGCTGAGTACCATGTGATTTGGTACTCACCCCTTGCTACTACATTTTTTTTGTAGGTTACTAGCCCAGACTTTTGTGATATTTTCTCTTCTCCTTGTCTGAGGCTTCTTGTGGAGGTTTGTGAGGTAGCTACTTTTCATTTCAGCGGACCTTCTTTCTAATTAATTATGATCTTGTTCTATTCTAGAAACAATGTCATTGAACTTGTATTTTCCTTCAATTTTGTTATAACACATTAGAGGCTTGTACCCGTGACAACCAGATTTTTGGAGTATTGTTGAGTTGATTATAAAAATTTTACATTTTATTGTAAGGGTTGAGTTTTAGGCTAACTTGTCTTGGTGGGATAAGACGAGTGCCATCACGTCCATTTTTGGGTCATGACAGATGGTTCCATCGAAAATCATTTAGATGGGTTTTAGGTAGTTTATCAGATTAAAATTTGATTTAAATATGATAATGTCATTCTTTATGTCAGTTATATTTATGTTAAATTTGAAATTTGATTACACATGGTGTTTTAACATAAATTGATATGTGATAAGAATTAGAGCCGTCAATATCGGCTAGGCCCGTTAGGCCGGCCTGGTCTAAGCCGTGATTAGATAGGGCTGGGCTACAATTTTTGGAGCCCATTTAAGAAAAGAGCTTTTTAGCCCGACCTGAATAAGCCTGCCAATTTTTGGGGCTTGAGAAATATGGATAGGGCCGGCCCGTGGGCCAAATAAAAAATAATAAAAAATAAAATAAAAATAGAGTATTAAAAATAGCAACAGTCTAAACTCAAAATCTGTTTAATGTTTGAAATATTATAATTTAATTACAAATATGCTTATAAAATATGTACTACATAAAATAAAATTTTCTTAAAATTTCTAGGGAATCACTACATAGAGCTCATAGGCTATGGAATATTGTCATAGTTTTTGTGTTTTTTTATGATCATTGGAAAATAATTAGGTTAATATTTCTATTTAGCTATTTATACTTTTACTTGAAATCAAACTTAATAAATATTATAAAGAAAATTTCATTTGTGTATTTGATTAATAAGTAGTAACACTAACACCATGTAATATTGTCTTGTCGATATTTATGATAATATTTTTTAATTATAATTTAATTTTAAAAATTATAAAAAGCATACTTTTAAGAAAAGAGGGCTGACCTGGCAAAGCCCGTAGCACACATACTTGTGGGCTGGACCGACCATTTTCTGGCCCACACAAAAAATGGGCTACCCGGCTTGGCCCGTCAAATTTGAAAGCCTCTATGGGTTTGCCCGTATGGGGTGGGCAAGCCCATATTGACAGCTCTAATAAGAATGTGGGTCATGTTTTTTTCTGATTCCTAAAGATGTTTAAATCACTTGAATTTGAATTAGGTCATAGCTTTGGAAATAAAGATTCTTTAAAGAACTCCAATTGACCTGAAATTTGGTAAGTTCATTGATAACGGCCTAGTAAAAAGTAATCATTGCTATGTGGTTATGATTTTTTTGAGGTGGTTAAAATAATTTCAAAATTATTCTTTGGAATTAAAATGTGACTTACTCTGAATGGTATTCTTTACATCGATCTTATTTATGTTATATGTAGTAGATGATGAGTTACTATGATATGTAAGATAAGGATGTAGATTTGATTATTTTTCCTTGAATCGTTTAAATCTGAATTTGATCATAGCCTTAGGGATAAATATTATTTGTGAACTCCGATTGATCTGAAATTCGGTAGGTTCATCAGAAACGATCAAATTTAAAATACTCATTGTTATGCAGTGATTTGGTAATTTGAGGTCGTTCAAATGATGTTTTTGAATTCTTTTTGTATCTTGAAAATTAATTTTATTGAAAATTACTCTACTATGATATAGTGGTGATAGAGATTCTTCTCTATGGTATTCATGTCTAAATTTTAGTGAAGTATTAAGTTCATGTGTTGGCTTAGACCTTCCTTCCATATCAGATGAAATTAATACAAGTCACTAGATTTAATCTCTAGTTTTGATAATCTTTATTGACTCTCCCTATCTGAGCAATATATGATTCTATCAATGGATCTAGGGATAACGATATTCACCTGACTCAATTTAACAAATACTCTCCATCTGAGTTAGTTTTTATTCAAAAAAAAAATTGGGGTGAATATCTGATGTATGATTAGTTATTTTTCATCAAAATTTATCATTCAAGATGCATGGCTATGTATGAGTTATGTTTTGAATTTTTTGTATTCAATGCATTCATAAACATGATGAGTTTTGGAAAATAGTATTCAGATAAAGTAAATAGTTTTTAGAATTTTGTTTTTTGTTCTTGATTTGTGTATCTATTTCACAAATGATAATATGTTTCATGTGATAAGAATTTTCGAACGGAAAAATTTTAAACTTTATTTTGACCATATAACGTTTTCAACCAAATTGATCATAGTTTTGAAATTTGAAAAAAAGGACTCTGATTGATCTAAAATTTGGTAGATTCATAAGAACGACCTAGTAAGAATTTTTCTTGGATCGTTATATGGGTTTTTGGTCATATTTGGTTCTAGGGGTCCCTCCCATGATTACCAAGATTAAATAGTAGTGAAGTATTAGTTTTATGTGCTGGCTTAGACCTTCCTCCCTATCGGATGAAATTGATGCAAGTCATTATGTATTTAATCGTCTAGTTTTGATAGTCTGTATTAATTCTCCTAAACTGAGTAATGTATGATTGGATCAATGTAACTAGAGGATTTTCAATTGATTTAAATTAACAATAGACTATCCATCTGAGTTAGGTCTGTATAAGTTTATGGAGTGAATAATTGGTCATTGTACATGTGTATTGCATGAGTAGTTCTCTAATCCCATCGATTGGCTATTCAACATGCATGGATATATATGTATAAAATGAGCCCTGAATTTTATTATTTAAGATTATTCGAAATATTATGATCTATTTAATGTATTATATATCATATTCTCAATAGACTTTATGCACTCACTTAGTACTACTTAAGGTTTTCTTTTGGTAGAGATAAGATATTAATTCAAAAAATACATTGTACATGTACCTTATATTAGAAGGAATTATTTTCAGTTTCTAACTAAATAAGAGATGAGTATTTAATATATTTGTTTCTAACTCTCCTATCATTGAGGTTGATAATATTTTATTTTTTGTGGTATATTGATGCATGCTTTTTTTTATTATTATTATCTCTCATGAATTGAATTATATTGATCTGTCTCATAAGGGAAAATATCTTTTAAATTGAATGAGACTTATATTTACATTACCGTCTAAGTCATTTATTCTGAAATGAATTTCGAGGTTGGTTAATTGATGGATATAACGGTTCATTGAAAAAGTGAAGTTACTACCAACATGTAAGTCTTGTATAGAAGGAAAAATGACTAAGAGACCTTTCCTCTTAAAAAGGAAAAAGAGGTAGTGATAAGTTATACTCCCTCCGTCCCTTTTTAGTTGTCCACTTTAGAAATGGCACACAGATTAAGGCAACAATGATTAGCACAGTGAAGTTACAATTTTACCCTTATGACAACTTGTCACTTCAAAATTACAACCACTTCTTTGAATTCAAGTGAAATAAATTGGAGGGAAACAACATACACTTTTACAATTTTCAAGAAGTGTAAATAAGGGTATAATAGGAAAAAATTTGTTGTCCTTTCTTGATTTGTCAAAATGGACAACTAAATAGGGACAACCAAAAAAGGAAATATGGACAAGTAAATAGGGACGGAGGGAGTAATTAATCTAATTTGATTTGTGTGGTAAATGAGCATTTGGGCAAGAGGTGAATTTGAGTATTCCGAGTTTTCAAGAAGGTTACTCATGATATGAATATATTTTTTGATGTTTTGTAACTCTAAATGTCTTGATAAACTCAAAATATTTAAGACAAATGAAAATAGCATCATGAAAAATATGTAAAGTCACTGCAATCTGATTGTATTGACGTAAACCTCTCTGCAGAGCTCATGAGTCACTTATCTTATAGTATAATTGCATTTCGATTGTCTACACCAGACACTCTATAATATATTGGTGTAGAAGATAAAAGAAGTAGACTCTTATTAAGATGATAAGATTAATTATTGACTTATTATTGGTTATTTTGTTTCTTTTGGGATAGGTTCTAATAACTACATATCACATTCTGAATTCAATTTCTTTCAAATCAGTACCTTGAACAACTATAGAACTAGTTGGATATGACGTAAGTCTTATATGTGGCATGTTCAAATATAGGATTGTCCAACACATGTGCTAAGTGGGAGAATAGGAGAATTGGAATTAAGAACGAAATATGTGTGTTAATTGGATATCCTAAAGAATGAAAGAAGGTTTATTAGAGTGTCCTAAAGAAAATAAGGTTATTGTTAACATAATTGTATGATTTCTAGAAAAGAATCATTTAGTAAATCATGTTGCTAGAAGTAAACAAGTTTTACATGAATTGAACAAAGAAAGAACAAATTAGTCAATTGTAAATTTAGACACTCAAAAACATCTAATCGGTATGTCAGAAATGAGTTCCATTGCATTTAAGTAGTGGGAGAAATGTTACTAGACATAACAAAACTACTACCTCAAGTAGTGGAAGTGATGTTGATCGAATTAAAGAACACTACATGAAAAGTTGTTAATATTTAAATAATGAAAGATTTTGAAGAAAACATTTAGACTCAAGATCATGAAAGTGTGATTATGTAGTAGTACTTAGTCGTAGTGAGAGAATCATAACGAAGATTGATTGGTTTTGTATGCTTGAGAGAACTTTTATGATAGATTTCCTGAAAAGAAGTACACTCTTGGAAGGTTTAATGATAAGCTCTCTCATGTCATGACCCAGACCATCGTGATTGGCACCCACACTAACCCTTCGGTGGGAGAACCATTACTACAACCCAAACTAAACAATCTCAACAAAAAACTAAGGCATTTAATGATATAGAAGCAACTTTAAATGCAGAATTAAAGTAGAGTTTCCATAAAGTCTGAAAGTCTAACAAACGATTGTGGAAATAATGCCTAGAATCTGAAAGTCAATGTAACAAAACGGTAACAAGGATCATAAGTCTAAGGAAATGGATACAACCCAAATAAAACATAGGAAAAATCTGAAGTACTAGTCTAGGTCCGAAGATGTGGACATAAACAAAAAGAGAACTCATGGCAGCCCGAAAGAACTGGCTCACCATTGAATTCGAGTCGGTCACTGATCTTCTAAACAAGGTCTGTCAATAGCCGCCTGAAGATGTCATGTACTCAACAAAGAAAGAGCAAGTGCAGTATCAGTACACAACCACAATGTACTGATAGGATCACACGGCTATCCCAATAAATGCAACATAAGCAAGTAATTACAACATCATAAACATGCATACACCGAACATATACAATGTCAATATCATTTCAGGATCCATGTACAATACCACATTCTCAACAATAAGTGTATGAATAACAAGTCATTGGTTCTCTCATGGAACCCATACCCAAACAATTAGTGTACCAGTACGTGGTACCTGATCCAAGTTAGTGTGCCAAACGTGACACCTGAGTGACGAACTAGGAAAGATAGGCTAAAGTTAGAGTAGAGTAGTACCTAAATCGACGAACAACTGGGGATACTTGTCTCACATGTCCTTCTCGGTTTCCTAAGTAGCTTCCTCAACTGGACGATGCTCCCATTGGTCTTTCACGGACTTAATCTCTTTGGACCTCAGCTTCCGGACATCACGATCAAGAATTGCAATTGGTTCCTGCTCATACTAAAGGTCTTTGTCTAACACAACTAAGTCTCATTTTATGATGTAATCCTTGTCACCACGATATCTCTTCAACATGGACACATGAAATACCGGATGAACTCCAGATAAGTTAGGAGGTAAAGCCAACCTATACGCCACTGGCCCTACATAGTTAAGAACCTCAAATGGCCCAATGTATCGGGGACTAAGCTTGCCCTTCTTGCCAAATCTCATCACCCATTTCATGGGTGATACCCTAAGAAGAACGTTCTCACCGGTCTGTAATGACATGTCTCTTACCTTATGGTCTGCATACTTCTTCTGTCTGCTCTGGGCTGCTAAAAACTTAGCTCAAATACTCATCACCTTATCTAGAGCATCATTCACTAAATCAACCCCCAAAGGTTTCATATCTTCAGCCTCAACCCATCCTATGGGTGATTTACATCTACTCCCATAAAGTGTCTCAAATGGTGCCATATAAATGCTGGAGTGATAACATTTATTGTAGGAGAATTCACACAACGGTAGGAACTTATCCCAATGCCCTCAAAAGTTAATCATACATGCCCTCAACATGTCATCTAGCACTTGAATTGTCCTCTCGGACTGCCCGTCCATTTGTGGATGAAAAACTGTACTATAAGTGAGTTGTGTGCCCAATTCATTGTGTAATTTCCTCCAAAACTTGGATGTGAATTGCGTACCACGGTCTGAGATGACAGGAAGTGGCACCCCGTGCAACCTTACTATCTATTTCACATAAACCTTAGCTAGTTGTTGAGCATTATAGTTTGTTCTGACTGGAATAAAATGGGCTAACTTAGTCAATCTGTCAATCACTACCCAAATAGAATCAAACTTTCCCAATGTCTTGGAAAGACCAACCACAAAATCCATAGCTATTCTTTCCCACTTCCATTCCGGAATTGGCATTCTCTGAAGCAATCCTGTCGGCCTTTGATGCTCATATTTTACTTGTTGGCAATTTTGACACTTAGCTACAAACTCCGCTATATCCTTCTTCATGTCAGGCCACCAATAAAGACGCTTCAAGTCTTGGTACGTCTTGATCACACCCGGATGGATAGAATACTACAAACCATGGGATTCTGCCAATAAATTCTAAATCAAGCCGCCCACTCTCGAAACACAAATCCTTCCTTTAAAACTAAGCACATCTTCCGCATCAAGAGTGGTCTCTTGTGCCTTACCAATCACAGTCTTCTTTCTAAGCTCATTCAAATTTTCATCCTCAAACTGTTTGGCCTTTATTTCCTCAATGAACATGGCCCTTATTTCAATGCTATCTAACACCCTACCTTTCTTTGAGATGCCCAACTGCATGAACTTATATTCCAAGGTTTGAATTTCCTTAGCCAAAGGTCGCTTGGATGCACTCAAGCAAGCTAGACTACCCATATTCACGGCCTTTTGACTTAACGCGTCCGCCACTACTTAGCCATACCTGGATGATAATCGATGGTCAAATCATAATCCTTGAGTAATTCTATCCACCTTCGCTGTCTAAAATTTAGATCCTTTTAAGTGAATACATGTTGTAGACTGCGATGATCAGTAAATACCTCACACTTAACACCATAAAGATAGTGCCGCCAGATCTTAAGAGCAAACACTACCGCTGTCAACTCCAAATCATGCGTTGGATAATTCCTCTCATTCACCTTCAACTGTCACGATGCATAAGCTATGACATTCTAATCCTACATCAACACAATACCTAAACCCGAATGTGAAGTGTCTCAGTAAACTATAAAATCCTTACCTTCAACGGGTAGAGCTAGAATAGGTGCGGTGGTCAAAATAGTTTTGAGCTTTTGAAATCTCTCCTCACATTTTCCAGTCCTTTCAAACGGTACCTCCTTTTTGGTCAAATTTGTCAACTGTGTGGCGATAGAAGCAAAGTTCTTCACAAATCAACGATAGTAGCTAGCAAACCCCACAAAACTCCTAACTTCAGTCACTGAGCTAGGTCGAACCCAATTCTTAACCGCTTCAATCTTTTGGGATCTACCATTACCCCTTCTTTTGAAACTAAATGCCTCAAAAAGGCAACTGAAGTCAACCAAAATTCACAGTTGGAAAATTTCTCATACTACTTTTGTTTCCCAAGAACACCCAGAACAATACGAAGATGGTCCACATGCTCTTCCTCACTTTTTGAATATACCAAGATGTCATCAATAAATACTATCACAAATGAATTAAGAAATGGTTTGAACACACCATTCATCAGACTCATGAAATCTACAGGCGCATTTGTCAGCCCAAACGACATAACTAGAAACTCAAAATGCTTATAGCGGGTCCTAAACGCCGTCCTAGGCACATCCTGAGGCCTAATCTTTAATTGATGGTAACCAGACCTTAAGTCAATCTTAGAGAAAACGGATTCACCTTGCAAATGGGTACAACCCAAATTAAACATAGGAAAAATCTAAAGTACTAGTCTAAGTCCAAAGATCTGAACATAAACAAAAAGAGAACTCATGGCAACCCGGAAGTACAGGTTCACCCTTGAATTCGAGTCGATTATTGATCTTTTAAACGAGGTCTGTCAATAGCCGCCTGAAGATGCCTTGTACTCAACAAAGAAAGAGCAAGTGCAATATCAGTACACAACCACAGTGTACTGGTAGGATCACGCAGCTATTCCAATAAGTGCACCATAAGCACGTAATTACAACATCATTAACATGCATACACTGAATATATACAATATTAATATCATTTCAAGATCCATGTACAATACCACATTCTCAACAATAAGTGTATGAATAACAGGTCATTGGTCCTCTCATGGAACCCACACCCAAACAATTAGTGTACCGGTACATGGTACCCGATCCAAGTTAGTGTGCCGGACGTGACACCCGATCCCATATGTGCACCGGAACATGGCACCCAATCAATGTTAGTGTGTCGGAACGTAACACCCGATCCATTTAACAAGCCACAATCACAATCACAATGTACATTCTCATAATCATACAAACAAGTCATGATTCATGGCATACAGTTATTCAATCATCCTCATTTACGATTACTGTTATCAATAATGCAATATTCATATATATACATGAATTATAATGAAGCAAGTACAAATGTATATCACCCAACATGAAATCACAACCATAACCTACATCCCATGACACTCAAAAATTACCCGTTCATGCTAAAATTAATTACAGGAGTTCTACTCGCACGAATTCAATTGTTTAAAGTTGCACGGGTTCCTTAACGTCTTAGCTATCTACTCATGTGATCAAATTCATAATAAAATCTCCCTTTTTTTCACCATATTTTCGTAGACCTTACTAACTCCAAATTCATCCAAATTTAGACAAGGTTTGGAAATATCAAGTTACTACGAAAAAGTTTTTCGGTCAAAATATTTTCCCCATTGGCTTTTCTATAGCGACGGGAACAGGTCATTACATCTCAAGTTCTAGTACAAAATCAATTTATTACGACGAAGCACTACTAGACAAAATTGCATGAGAAAATAGCTTGGTAAATTTACTTCGATAAGAAATAAATGAATGTGTATGAAAGTTGTAAATGCATAGTTAAGTGTCTAAGTGGGAGATTGTTAGGGTATATACTATTTATAATGTGTTTAGATATAGTATTCTAACAAATTTCAAGATTAAATATCTAAGTGGGAGATTGTTAGGGTATGTACTATTAACCATGCATTTAGATATAGTACATAATAACAATTGTGATGGTTAAAAGTCTAAGTGGGAGATTGTTGGGATATATACTATTAACCATATGTTAAGATATAATATTTATTATAGAATAAATATTTATTCAGTTTTAATAGATCATATATTCATTTATGGTGTTTGTTTACTTATATAGTAGATGATTTAGTGTGTAGAGTTTTAGCTTATACACAGAGGATTAAATCATTGGTTCTTGTAAGTATATAAGGTATTTTGTTTAAAATCTAGTATGGAAATTGGACATGCCATCGGTACAATTGTAGCACAAGACTATATGTAATTTATCTTGATTATGAGAACGGTATAGTTCCAACTTCTTGTGATAGTGCATTTTGTATGTATTGAACGGGACCGAGTAGTGATAGTTGTTTTAGACTGGCTGACAAAAAAATATTCTCTTAACTATTAAATGTACTTATATTCTTAATCCTGATATAACTATTATGATTTGTATGTATTAATTATCACTTTGATTTATTAATAGGTGAGATTCTGAGATGTGTTAATATGCCTGGTAGATTGGATCATAATAATATATATTGGTGAAATAATAAGTTAGTTGATGGAATCGATGTCTCATTATAGAGATTGATTGATATGCCTTTCTGAAAAACTTATAAGTTTTCATCGTGTCAAACCTTGCGAGTGGATTTACGAATCCGACACATAAAATAAGTTAAGTAGTGCTCTAAAGAAAATTAATCATTAAATTAAATTTGTCAGTAATCTTATTTATTAATTAGTATATGTAATCTTAACATGGAGAATTACATAAGTGTTTAATGGGGAATTTTGAAATATAAATAGAGGAGTGCAATTACGAATTTCTAGAGGAATGATTTGTAATTTATTATGGTAAGAATAATTCAAATTAATTATTTGGAATTATTTCCATAATAGGAAGCCTCAATAATTAATTTTGTGGTCCCTACAATGTTCATATTTAACTAGAACTCAGAATCCTATATTTAAAGGGAAAAGGGGAGACATACACAAGTTTTCTTTAAAAAGAAAACAAGGGTGTAAGATTGTTAATTAGAGGAAAAGTGGGTAGTTTTTTGTTTTCAAGAAAACTAGGTTTTCTTCTCTCATTTGGATTGGGAATAAATCTGTATAAGTAGGGATTCTCCTAACCTAGAAAAAGGTTGAAGGTTTCTATTCATGCTGGCCCACCCAAATATTGAGAGAATTCGTATGTGAACTTGGGATCACTGTAGAAGACCATAGTTGTTGTCTATCTTGTGGATTCACTTGAAAATCTGTCGAACTTGTAGATTCGCTTGAAGGTATCTTGTAACACTCCGGAAAATGCTAGGTTAATCTAGAGCCTAAGCAGGTGAGCTAATGTTGAGGTTCAAAGAGGTTAGTGAGTTAACGTCAAGATTCGAGTCATAAAATATGTTCCCTAACCTAGTACTAAGGTACTAGAACTTATACATCAAGGCAAGGCTCCCACATGGACCCCCCAAAGGTCCTTGATGAGAGGCAAGAGGCAGCTCCAAAGATGCCAAATGCAGCTTCATTCATGAGCAAAGGACCACAAGGCGTGGACTGACTCACGCCCCATAGATAGAAGTTGTGAGTCCGGACTCAGCCCCTTTCGACGGACGTGCAACACGGTCCGTGGACCAGCTCACGCTCCATGGATAGGTCTCGTGAGTTAAGACTTAGTCTCCTCACCATGGCCTTGAACCTCCCCTCTCTGACCCAAACGATGGAAGCACAACACGCTCCGCAGTCCCACCTCTGGTCCGTAGGTGGGGGAGTCATGAACGAGGCCCGCACATCTATCAGGGACTCGCCCTAGGTGAGGGTTGTTTGGTAATTTACTAATTAATTAAGTTAAGGTGTGGGATGGTTGTATTTAGTTGTTTTATGGATATTAAAGTATTTTTTAAGTATTAAGCAACTCTTTTAACTCTCATAACTCCAAAAATATCTTCCAAATACTCTTTTCTCTCTCAAAGAAGTTCCTCCATTGAAGAACAAAGGAAAAGGAAAAGATTAGGGTTCAAGCATCAAGATCTTCACTCAAATTTCATGGGTTAACATCAAACAAGGTATGGGAACCTTGATTCATGGAATACCTTCTTCCATGAAGCCCTCTCAACTCAATTTCGAAAATGGGTTTTATTGTTCAAAAACTAGTGCTTTCATTCTAATCATGGGTTCTTCCTAAAAACGTTTTCATTATGTTATTTGATGTATATTATGGATGATTTGACATTTTAATGGTGATTTTATAGTAAAACTCCCCATGAACCCATGAACTACCCAGGACCCCAATTTCATGAATTTTAATGAAGGTATAGATGCAAGGTGATTTCTACTATGTATTGTGGTTATGTTAATTTGGTTATGAAACCTTGCCTTATTCATGTTGATGATAGTATATCCTAAATGTAAGCATGAGACTTGGTTCATGATCTTGCAAGGGGTGGATTGTGAAGGATTGTTCATGATTGCTAATAGTTATTAATGAACTTATGAACTCATTTGAAAGGTGAGAATCCTATGACTATTGTGTGAATTGAGGTGTCGTTGGAAGACTAATTTCCCCTACCCTTACACGTGTTTATGTATAAATTATCTATAATGATGTTGATTTTGTTGTGTTGATTGAAGGGCTAGTTCTCATGAAAACACTATGAATAATGAGGTGAAAGTTACTCACCCTAGAATGATGATTCTAAGTTGAAAGGGAGTTCTCACTTAAATGAATCTATGAGCTATTTAGTGAGTTGTATTAAACGAACGGTAAAGTATGCCATCACACATGTAGATACAATTCCATACTAATTTTGTATAATTGGGAAATAATGCTTAGTACCGAGTGGATATGGACAATGAGGAAAAGGCCCCTCCGCTAATGCAATAGGTTGGGTTATCGATATTAAACTCATGAGATGGAAACTCTTCCGCTAATGTAATAGGTTGGTTTTCTAGTAGCAATCTCCCTATCCCATAACTATGTGCCAACCATAGGACTTAGCTAGTGGATACACTTAGAAGCTAAATATAATTAGTTCTACCTTCGGCAAGTAAGAACGCCTTCTTTCGGTGTGGGGTTATATGACACTGGATTCCATGTAGCTCACATGGTCTATGTCGGTTATGGCTAATATTCCTAATAACAATAAGATAATGAATATGATAGGAACTATACTATGACTTCTTAATGGATTTACTCGGTAGGAGGGGGGGGGATGGGACTTCACTTTTACATTGCACAAGTATACTTATTAGGATGTTGTGGAATGGTCTTCCTATGGTATGATTATATATGAACAGATGACTTTCCTTATGTTTAGTCGATGTACTTATATAATACCTCATTTATGACTACGGATTATGGAAAGCTTCAAGACTATGGAAATGAATATGTGGCTTCACGTGATGCTTAGTAAGGTTGGTATTATGGGATGCCAACAATACATTGCACAAGTGTACTTAGAGGCTGCTAAGGTATTGATAGTACTATGTTATGAGTGTATTGTGACTATAACTTGTCCTCTATGGTTGAAAATGCATATTGGTTGTCCAAACTTGATAAATGCATATTTCCAAGAAAAATGTCCTATTTAGCATATTTAAATGTTTTTATGCATGTTTCCATACTTAGTACATATTTGTGCTAACCCCTTCTATTCTTGATACTATGATTGTAGGTCCCGAACATTGATCTATTACTTCCTTCTTCAAAGTAAAGCTTGGGTCGACTATTTCCTGAGTTTTGGTGAGTCCTCCCGTTCGAGGACCAGATGTTTCATTTTAGTTTTAGTTATAAGTACTTTATTATGTTAAGATTTTCATTTGATGTAAAGGGTTAAGTCCCTAATTCCGTACTCTTATGTTAGATGGTTTTAATGAGACAAGTCTAGTATTTCCACAACTCTTTATATATGAAATTTAAAGTTTTAATTTTGTTTAGAAAAGTTTTAATTTTTTGCATTATTTCTTTTGACATTATGTGTATGATTATGCTAAGAGCTTGCATGCGACTCCTTCGGGGTTAACTACGCCATGTTACGTCTAAGGGGTAACCCAGGTCCTGACAAACTTGGTATCAAAGCATAAGGTTTTGGGAATAATATTTAGGATTGATGTCTCATGAAACCACGTCTAATAGAGTCTCATTCATGAGCGTAAAACGCACCACACTTATGAGTGAGAGGCTATAGGATGTTTAGGAAATTTTCCCTTCTTTCATCACTCTCTATTCGTGCTTGAAATCTTAGCCCTATGATCTCCTTTCTAATCTTTCTCTTATGATTATAGGAAATGAATACAAGAAAAGGTAATGCAAGGAGAGGGAAAGAGGAGAATGTCAATGAGGGGAATCCTCCCCAAGCTCTTCTGAATCCTCAAGTGCCTGATGAGGTGGGTGCTATGACTAATGTGGAGATTAGGACGGCTCTCCAGACCCTGACCCAGGCTTTGACGGATCAAGTCACTAGGGACGCAAGAGTTCAACTGAATCTGAATGCTAGTATAACCGCTTCCAAGATTAAGGATTTCACCAAAATGAATCCCCCTACCTTCTATGGCTCCATAGTGGATGAGGATCCACAAGGTTTTCTAGATGAAGTGTTGAAGGTTGTTGATGCTATGGGAGTGACTAATCATGAGAAGGCGGAATTGGCCGCCTACCAGTTGAAGGACGTAGCTCAGGTTTGGTATGAATAGTGGAAAGGGGAGAGGACTGTGAGAGAGGGTCCAATTGATTGGGAAGCATTCAAGTCGGCTTTCCTTGATAGGTTTTTCCCACTAGAATTAAGGGAGAGGAAGATTCAGGAATTCATCAACCTTCGCCAAGGAGGTATGAGTGTGAAAGAATATGGCCTTAAGTTCACGCAATTATCTAAGCATGCTCCAACCTTAGTGGCAGACTCTAGGGCCAAGATGAATAAATATGTTATAGGGATATCTTCCTTGGTGGTAAACGAGTGTTGTTCAGCAATGCTCATTCCAAGCATGAACATTTCCCGCCTTATGGTTCATGCCGAACAAATTGAGGAAGAAAAACTCAGACAAGCTGGTAGGGAAGTGAAGAGGACAAGAGTAGATGATAACAATTCGTCTAAAGGTAGATTTGAGGTTCAAGGCAAGCCAAAGTTTAAGAAGAGATTTTCTAATCAATGTACCACTAACACTTCTAATGTCAACAAAGAAAGGGTGCCTACTCCTAAGCCACAGGGTGGTAGTGGAGGTGGTTCTTATGTCGAGATGCCTACTTGTGCAAAATGTGGTAAGAAGCATGAAGGTAAATGTCTTGTCGGTCTGTGAAAAGGGTGGGCATGAACTGAAAGATTACCCAACCCGTTCGGCCAAGGGAAGAGAAGGAAATCAAGCCCCCCCATGTGGTTCTAATTCGGATGCTCCGAAGAAGAATGGCTTTTATGCTCTCCAGTCCTAAAGTGATCAAGATGGATCCCCAGACGTTGTCACCGGTATGTTACAAGTATTTCCCATTGATATTTATGCATTGTTAGACCCTGATGCTACTTTATCTTTTGTTACACCTTTGATAGCTATGAAATTTGATGTACTCCCCGAAACTCTAATAGAACCTTTTTCAGTGTCCACCCCAGTTGGTTACTCAGTTGTTGCAAAAAGAGTCTATAGAAATTTTCCCATTTCTTTACCTCATAGGGTCACTCAGGTTGATTTGGTAGAGTTAGATATGTTAGACTTTGATGTCATCTTGGGGATGGATTGGTTACATGCTTTCTTTGTCTCCATTGATTGTAGAACTCGGGTAGTGAAGTTTCAGTTTCCTGATGAGCCAATTTTTGAATGGATAGGGGGAAATTCAATTCCTAGAGGTCAATTCGTTTCGTGTCTAAAGGCTTGTAAAATGATTTCTAAGGGGTGTTTAGGCAATACATTGATTCATTTGTGATCATCTTTATTGACGATATTTTGATCTATTCTAAGAGTGAGGGAGATCACATGGAACATTTGAGGATAGTTTTGCAAGTCCTTAAAAACTAGCAATTGTATGCTAAGTTTAGCAAGTGTGATTTTTGGCTAAGGTCGGTTGCTTTCCTCGGTCATATAGTGTCAACCCAAGGTATAGAGGTTGATCCTAAGAAGACCGATGCGGTTAAGAATTGGCCTAGACCTCTAAGTCACACTGATATACGAAGCTTTTTGGGCTTGGCCGGCTATTATAGAAGGTTTGTTAAAGGTTTCTCATCCATTGCTTCTTCGTTAACAGCTTTGACTCAAAAGAAATCCAAATTTGAGTGGTCAGAGACTTGTGAGAAGAGTTTCCAAGAGTTAAAGAATAGACTCACCACCGCTCCGGTGTTGACCTTACCGGAGGGTACTGATGGGTTTGTAGTCTATTGCGACGCTTCCCGAGTGGGTTTGGGATGCGTTCTTATGCAGCATGGCAAGGTGATTGCCTATGCTTCGAGGCAACTCAAAGTACATGAAAAAAATTACCCGACCCATGATCTGGAATTGGCGGCGTTAGTTTTTGCCTTGAAAATTTGGAGGCACTACTTATATGGGGTCCATGTTGACGTGTTCATTGACCATAAGAGTCTCTAATATGTGTTTAGTCAGAGAGATTTGAATCTCCGATAGAGGAGGTGGTTAGAACTTTTAAAAGATTATGATATGAGTGTCCTTTACCACCCGACAAAGCTAATGTAGTTGCCGACACCTTAAGTTGAATGACTATGGGCAGTGTGGCTCATGTAGAAGATGAGAAAAAGGAACTATTTCTCGATGTGCAAAGGTTGGCCCGTTTAGGTGTCCAACTGGTAGATTCTTCGAAGGGTGGATTCATGATTCACCATAGTTCTGAATTATCTGTTGTGGTTGATGTGAAGTCTAAGCAACATCTTGATCCTATTTTGATGGAGCTGAAAGAATCAGTTCGCAACATGTCCGTTGAGGCTTTTTCCCAAGGGGGAGATGGGGTGCTTAGGTACCAAGTTAGATTGTGTGTTCCAGATGTTGATGGCTTGAGTGATCATATTCTAGAAGAGGCTCATGGTTCACGATATTCTATTCATTCGGGAGCCACTAAGATGTACCGTGATCTGTGGGAGGTCTATTGGTTGAATGGCATGAAGAAGGATATAGCGGGCTTGTGGCAAAATGTCCAAATTGTCAGCAAGTCAAAGCCGAACACCAAAAACCAGGAGGTTTGTTGCAAGATATAGATCTTCCCACTTGGAAGTGGGAGGAGGAGAATATGGACTTCATTGTGGGGTTGCCTCGTACTAGAAGGTGACATGATTCTATTTGGGTTATTGTTGATAGAATGACGAATCAGCCTATTTCCTTCCTATCAAGATTTCCTTCTCGCCAGAAGACTATGCTAAGTTATACATCGAGGAAATAGTGAAATTACATGGGGTTCCTTGGTCCGTCATATCGAATTAGGGTACTCAGTTTACTTAACATTTTTGGAAAGCATTCCAAAGAGGGCTTGGAACAAATGTTAAACTTAGTACCGCTTTCCACCCTCAGATGGATGGTCAAGTGGAATGGACCATTCTGATCTTAGAGGATATGTTGAGGGCATGTGTGATTGATTTCAAGGGAAATTGGCACGATCATCTTCCATTGATTGAATTTGCCTACAACAATAGTTACCACTCAAGCATTGTCATGGCTCCGTTTGAAGCACTTTATGGTAGGAGGTGTAGATCTCCGTGGGTTTGTTTGAAGTAGGTGAGTTTGCTCAAATTGGTCCCGATCTTATTTATGATGCCATTGAAAAAGTTTAACTCATTAGAGAGAGGTTGAAGACGGCTCAAAGTCGGCAAAAGTCTTATACCGACAATAGTAAAAGGGATCTTGTATTCGAGATTGGTGATTGGATCTACTTAAAAATCTCACCTATGAAGGGTGTGATGAGGTTTAGCAATAAGGGGAAACTTAGTCCCTGATATGTGGGGGCATACCAAATCTTGACACGTGTGGGAAAGGTTGCATATGAATTGGACTTACCCAATGAGTTGGCTCCGGTTCACCCAGTGTTCCATGTCTCCATGCTCAAGAAGTGCATTGGTGATCCGGTATCCATCCTTCCCTTAGAGGGTTTACTAGTTGATGAAAATCTTTCCTATGAACAAGTTCCGATTGAGATTTTAGACCAACAAGTTAAGAAGTTAAGGAACAAAGAGGTAGTTTCTGTTAAAGTCTTATGGAGGAATCACTTAGTTGAGGGTACTACTTGGGAGGCCAAGGCCGATAGGAATTCCCGCTATCCTCATCTTTTTCCTTCTACTCCTACCCCTACTTGAGGTAATTAGTTCTTGGGTTGGCATTTCAGAACAATTGTACTATGAGTTTTCTTTTTGACTTTCTTATGTGTGCATGTTCTTATGAGAATCCATGTTTAGCATGTATTGAGTTTTCATGATTTATGTATTCCTCATGTGGGGCTGAACTTTAGCATAATGGTTGCATATTTGGCTTCATGACGTGAACAAATGAACATGTGCACTATATTTGTTTTTATGGTATGGCTAGATGGCTCTTTATTGATTAATTGTGTTAAACTTGTTGCATGGAGAAGGTAGTTCCTCCTAAGATGACATGAAATGATAATGTTGTGTGCATAGTGGGTTACAGATGTAGTCCCTACCTCCTTTTGATTGCACTGATTATGTCTTGAGGTGGAGTGATGTTTCTCTTATATTTTGTGCATTGTTAATGTGGCATGTTGTTGGGTTGCTAGTCTTGAGTCGTTAACCCCCTTAACGTGTTTTAAAGTATCATTCGAGGACGAATGTTCCTAAGGGGGAGATAATGTAACACTCTGGAAAATGCTAGGTTAGTCTAGAGCCTAAGCAGGTGAGCTAATGTTGAGGTTCAAGGAGGTTAGTGAATTAACGTCAAGATTCGAGTCGTAAAATAAGTTCCCTAACCAAGTACTAAGGTCCTAGAGCTTATACGTCAAGGCAAGGCTCCCACAAGGACCCCCCAAAGGTCCTTGATGAGAGCCAAGAGGCTGTTTCAAAGATGCCAAATGCAGCTTCATTCACGAACCAAGGACCACGAGGCGTGGACTGACTCACGCCCCGTAGATGGAAGTCATGAGTCCAGCCTTAGCCTCCACCAAAATCCCAAAAAAATTCAATGTCTCAGCCCCTTTCCACAGACGTGCAGCACGGTCTGTGGACCAGCTCATGCTCCGTGGATAGGCCTCGTGAGTTGATACTTAGTCTCCTCACCATGGCCTTGAACCTCCCCTCTCTGACCCAAACGACAGAAGCACAACATGCTCTGTAGTCCCACCTACGGTCCGTAGGTGGGGGAGTCGTGAACGTGGCCTGCAAATCTGTCAAGGACTCGGCCTAGGTGAGGGTAGTTTGGTAATTTATGAATTAATTAAGTTAGGGTGTGGAACGGTTATATTTAGTTGTTTTAAGTATATTAAAGTATTTTTAAGTATTAAGCAAGTCTTTTAACTCTCATAACTCCAAAAATATCTTCCAAATCCTCTGTTCTCTCTCAAAGAAGTTCGTCCATTGAAGAACAAAGGAGAAGGTCAAGATTAGGGTTCAAGCATCAAGATCTTCACTCAAATTTCATGGGTTAACATCAAACAAGGTATGGGAACCTTGATTCATGGAATACCTTCCTCCATGAAGCCCTCTCAACTCAATTTCGAAAATGAGTTTTATTGTTCAAAAACTAGGGTTTTCATTCTAGTCATGGGTTCTTCCTAAAAACATTTTCATTATGTTATTTGATGTATATTATGGATGATTTGACATTTTAATGGTGATTGTATAGTAAAACTCCCCATTAACCCATGAACTACCCCATGACCCCAATTTCATGAATTTCAACGAAGGTATTGATGCAAGGTGATTTCTACTATGTATTGTGGTTGTGTTAATTTGCTTATGAAACCTTGCCTTATTCATGTTGATGATAGTATATCCTAAATGTAAGTGGGAGACTTGGTTCATGACCTTGCAGGGGTGACTTGTGAAGGATTGTTCATGATTGTTAATAGTTATTGATGAACTTATGAACTCATTTGAAAGGTGAGAATCATATGACTATTGTGTGAATTGAGGTGTCGTTGGAAGACTAATTTCCCCTATCCTTACACGTGTTTATGTATAAATTGTATATAATGATGTTGATGTTTTTGTATTGATTGAAGGGCTAGTTCTCATGAAAACACTATGAATAATGAGGTGAAAGTTACTCACCCTAGAATGATGATTCTAAGGTGAAAGGTAGTTCTAAATTAAATGAATCTATGAGCTATTTTGTGAGTTGTATTGAATGAAGAGTAAAGTATGCCTTCACACATGTAGATACAATTCCATACTATTTTTTTATAATTGGGAAATAATGCTTAGTACCGAGTGGATATGGACAATGAGGAAAAGGCCCCTCCGCTAATGCAATAGGTTGGGTCATCTATAGTAAACTCATGAGATGGAAGCTCCTCCGCTAATGTAATAGGTTGGGTTTCTAGTAGAAATCTCCCTTACCCATAGGCCATAATTATGTGCCAAACATAGGACTTAGCTAGTGGATCCACTTAGAAGCTAAATATAATTAGTTCTACCTTCGGCAAGTAAGAATGCCTTCTTTCGGTGTAGGGTTATATGACACTGGATTCCATATAGCTCACATGATCTATGTCGATTATGGCTAATATTCCCTAATAACAAGAAGATAATGAATATGATAGGAACTATACTATGAGTTCTTAATGGGTTTACTTGGTAGGAGTGGGGGTATGGGACTTCACTTTTATATTGCACAAGGAGACTTATTAGGATTTTGTGGAATGGATTTCCTATGATATGATAATATATGAACAGATGACTATCCTTATGTTTAGTTCATGTACTTGTATAATTCCTCATTTATGACTATGGATTATGCTAAGCTTGAAGACTATGGAAATGAATATGTGGCTTCAGGGGATGCTTAGTAAGGTTGGTATTATGGGATGGCAACCATACATTGCACAAGTATACTTAGAGGCTGCTAAGGTATTGATAGTACTATGTTATGAGTGTATTGTGACTATAAATTGTCCTCTATGTTTGAAAATGCATATTGGCTGTCCAAACTTAATAAATGACTATTTCTAAGAAAAATGTCCTATTTAGCATATTTAAATGTTTTTATGCATGTTTCCTTACGTAGTACATATTTGTGCTAACCCCTTCTTTTCTTTGTACTATGAGTGTATGTCCTGGACGTTGATCTATTACTTCCTTCTTCAAAGTAAAGCTTGGGTCGACTATTCCCTGAGTTTTGGTGAGTCCTCCCGTTCGAGGACCAGATGTTTCATTTCAGTCTTAGTTATTAGTACTTTCTTATGTTAAGATTTTCATTTGATGTAAAGGGTTAAGTCCCTAATTTCGTACTCTTATGTTAGATGGTTTTAATGAGACAAGTCTAGTATTTTCACAACTCTTTATATATGAAATTTGAAGTTTGACTTCTGTTTAGAAAAGTTTTAATTTTCCGCATTATTTCTTATGACATTATGTGTATGATTATGATAAGGGCTTGTATGTGACTCCTTAGGGGTAAACTACGCCATGTTACGTCTAGGGGGTAACCCCGAGTCATAACATATCTGCTCACACTTCAAGAGATAATTTTTGAATTAAATTTCAGTATGTTTATGTGTTCTAGCATAAACGTTATTGGTTTTCTATTATTCATGTAAGCAGTAAAATTCTGGCATGTTTTCTTTGTGCATATAGTTTTCCAACACTACCATTTGCATTCAATTCATTTAACTGAAATAGAGTTCAGTTTATTTTTTATTCAAAACACTGACCTAAGCATAACTCTCTCTCTCAAATACCATTTTTTTGGTCTCGAGTTCAAACCTCAAGATGACGAACTACTTATTTTTTAGATGATATCTCATAAAGAAAATGTTGGTTGTTGACACCATTTTAATATTATTATTATTATTATATTATAAAGTGTCGTTTCCAATTTGATGATTTCATTTCTGCCTACATTCACATTATGGTTGACTATTGATGCCATATTAATTCTCACTTTGCTTAATTGCCATTCTTGATTCTGTGAACGTTGGAGACTTGTCTGTTGTTATGGCCGTTGTGAAACTCTTTCATTTGCACGTTAGTGCATTGGTTGCCAACATTACTTTATTCTTTATTCCTTCATTATTCTTGTAACCTATGTAACTCCTAAGGCCATTATCTTCACTATTTAGTACACCATTATCTTGTTATTCATTACTAGGAAGACTTCTTCTACTATAAATAGTTGTGGTCTTCATTTGGTTTATACACAAGTAAAAATATAGAGTGCATAATATTTGTCAAAAAGAGAGTTCTTATTAGTTGAAGGGAGGTGTTCTTTTTGTGGAGCTTTGGACTCAACTCTTGTCCAGAGTTGTTAAGTTATACTTTGTGTTAGGCTGTTGTATCCTGGAGGGGACAAGTCAAGAAGAACTACTGCTGGACCGGTGAAAAATATTTGTTGCAGTGGGCTTGAATCTTCTTAAAGAGAGCGAGATATCCACGCCTCTGCCCGAAGAGATTTATTTTCTTCATTTTATTTTCTATTGTAATCTTGTAATTCTGTTATTTTGTATTTTTTCACTAACAATTTTAAGGAGATTCATCATGGCTACAATTGAAAAAATTGCGGATGTCCACATGGGAGACCTTAACAAGCCATTTCGGTTCAATTGTAACCATTTCAAAATATGGAAGGGTATAGTACTTTTCTACTTAAGTCTTCTCAATGTTTCATATGTGTTGACTGAGAAGAATCCTAACAAAGTTGCCATCACCTCTATGAATGATGATGAAACTATTTATCATCTAGAGAAAGTGGAAAAGTACGATGGTGATTCCTATAAGTGTCGGTATTATATTCTTAATTGTCTATCTGATAATTTTTATGATTATTATGATAGAGCTTACTCTAGAGCGAAGAAAATTTGGAAAGCATTGCTGAGTAAATATGATACCAAAGAGGCGGGAGCGGGAGCGAAAAAATATGCGGCTAGTAGATTTTTTCGTTTCCAAATGGTGGACAATAAATCAGTGGTAGACCAAGCTCAAGATTTTATAATGATTGTTGGAGAGCTCAGGTCCGAGAAGGTTAAAATTGTAGATAACCTTATTGTTTGTGGCATAGTAGATAAACTTCCATCTTCTTGGAAGGAATTTCAAAAAACTATGCACCACAAACAAAAGAAAACTTATCTTGAAACCTTGATAATGAAAATCCGCATGGAAGAAGAGGCAAGGGGCCAAGAATCACTTTTACAAACAGAAGAGAGCAACATCACAATGAAGGTAAATTTAATTACTTCATATAATGCTACTCCTGAATCTCACAAAAATACTTCTTTGAACCCTAAGAAAAAAAAAATCAAGAAAAATAATGGTAGACCTCCCAAAAAATATAATGGTGAAAATATCCAAGCAAAAAATCAACAAGTTCAAGATAAGGGACCGTGCTTTGTTTGTGCCAAGAGTGGGCATATTGCTTGATTTTGTAGATTCCGGAAATGTGGTCCTAACCCTCAGGAAAACGTTACCGAATAACCTTTTGTGGCGGTGATTACCGACATAAACATGGTTGAAAGTGTTGATGGATGGTGGGCTGATTCTAGTGCACGTCATCATGTCTGTTATGAAAAGGACTGGTTTAAAAAATATACTCATTTTGATGAGCCCAAAACCATCATGCTTGGTGATTCTCACACAACTCAAGTGTTTGAAATGAGAGATGTCAAATTGTGTTTTACTTCTGGAAGGGTATTAACTTTGAGAGATGTACTTTATACTCCTTCTATGAGGAAAATTTTGATGTCTAGTTTACTTCTTCATAAAGCAGGCTTTAAACAGATTATTGAATCTGATCAATATGTAATTGTAAAGAAGGGTATTTTTGTGGGAAAGGGATATGCTTGTGATGGGATGTTCAAACTGAATGTAGAAATGAATAAAGCTTCTACTTCTGTTTATATGCTTTTTTGTACCAATTTTTGGCATGCTCGTTTGTGTTATATTAATGATCGTTATGTTGGAATCATGAGTACTTTAGGATTAATCCCAATGGTTAAGAAGAATTTTGAAAAGTTTGAGGCTTATAGTAAAGCCAAAATCACTAAAAGACCTCATTTTCAAGTTGAAACAAAAACTAATTTATTTAAATTAGTTCATACTGATATTTGTGAACTTGGTGAAATTTTAACTCGTGGAGGTAATAGATATTTTATCACTTTCATTGAAGATTTTTCTAAGTTTACATATGTTTACTTGATGAAAAATAAAAGTGATGCTTTTGAAAATTTGAAAACTTATCTCCATGAGGTTGAAAATTAGTTTGAAAAAAAAAAATTAGAAGTGATAGAGGTCGAAAAAAAAAAAAAAAAAGGTCGTGAATATGAATCAAATGAGTTGAATTATTTTGTTAGATCATTGGGAATAATTCATGAAACTACTCCTCCTTATTCTCCTTCATCTAATGGTGTAGTGGAAAGAAAAAATAGAACTTTGGTTGAATTGACTAATGTCATGCTTATTGAGTCACACGCACCTCTAAATATAAGGCTAGGCTAGTTGCAAAAGGTTTTAAACAACTAGAAGGCCTAAAAATTTTTGTTACTTTTTATCCGGTACGAAGAATTACATCCATAAGACTTTTAATTGCTATGGCTGCAATTTTTTATTTGCAAATTCATCAAATGGATGTAAAAACTGCTTTTTTAAATGGAGACCTAAATGAGGAAATTAATATTGATCAACTCGAGTGTTTTGTTGAAGCAGGCCAAGAACGCAAAATATGTAAACTTACTAAATTCCTATATGGCTTGAAACAGGCACCAAATTAAAGCAATGGCATGAAAAATTTATTCTTGCATGATTGAAAATGATTTTAAAACAAATGAGTGTGATAAGTGCATATATCATAAGTCTTGGAATAATTCACATGTGATTATTTGCTTATATGTTGATGATTTATTGATCTTTGGCTCTAACATGAATGTGATTTATGAAGCTAAAAATATTCTTAGAAGCCATTTTGATATGAAAGAACTTGGTGAGGTAAATTTTATTTTTTAAATAAAAATAACAAGAACGTGTGAGGAAATTTTTCTTGACCAGTCACATTATGTTGAGAAAACTTTGAAAAAATATAAATTTCTTGATTGCAAGCATGTTGTAACTCCTTTTGATCCAAGTGTTCACTTATTTCCTGTTGAAAGTGAAAATGATGTGATAAATCAAAAAGGAATATGCTAGCAAAATTGAAAGTTTGAGATATGTGACTGATTGCACTAGGCCTGACATTGCATATGCAGTAAGAGTACTTGGCAGGTTTACAAGCAAACCAAGTAATGAACATTGACATGCTATAACAAGAGTTATGAGATATTTAATTGGAACAAAAAATTGTGATTTGTTCTATAAAAAAACATCCTGCTGTGCTTGAAGGCTTTTCTGATGCAGATTGGAACACTTTATCAGGTGATTCTTGTTCTACCAGTGGTTATGTCTTTACTTTAGGTGGTGGTGCTGTTTGTTGGAGATCAAAAAAGCAAACTATAATTGCTAACTCTACCATGAAGGCTGAACTAATTGCTTTACCTTCAGCTAGTGAGGAAGCGAATTGGTTAAGAGATTTATTGTTTCAAATACCTTATTTTGAAAAACCAATTCCTCTTATTTTAATTCATTGTGATACCACCGCTGCGATCGGTAGAGTTCAAAACCGTTATTACAACGGTAAATCCAGACCTATAAGGAGGACACATAGTAATGTAAGATCGTATTTGACAAATGGTACCATTAATGTTGATTATGTCAAATCTTGTTATAATCTTGCAGATCCTCTTACTAAGGCCTAAACAAGAGAAAAGGTCTGGAGCATATCGAGGGGGATGGGATTGAAGCCTATAAATCCTTGAGTCATATATGAGGAAACCCAACCTGGGGACTACAGATCCTATAACCAGGTTCAAAGGGGAAAATTAGTCATATGATGACTTGTTGTGAAAAATGCCCTATTTTTTTATTCCCTCCGTATGATGTGAGTGCATTGTTACCTGTAGTTATTTGTGAAGGTTGAGTTTACAAAAACTCTTAATGAATATTTGTAGCCCGTATGGGTAGAGTGTTAAGCTTAAAATAGCACTATCGACAGACTTCACCTATGTGAGTGTGGAAGTAGGTCGCTTCCTATGAGAATTGGGTTTATTCTCAAAAGCACTCATAAAATCGGGATAGCAAAAGGCCGTAACATGCTGGCTTTAAAGCTCATGTAAACACATTGATTATTATGTGTGGACAGTGATATTTTATTTCCCTTAAGCAGTCATAGTTCAAGTCTGAGATCAATACGACTCTAGAGTAAAAGTTATTGTTTACTAAGTGGGGGTTCAATGCAGAGTACACCTTCATTATGCATATTAGTCTTCCTTCAGCTGATAAACTCTCTTAGTTAACAATAAAATGAATGGGGGATTGTTGGTTATTGAGAGCATTTTAATATTATTATTAGGGAAAAAGGACAAATATACCCCTGAATTATTGTAAATGGTATGTAAATACCCTTCGTTATACTTTTAGGACACTAATGCCCTTACCGTTTAATTTTTGGAGTGTATATACCCTTTGGACTAACGGAAGGACACATGTCATGATCTAAACGGTCTATCCAAAATTTATTTAATTTTTATACATAATTAAAAAATTGACCCGATAAAATAAAAACCCACCCAAATAATTTAAGTCCCGCACCAAATTATAAACCCAAACCCCCAATAGACTATCTTCTCGATCTTTTCCTTCCTAACAGACAAGGTTATAGTTTTTTAAAAAAGTTAAATCTCATATTAATTGCTACCCTAATTTAATATAATTCTCATCAAGAAAGTAAGATCCACTAATCATTTTTAGACAAAATAAATGACACGGACAAAAACTCTTTGAATGTATGAGTAGAACTTTGGGGATTTCTCAGTTGATGGAAATGAGATTGATTTTTTCTTGTTTACGGAGTGTCTTCTTCGTCGCCATTATTGAAGCTTTGTAAAGATAGCTAAAGGTATGTTCGGCTGCTCGCCGGAGCTGTTGGAACAACGGTGAGGGAGAGATGGGTGCATGGTGGCCGAAGGGTTGCAACCTCACTGATTTCACCGAATGCTCGGTTTGTAGCAGTTAGAGGTGGCTTTGTTTGTGGAACTTCCTGGAGGAGATGGAGTTGCGGTGCAGTCTTTGGTTGCTGGAACTTGAGAAGATAGGGAAAATTAGATTTATTTGCAGATGAGTCTTAAAATTATTTAGTGGGTTTTTAATTATTCGGGTCAATTTTTTAATTGTGGGTAAAAAGTTAAATTAATCTTGACACGTGTCTTTCTGTTAGTTCAAAGGGTATATACACTCCAAAAATTAGACGGTAAGGGCATCAGTGTTCGAAAAGTATAACGAAGAGTATTTACATACCATTTATGATAGTTCGAGGGTATATTTATCATTTTTCACTTATTATTATTATATTATATAGTGTCGTTTCCGATTTGATGGTTTCATTTCTGCCTACATTCACATTATGGTTGACTATTGATGCCATATTAATTCTCACTTTGGCTTAAGTGTCATTCTTTATTCTGTGAACGTTGGAGACTTGGCTGTTGTTATGGCCGTTGTGCAACTCTTTCATTTGCACGTTAGTGCATTGGTTGCCAACATTACTTCATTCGTTATTCCTCCATTATCCTTGTAACATATGTAACTCCTAAGACAATTATTTTCACTATTTACTACATCATTATCTTCTTATTCATTACTAGGAAGACTTCTTCTACTATAAATAGTGGTGATCTTCATTTGGTTTATACACAAGTAAGAATATAGAGTGCATAAAGTTTGTCAAAAAGAGAGTTCTTATTAGTTGAAGGGAGGTGTTAATTTTTGGAGCTTTGGACTCAACTCTTGTCCAGAGTTCTTGAGTTATACTTTGTGTTAAGGCTGTTGTATCCTGAAGGGGACAAGTCAAGAAGAACTACTGTTAGACCGGTGTAAAACATTTGCTGCAGTGGGCTTGAATCTTCTTAAAGAGAGCGAGATATCCGTGCATCAGCCTGAAGAGATTTATTTTCTTCATTTTATTTTCAATTGTAATCTTGTAATTCTGTTATTTTGTATACGGCTAAGTTATTAAATACCAAATATCAATATAAGATTTTTCTTCTACTCAACTTTTAATAATAAATTAGTTTGTTGGTCACTAGCTTTAGTATTATATTGGCCGTTTTTTACTCTCTGTAGTAATTGGTTTGTCATGTAGAATTTTTTATTGATTGAGCCATTAGGCACTTAATCATTAGACTTCTCTGCGCATCCTTGGCAGAAGAAAGTTTATCAAAAAGGAAAAAAACTCAAGTAAAGAAAAGAAGAAAATACTAAACTTAAGTTGGTTTACCATTGGAGTGGCAGTTAAATGGAAACAACACAACTTTAAAGGAGAAAGAAAAAGTGATCAACACTGGCAATGTAGGGTTTCTACATTTTATCTACAATTTCATCTATGAATATGTTTTGTATTTGATATGCATAACTTTAAACAGAGTAGTAAAACACGACGATAAGAGGTTGAGTTGTATGTAAAAGATATTATTGAATTCAACTGATAACGTAATAATTATACTATCTGAAGTTGAGCTGCGATTGCCCAAAAATAAGTTTTGGTCTCCTTTTTGAATTTTTTGACTGAAGCATATGGTTCAGACATTTAGTTAAGAGAGATTTCATCTGTCTACATTTAATCTTGTAATTTCTTATGGTTATCCTTTCTATTTTTTTCCTGTATTTTAAAGATGAATCTTATTTAATGTGTCTATTATAGTAGTTGAAGTGTTCATGTCATACATATAGGTGGAAGGCGTCGGATTTCGTAACCCTCTGAAAGAGTGCTGTATCATTCTTCAAGGATCACCAAGGTTCAAAAGAGTTCTTAAAATCTGATTTTGTTATAAAATATTATAGTGTGAATGTGCACTATACCAAGAAGTTACTCTCTTCCATTATCTCCATTACTTTCTTCCATTATGAAGATAACCATAACCTCCATAACCTCCAACATTATAACCATTATTCTTGTAACATTTCACTTCTATAACCTCCTCCTTAATATTCATGTTAATGTCATATTTATGACTAACCTTTTGTATGTCTCTATGTTACACTATAAATAGAGGCATAAGGGTTCATATTGTATACACTTGAAGATTTGGTGAACACTTGAAAGAAAGAAAGTTATTTCATACTGTTCCTCTTGTTTTATAAATCTCGTCTTATTTTGCCTTAGTTTTACAACACGTTATCAACACGATTATTCTACTATTGAAGGATTGAAGCAAAGTAAATATAAAGAAGGTAAAAATATTTGTGTTTATTTTTCTCTCGGAAACAAGGTAAATTACTATATAACCTATTTTATATTGTACTTTTGATTATGCATCATTAGTTTTCTTACCATCTTAAAATCATATGAGTCTAGCAAGTTGCTTTTACTTTGAGTAAACTTTTAATTTGATCACTTATATATTTAAAAAGTAAAATTAGTTTTGTAAGTTAATAATTTGTAAAGAAATTGTTCTTTATGATCTTGTTTTATTAAAAGATAAGTTATTGAGTTATGTGGCATATACATATTGATTGGATTATCATTATTGGTTACTTTTGTACCTCTTTATTTTTCTTTATCTAAATATTTACTTGTTGAGTTATTAATATATTATTTGTACTAACAAAGTTTGTTTTTTGGTTACTTTAAAATGGTTAGTAAATTATGTTAAATCTTTGTAACAATATTGAGAAGGAATGTTAAAAGGTATTAATTCATTTTAACTTGGGACTTTTACATGATTCCAACATGTTGTTCTAATTAATTGATTTTGTTCATTTTTCTTATGTTTTAAGTCAAATTCATATTATATTTATGAGTTTCGATATTTATTTTTGGTAATGCTTTGGTTTATTAAGAAAATGGTTGAGCGTAAGACGATGAATTCAAGTTTCATCGCACCAAGTGGGTAAGATATCGAGTTAAAGTCTCGATGCGTCGTGATAATAAGAAGTTGGGTTTAAGCCCCATTGATTTATGACCAAAGGCGTCTTTATATGGGTAAAACATTGGGTTTAAGTCCTAATGCACTATAGTGATGATATGATGACGACTAGCATCAAGTTTTATACTTTTGACTGAAAGTCATGAAATTTACCCAATTAATTTGCTCCATTCTCTTATGTGAATGTGGTAGCAATGCATAATATGTCTGAAAAATGACAAGTGGTTGAATGTATGAATATGGGTGTGGTAAAATATTAATGGTCATCATTGTGGTAATTAAAAGGAAGAACATTATGGGTTCTTAAGATGGTCCTTCAAATGTGAAGGTAATTTTGTCCATTAAAGTGGTATGAAAGGTTATTGGACACATTGTTTCTTAAGATGCTCCTTCAAATGTGAAGGTAATTTTTGAAGGTAATTTTTATCCATCAAAGTGGTATGAGAAGTTATTGGGCACATATTGTTGGTGCAATCCAAATTTGAAAAGTTTTGTAAATCCTCCATCAAAATAAAGGAATACAAAGTGGTAGTACATTTGGTACATTTGACCTCTTAAAGTGATGTTGAGGTGAGTCACATAAATTTGATAAATGCGAAAGCATGACAATGAGTTTCTAATAAAACCTTATAGAGCATGTTCAAATGGTTATGGTTCATTTCTTAAAGAAAATGTGACTTGTAGTTCTTATGAATAAGAACATGTTCATGTATTGTTGGATAAATGTCACATCTCACCTCTACTGGAGGTTTGGGAGATTGAAAAGAAATATTTTGACATAAATGGTCATTTAGTCATATACTTAAAATACTACACAAATATTATGGTATATTAAATTATGAACTATTGAAGGACAAAAGAAAGAAATAATTCTTTCCTATAAAGGTTGTGGCTATGACCAAAATAAATATTGTTGTGTGGTAACACAAATTTGTTATTGGTTGTCAAGAAATAAGTCTTGCATGTGATAATTTTAACCATGACAATAATAATAATTTTCTCCTTGAAGGAGATGGTCACCATAAGAATGGCGTTGTAAAATTTGTGGCAGTACACAAAATTAATTAAGAGTTTCGAAAGGACTAATTCGTTACTATCTAGAAAATGAAATGGTTCATAATATTGAGGTTATAGTAAGTCTCAAAAGAAACTTTTTAAGTTTCAGAGGAATTGAAAAAATATTATATTGAGATGTAAATTATGGGAAGATTTAATATCTTCAAATTACTATAACCAAAGTGGGTTATAAATAGTTACGTATAAGATTACCCATGTTTTCCCCGTTGTTTGTTGTATACAAATATGGGCATGATGATGGAATCACATGCAAAATTAAACTATAAGTTTACTAGAATAAATATCGGTTGGCATAATCGCTTGGCCATTCCGATTCAAATGTGATGCAAAAGAAATTGAGAATTCAAGTAACTATATGTTTGAAGAAACAAAAGATCCTTAAAGAATTCTCTTGTGTTGCTTGTTCTCATGATAAAATGATCATTGTACTAGCTAAGGTTGGGATTGTATCCCCTGAAATTATTTGGAACATATAAAAAGGTTAATATGGGCCTGTTCACCTACCATGTGGACCGCTTACTATTATGATTTAATAGATGCATCTATGGTATGGTCACATGTGTATTTGTATCAACTTACAAATTAGTTTTTGTAAGGTTGTTTCCTCAAATTGTTAAATTAAGAGCACAGTTCCAAACTATAAAATTATGTTGATAATACTGGTTTGTTTAGCAGAAATTGTTTGCCTCCAATTACCGCTAGACCACTGATTATGAGAACAAATTTCTCAAATAAAATTTGGTATGAGATGAGTTTATTTAACATGTATACATCAAGCTAAACAAGGTTCTCCCATCACAATTGGTTCAGGGTTAGGAATCAAATGATTTCCATCTAAAAATTTGATGTGTGCACATATGATTTTATTGCTCCACCACACACAAAGATTGATCCCCAAATGAGGTTGGGGGTAAATGTTAGATTTCTTAACATTAGGGGGGGGATATGTTTAGCAGCTGAAAATTATGAGTGGGGTGAATTATCTAGATCCTTGTTAAAAAAATGTGAACTTGAAGTTCAAGAGATAATTCATTTGCAAAATATTGCAAATAATTTGTTTGATGTATTTGCTGACCCAATATTTTAACTAAGCTGCAAATGCTTCAATAAATAGTCCTTAAAGAACAGAGTCTATGGTATGCCATAAGTGTGATAGACAAACAATTCCAAACATAAAACTCCTTGAGGAAGGAGAGGAGCAAATTATCAAAATAGTCATGATAATGAGGTAAGTGTTTTGAAAGAGCATTATGACATAACACTTCATAAAACCCCGGCAAAGGCTCAGGTACCTGAAAATGATGAAAAATGAAGAGATCTTGATAAGTTATGTCGTATTGGAATTAAATCAAAATGACCGTCGACGGTATCTTTGATATGAAGTAGCACTCAATGCTATAAATGATTATGAGGATCTTAAATTCTAATATGTCATATAGTGTGGATAGATAAATGATTGGCCAAATAAAATGCACTATTCAAGTATATTTTGTTTCACTTAAGATGATGTTTTTGAACTTGTAGTTCATAAATCAAAATATATGTCTGTGTGGTACAAATGAATCATTGTGTGACAGTATAACCATAAGATATAAAGTGTGGTTTGTGCCTTGGGGTATAAAGGGTTTTCACAAAAATTCTGATATTATTAAATGGAGATATATTTTCCAATGTTGGATGCAATGAGACTTGTTTCAGTCTGGAAATAGATGAAATACTTGAATATGTTTAATGAATGATTATTATGTATAACTAGACGATGAAGGTTATATGAAAATCCTTGAAGGATTTAAAAGGCCTTAAAGCAATTCCATTGAGTGCCCAATGGTTTTGAGACTGCTTAATATAGAGAAGTAATCTTTTTGATCTCATGAAAATAATTCAAAATGTCATGTATTAGTGCAATTGATGCACTTACAGATTGCTGGTTATGCAAATGCTAGAAGATTATTTGATATGCATAACGAAAGTTATGTAGAAGGATTGTCATATTATCATTCAAGTTATGACAAGAAACTAACAAAGCAAGTGACTCAACACATAGAAGATGTGTGATTTTCTTTTGGAAGAAAAGACGAGCTTCAATAAAATAGAAATGATCAATCCCCGAGTCAGAAATGATTTGATTATGTCGATGGAGAATCTTTATTTGATTTGCCTAAAGCTCAATCACAAATGACTATTTATTTACATATGGAGACACAACAATATCTTAAAAATTCAAAGAATCACATTAGTAATCACTTCTTCAAATCATGTAGAAATAATATTGATCTATGAATTAAGTCGGGAGTGTGTTTGGTTGGAATCATGATCTATCATATTCAGAAAATATGTAATTTTCTTTTGAAAAGGATATTCCAGCCACCATATACGAAAATAATATATAGCTCAATTGAAGGGATGATACAATCAAAGGAGATCAGACAAAACATATTTCACCAAAAGTCTTTTTCACACATGATCTTCAACAAAATGGTGAGATAGATGTTCAAAGACCCATTCAAGTTATAATCTTGTAAACTTATTTACTAAGGGTTGTCAACATCAATTTTTGAGAAGTTGTGATATAAGATTGAAATACATACATTGTCTCAGAGATATCAAGTAAAGTTTTTATCGGGGGAGATAAATACGCGTTGTACTCTTTTCCTTAACCATGGTTTTATCCCAATGGGGTTTTCCTGGTATGGTTTTTAACGAGGCTACATTCAAAGCGTATTAAAAGATATGTGTACTCTTTTTCCTTCACTAGGATTTTTTCCCACATGATTTTTTTCTAGTAAGGTTTTAACGAGGCATATTATCTATAGGCATCCAAGGGGGAGTGTTATAAAATATTATAGTGTGGATGTCCACTACACCAAGAAGTTACTCTCTCCCATTATCTCCATTACTTTCCTCCATTATGAAGATAACCATAACCTCCAACATTATAACCATTATTCTTGTAACCTTACACTTCTGTAACCTCCTCCATTATATTCATGTTAATGTCATATTTATGACTAATTATTTGTATGCCTCTATGTTACACTATAAATAGAGGCATAAAAGTTCATATTGTATACACTTAAAGATTTGGTGAACACTTGAAATAAAGAAAGTTATCTCATATTGTTCTCTTATTTTATATTTCTTATCTTATTTTGCTTTAATTTTACAATAGATTTGTGTTTTCTATCCCATGTATTTTTAATAACTATTCGTCACTGTTGTTGCTAATTTAGTGGTAAAGTACCAATGATTATGAGATTGTGTTTTTCTCCTTAATTCTAATGAGGTGTAGATTGATCCACAACTTCATATGACCATAACTTAAATTTCTTTTATGGCAGTGTAATTTGAAAGTGAAAACCCTACCTGCTTGTAACATTTCAAAAATTTCTAACTTAAAATTCAAGTCGTTCTTTATGGTGAATAAGATTTTCACGGAGTGATTCTAAATTTTTTTAGATGTTAAGGTTTCTAAAATTCCCTAGCATAAAGTTTAAGTTGGAACCTTTCATTCCAATTGAGTTTCTCTGTGAGATTATTCATTAGTAAACTTCAAACGACCATAACTTTCAGCACATAATGAGTTATGTGGCCCATGACATATCAAATCGAAGGTCTTCGAGTTCTCTTTCCAATGGTGCTGAGTTTTCTAAATTCCAAGTTTGGATGAACAAGTTATGTCCATTTGAGTACAGCCTCTCTAATTTAGGCATTTTTCATCCGTTTAAAGGAGGGGTATTTTGGTCTTTTCCTTACCCCACTAGTCTAACACGTTTTACCCAGCCAAGTTAAGGGATCTAATCAAACTAAGTCAATTCTAAACATTCCAAAAGCATTTAGAAGATTAGGGAAAAGTTGAAGAGGAGAAAAAGAAGAAAGTTTCAAGCGTTCATCGAGTTTTAAGGATTTTCACCAAGAACTTAGTTCTTTCAAGGTATGTAAGTTTTCATAGTGTTGGATTTGTTCTCCCTCACGTCAATTATGTAAAATTTTACCATGAATTCATTCTTGAAGTCAAAATATTAAATTCTTGAGAAGTTTTTGAGGTTTTTGCTTCATTCTTTAACAATCCAGTCTTGTTGAGTTCTTGAGGTGAGGGTCTTGCTAATGAGTGTTGTTCTTGAAGGATTTTGTGTAAGTTTTCATTGGAATAGTGTCTGGTTTATGAATCTTGGAAAATTTGTAGGAAATCATTTGATTCTAGAGGAGATAGGGTTTGAAGTTGAGATAGAAAGTTCATTGGGTTTTCTGGGCTCGGGCTGGGGCAATGCGCCCACATAGCGCCAGAGAGGCAGGGGAGATGCACCTCAATAGTGCCAAGGGAGATGGGGAAATGCGTCTGCAATGCGTTAGAAAGGGGCTGCAAGTGATTGGGGCTAGCGCCCTGCGTTAGGAATGCGCCATGGTCGTCTACCTCCGTTCCTCTTCCGTCTTAGTTCTTTTAAATCATATCTCTCCCTGATTATAACTATATAAAACTTAATTAATCAGTGAGAGATCCTAAATATCCTAATCATAACTCTTGAATTCACATTTCAAATTCAAGGTAGAGTTAAGAGTAAAGTTCGAGGGAGTCCTTTTGAGCCTTTTTGAGAAGTCTTCTACAATTACTTATAACTTGTTTTAAGACTTGAGTAAATAAGTATGAGAATGAGAAGAGTTGTACTCATGAGTTCTATATGGTCATTGAGATCCTTGAGTCGAGTCTTTCATGGCCATAATTCCGCATGCTCTATGAATTGAGTATTCTTGAGCGGAGTAGTATCGTTGAGTCCTGAGTTCTGAGTTCTTAAATTCTTGAGTCTTTGAGTCCTTGAGTTCTGAGTACTGAGTTTCGATATTGCTATTAAGTTCCCTGAGTTGAGTCGTTCATGTCCATAATTCCGCATGAACCCTATGAGTTGAGTTATAAATCTTGAGAAGCTTTTTATAGCCAACACTTGAGTTTTAAATTGAGTTTTTAGGAAGTAAAGATGAGTTTTGAGAAAGAGTTTTTTTATGAATGCATTGAGTAGGAGTATAAGGGAACTAAATATTCCACAAGGTATCAGTTTTAACATTGATAAAAGAAAAACTTTGATTTCTAAATGAGTTCATGAGGAGTTTTTGAGCATTATATCTTTTAAGAGACTCTTTTGAGTAATTATTTCAAATTGAGGAGGAGTTATGTTTTCTTTAAAACATATGAACATGAGTTATATATATTATTCGGAGTAGTATTGAGCACTGATATGCTGATGAGTCAAGAAATTTCAAAATCCTCATAAACTATGTATGCCAACATGGGTAAAGACTCATACCTTTTAGATGATTCCTTATTGTTTTTAAGCATAGTTTAGTGGATCCACTTAGTTGGGGATTTTCTATACCCCGGCAAGGTATAGCACAATTTTGGCAGCGTGGGCGAGACGCTGTAGCATCACGTTTCTCATAGTGAAAGTTGTCGGTTAGAGAATCTCCCAAATAAGAGTAAAGAGTTTATTATAGTATTTTTTATTGATTTTGAGTTCTTGTCTACTGTATAAAAAGCTTATTTATTGCATCTTATTATCATTGCTTCAAGTTGAGTTGAGACGAGGTAAATGTTTAAGACTTGAGTTGCCTTTTTATGTCTTGTTGAATACTTTTAATATTCTAAGTTATTTATCTTAAGACTTTTGAGTTAATCTTTGCAAATTGAGGTCATATATTGTTGAGTAAGTCTTTCGTTGAGTATTGAGTCAGGTCAAGGGTTCGCTTGGGGATCAACAGTGGTTCTCGCGTAGGCTCGGGGCGTAATACATGAATCTCAATTAATAAGTCGGGTGAATTCCAAATATCAAATAATTAAAAAAATATTATAAGAATTCTTACGAATATCTTGTTATTAGTATTTTAAAATGGACTATGTTTTTAAGAAAAATCTTAGATTCATATCGATCTTAATAAGATTTTGGTTGACTTTTTAATATAGGAAAGTCATTCAATCTGTTCTTTGGTTTGATTTTTAATTGTGTGAGTTTAAGTTTGATGTACTATTAGTGTATACAAATTTTTACACTATTAGGTAATTTTGAATGGAAATATAGGATTTTTAAAAATAGTATTATGCTTACTTAGGGGGTTTTTTTTTTTTTTCTAAAAAAAATAAAACTATAATTTACGGAAGAATAAATAGTATTAAGGAAATTTGGCCACCCCTTGACCAATCAACCTAAGTGATTGTTCAATTGAAAGTTACATAGTAATATAAATAGGGAAACTTACATAAATATGCTATATTCAGAAAATATTTACCATTTATAGTAATAACATTTTTTATCACTTGATCACTTTTAATACATTTATAATATGATTTTAATACATATTACAGAGAACAATTTATAAAACACATATAATACAAGTTTTATTGATTGATAATACATTTATCACACATTTTAATACATTAATAATACAATGTGTCAATTTCTTACAAAAAAAAATCATAATATATTTTAAAACAGTTTTAATACATATATATTGCATACATAATTCACTTTTAATACATATTGCAGATTTATCATAGTATTACTATATATTGCTATAAATGGTAATAAATAAAAAATATCACTAAAATCAGTAATTATTTATTAAAAGGTACCCATTCAAATAATTTTTCCATATAAATAATCACTAAAGTTGATAAATAATATTCATTATTTTACATGGAGCTTAGCACCTTGTGTTGCATTTTAAAATAGTGCTTATTAAAATTCGTTAGCACATTAAACATTTACCTATTTCAAGTTAAAATTTAAATTGTTTTACTATAGTTGATACACTTATATAATTCATTTCTATATTCTAATTAATTTTTACTTATTTAGAATCAGAACATCAAGAAATTTCTAACTCTTTCCTATTTGTGATTAATATATTTCCCTTGCATATATTGTTATTTTGTTGTTGTTGATTGTTATCAATTATGTAATAAGGTTATTTTTTAACGGAACATATTCACTATAAATAGATAATATAAATTTATAGGTATTTTTAATAGTTTTTAGAACTTATGGATGTAAATCATATTTATTGAAATAGTCAAATATTCTTGGAAAAACTTGGGGCCAAACACATGGTGTAATTTCACCAAAAACTTGGGCCAAATATTATTTACCAAGAATATTTAGGAACTTGGGGCCAAACACTGGTGTAATTTCACCAAAAACTTGGCTCAAATATTATTTGTCAAGAATATTTGGGAACCTGGGGTCAAACATAGGGGTGTTCGTGGTTCGGTTTGGATCGGTTATTGGTTAAAACCAAAACCAAACCAATCTAGTCGATTTTTTAAAATTCTAAAACCAAACCAAACCAAACGAAAAAAATAACCACCGGTTTGGTTATTGTCGGTTTGGTACAATTTTTATGTGTTTTTTTGTTTGAAAGTAATAAATTTTTTGAGGACATGTGTATCTCAATAGACACAAACATCTAGTACATGAACAATCCATAGGAAAGCTACAATTGATTCAATTAAGCAATTAAGCAATACTAGAGTTATTATTACACGAACAAAGTGATTCAATTAAGAGAGTGTGACTATCTTATGTGAGGTAGGGTAGGTAAAGACTAAAGTAATGGATTTTGATGGACTTGGACTTAGGATTGTAATAGTTGGGCTTAAATTTAAGTGTGGGGCTTTAGAAAATGGTAAAGTTAAATACTTAATTTGATCAAAATTTAATAAAATATTTATCTTTTATTTATGAATAATATATAAATAATTATAAAATTTATATATCTAATTTATCAGTTTGGTTTGGTTATTTTTGCGGTTGTTTTTTAGTAAAAAACAAAACCAAACCAAATAGTGTCGGTTTTTCAAAATATAAAACCAAACCTAACCAAGAAAAATAATGATTTTTTAATCGTTTTGGTTCGGATTGCGGTTCGATTTAGTTTTTAAACCATAACCATGAACAACCCTAGTCAAACGCTAGCTAAGAGTCTAATCATATAGATTCACGAAATTTTTTATTATTTTAGGTATAGTCAATATTAACTCACTTCTATTTCATTACAAAAAATAGTTAATCTGTTTAGTGTTATCATGAGTTCAAATCGTGCTCCAAATCATCAAGTTGTGCCACGTTACTATATTTCAACAAATTTCACTGATCCAAATATGTATACTATATTAAAAGCACGAAGGACCTTAGAAATTAGAAATGTTATTTGAACCTTTTTCCCTTCATTAAAAGACAATGCTTAAGACAAAGTCGTTTTTTCATTATTTTTCTTTAATTATTATACTATTATTCTAATGATATTAACTACTAATTGTAATATAAAATAGAAAACAAAAACACAAACTCCTAGAATTACTTGGATACTTGTTGCATTATTCGTTAGCATTCTTTTTGAATGTGACATGAAAGAAGAAGTGTTTAATTAAAATTATATTTTTCTATTTTAAGTACAATCCTTACTAAAAAGGTTACATATTAATAGATAATCGAAAAATAAAGATAAATACCAAAATACCTAAATTATGTTTAGTAATTATGTAACTTCGTACTACGCTACTTCTAATTTTTTAATATAAATAAAATGCTAATTGATTTAGAATAATCAAATAACCAAAACTAAAGTAGTCCTAAATTACCCAAATTAAGAGTTTAATTGTACATATTCACGGAAAATTTCCATTATTTTAGGTATATTCAATATTAGGTTATCCATGTAAGACCATGTTTAGGAGTGTCCTCATATAATTAGGACTCATGGATTTTTTTATTTTATTTTAGGATATCTTAATACATGAAACATTTTATGAAATATTTTGGACTTGTCTAAACCTTCTTATAGCCTTACATTAAACCTACCCATAGTCGATTTTGGCCAATTATTTTAGGATTTATAATTTTATATTACAATTAATATTTACTATTATTAAAATAATAGTATAATAATTGAAGAAAAATAGAGAAAAGAAGATTTTGTCTAAGACATAGTCTTTTAATGAAAGACAAAAAATTTAAACATTTCTAAGAACCATCATGTTTTTAATATAGAATAGATAGATAATAAAGGATAAAAAATTCTAAACATAAAAGGACCTATAAACACGTGTAAATCTTATAGTTAAAAGGATAAATGTACATGTAATGACTCGGAAAATCATTTTTTGGAAATTATCATTAAAAAATATCATATTACCCCTTCCGATAGTTGCTTGAGTCAATTTTGATCAGTCGGTGAAGTTGATTTGAAAATTTTTGAGCTATTTGTTAATTTCGATTGTTTAGTTGACGGATGATTTTAAATAATTAATTTTAGTTGATGGCTAATAGGCTAGGCCCATAATCTATTTAATACCCTATGCCATATAGCCCATTAATATATATATATATATATATATATATATTAAAACATGTTACTAGGGCTTGTCACTTTTCATTCTAAACTATTTAATAAAGAAAAAAAAGAGGCAGAAAGTTACTTATGGAACGATAGGTTGAGAAAGGTTTTGCACTACGAATTACAGGTAAACATTCTGAAAGATTCGCTACTCATAAATTCCTAAGCAGTTAATTAAATAATATTGATTGGTAGGCATCCTAAGATGATTATCTATATGACTTTAAAGCGATTGTGTAATTTATAATAAAGGGTTGAAAACAACTTTCAAATTATAAGTATTGTTTAATGATTGCAATGATTAAAAAGGGTTAATCAATGCATTGTGGGCGCCATTGTTCCCTTTGTAGTTAGAGTTGCAAATGGAGTATACAGGTTGAATTTTGGATTTTCTTATTTAGTTATGCTATTGAAAGAATTAACACTTAATGCTAGACTTGAAATTTAAAAAATATGAGAGTTGACATGTTAATTGACACCAACATTAGGAACTTGATTATAGATTTGGGCAAGTTTTTGGGTCTAAGCTAGAATATGAATGTTGTCAATTTTGAAATCTTATTGTGGTTATTTATTTGAATAGATTATATTGATTTGGAAGCCCAACCAAAGGGGAAGGCTCAAGCCTCAGAGTAATTGCTCGATTGTTGAGGTAAGTGGATTTATAAGCCCTTGTTACGTATATAGAATCATGTATTTCCTTGTGGTATGTGTTGGAGAGTAATGGGACTTGGTTATGGGTTGACTTATCAATATTGAATAATTCTAATGATGAAAAAAGGCAAATAGAAGGCAATGTGATTAATTGTTGGTGTGTGATGTGTTATGAATGGTTTGAAAGGCGTATTGACTCATTATTGATGTTGTATCAGATTGTGTTGTTGTGAATTGTGGATTATTATGAAAATGTCATCTCCTCGTTATTTATGTGAACATGTAATTTGCATTGGTTCTGAGACATGGTTGTGATAAGTGTTATGTGAATTGAGGAAGAATAAGAAATTAAAGAGGATGTACCATTTTGAGGGACGTGTCACGCTGCGACAGATACTCTTATCGAGGGACTTGTCACACACCGCGACAAATTTTACTATCGAGGGACGTGTCTCACGCCGCGATGAATTTTATTATCGAGGGTCGTATTGCACGCTACGACAAATGCATGGACAAATATATCCCTCATGGGTCTCGAACTAAGAGACAGTGGGTGTGTATTGTTAGGTTAGACAATGGGTGTGTATCGTTAGGTTAGACATGCATCACTATACTTGACATTGCATTTTATTACATTGCACATCTGTACCATTGGTGAACTTGATCTTGTGTGTTGTTGATCTTGTGAGTGTCTTTCTGTGGAACTTGTGAATGATGAATATTGAGCTTGTTTTTGAGGATATGTAATTGTTAGAGTGTTGTTATTGAGCTGTGTGCTATGTAAATTGTGAACTGTTAAGTTGGATTGGTCTTAGGCAGGTTGTAATTGTGGCGGTTGGGGTTGTAAGGAGTACATGTATTCTATTCCCTTAGCTGGTGTTTAGAAGTTTACTTGTTGAGTAATGTGTAGTTTGGTACTCACCCCTTGCTTTGACATTTTCGTAGGTTACTAGCCCAGATCTTTTTGATACTCTTTCACTTCTCTTCTTATCTGAGGCTTCTTGTGGAGGTTTGTGAGGTAGCTGCTTGTCATCTCAGCATACCTTCATTCTCCTTATTTATGATTTTGTTCTATTCTAGAAACAATGTCATTTGATACTTGTATTTTATTTCAATTGCAACACCCCCGATGTGAAAAAGGGAAATGAAGCAATTTTGGGAAAACTGCAGATGCCAGCCAAGACGGTCACCCACGGTCCGTGGATGGGACCACACATCGTAGGTGTGGTTCGTGGATGGCCCTTCCTAAGGGAAGTCTGGAGGCCAGAACCACGACCTAACCAATGGACCGGTGGTCAGACCATGGTCTGTGGTCTGGGCTTGTGGTTCGATGGGAAAATTCCAACTTTCTGATGACCAACGACCGTCCACCAGGACGGGCCGTGGTCAGACCCCGGTCCATCGACTGGGGTCCGTTAGTGGGCAGTTGGGTCTTTTCCTAATTAATTAACTCCTATACTGTGTCGTTTTACACTTCATTAACACCCATATATAAGTATGTTCAACTCCCAAATAAGCCCATTCACTTCATTCTTCCAAATTCATAAAAGAAGATCAATTCTCCTCTCCAAAATATTTCTATCTCTAGAAACTTGAAGAAGAAGGATTCAACCTAGGGTTTCAAGTCAAGGTCTCAATTCCTCCATTGAAGTCTAGCATTTGGATTCAAGGTATGATAGTTTTCATCCATGGATTCCTTCCATTCATGGAGTTCCCAAATTCCTCTATTTCTAAAGGTACAATTGCCCAATTGAGTTAGGATTTTCTTCAATTATCATGGGTTCTTTTCATTATTGATTTAAATGATTGAATTATGATCTCTTATTCATGAATTGATGAAATACTATGATTTTATAATGATTTCACCATAAACCCATGTTTTCAAGTTATGAATCATATGATGTGTGATTTTGAGTATAAAGCAAGAGTTTTATGAAATTAAGCATGTATTGCAAGCTTTACATGAATTTATGATGAAATTCATATCTAACCGATGTTTTTTAAATGTTGATGATTGAAAGTGGGTTTTGAACCTCAAGGGGTGAATTATGGACTTACACATTTTCTTATGAAATCTGTGCAAATGTTTTAAGGGTTCTCTCCTAATCCTTATACAATGCTCTACATGATATGGCTACTCGAAGAGCTTATACTAGAAGGAATGTGAGGGAGAATGTGGAATAAAAAGTTCCTCCCCAAGCTCCTCAAGTCTCGGTCGATCCTTTGGCCAAGCAAGTGTCTAATGCGGAGTTTAGGGCTACTTTTCAAGTGTTATCTCAAGTCGTGACGGCCCAACACAATAGGGAGGTAGTGGTTCCCGTGAACCCAAATGTGGGCACAACGACTTCTAGAGTGAGGGACTTCACTAGGATGAATCCTCCATAGTTTCATGGTTCTAAGGTTGAGGAAGATCCTGAAGAGTTCATAGATGAGGTCTACAAGGTTTTGATGATCATGGGAGTGACACCGCTGGAAAAGGCGGAGTTAGTCGCTTATCAACTAAAAGGTGTTGCTAAAACTTGGTTCAACCAATGGAAATAAGGGAGATAGGAAGATGCGGGTTCTCTTAATTGGGAGAAGTTTAAGGCTGCTTTTCTTGATAGGTTCTTTCCCCTTGAGATGATAGAAGCCATGATGCTTGAATTTATCGTAAAGGAAGTATGAGTGTAAGGGAATATGCTCTAAGGTTCACTCAATTGTCTAAGTATGCTCCAACAATGGTTGCCGATTCGAGGGAAAGGATGAGTAAGTTCGTTTCGGGTGTGTCCGACATGTTGGTTAAAGAGTGCCAAACCACCATGCTTATTAATGGCATGTACATCTCTCGTCTCATGGTCCATGCACAAAAAATTGAGGAGGAGAAACGTAAGGAAAAGTCTAGAGAGGTAAAGAAGGATATGACCGGTGATGGTAATTTCTCTCATGGCAAAGTTCAATGGACATGGTCATCCTAGATTTCGACAAAGGTTTTCCGGTCAACGTTCCTCCAATGCTCCTCCTAAATTCAACAAAGATAGGGTGTCTAACCCTAAGCCTTAAGGAGGGAATGGTAGTGAAATGACCCAAAAAGTTCTTAAAAATGTGCTTCGGAAGTTGCCGGAAACTTGTTTTAGCTATATCTAAAAATCCGTTTCATTTTTCGAAAATACGACTTCATATTCTTGTTTATGGGGCCAAATTGAGTGGGAAATGGGTCTAACCCAAATTTTAGAGCAACCGTATCAAAATCCGAAATTTCCAAGTGAAGCTTTTTTCGAGGGTCTACTTTGGAGGGGAATATCTCCTAGCACACAAATAATTGGGTGGCCCATAACTTATCCATGGAAATCCCTTTGAGTTATCTACCCAACGCACTTCGTTTCACCTCATTCGGAGTTCGGACGAAGAAGTTATGCCCATTTTCGTAAAATCTGTCCGGCAGGAAATGCAATTTCCAGTGAGCATTTTTACTGTTCACCCGCCTCCTTTTTTTTTCTAAGTGTTGGAACTTTTTTTCCAAAGGGCATATGTTATTTCCTATATAGCATTAGTTCAATTCCCATCTCTAAAACATTTCCCAAAACACCTCTCCCGTACTTTGACACATTTTCTCTCAAGTTCTCTCAAGAACCCTAATCCAAAACCTTCCTCAAGATTGAAGAGACTCTTGCTCCAAGTTCCAAGCTTCCATTGAAGACACTCTCAAGACCTTCATAAAAACTCAAGGTATGTGGTGTTGAACTCATGGGCCCTTCCACCCATAGTGCCTAGACTCTATTCTACTCACTAATTCATGGTTTAAGTTAAGATTCATAAATTAGTCTTGTTCTTTGTAATAATTTCCTGCACATTGAATTTTAAACATGAAAAGTGAATGTTTTGAGCATGTTGTGACTCTAGAACTTGAATCTAAATTTGGATGGATGTGGAGATTTTCATGTGGTCTTGTGGGTGTTAAAAGGTGTTGTTGTAGGTTGTTCACTGGTTTGGCTGCATAATTACTACCCTATTTTCCATGCTCTTTGATTCCATTACATGCCTTCAAGGTGTTTGACAAAATGTCCAACTATGGAGAATGGGTGAATTGATGCTTTAAAGCTTGAGTTATGAGATGTATGGCATTCCAGAGATGTGTTGATGACAAACTAAGCTTGTGTGTATGTTCATTCCATACATGAGATTGCATTAGAGCCTAATGGGAATTTCCTATATAAAGTGTTGCATGACCATGCCCGGTCCGGGGGAAAAGAACCGGACAACCATGTGAGAGGTTTATATCTCACCACCTAGGATGCTTGGGGTGTGACCAACATCAACCATGTGAGAGGTTTATATATCACCACCTAGGATGCTTGGGGTGTGACCAACATCAACCATGTGAGAGGTTTATATATCACCACCTAGGATGCTTGGGGTGTGACCAACATCAACCATGTGAGAGGTTTATATCTCACCACCTAGGATGTTTGGGGTGTGACCAACATCAACCATGTGAGGGGTTTATACCTTGCCACCAGGGTGTCCGGGTGTGAACGGCATCCCCCATCCTAAGTTGGGGTTATAGATTGGTTGGATCATGCATACACATATGATATCTACTATTAGTATAGATTTACTTAAACATGTTTTGACTTCACTTTGATCATGCATCCTCATATTGTTATTCATTATGCCTATGAAACTATTTCTTGCATTTCGATTGTGTCCTTGTCTATTGTTGTATTGCACCCCGCATACTTAGTACATTCCAAGTACTAACGCATATTTTGCCTACATGATGTCACCATGTAGGGACCGGAGCTACTCTTGATCCTTCTCTCCATTCACGGGGCTAGTACGGTGCTTATCCGAGTTTGTTGGTGAGTCCTCAATGATTCGAGGGCTATGTTATGTTTCCTACTCCTATGTTTTGAGACTTTAGCTTGCAATTGTATTTTGACTATGAGGGGAGCCGGTAGTATGTCATGGCCCCCGTCCTATCTATGTATGTAGAGGTGTGCGTTGGACAAGTATTTTGTAAATGAGCTTGACTCTTGTTCTATGATGTCATTTTGAAATGGTTTGCCCTTAGTCCCTATTTCCCGTTATTTAATGTTGAATGTACTTCCGCGACCGATGAAGTGTGATGACAAGTTTGAGAGGCTTGTTTGGGGTTCCTTCGGGTTCCTCATTCGCCATGTCACGTTTAGGCCCTAGGCTTGGGTCGTGACAGGTATTGGATCTTCATTTCCCATGTCTATTTGTACTAGGTCTGGAAGGAAGCATGAGGGTAAGTGCCTAGCCGACACGAATGGTTGCTTCGGTTGTGGTAAGAGTGGTCATAAAATGAGGGATTGCCCAATGCTTGCAACTAAAAGAAGAGATGGCAAGCAAGTTCCTCCTAGTGGTTCGGGTTCCAATGCTCCTAAGCAAAACCGATTCTATGCACTTCAGACTTGTGGTGAACAAGAGGGTTCTCCAGATGTGGTTACCGGTATGTTGAAAGTTTTCCAACTTGATTTTTATGCTTTACTTGATCCAGGTGCTACCTTGTCTTTTGTGACTCCATATGTGGCTATAAGGTTTGATGTTCTTCCCGATGTCTTCTTAGATCCTTTTTGTGTCTCTACTCCTATTGGTGATTCTATTGTGGGTAAGAGGGTCTGTAAAAAGTGTCCCATTTCCTTGTCCCATAGAATTACTCTTGTTGACTTAGTAGAGCTTGATATGCTAGATTTTGATGTTATAGTGGGTATGTATTGACTGTACTCATGTTATGCTTCTATTGATAGTAGAACTCGTGTAGTCAAGTTTCAATTTCCAAATGAGCCTGTCCTAGAGTGGTAGGAGGAAATTCTATGCCTAACGGTCAGTTTGTCTCTTTTCTTAAAGCTAGAAAGATGATTTCCAAGGGTTGCATTTACCATCTAGTTAGGGTGAGGGATATAGATTCTGAAACCCCTACTTTCGAGTCGGTCCCCGTTGTTAATGAATTTCCAAAAGTTTTCCCAAATGATTGACCAGGTATTTCTCTCAAGCGGGAAATAGACTTTGGTATTGACCTTCTCCCAGATACACAACCTATTTCTATCCCTAACCATATGGATCCGGCAGAACTTAAAGAGTTTAAAGAACAATTGAAAGATTTGTTGGATAAGGGTTTCATCTGATCGAGTATCTCTCCATTGGGTGCTCGAGTGTTATTTGTTAGAAAGAAAGAATGGTCGCTTCGTATATGTATTGATTATCGTCAGTTGAATAAGGTGACCATTAAGAATAAGTATCCTTTCAGATGGATAGATGATCTATTTTACCAACTTCAAGGAGCAAGTTATTTCTCTAAGATTGACCTTCGGTCAGGTTATCACCTATTGAGGGTGAAGGAAGATGACATTCCAAAGATGGCTTTATGAACTCGGTATGGTCATTATGATTTTTTGGTAATGTCTTTTGGGTTGACTAATGCTCCGGCGGTATTTATGGATTTGATGAACAAGGTGTTTAGACAATACCTTGACATATTTTTGATTGTGTTCATTAATGATATTTTGATCTACTCAAGAAGTGAGAATGAGCATATTGATCATTTGAGGATCGTGTTGGAAATTCTTAAGGACCAACAACTCTTTGCGAAGTTTAGCAAATGTGAATTTTGGTTAAGGTTTGTAGCTTTCCTTGGCCATATTGTTTCAAGTAAGGGTATTGAGGTAGATCCTAAGAAAATGGATGCGGTCAATAATTGGCCTAGATCTCTAATCCTTCAGATATTTGAAGTTTCTTGGGTTTGGGCGGTTACTATAGAAGGTTTGTTGAGGGATTCTCTTCAATTGCCTCTCATTTGACGGCTTTGACTCAAAAGAAAGCTAAGTTCATATGGTCTAAACTATGTGAAAAGAGTTTCCAAGAGTTGAAAGATAGACTTACTTCTGCTTCGGTGTTGACTTTACCGGAAGGGACAGATGGCTTTGCGGTTTATTGTGATGCCTCAAGAATTAGGTTAGGGTGTGTGTGCTTTTGCAAAATGGGAAAGTTATTGCCTATGCCTCAAGGCAACTCAAGATTCATGAGAAGAATTACCCTACCCATGACCTTGAACTGGTGGCGGTTGTTTTTGCCTTAAAGATTTGGAGGCATTTTTATGGAGTTCATGTAGATATGTATACCGACCATAAGAGTTTACAATATGTGTCAAACCAAAAAGATCTAAATCTTTTCCAAAGAAAGTGGCTTGAGTTATTGAAATATTATGATATGAGTGTTCTCTATCATCCCGGTAAAGCTAATGTGGTAGCGGATGCTCTTAGTCGGTTATCTATGGGTAGTGTTGCCCATATTGAAGAAGAAAAGAAAGAGTTGGCTCGATTAGGTGCTTAATTAGTGGACTCCATCAAAGGTGGTGTTATGGTTCACAATGGTTATGAATCGTCTTTTGTGGCGGATGTGGAAGCCAAGCAAGGTATTGATCCAATTTATGTAGAATTGAAAGAAGCGGTGCTTAAGAAATCCGTAGAGGCTTTCTCCCGAGGGGGAGATTGTGTTCTTATATATCAAGGTCGTTTATATGTTCCAAATGTGGATGACTTGAGGGAACAGATCTTCTCAGAAGCTCATAGTATTCTATATTTTTTTCACCCGGGAGCCACCAAGATGTACTGTGATTTACGGGAGGTCTATTGGTGGAATGGGATGAAGAAGGATATTGCGGAATTTATGGCTAAGTGTCCAAATTGCCAACAAGGGAAGGTTGATCATAAGAAACCAGGAGGTTTGTCCCAAGGTATTGGCATTCCTACTTGGAAGTGCGAAGACTTGAACATGGACTTTATTATTGGTTTGCCTCGCACACGGTGACAACATGACTCTATTTGGGTGATAGTAGACCGGATGATGAAATCAGCTCATTTCCTTCCCATCAAGGTTTCCTATTCGGCGGAGGACTATGACAAGTTGTACTTAAGAGAAATGGTAAAGTTGCATGGAGTGACTTTGTCCATTATTTCCGATCGTGGTATCCAATTCACTTCTCAGTTTTGGAAGTCTTTCCAAAAGGGTCATGTCACTAAGGTTAAGCTTAGCACGACTTTTCATCCACAAACTGATGGGCAAGCGGAGAGAACTATCCAAACTTTGGAAGATATGTTAAGGGTTTGTGTGATTGATTTTAGGGGTAATTGGGATAACCATTTACCAATGATTGAGTTTGCTTATAACAATAGCTATCACTCGAGTATTTATATGGCTCCATTTGAGGCCTTATTGGGTAGGAGGTGTAGATATCCTATAGGATGATTTGAGGTGGGTGAGGTTGCCCTAATAGGTCCCAAATTGGTACATGAGGCCACAGAGAAAGTTCGATTTATATGAGAAAGGTTGAAAACGGCTGAAAGTCGGCAAAAGTCTTATACTGATTTGAGAATAAGAGATCTTGAGTTTGATCTGCATGATTGAGTCTACTTGAAAATCTCACCCATGAAGGGTGTTATGAGGTTTGGTAAGAAAGGAAAGCTTAGTTCCCGTTATGTAGGCTCATATCAGATTTTGAGACCTGTTGGTATGGTTGCTTATGAGCTAGATTTGCCAAATGAGTTGGCATCGGTGCATCGAGTTTTCCATGTCTCTATGTTGAAGAAATGTATTGGAGATCCGACATCCATAGTTCCCTTAGAAGGGTTGGGAGTTAAGGAGAATCTTTCTCATGAGGAAGTTCCGGTTGAGATTCTACACCGACAAGTCAAGAAGTTGAGAAATAAGGAAATAGCTTGCGTGAAAGTATTGTGGAGGAATAAGTTAGTTGAGGGTTCTAATTGGGAGGCCGAGGCCGATATGATGTCCCGATATCCTCATCTCTTTCTTTCTACTCCTATTCCAGCTTGAGGTAGTAAGTTCCTATTGGGTTGTCCTTTGTTTTGGAGTCATGCGTGTTATGTGTTCTCGTGATTTCCTTATGTTATGCATGTTCATGAAAACTTGTGTTTTGAAAGAAAATGAGTTTACATGATTGACTTTCCTCATGTTATTGTGCATTGAGTATGAGTTGTGTATAGACTTCATGAGATGAATTGATGAACATACTTTAGCTATGCCTTTTGAGAACAAATTGCATATGGGCTCCATAAGATTGTGTTGAACATGCTTTTAGCATGGAGAAGGTAGTTCCTCCTTGAACATGAGTAATTTTAAAAACTCATGCATATTGGGTTGCTAGATGTAGTTCCTACATCCTTATGATGCATTGAGTATGTGTAGCTTGGAGTTGATGTTTCCTCGTTGTATATGTGCATTGCACGCATTATGGGCTGTTAGAATTAGTTTCACCCCTCTTATGATGTTTTGAGAACGTCCTAGCTTGGGGTCGATAGTTCTTCCTTGGTTATATGCATTTAGATGAAGTTGCATTTTAGGATGGGTTGTTAGTTCCTCTCCTAATCTTTTAGAACCAGTTTGAATCTCATTCGAGGATGAATGATTCCAAGGGGGAGATATTGTAATACCCCGTATCCGATAAAGGGAAATGAAGCAATTTTGGGAAAACTGCAGGTGCCAGCCACGAGGGCCACCCTCGGCCCGTGGATGGGACCACAGACCATAGTTGTGGTTCGTGGATGACCTTTCCTAAGGGTGGTTTGGAGGCTAGAACCACGACCTGACCAACAGACCGTTGGTCAGACCACGGTCCGTCATTAGGGCTCGTGGTTCGATGGCCAAATTCCAACTTTCTGATGATCAACGACGGTCCACCAGGATGGGCCATAGGTCAGACCACGGTCCGTCGACTGGGGTCCGTTGGTGGGTAGCTTACAGTTATTTTCAGGGGTAGTTGGGTCTTTTCCTAATTAATTAACTCATATACTACGACATTTTACCCTTTATTAAGACCCCTATATAAGTATTTTCAACCCTCAAATTAGTCCATTCCCTTCATTCTTCCAAATTAACAAAAGAAGATCAGTCCTTCTCTCCAAAATATTTCTCTCTCTAGAAACTTGTAGAAGAAGAATTCAACCTAAGGTTTCAAGTCAAGGTCTCAATTCCTCCATTAAAGGCTAGCATTTGGATTCAAGGTATGATAGTTTTCATTCATAGATTCCTACCATTCATGGAGTTCCCAAATTCCTCTATTTCTAAACGTAAAATTCCCAAATTGAGTTAGGGTTTTCTTCAATTATCATGGGTTCTTTTCATTGTTGATTTAAATTATTAAATCATGATATCTAATGAATGAATTGATGAAATACTATGATTTCCCCATGAACCCATGTAATCCCCATGTTTTCAAGTTATGAATCATATGATGTGGGATTTTGAGTATAAAGTAAGAGTTTTATGAAATTAAGCATGTATTGCAAGATATACCTGATTTTATGATGATTTCCCCATGAACCCATGTAATCCCCATGTTTTCAAGTTATGAATCATATGGTGTGGGATTTTGAGTATAAAGTAAGAGTTTTATGAAATTAAGCATGTATTGCAAGCAATACCTAATTTTACGATGAAATCCATATCTAACCCAAGTTTTTTAAATGTTGATGATTGAAAGTGGGTTATGAACCTCAAGAGGTTAATTATGGACTTATGCATTTTCTTATGAAATCTATGCAAAAGTTTTAAGGGTTCTTTGAAAGTTAAGTACCAATGATTGTGATGTGTTATTGAAAGGATTTTCTCATGTACACATAAGAGCTATATGTGAAAGGTTTTCTCACATAACAAAGGATTCTAAGGTTGAATGGCCTCACCTAATTGAATTAAAGATTAAGAGCTATCCTAATGAAACTAGCTTGGATTGGTTATCCTAGGATACCTTTCCATGGATGATGGTTTATCTTGGATTGGCAAGATGACGTGCCTTTCCATGGATAATAAGAACAATAAGAAATGACTATTCCATGGGATTTAGGCTTAGCACCGAGAGGATATTAAGATGAAAACTCTCCCGTTAGTAGAGGCCGGGTTTCTAGAAGCAATCTCCTTATCCTTTACCTATGTGCCCCCATAGGATGATTGTCTCAAGAGACATTGGCAAGTGGATCCACTTAATCTAGAAGTTCATGGTTCTACCTTGGCAAGTAAGACAACCCTTTTGGTGTGGGAGACACCCGAGGATCATGTTATAGTTAACATGGTCCCTATGTCGGTTAAGGCTAATTTCCCACATTAATAATGAAGTAAGGTTACTTCAAGAAGTATTGCATAGGAGTTCAATGGTTTTAAAGATGATGTTAGCTTTAATTTATCATGGTTTTATAACTTATGTTTTCTAACTCTCTTATCATGATTTTAGCCTAGTCAACCCGCCCTTGTCACCTTTTTTCTTAACTATGGAATTGAAATTGCATGTCATGAAATGAAATGTCCCTTTTAGCATGATTCAAATATTTTATGCATGGCTATCATATTGGTATATTGTTTTGTACTAATGCATACTCTTTCCTACATTTATCCAAATGTAGGGTCCAGCAATCAGGTTTTTCAGTTCCATGGCTAGTGGTTGATTTCGAGGTTCCCGAGCTTTGGTGAGTCCTCATGCTTTGAGGACGAATGTTCATTGTTTCACTTTCTTTCATGTATTTCTCCTTTGTACAAGATGTATGGGCTAGGCCCAATTTCATTCTATTGTACTAGATGGATATATGAGACAAGTGTTTTAGAATTCCGCTTTTCTTTTATGGAACTATTGGACTTGGACTATTGTTCTACTCTTATTATTCTATTTCTTATGTTATGAAAGTGAAGTGGCTTGTATGGAGTCCTTTGGGGTTCTATATGCAATGTTACATCTAGGGGGTACCCCTAGGTCGTGCCAAATTTTGTTATAACACATTAGAGGCTTGTACATGTGACAACCAGGTCTTGGGGGCATATTTAAGTTGATTATGAGTTCCCACATTATATTAAAGTATTAGACTTTTATTTATAGTTTATTTCCTCACTTCATCGTAATGATTGAGTTTTAGGTTGACTTGTCTAGGTGGGATAAGACGAGTGCTATCACATTCATTATTGGGTCGTGACAAAATGGTATCAGAACCCAGGTTCGTAGGTATCACGTGTATAAAAGCCGAGTCTAAGTAGAGTCTCGAGGATTGGTACAGAGACGTCTGTACTTATCTCGAGAGGCTAGAGTGTCTTTTAGAAAAATTCTTCACTTCTTAAATCTCTATCGTGTATCATTTGTCCTTTCTAGTTTTTATCACTTTATTCTATTCGCTCTGACTTATAGAGATGATTCGTGCGTAGTTCCTTATGGAGTAGTTGGTATGTCATATATTGCTTGAATGTTAGACCTGGTACTAAAGTGGAAGTGTTAGACTTATGGAAAGAATGTGTGTTTAGATTAAGAATGTTCAGCAATTTGAAAGGGTTGAGTAAGGTGATGACTCGATGAAGAATTTTGAGTATATTTGAATGATGAGGTTAAAAAGTGGTTTGAGGAACTTCATGAACATATTATTTTTAGGGTAGTTACCCCAACAGAAGAAATAATACCTGTGTGGTATAGGCAAAAGCTGGAGTGATTTAACAGTCAAAACTGAAATGATTAAAGTGATGGCTAGATAATGGACATGTATCTTTGGAAACTACAATTAGTAAAGTTATCATAACATGAATGGGTTGATTAGCGAATGATGAGAATGATGTTGATCCAATTGAGTTCAGAATCTCTACTATGATTTCATGGATTGGGTATATATCAAAGAGGGTCACGATACGACTACTATAACGGTATCGATGCTTACTTGGTTGGAGTTTGGAGCGTGTCACCTCTAGTATTGATGTGATCTAAGAAAGAATGCATATTGAATGGCCTAGAGATGACATGGATTTGATAATGTTTTGCAGTTATTCAATTGTTATAAATGTGTGAGTTGTTGGGTACTATCTTCTTTATAGGTATGATGTGTTCTAGGGTTGAACTAACGAACTTTCACAATATGATACTAGTGGTATATGAAAATGAATACGTCGAATTTCAAATGTGAATACTAACTACTTAAAGAGTTATCAGTTATACCACATGATCGTTTAATGAAGTGCGATGTTGCGTTAATATTTAAAGTGTATCCCGAGGATTTTGAATGAGGATTGGTGATTTTATCGTAAACTCCAAAGGAGTGGATTGACACTGGAACTACTAGCTTATGGGTAAAGGAAGTCCAAGGAAATATACTTATGTGAAGGAAATTGAGGAGTTTTGTAAGAAAGTGCATAAAATTAGGTTAATTCTTTGGATTTTGTTGGTATACTTGGGTTTAAGGTGTCATGTCGACGGCAAAGTTGAGTTTGTGGTGATGGTAAGGGCTAACTAAGCATGATGGTAATAAGAGTTTGTGATAGATTGTGATTGAGATGCAGTTGGATGAAAAGAATTGTTGGTTAAATTTTTTTTGAATTGGAATGAACAATTGCGAGTATCTAAGGTTGTGATTTTCTACTATTTGGTGAGTAGCGTGGTCGTATGGAAAGTCATAGGACGTGTTGGGACACCACTCGAATAGAATTGAAATGAGCTATAGTCATAAATGGAAACAACTAGTGGAATGTAGTTTAGCTTTCGAAAGGAGGCGAGAATAATGATATTTACTCTGATTATGAGGGTCAAAGATGTACCTTCAGAGAGAGTGAAAAATTGGGTTCAGCAACACGTAGTTTCATCTCTTTTGCTCTAGTTAACGTGCTAGTGTTACGTGTCATACATATGGGTTAGAAATTGTTGGATAATAATTGAGAAAGAAGTTTACAGATGTTCGAATCGCGTGTAGTGATAATTTCCTTTATCATTTGAGTTTGGTAATTGGTACGATTTAATTTTAAGTGAAGGATAAGGTAAGGTCGATTGAGAGGCAATCAGTGGTAAGCTAAGATACATTAATTCATAAAAAAATTCAAGGTATGAGCTAATATCGATAGATAAGAGGATTGGGTTACATATTTGGATTCATAATTCAAATTTTTCATTGTAAGTCTACGTTTGTGCTAGTACATTTTATCAAGGTATGGATTCGTAAGAAAAAAATGATCATTCGCATCAGGTATTGGGAATTTGGAAAGACTTGTGCATGGTTTGAGTTGTAAAGTTTGTTCCTTTTGATTGTTAAAGGACCTAAAGAAGGTTTTCACTTAAAGTTTTAGTCTAGAGTATATAGTAAAATGTCATGAGTTTATTTCCAAAGGATAATATTGGTAACTGAGTTAGTGAAAGGAACAAGAGTCTTATGTATTGAAGAGTTTAAGATATTTAAAATTTTGCGTCATGAGAAAAATTTAAGGAGAGGTGATGGAATAAGACCGATCATATAAAGCCTTGGTTCGAAGTTGAAGGTTGTATGATATTTTGCCTATGAGTTCAGATATGACTATGACATGTGAAATGGTTCGGCACAGACTTACTAGGGGTTTATCAGAACTTTCATGAAGATTGGGGTTTGATTTGGGTGGCAAATGGCGATGTGTGTAAGATTGTGTTTTGTTATGTGGAGCTAAATTGTTCAGAATATGCTAGGTGACTTATGGATGTTCAATGTGGACCTACAGTTCTATATGGTTAATGAGGATTTCGAGAGGATTGAAACTACTTTGTTGATGTGTCACATAGGCATTTGATGGTGAGTAGAGGTTACGAGCTTATAATATACCAAATTATTGGAGTGACCAAGGATTTCTCTGAATTTTAGTATGAGTTCTGCAATAGTTTGGAATGGTACATGAAATATTATATGTTAAAGTATGTGTGGTGTTGACTTTGAGTGAGATTTAATAGCTTTATCTTAATGAAAAAGGTACTATCAGATTTGAAATTAGTGCTATCAGCTTTGGGTAAGACTCGTAACTGTCATGGAATGTTTACATGGAAAGAGAGGGATCCATAGTTCAAAAATTTTATAGGCAACAATATGCTTGCTAAGAAGACTTTGATACTAGTGACGGTTTGAGAGTAAGGTAAATGATGGATGTGGTTATGATGTTTATTGATATTAAGAGTGTTGGCTCCAATGGAGTACTGTGATAAGTGTATGGGGTTTGATAAATCAAGTATATGTTAGGTTGTAATGGAGATCATACTAGTTGATTTTGGGTGGCTAAAAATCGAGAGATGGAGTCAGATGAATGGAAAGGTTTGATATGGGGACTATGGAAGAAGTATCCTGTGTTATTCTCTAGCTTCGGTACATAAGTGTGATCACCTTCTTCGTTCTGGACATTATTTGAAGTTTGATTCATTGCTTATGCCACACATATTTCCACATTCATGGGTGAATCTCTAGTGGTGGATCGGGTGTACAGATCCCGTGATTCTCCTCTTGGTAGGATGGCATCCTTAGGCAGATTTGGTCATTTTAGTTATGGTAGATTTAGTATTTTTTTTTGGGATAGTTGAAGTATACTAGTGATTCTACACGCACACCTTTGCTCATGAGAACTTATAAAAGAGCTACCATGAATAGATACAGTTGTCAGACAATTTTTACATCTATCTCATTGTCAAGGTCACGTTCTGGCTGTGTGTGATTGAATGTGGGGGGCATTGGGTCTAATTTTTTCATTCTTAAGAGTTGTCTATAATCACAACTATTGAACTAGTGCTTCGACAATGTTGATAGAGGTTTTGTATGTTTGGGTGTATTGCTTGTTGGGTGGTTAATTGATCATTTCCTTCCATGGGTTAGATAAAATTGATTCTCTCTTGATGAGTACCCGATGTCTAAAGATCAGATTTTTATAACTTAAGCTCGTGAAAAGATTGTGTTGTAAAAAGAAAATCTTGATAAGATCTATGATGGTTTGTGCATTATGAGTGTGTGGTGGTTGGTTAATGTTCACTTCTTGTTATAGCCGGTATCGATTCAGAATGTTATCTTGGTTAGGTGAGAAAAGATTCATCATGATGGTTGTGTTATGGTCCAATGGGTTTCAATTTAGATTGGGTTCATGGGTTAGTGTCACGACCAGAGTCTACACCCTGGATGTGGCCGGCACTCAAGAACCATTGTTGGTCCCTAAGCGAACCCTCATCCTGGTTGACTACAAGAGGAAGACTAACTTAAGCATGCAAAAACTTAAAAAAACTGAATAAATATTCATGAAACTTAAATAGAAAGCTTTAACTCAAAATAAAAAACTGAATAAAATAAATTATTCAACTCGCCATAAAATAGGCAACTTAAGTCTTTAAAACATTTAATAAAATAAATGATACAGACTTCTCAACTATACTGACTATCTATGAAGCCTCTAACTGATAAGGATGGAAGTCGGGACAAGACCCACGACATCCTAACAACTGATATAACTGAAAGGTAAATGAAATCCTCCGAAAGCAAGGAGGCTCACCATAGCTAAATCTAACTCTCGGATGTATCAACGAAACTCCTGCTGATGATTCTGAATACATGTGTCTGCATCATGAGAAGATGCAGGCCAAATGGCTCAGTACGTGGAATGTACGAGCATGTAAGGGGAATTCTAAAACATAAATGTAAGCTTGAAACTTGATAAAAAGGAAACATACTTACCTCTTCTCAAACTTATTCAACTCCAGGAATACTCAAGGATACTCAAAACTACTCAAACTTACTCAACTCAGAAGTACTCAAGGATAAGATACTCAACTCTGAGATAAGATACTCAACTCAAATATGTGATATTCAACTCTGGGTACTCAACTCTGGATACTCAACTTAATATGACTGAACTCATTTCAATATAAAGCAATTTAAAACAAGTGCAATATAAAGAAACAAACTGTTTAAAAACATGCTGTCAATTCTGTGTGTATGCAAGGATACGATATAACTCTGAAATGAATGTAAAAATACAAATAACTTTGTATATAAGAATATAATAACTTTTGTGGGAGTTTCTCTAACCGACATCCATCATGTAAGAGCTATTGTGATGATACAATGATTTCCCTCACGCTGCCAGAGCATCATATACCTTGCCAAGGGCATAGGACCTGAACTACTAAGTGAATCCACTAGTCTATGTGAAAAGGATTCATATAAAAAGTATGACCCTTTTCTACCCATGATGGCTACATGGTTTATGGCGGCTCGGGGTTTTCTGAACCCTCCCCCATATCGGTTCTCAATACTACTCCCAAAATATACTAGCTCTTTATGTTTTAAAAACATACTTCTTTCTGTGATTTGAGATTAGTGCTCAAAAACTTAGCTCAAAGGTTATCTTGGAAATCAAAGTTTCCCCTCTTTCTTCATTTAGAAAGCGATTGCTCTTTTCTAAAAACTAGCCCGAAGGCTCCTTGGAAATCTCAGTTTCCGTTCTTATTTAAATGTGAAAACATTTTAAAACTCATTTGGGAATACATAGTCCCCATATACTTTTGAAGAAAAGAACTTCAACTTTACTCTTTACTAAACTCAAAACTTAGGTCGTAAAACAAAGTTAAAACATTTGTAAAAGACTTCTTAAAATATGGTTCATGCCGAATTATGGACATGAACGACTCAATGGAAGGTTTTCAATAACCATAGATAGACCTCAAATACTTGGAACTCAAGAATTTCAATGATACTACTCATTTCAAGAATGCTCAACTCAGAGTTCATGTGGAAATATGAGCATGAACTACTCAACTCAATGACTCAAAGATACTTCTCATCTCAAGACTGTTCGACTTATAATGTTAATGCGAAATTATGAGCATGAAATATTCAACTCAAGGACTCAAAGATATTTCTCAAAAGAGAATAGGAACTCAACACTTAAAGGCTTAGAACTTGGAGATATTACTCCTTTCATAGATAATCAACTTCTGGAGTTCATGCGGAATTTAATGGCATGAACGACTTGACTCGTAGGTATACATAACATTATGGAACTCATGATACAACTCTTCTCATTCTCTTACTTACTTCCTCAAAACTTAGTTCAAATGAATAGTTGATCTCAAAGGATTCACAATTGAACTCAAAGACTTTCTTGAACTCTACTCTTAACTCTCTCTTGAATGTTAATTATGAATTCAAGAGTTATCGTTCATTATATGAAGAATCTAGGTGATAGTGTATACTCATGAATACATTATCCTCACTCTCATTCTCACTTACTTGAGTCTTGAAACAAGTTACTAGAAGTTGTAGAAGACTTATCAAAAGAACTCAAAGGGACTTTCTTAGAATGTTCGAAAGAATTCTCAAAACTTAACTCTTAACTCTACCTTTAATTTGAATTATGAATTCAAGGTTATCGTCATGTTAGGAATGATTTTAGGTGTTTGGAAGTAGCTTAGAGTAGTTAGAATAAAAAAGAAGTGAAGGTACCCTTCGAAAGAACTCAAACGGAGCAACCGATTGGAAACTGGATGGGGCAGGAGACCCTGGGGTTATGGGTGGCACGGAGCGCCAGCCCCTAACATTCAGAGCCTACTTTGGGGCGCTCTGGCTGGCGCGACGCGCTAGGCCCCAACCCAGAAGACTAGACAAAATTCTTTGCTCGTTTTCTCACCCTATTTCGCCTAGAATCAAATAGTTTCGTTTCCTAATCACTTAGAATCAATTACTTAGCATAAGTATACTCTAGTATACTCAAAACAACACTCAAATTACTGAATTTCATCTCAAGAAATCATCAAAAATCCAACACAACAAGGTTTAGAAAGAACTTCAAGAACACCTATCAAGAACTTAAATCCTTCAACTTTTTCAGAATGAAACTTCGCTGAAAATAATATGTTTGGTATGTGGGTGAACAAACCCAACACTATGGAAGCTTACCTACCTCTTAGGAATCAAACCCATGGTGACAACCCGCAACAACTCTCAAGAATAGTCAAACGTTTCAATCCTTTCTCTTTTCTCCTCTTTTCTCTTCTTGAACTCTCAACTAAAACCCTAGGCGTAAACTAGGATTATAAAACTGAACCTAATCATATTATACCCCTAAAATATTACTAAAAATGAATTAAATCTGATTGGGTAAGGAAAAAACCAAAATACCCCTCTAAAATCCAATTTTGACTTTCCTTATCTAGACAGCCCAACTTCGAATGGACATATCTCCCTCATACGATATCGAAACTGAAAAAACTTGGTGGCGTTGAAAATATAATTCAAATTTCTTTCCTACGGTATCTTGTAGCACATCTAACTCATCATTTGCTAGGATTTATGATCATTTCAAGTTGACCCAAAACTCATAACTTAAGCATAACTTGCAAAATTTCAGATTTTGCTATTTCCAATTTAGTTCTTTCTCGAACTCAAGGTGGTACATATAGTGAACTTAACACTTGAGAAATTTTAATTCCTTGGTAAAATCCTACTCACAATAAAAGATGGTTCAAGTCTTAGCTCAAAACTTTTCTGGGGTGTTACAGTTGGTCTGTGGCTTGATAATCACTCCTAATTTGTAGATCTTCCAAAGTTTGATTTGAAAGTTCATTTCTTAGTAGTTGATCTTGATGGACTGGTCTTAAGAATGAGCTTACCTAGAAAGATGAACTCTCATTGATAGGTCATAACTTAGAATTTTGGTAACATTGGTTATTCTTCCTTCTTCTTCTTTCTGTTCGAGGACGAACATGGTGTTTAGTGGTGGATAATGTAATGATCTGGAAAATTATTTTTTGGAAATTATCAAAAAAATTACCATTTTACCAATCCCGTTAGTTGGTGGCTAATAGTCTAGGTCCATAATCTATTTAATACCCTATACCACTTGAGGCTAAGGGTAAGGTTTTCACTCCCCAAATCCATTTTTTGATCTGTAGAACATAGTTTCTTAGGTGATTATTATAAGGGTTTTTTTTAACTGTTTGGATGGTGGGGAAAGCCCTAATTTGGATATTAGGATCATGAGTTTGATCTAGGGTTGATAGTGTTGACTTTAATCCTGGTAATTAGACATCGTTATATTGATTTCCATGTTATTATGATTGCCTGTAGACCAAGAACAAGGGGAAAAAATCCGGAAAGGGAATAATCAAGTTTCTTAAGGGATTCAAGTTGGTTTCGAGGTAGGTGATGGTTGTAGTTTCATGTTGTGTGATATATGTTTGTTCTTGCTTCATTATGATGCATGTATGTATATGAATGTTGCATTATTGATAACACTAATCGTAAATGAGATGCTTGAATAATTGAATGCCATGAATCATGACTTGATTGTATGATTATGAGAATATACTTTTGAGTGTGGCTTGTTGAGTGGATCATGTGTTGTGTTCCAACACACTTACTGGGATCTGTTGCGATGTATCGGCATAAACATTGGAACGGGTGTCACGATTCGACATGCTAACTTGGAACGGGTACCACGTACCGGTACACTAACAGTTTGGGTGTAGATTTCATGAGAGGACCATTGACTTGGCATAACTGTATATCTTAAGATTTGTGAGAATGTACGTTGTTCATTAATGATATCGATATTGTATATGTTCGATGTATGCATGTTATTATATTATTGTAAGGGCTTATGTATGTTCACTTAGTGGGATAGCCGTGTGATCCTACAAGTACACAGTGGTTGTGTACTGTTACTGAACTTGCTCTTTCTTTGTTGATAACAGGGCATCTTTTAGCGGCTACTGACAGACCTCATTTAGAAAATCATTGATCGACTCAAATTCAAGGGTGAGCCAGTTCTTCCGGGCTGTCATGAGTTCTCTTTCGTTTATGTTCCTATTTCAGACTTAGACTAGTTCATTAGGATTTTCTTATGTTTAATTGGGTTGTACCCATTTCTTTAGACTTGTTGAACTTTAAATGTTTTGGTACATTGACTTTCAGGTTCTCGATATTATTTCGCATTTGTTTGATTAGATATTTTTTGGAGTTTATGGGAACTATATCTTTCCTTTTATTAAACATTTAAACCTTCTTCCGTGTCTTTTAAATGCCTTAGTTGTTGTTTAAGTTTATTAAGTTTGGGTTATAGAATGGTTTTCCCACCGGAGTATTAGTGTGAGTGCCACTCACAACGGTCTGGGTCATGAAAAAGTTGGTATCAGAACCTAGGTTCGTTGATCTCAATGTACCAAAATGAGTCTAGCAGAGTATTGCGGAACGATACAGAGGCGTCTGTACTTCTCTTCAAGAGGCTACAGGACTTTAGGAAATCTCTCTATTTTTGTCTTGTCTCCTTTTGTCCTATAACTTGATTCGAATTGGTATCTGGCGATTCGAATTGGTATCTAACCTCCTTCACTCTTCTGTCCGCAGATGGTTAACACTAGGTTCAATGACGTCAGGCCCGTAGATACCGTCAACGCTCCAGCTGAGGAATCTGCAGCAAGAGGTCACGGTCGAGGCAGGGGTAGAGGAAGAGCTAGGGGTAGAGGCCGAGGAAGGGTAGCGCCTACTAGGGATTAAGCACCAGTTAAGAATGCTCCCAGAAATGAGGCCCCTCATGCGCATCATGAAGAGGTAGAGGAGAATGTAGAGGTTGAGAATGAGGAGAATGTTGGACAAGAGGAAGATGTGCAAGCTGAGACTACATATATTCCTCCCTCAGACCCAATGTTATAACAACAGATTATGTCATTCTTGAAAGGATTGGTTGGTCCTGGAGTGTTTTCCTCTGTTCAAGCAACTTAAGCTCACGCCAATCCCCTATTGCTATCACTATCCCCAAGGTGGGAGGAACTGTAGGTAATGATGCCTTCTTCCGTCCTTTGTTGTGTCTTGTTATGACTGGTAATGAGTATGAGATGTTGAGTAAATTCTTGAAGTTGAAACCGCATGTGTTCCATAGTTCTTAGAGTGATGACGCCTATGAGTTCATCCTACATTGTTATGAGAGGCTTCATAAGTTAGGAATTGTCCATCAGCATGGCGTGGAGTTTGTGACCTTTCAACTTCAAGGTGAGGCTAAGCAGTGGTAGAGCGCTTATGTGGAATGCCGATCTTCAGTTTTACCCCCACTTACTTGACCTAGTTTCATGCTTTGTTCTTGGAGAAGTATGTGCCTCAAACTTTGAGCGATCGTAAGAAGGATGAGTTCATGGATTTGGAGCAAGGTGGTATGACTGTGGCTGCTTAAGAGGCCAAGTTCTATGCTTTGTCTAGATATGCTATGCAGTTGGTGACTACTGAGGAAGAAAGGATCCACCTATTTGTTAAGGGACTAAATTCAAAATTGCAGGTATTGTATATTCATATGACCTCTGCAGGAAAAATCTTTAATAAGGTAACAAATTTTGTAAAACAAGTGGAGGGGGTGAGGCAAGATGGTCAGCCTAAGGCATTGGCAAAGAAAGCCAAGATTTCAGGCAACTTTTAGGGTCCTTACTCCAGAGGTTATGGGAGGCCGACACTGGTAGCCCAGCCAATTCAGTCCTCTATGCCCCCTTCTACAGGTAATTACTCTAGAACTCCACCTTAAAATTTGATTCAGATAGCTAGGGAGCCGCACTTTCGATGGGCAGCAAGCCATCTTTTGATCATACTTGCTATAACTATGGAGAACCTAGGCATATGAGGAGAGATTGTCCCCACTCATGCATGATGGCTTCCACGCAGCAGTAGACTAGATCAATGGTGCCTGCAGGAAATGGTGATAATGGTCGAAGGTGTCCATAAAGTGGGCGAGGAGGAAATCAACGAGGCCACAGAGGTAGGGGAAATGGTAACGCAGGCAGAGGTACAGTCCAGCCATGTAGGGAAGTCACCTGTCATGACTACAGGGCTCAGTGTTATGCCTTTCCAGGAAAAACCGAGGTAGAGGCGTATGACACAGTGATCACAAGTATTATTCTTGTCTGTGACCGGATGGCTAATGTGTTATTTGATCCGGGTTCTACTTATTCTTATGTGTCCGTGAGATTTGCCTCTCAATTTAATATGAATTTTGATATACTTGATGCCCCCATCCATTTTCCACCCAAGTTGGAGAGTCTGTCATAGTCACCCATGTCTATTGTGCTTGTCCTAATTTGTTTATGGATTTTCAGAGTTGGGCCGATTTGGTGATTTTGGATATGACTGACTTTGATGTAATTTTAGGCATGACTTGGTTGTCCCCCTACTATGTTGTGCTTAATTGTAATACTACGTCTGTAACTCTAGAAATTTCGAGAAAGGAAAAGTTAGATTGGGAAGGGGTGTACAAGCCTAAGCAAGCTAAGATCATATCCTCCATTCGGGCTAGGAAACTGGTAGGGCAAGGTTGTTTGGCTTATTTGGCTCATATTCGGGATGTTGAGGTTGAGTCTCCTTCTATTGAGTTTATTCCTGTGGTGTCAGAATTTAGAGAAGTGTTTCCTACTGATTTGTCTGGTATGCCCCCGGATAGAGATATAGATTTCTTCATTGATTTGGAACCTGGTACCTGCCCCATTTCTATCTCTCCATATCGCATGGCTCCGACAGAATTAAGAGAACCTAAGGCTCAAATCCAAGAACTTCTTTATAAAGGATTCATTCGTCCTAGTGCTTCCCTGTGGGGTGCTTCGGTATTGTTTGTTAAGAAAAATGATGGTAGTAAGAGGATGCATATAGATTACTAGCAATTGAATATGGTCACCATTCGAAACAAGTACCCATTGCCTCGAAAAGAAGATATTTTTGAAGAATTGCAAGGCGCATCAGTTTTCTCCAAGATTGATCTAAAGTCTGGTTACCATCAGTTAAAGATTAAGAATGGGAATGTGCCCAAGACGACGTCTAAAACCCGCTATGGGCCCTACGAGTTTCTAGTTATGTCGTTTGGGTTGACTAATGCGCCTGCAACTTTTATGAGTTTGATGAATGGTGTGTTCAAACTATTAGTCTTTATTGATGACATTTTGGTCTATTTGAAGAGTGAGGAAGAGCATGCCGACCATTTTCGTATTGTTCTGGGCGTTCTTGGGAAACAAAGGTTGTATGCAAAATTTTCTAAGTGTAAATTTTGGTTGACTTCTGTTGCCTTTTTTGGCCATGTAGTTTCAAAGGAAGGGGTAATGGTAGATCCCCAAAAGATTGAGGCTGTTAAGAATTGGGTTCGGCCTAGCCCTGTGACAGAAGTTAAGAGTTTTGTCAGGCTCGCTAGCTACTATCGTCGGTTTGTGAACAACATTGTTTCTATTGCCACACACTTGATGAATTTCACCAAAAAGGAGATACCATTCGAATGGACTGAAAAATGTGAAAAGAGCTTTCAAAACCTCAAGACTCTCTTGACCACAACACTTATTCTAGCACTACCGGTTGAAGGTAAAGATTTAATAGTTTATTGTGATGCTTCACATTCTGGTTTGGGTGCAGTATTGATGTAAGATAAGAATGTCATAGCCTATGCATCGCGACAGTTGAAAATGCATTAGAGGAATTATTAAATGCATGATTTGGAGTTGGCAGCGGTAGCATTTGCTCTTAAGATTTGGTGACATTATCTTTATGGTGTAAAGTGTGAGGTAATTACTGATCATCGCAGTTTACAACATGTATTCACTCAAAAGGATCTGAATTTTAGACAGCGAAGGTGGATGGAGCTACTCAAGGATTATGATGTGACCATCCAATATCATCCGAGCAAGGCGAATGTACTGGTAGACGCACTAAGTCAAAAAGCGGTTAGTATGGGTAGTTTGACTTGCTTAAGTGTAACTAAGCGACCTTTGGCTAAGAAAATTCAGACCTTGGAGTCTAAGTTTATGCAGTTGGACATCTCAAAAAAAAGGTGGGGTGTTAGCTAGCATTGAGGTTAGGGTCATATTCATCGAGAGATCAAGGCCAAACAGTTTGAGGATGAAAATTTGAACGAGCTTAAGAAAAGGACTCTGATTGGTAAGGCACAAGAGACCACTCTTGATGTGGATGGTGTGCTCAGTTTTAAAGGAAGGATTTGTGTTCCTCGAGTTGATGACTTGATTTAGAAATTGTTGATAAAATCCCATGGTTCGCGATATTCCATTCATCCGGGTGTGACCAAGATGTACCGAGATTTGAAGCAAATTTATTGGTGGCCGAGCATGAAGAAAGACATAACGGAGTTTGTGGCTAAGTGTCAAAATTGCCAACAAGTAAAGTATGAACATCAAAGTCTGACGGGTTTGCTTCAGAGAATGCCAATTCCGGAATGGAAGTGGGAAACGATAGCCATGGATTTTGTGGTTGGTCTTCCCAAGACTTTGGGGAAGTTTGATTCTATTTGGGTAGTGGTTGACAAATTGACTAAGTCAGCCCATTTTATTTCGGTCAAAATAGATTATAATGCTGAACAATTGGCTAAGGTTTATGTGAAAGAGATAGTCATGAGGTTGCATAGGGTGCCCCTTTCTATCATCTTTGACTGTGGTACGCAATTCACATCCATGTTTTGGAGGAAATTACATGAGGAATTGAGCAGACAACTCACTTTAAGTACAACTTTCCATCCATAGACGGATAGGCAGTCAGAGAGGACTATTCAAGTGTTGGAAGGCATGTTGGGGGCATGTGTGATTGATTTTGGAAGGCATTGGGATAAGTTCCTACCGTTGTGTGAGTTCTCCTATAATAATAGTTATCACTCCAGCATAGATATGGCACCATTTGAGGCACTTTATGGGAGGGGATATAGATCACCCATAGGATGGTTCGACGCTGGAGATGTGAAACCTTTGGGGATTGATTTAGTGAAGGATGCTCAAGATAAGGTGACGAGCATCCAAGCTAAGCTTTTAGTGGCCCAGAGTAGACAAAAGTGGTATGTAGACGATAAGGTAAGAGACATGGCATTTCAGACTGGCGAGAATGTTCTTCTAAAAGTATCACCAATGAAATGGGTGATGAGATTTGGCAAGAAGGTCAAGCTTAGTACCCGATACATTAGGCCATTTGAGGTTCTTGAATATGTAGTGCCAGTGGCATATAGGTTTGCGTTACCTCCTAGCTTATCGGAAGTTCATTTAGTATTGCATGTGTCCATGTTAAAGAGATATCATGGTGACGGGGATTACATCATAAAATAGGACTCAGTTGTGTTAGACAAAGACCTTCAATATGAGGAAAAACCGATTGCAATAATTGATCATGATGTCCGAAAGCTGAGGACCAAACATATTAAGTCCGTGAAAATTCAATGGAAGCATCGTCTAGTTGAGAAAGCTACTTGGGAAACCGAGAAAGACATGTGAGACAAGTATCCCTAGTTGTTCGTCGATTCAGGTACTACTTCATTCTTTCTTTAGCCTATATTCCTAAGTTTGTCACTCGGGGACGAGTGATGGGTAAATTGGTATCTATTGTAACGATCGGCTTCTGTCGTTAAAGAAAATCCATCAAGGAAAATTTTTGGGCCGGAAAACTTTTTCATAGTAACTTAGAATTTCCCAACCTAATCCAGATTTGGAAGAAATCAGAGTCAGTGAGTTCTAGTGAAATCTGGTAATAATTGGTATATATAATTATGAATTCGATCATATGAATTGATAGTTAAGACGTAAAGGAACCCGTACGACTTTACAGATTTGAATTCAGGCGAGTAGACCTCCTGAAATAGATTTTAGCTTAAAAAAGTAGTTTCTTAGTGACATGGGATAAAGGCGTGTTGTGAATTTGGGGTATGAAAATTCTTTATTTAGCTTTCTGTTCCATGCAAGCTGCTATGGCGGGATTTTATGCCGCTAGGGCGGGGCCGCTGTAGCGGTGTGAGTACCGATGTAGCGGAACATACACAACTTAAGTCGGAAATAAACCCCAAAATCATTTTATTCTGCACTTTTTGACTTTGAGAGCTAAGGAACGACCCCATGTGTTTTCTTGACAGTTTTCCATTATTGTTCTGGTTAAAGGTAAGGTTTTCACACCCATAATCCATTTTTCGATCCGTAGAGCGTAATTTCTTGGGTGACTATTGTTGGGTAACGGTTTTGGAACTGTTTGGATGATGGGGAAAGCCCTAATTTGGATATTGGGATCATGGGTTTGATCTAGGGTTGATAGTGTTGACTTTAATCCGGGTAATTAGACATCATTTATTGATTCCCGTGATATTATGATTGTTTGTAGACCAAGAACAAGCCAAAAGAATACGAAAAGGGAAGAACCAAGTTTCTTAGGGGATTCAAGCTTGTTTCGAAGTAGGTGATGGTTGTAATTTCATGTTGTGCGATATATGTTTGTTCTTGCTTCATTATGATGCATGTATGTATGTGAATGTTGCATTATTGATCACACTAATCGTAAATGAGATTCTTGAATAATTGAATGTCATGAATCATGAATTGATTGTATGATTATGAGAATATACTTATGATTGTGGCTTGTTGAATGGATCGGGTGTTGCGTTCCGACACACTAATTTGGATCGGTTGCCACCTACTGGCATAAACATTGGAACGGGTGTCACGATCCAACACGCTAACTTAGAACGGGTACCACGTACCGGTACACTAACAGTTTGGGTTTGAGTTCCATGAGAGGACGATTGACTTGACATAACTATATATCTGAGAATTGTGAGATTGTAAGTTGTTCGTAAATGATATCGATATTGTATATGTTCGGTGTATGCATGTTATTATATTGTTGTAAGAGCTTATGTATGTTGCACATAGTGGGATAGCCGCGTGATCCTACCAGTACACGGTAGTTGTATACTGATACTGCACTTGCTCTTTCTTTGTTGAGTACAGGGGATCTTCAAGCGGCTACTAACATACCTTGTTTAGAAGATCAGTGATCGACTCGAATTCAAGGGTGAGCCAGTTCTTCCGGGCTGCCATGAGTTCTCTTTTGTGTATGTTCCCATTTCGAACTTAGACTAGTTCATTAGGATTTTCTTATTTTTTTTATTGGGTTGTACCCATTTCCTTAGACTTGTTCAACTTTAGATGTTTTGGTACATTGACTTTCAGGTTCTAGGTATTATTCCGCATTTATTTGATTAGGTTTTTTTGGAGTTTATGGGAACTCTATCTTTCCTTTTCTTAGACATTTAAACCTGCTTCCGTATCTTTAAATGTCTTAGTTGTTGATTAAGTTTATTAAGTTTGGGTTGTAGAATGGTTTTCCCACTATAGGGTTAGTGTGGGTGCCACTCACGACGGTCTGGGTCGTGACAATCACACCAAATTGAGCGTTTCATAACATGAGTCTTTTCGTTGTTACCTAACGATGGATTTATATGTATATCGATTAAACTTAATTTTTGGTAGATGTTACTAAAATTAGATGAAAAAAGATAAATAAAACTATCTTATTATTGTAAAATAAGAAGAAGTTAACCTTTTATTATATATATATATATATATATATATATATATATATATATATATATATATATATGTGTGTGTGTGTGTGTGTGTGTGTGGATTAATAGTATCTGTATTATTTAATGAAAGACATATGAAAGACATACTATGTAAAGTTCTTATATAAATATAATTGTACTTAAACACAAAAATATATATATTTTGAATAACCCAGATGTATGTATTGGTGTGTGAAATAATGCTAAACGCATGTTGTTTTAGTACTTTTATTTCATATAAAAGAGTGTCATTTTCTCAATTCATTATTAAATTAAGATATAACTTATAATACACAAGAAAATAGATGGAGTGACATCAATATCGGTTTTAGTCCCTTACCAGTTTTATACATTTATCGGCTTTAGTCTCTTAACTATATATTTATAAGTTTTAGTCCCTTACCAGTTACTATATATTTATCAGTTTTAGTACTTTAAGTATTTAAAACTTATCAGCTCTGGTCTTTGTCCATTTTTTATACAAATAACTTTAAGTTTATATTAACGTAATTCATGCCTCGAGAAATATTAAATCATTTAGCCATTTTTTCAGTTGATTCTCTCTACCCCTTTTCTTCAAATTACCCTTATGCAAAGAATCTTAACCTCAACAATTCAAAATGAAATTTATGAGTAAAGAAAATATACAATCGATAAAATTATTAGGAGCATGCACGTGTTTAAAGGTCCTTTAAGGTTTAGAAATTTTTATCCTTTATTATCTATCTTATATACTATATTAAAAGCATGAAGGTCCTTAGAAATGTTGTTTGAATTTTTTGTCCTTTATTAAAGAACTCTAGGTTAAACAAAATCGTCTTGTCACGATTTTTCTTCAATTATTATACTATTATTTTATTATATTAAATATTAATTGTAATATGAATCGTAAAATAATTGGCCAAAATCGTCTATGGATAGGTTAAATGTAAGGCTATAAGAAGGTTTAGATAAGTCCAAAATATTTCATAAAATATTTTATTTATTCAAATTTCCTAAAATAAAATAAAAAATTCCATGAGTCCTAATTATATGAGGACACACCTAAAGATGGTCTTACACGGATAACTTAATATTGACTATACCTAAACTAATGGAAAAGTTCCGTGAATATATATGATTAGACTTAATTTGGGTAATTTTGTACTACTTTAGTTTTGGTTATTTGATTATTCTAAATTTGTTAGAATTCTATTTATATAAAAAATATAGAAGTAGCGTAGTATGAAGTTACCATAATTACTAATCATGTTACAACGTATTTCCGTCGTTATAGAAAAGCCAATAGGTTAAGAATTTGGGCCAGAAAACTTTTGAGTAGTGACATGGAAATTTCTAACCTAGTCCAGATTTGGATGAAATCTGAGTCAGGTGAGGTCTAGGGAAGTCTGGTAATGAATGGGGGATTTAGTTATGAATTTGATCACATGAGTAGATAGCCAAGACGTTAAGGAGCCTGTACGGCTTTACAATATTGAATTCGGGCGAGTAGAACTCCCGAAATTGATCTTAGTGTGAAAGAATAGTTTAAGAACCTTAAGATTTGAATGTGTGTTGCGAAATGGGAGTTTGGAACTCAAATTCCGACTCTCTGTCTCCGTGCAAGCTGCTAGGGCTGGGTTAGTTCCGCTAGGGCGGGGCTTCTGTGGCGGGTTGGGTCCCGCTGTGGCGGGAAAATTGTGACTTAAATTGGGGAAAAAACCCAAATTTGTTATTTTCTGCAAACCTTCGTTCTTGAGAGCTAAGAGATGGCCCAGGGTTATTTCTTGACAGATTCCCACGACTTCTAGTGCAAAGGTAAGATTATTACTCCCCTAATCTCTTTTTTGATCTATAGAACATAGATTCTTGTGTAATTATCATTGGGGGAGGGTTTTGACCTAAAGTTAATTGTGGGAGAAGCCCTAATTGAACAATAGGATCTTAGGTTTGGCCATGGAGTATAGTTATGTTATTATCCAGGTAAATAAGGCCTTGTTTATTGATTCTTGCGTTAAATGACTTGTTTTAGACAAAGAAAAAGCAGAGAGAATCCAGAAAGGGAAGGCTCAAGTGTCTTCGGAGGATTCAAGCTTGTTTCTAGGTAGGTGATGGTTTGATTTCCTGTTTGTGTGATATAAGTCGGTTAATTGCTTCATTGTTTGCATGTATGTGAAAAAGGAAATGTGAACCGAATCTAATGCAAACGAGTATACGTATATGAACAATTACATGCCATGACCCCATTACTTGATTGCATGACTATGAGGCTTGTTCATTATGGGTGTGCTTGTGATAGTGGCTGTGTTGATTAGATCGGGTGTCACGTTCCGACACATATAATAGACCACGTGTCACATTTCGACACATATATTGGATCGGGTGTCACGTTCTAACACATATATTGGACCGGGTGTCACATTCCAACACATATATTGGACCGGGTGTCACGTTCTGACACATACATTGGATTGGGTGTCACGTTCCGACACACTAACAATTTGGGTAATGGCTTCCATGAGAGGACCACTTGTGATTATTACGTTCATATCTAATTGTCATTGATATTGGGAAATTGTATGTTGCTCCTGAAATGCTAATTAAACTATGTATTCTGTATATGTGTGTTTACTGTGTTGTAATTACCTGCTTGTGTTTCGCTTACTGGAGTAGCCGCGTGATCCTAATAGTACACTGTGGTTGTGTACTGATACTGCACTTGCTTGCTCTTTGTTGAGTACAGGGTATCTCCAGGTGGCTACTGATAAACCTCATCTAGAGGATCATTAATCGAGACCAGATTCAAGGGTGAGCCAGTTATTTCAGGATGCCATGGATCCATCCTTAGTTTAGTCCACTCTTTTTGGACTCAGACTCAGATTCTATAGTTAGATTTATTCGTATGTTTAGTTTCGGAGTCGTACCCCTCTTTCTTAGAATTGTTGACTAGTAGAGTTTTGGTGCAATGACTTTCAGGTTCTAGGGGTTAACTTCCTTCATAGTTTGTTTAGTTGTTTATTTAAGATTTCGTAGTTTAGGAACTCCATATTATTTAGTCATTTAAACATACTTCTGTATCTTTAAATGCCTAGTTTTTCGTTAAGTTGCTTAGTCGGGTTGTAGTAATGGTTTTCCCACCGGAGGGTTAGTGTGGGTGTCAATCACGTCGGTCTGAGTCATGATAAAGTTTGTATCAAAGCCCCAGGTTCGTTGATCTCATTGTACTAAAATGAGTCTAGTAAAGTCTTGCGGAACGATACGGAGACGTCTGTACTTTTCTTCGAGAGGCTATAGGACTTTAGGAAAAATTCATTTCTTTATTTCTTTCGTGCTATTACTTGAATCCAATTGGTATCTAGGTGATACAAATTGGTATTTTTCCTCCTTCACTCTATTGTTAGAACTAGAGCAACATAATTTATTGGTTGCGTCCTATAAGGTCAAATTTTGTGTTTTATCAAAATATGGAACTCCATTTTGCTTTAGTCTAATAGAGCAAATTCATCACTTTGTGAAGGGATTAAGGTCAGATTCGCACATTTAAGCTTATAGGTGGCTGCTTCAGCAAAATCTTTTCAAGCTTATAGGTGTCTGCTTCAGCAAAAAATAATTTCAGGAAGTGGTTAATTTTTTGACAGAGGTAGAAAGGGGTGAAGTTAGAAGACTTTGCCAATGTGACAGCATTCATGAAGTTTTGTAAGGACAGATAGATAATGAACACCATTACTTTGGAAAATGCATTTTGTATTGTTGTCATAATATGTATGGATTTCTTAATAAATGATGAAAGTATGTTGCGACAATTGAGTTTAGAATTTCTACTACGATTTTCCTAGATTGAGTGTATATTAAAGAGGGTCATGATACAACTATTACAATAGGAGCAACGCTTACTTGGTTAAGTCACTAAGTGTGTTACAATTGTGGAGAACATGGACATATGAGGAGATATTGTCCCCATCCGCGCCTGTCTGATCCGCGCAGCAGCAGACCAGAGCAATAGTACCAGCGGGCAACTGTAGTAATGGTAGACGACGATCACAAGGTAGGTGAGAAGGAAATTAGCAGGCCGTGAAGCCCGGGAAAATGGTAATGCAGGTCAGAAAGTTATGCCGCCAGCCAAGGAGGTTGCCCGTCATGATGACAGAGCTCAGTTTTATGCCTTCCTGGGCAAGACCGAGGCTGAGGTGTCTGATGCAGTGATCACAGGCACTATTCTTGTCTGTGACCGAATGGCGATTGTTTTGTTTGATCCGGGTTCTACTTATTCATATGTGTCAGTTAAGTTTGCCTTGGGATTTGAGGCGGTTTGTGATACCCTTGATGCCTCCATCCATATTCTACCCCAGTTGGAGAGTCTGTCATAGTTGCCCATAATCTAGTTCATAATGATCTAATATTAATTTAATCAATTATGAATATGATAGGAAGGAATAATTTGAAATAAAAAACCTGCATGATAAAGAATATGACTACATACGTTCATGATGAAATGATAAAAAAAATATGAAACCTTAATCTTATATATTGAAACGACCCCAAAAATGCCCGAAAATGTGCTTCGAAAACACCTAAAATTGTAATTTCCATATATCTCAAAATCCGTGCATCATTTCGGAAATTCGACTTCATATTCTTATTCAGGGGGTCAAATTGAGTGGGAAATGAGTCTAACCCGAATTTTAGAACAACCGTATCAAAATTCGAAAATCGCAAAAAATGCGATTTTGAGGGTCAACTTTAAAGGGGCATATCTCTCAGCACACAAGGAACTGGAAGGAGCTCAAACTATCAAAATTAAATCTCTGTGAGTTAGCTTTCCAACGCAATTTGTTTCACCTCATTCCGAGTTAGGATGAAGGAGTTATGACCATTTTCGTAAAACCTGTCCGGCAGAAAATGCAAATTCCAGTAGCCGAAAACACTGTTCACCCGCCTCATTTTTTTTTCTAAGTGTTGGGACGTTTTTTTATAAAAAGGGGACATATCCATACTTAGTCATTTAACTTCAAAACATCCAAAAACTCTCTCTAAACCCTCTCCAAAAATTCCACCAAGATCATCAACCAAATTCAAGGATCCCAAGCTTTAATTCCGGATTCAAGATTCAATCTCAAGCAATTCTCCATTCCAATCTTCATCAAGAATTCTCCAAAGTTGAGGTATGTGGGTTGATTGTGGAAACCTTCCTTTCCACAAGTCCAACCATTTATCCTCTATTTTACTTCAAGTTTATGGGTCCTTATGATCATTTATGAACTCTTGAATTATGGAATTACTACTACACATCCTATTATGGTCTATTTTTGTATATTATCATGAAATGGAATTATTATATGATGTTTATGGTTTTCATGCCTCCATGATCAAATTATGAAGGTTGTTATATATGTATATATATATGTATGTTGTTGGTGGGCTGTTTTATATGGATTTTGAAATTGGTTGGACTTAGTACTCTTGAAACACATGATTTTATTTACATTAACAAGTAGCCCACCATATGTTTGATAAAATGTCATTTATAGAATTCTTATGAAATGGAAGGTCCAATGTACGTCCTATGAGTCGGATGATTATATAAGTATTGAAATGATGATAAAATGGATACATGTATATGATTTTCTCTATATAGTGTGTGAGTCGACCAAGCCTAGCTCGGGGGGTTGTAGGCCCGGGTAACCGTATCAAGGGGTTGGTACCTTGGTTGCCTAGTACGGGGGGTAGTAGGCCCGTATAACCGTATCGAGGGGTTTGTACCTTGGTTGCCTAGTACGGGGGGTAGTAGGCCCGTATAACCATATCGAGGGGTTTGTACCTTGGTCCCTAGCTCGGGGGGTGGTAGGCCCGGGTAACCACATTGAGGGGTTTGTACCTCTTTCGCCTCTCCAAGGGGGTGGTAGGCCTTGGAAATACTATATTGATGGTCACTCACTACACATATACTATGCCCTACTAAATATGATTTTTATATAAGCATCATTATACATATCATCTCATTAATATGCTATCTATCGGGTACGATTATGCATTTTGCCTATGATGTCCACCCCTTGTTGCATTGCATTGCATCCCATATACTTAGTACATTCAAACGTACTAACGCATACTCTATGCCTACATGATGTCACCATGTAGGGACCGGAGCACCGCTTGACCCTCGTCCTCCACGTGGCTAATACGATTTTCCACCAAGGTTATTGGTGAGTCCTCCATTCCGGGGACGTTGCTTATGATCTTTTGCTATGTATAAGACTTTTCCTTTTAGTTATGTTTTGACTATGAGGGTGAGCCCAGTTGTTTGTCTTGGCCCCCGCTAAAGTACCTATGTTTAGAGGTGGTGTTGGACAAGTTGTGTATTATGTTTGAGCTTGATTCATCTATGGTATTTATGTATCATTTCTTCTTTTTTTTCTTGCTCCCTTAGTCCCGATTTCCCCCTTGATTATGCTTATCGCTTATGGTCATTTTAATTGCTTCCGCGACCAATGATGTGTAAGATACGCTATGAGGCTTGTTTGGGGTTCCTTCGGGTTCCCCATTCGCCGGTCACGTCTAGGCCCTAGGCTTGGGTCGTGACATATATACTTAAAGATATAAAAATAATTGAATTAAGAAGAATCATATGGGAAAAAATATTTAATAACGAATCAGAAGATATATTAAATCAACAATGGTATGAAATAGACCTACATGATTTAGACTACGAAAGAATAGAATGGTACGATTTAGAAATAAATTCAGACTAAAATGAATTACGAATATTTAAAATATTGGACAGAAGTTATGGAAGATATAAAACTATTAGAACAATTAATAGAAGAAAATTTATACATGTATCAAAGAACCCAAGATATGTTATATCTAGAATATATCATAAATAATATTAAAGAGATATCAAGATTAAGACACTTAGTAAAAGAATATTACAATAAAAGCTTTAGTAAAAATTAATATGAACTCCTCACCTACCAAAATTATTCCTTATCTACCAAAAATATTTTTTCTTAAAAAGTATGTGAATTTCACACTACCACCTACCACACTACCACTTCCATGAATTCACCAACTATCAGTTCCGCACCGAAAAATGATATCAGAGCTATGGATAATAAGAAACATAGTAAGAAACATACTAGTAGAAAATTAAGAAAAATAAGAAGAAAATTAAACAAATTATATCCGGAATATAAACAACTTAATATCACAAAAACTGATAACGAAAAATTAAATCAATTAATAGATAATATATCTAAAATAGAATATAAATATATTCAATATTTAAAATTATAATGAATAACGAGAATAACGAATATAGACAAAAACTTAATGAAATAATTATAGCAAAAAGACAAGAATTAGCATATAGGCAAAGTAGACTTAACAGTAATATATTTGCAGGAATTTGTCACAAATCTATAATAGCACAAAAAAAGACTATTTTATATCTAGAAATACAAATAAATAACTTAGAATATAAATTTCAACACAATCTATAAATGAATAAAGAAGAATACGCAATAGATGAAAAAACATATGAAAACTATGACGGATTAAAAATAAAGATAATATTTTCTAATCTAGGAAAAAGATATAAGAAAATAGGTGACAATATAAGTTTAATGTTAGAAAAAGAAACGGTAAAACTAGAAGATAGTTTAACTGCTATGATAAGAATAACAAAAGAAAATGAAGAAATAGATAGAAAAACGGAAATTGAAAAAATAAAACAACAAGCAAAAAAGGAAGTACAACAATTAGAAGAAGTAAAAAATACCAAAATAATAGAGCTAGAAAAAGAGCTAGCAATATTAAAAGAAATATATGAAATGAAACAAAAAGAAAAAGAACAAAAAACAAAATTAACAAATGAGATAATTAAATTTAAAGAAAAATTGCAACTAGAAGATGAATTAGAAGAAAAAGAAGAAAATAACCAAGATAATCTACCCGAAATAAGGGTTGATGAAATAAACGACGATGATCTAGAACAACTTTCGGAAATAAGCGAAACATATACGGAACTTTTGTATAATCTGTGTTTGTATAAAGCGAGAAAGAGAGAAAGACAAAAAAAACTGGGCAGGAGAAAATCATATTTGTATAATCAAAAGTGTATAGGACGAAAATATATTCATTTGTATTTGTATATACAATTTTCTCCCGCTTTATACAAACACAAAGACAATGTATAATTATACAACACAAATGACAAAAACAGTAACAAAAATATAGAACTATACAAATTGAATATCTATATACAAAATTAGAGTTATACAAAGTGAATATCTATATACATATACAGAGTTATACAAAGTAATATACAAAAACAAAAACAATGAAATAAGTATGAAACCGGAAAAACAATTACCTGAAAAATCTGAGAGAACAAATTGAGAGGGAGAGATTGAAATTTTGAATTTTGGGTGAAAAAGGGTAAAAGAAAAATTATGCAGAGACTCACAAGTAACGTATGAAGCTGGGTAAAAAAAAGCATGCTTATACAAAAACTGACAACCGTAATTATGACAAAAAGTAAGTGGCGAATGGTAAATAAAGCAAACAGTAGCTATTTTAAGTAATTTATTGATATAAGTTAGTTTTTTCATGTAATTTCCCATAAAATAATATATTTGTATATATAAGCAGAAAAACAGCACAAAACGGCAAATTGCAAATTGCAATTGCCAGCTTTGCCACGTGTCAATAGCTGAAGGGAGAATATTTGTGCATGTGGCAGTCTTTGACGGCAGCAGCAACAAAAACAATTTGAGGCAGTTCACGCGTACAGCTTCACGGAAAAAAAAGGGAATTCAATTCCTTTTGGTTTTGTTTTCCTAATTTGTCTTGAACTCAATTATTTTATTTAGGTTTTGTATATCTATAAATAGGGCATCAAAAATTATTTTTGAGGGAGCCAAGAACCATGAAATAATACACAATATAAATTTTCTTCTAGCTTAGAAACTTTGGAAGAGCCGCCGTGGAGGTTAAAGAATTGTGGTTTATTCTTTCTTCTCTTTTATTATTTATTTGTATTCGTGATTAATAAAAAATAGCTTACCTATTATTCTTAATTTTTTATGATTAACACAAGCATATTTATTTTAATAAATTTTGATTGTGTTTTTGAGATATTGAGTAGCTAAATTTCATAACTAGAGTTGTGGGAACCATGACTGATTAACAAAGTATAAATAATAACTAAGTAATTCTTGAATAGTGTTGATGCATGCATTGGTATCTTTCGCTTAGAAATCTTTTTAACGAGTGTACGCGCTAGAACTCACCTTGTTGCTACTTGCCGGACCAGGAGGTAGTTAATAGGAAAATAATTATCAACAGAGATTTAGTGTGATACTATCTAATAGTCTAATGTCAATGGGTGCGAGGGTGAAAACTAAGTCATACATTGATGTGATGTCTAATCTGAGGTAAAGGTAAGGGTTAGTAAATTATACACGTAGCCGGACCAAGGTGCGGGGTGAAATTTCCTATTTGGCGGACCAATCACTTAGGGATACATATCTTACCACTTTGCATGCGATACACTAGGATAAGATTACTATTATTAGGATTACCGCATTATGAGCTTATGGGGAACACATTCCTAGTTATTTCTAATATTCTGACTATAAATAAATACTTAGTTCAAAGCTTTTTTTATTTATTTTTATTCTTTTTCAATTTAAATCCCCCCATTTTTATATAACTACTTTCGAGTTAAATATTTGCTATTGATTCATATTCTCAGTGGGATCGACCCCGACTCATAGTTGGGTAAATATATTGCATACGACCGTTTATATTTCTTTTCAAGAAGTATATTTGGACGTTATCAAGAATGGCACCACTGCCGGAGAATGTGGCTTAGAAATTGTCTTTAGTATTTATTTTGACTTGTAGTCCTTTTTTGTTTCTTATAATTTGTTTTAAATTTGTTTTTTTTTTATTATTATATTTCTTTTACTCTTCTTGAGATGTCATCTGAAAAAGTATGTAGTGATAAGTGTTCTTGCAATTCTTGTACTTCTGATATTATGGATTCGTATAGGTTAATTTGTTCTCAACAAGATAAGTTGTATGGGTACATGGAACATTTGTTAATACTTTGCTATAAATCAATATATAAGCACAGTCTTGAAGATATCTTTGGTTTTAATCTCTATTATTTAGATTGTGAGTTGAGTGCAAAGATTAAATCATATGACACCCAATAATTTAGTAATAATATGTGTGAGGAAGAAAAAATACTTATAAGTCAACTTGAAGAGCTAAAAGTTGAGGGCCAATTGTTTGATCATACTTTTATTGATGGGGTCATTATTGAGAAGTGTACACTAGAGGTATGTAATGAAGTAGATAATATTATTTTTAAAAACTCTAGTATGTGTAAATATGAGGATGTAAATAATAATACAATTCATAAGTTATGGCGCATTGGACCTCATTCCAATCATTTTTCCACATTATGTTTAGATAATGAGAAATTAATCGAGCCATCTGTGCCTATAGAAGAGTGTATGGAGGAGGAACAATGTGTCTATATTCTTGAATTTATTGTTTCAACATCGGAGAATTACATTCCTCACTTAGGATCCAAAAAAGTGCAGAATGGGATATCTATTGCATACGACCGTTTATATTTCTTTTCAAGAAGTATATTTGGACGTTATCAAGAATAGCGCCGTTGTCGGGGACCTTTATTTTTGTACCACCACCCCTTGAGCGTAATAGAAAAATTGATGCAAAATTAGGGGTGCAATTCATATCTTCAAAGTGGAAGGAAAAATAGTAAAATTGATGGTGTCGTGCCGCGACATTAAATTAGGTGCTTATTGGGAGGCAACCCAATTTATAATGTAACTTCTTATTTTTTTATTTTATTTTATTTTTTTAGTGTCATTTTTTTGTGAGGTTTTTACAGATTTTGGAGAAGTCTGAGTATCCAAAATTTGGAGCTAAGGAGCACATTTGATCTTAAGTGTGGGGTGACGACCCATGATGAAAATTAACAGAACATGCTACTAGCTAGGCCTAGAGGCCCCAAGGAGTTTTTCTAACCCTTGTTTTAAAATTTTAATTGATGTTTTGGGGACAGAACATCTTTTCAAGTGTGGGGTGAATTCTTCCGCATATTTTGGTTAGGGTGAAGTGTGCGTTAGATTTGTTTAATATAGTTTAAGAATAAAAAAAAACAAATTTAAAATAAAATATTCAGACAGTGAAGTCCGTATCCAGTCCGCGTTGCGGACCTGGTACAAAAAAAAATCCGAAAAAAATAATAATTCTTTTTCGTGAGTAGGAGCACACTTAGCCCAACCCAAAAATAAATTATTTCTCTCAATCATTAGTTTATGTTGTTGCACTGGGGGCAGTGTCATGTTCTAAGCGTGGGGTGGGGGAATGAATTCCTAGTTTTTACCGTTTTATTGAGTCTTTTGTTTTTTAGGATGGGTTCTTTGGCTTTTGTTTTCGGTTCTTTTTCTGAAGATTGTCCCTTTGAACCGAGTGTCTTTTATTTATTTTTTTAGGAATAAATTTTATTTTTATTTTTATTTTTTTGGAGAGAAAAGTAAAGACCCATTGGAGTTATGTGATACTTACTATTTGGGCCTAATTTTGAGTAGTACTTTCTTGTGAATACCTGATTGCTAGTGAAATTGCAAACTTTTTGACATCTAGGTTCATGGTTGTGACTTTGTAAACAACTTATTTTATTTTGTAGTTTGTTATGATTATGTCTCTCTTAGAAGTGAAATTGATCCATCTTGATTGATACTTGTGCCATGCGCAGTGAGATTTTGTTTATTCCATGTTTTGCATCTTAATCTAGAACTTGCCCTGCATGTTATTGAAGCGAAATAAAAAAGTGTTGTTTTGTTTAGGAGATGATAACAAGCTTTCTTTGATTTGTTTGGTAAATTTTAGCCTTTTTAGATATTATATCACTCGTTAGCCCTTTTGAGCCTGTAGTCTTTTGTTGGTAGCCATATTTTACACTAAACTATTTTGTTGAATCCCTAGTTTTTGCACCTTGCTTCCTTGAGCATTATAGCATAGACTTATTCTAATTGCTAATTATGAAAAAAAAAGGATGGTTGAGTGAAAAGGTAATCAATGATAGCTACAAAGTGCTTAAAAAGCCCTATTTTAAAGAATGTGATGTGAAACAAAAATATGAACAAAATATGTTACCTTGATGATGGCCTTGGTCCTTATAAAGACATCGTGCACCTTAACGCATGAAAAATACGTAAGTTGAGAGTGACTATTATGAAGGAATTTTTTTTAAAAAAGATTAAAAAAATGATTGAAACATTCTTGAGATGATGAGAATTACTTGTGAAATAATTGTTGAAGAGAGGGCAGAAAATAAAGAGCAGAAAATAATGGGTGATGAAGTCTAAAATTGCAAAGTGCTTAAGGAAGTGTAAGTCACTATTATATAGTTTTTCTACCCGTTCCCTAGCCTACATTACAACTTGTTAAAGTCCTGTTTGATTCTATTCAGGCATGCTTAATTAGTGGAGATGTACATAATGGGCAAGGATATGGTTCTTTGTGCATACATGTGAATTTTCTTTGAGTGTGAGAGTGTTCTTTGATGCTAAGTCCTTAATTTATATTCAATCTTTTGATTGGAGTGTGTGGACTATTTCTTCTTGTGAGGGGACTTGTTTCATGATAGATAAATGATTTTATTAACTTTCTTTGATGAGAGTAGGTGAACAAGCTTAATTTTGATGAATTCAAAGTCCTTCCTTGAGGTTAGGAGGTTAGAGGTTTGTTGTTTATTTAGATGTCTTGCATAATGATTGAGAAGTCTACTTGATGTTTTGAAGTTGGTCTGTGGCCTAATTGTTTGTATTAACCAAAGTAATGACATTGCTAGTATGATTTTTTGAGATGAGTTTTAATGTTTGCTCGAGGACGAAAAAAAGTTTAAGTGTGAGGTGTTGATGTGAGGTCAAAATACATATTTTTAATTATTATTTGCTTCACATTTATTATTTATATTTGTCCTTTTTGAGCATGAATTTTATGAATTGTGCTAAATAGTATATTTTATTTGTAGGATTAAATTAGTGGAAAAACAAAGAAGTTTAGAGCTAAAACGAATTAAAGATGGAAGGTTAAAGAAAGAAATCAAACAGATAGCTTAATGTATTAAATTTAATAAAATAATATATTTGTATATATAAGCAGAAAAGCAGCACAAAACGGCAAATTGCAAATTGCAATTGCCAGCTTTGCCACGTGTCACTAGCTGAAGGGAGAATATTTGTGCATGTGGCAGTCTTTGACGGCAGCAGCAACAAAAACAATTTGAGGCAGTCCACGCGTACAGCTTCACGGAAAAAAAAAGAAATTCAATTTCTTTTGGTTTTGTTTTCCTAATTTATCTTGAACTCGGTTTTGTATATCTATAAATAGGGCATCAAAAAATATTTTTGAGGGAGTCAAGAACCAAGAAATAATACACTATAAATTTTCTTCTAGCAACAGAAACCAATGCCTCTACTTGTACCTCACTCAAAATCGGCCGCAATGATTTCCAATAAAGTGTCATCTCTCCCCAAGAATACATACCTCAGATGCGATGGTAGAGCCAGCCTTGAGTTCCAATTTAGGAGCTTCTTCAACAAACGGTTTTGCGGGTGGAGAGTTGCGATTCTTCATATCTAGCTCCTATTTCTTTTGGTTGGAACGAAATTCAAACCTATTAAGTGCGGAAACTAATTCATCATACTCTTCAATACCGTCACCCTCAAAATTTATAATTACAACTTCTAGTGCATCAACACCCAACCTCTTTTCAATAGACCCTTCAGAACCTTGCTCCACAATATGATTCACCACTGATACTGACTTGAGATCGTTTTCCTACTTCATAGACCTACATTTATTAAAAGTTACCTCTTTATTATTCTATCGGGACTTCATCTGCCCTCTCTCCATATCGACCAAGGCAGGCCCAATAGCAAGGAATGGTCTCCCTAAGATGATGGGAACCTCAGAATCAACCTCACAATCAAGTATCACAAAATTCGTCAAAAAAATAAATGACTCCACTTTCACAAGGACATGTTAGAAAACACCAATGGGCTTCTTCACATTTCTATCTACCATGAGTAGTCGCATCACAGTGTGTTTGGAGCCCCTAAACACAACTTCTTGTAGATAGACAATGGCATCCGATTAATGTTGTTGCCCAAATCACACAACACCTTGGCAAAGTGCAACAAACCGATGGTACAAGGGAAAGTGAAAGCTTCAGGATCCTCTTTCTTTTGCACAAGTGATCTCGTATCAATAGCACTACAATGTTGCAATCTCTCATAATTCTCTAAATTGGCAGCCTTCTTCTTTGTCACCTAATCTTACATGAATTTTGCAAACCCAGCCATTATCTCCAAAGTTTCTATCAACGGCACATTGATTGGAAGTTTTTTCAACATAGTAATGAACCTGCAATATTTTCCTTCTCCGGTCTTCTTCACCAATTTCTATGGGAATGGCAGTGGAGGTCTAGGCATAGGAACAACTTTTTGGGTCTCATCCGCTTCCTTCTTTGTAGCATTTTTAGACTTTCTAGTAACCTCAATCTCATCTTTATCTCTTTCTACCACAATTTCAACCTCAGACGGCATGGGGGGATGAATTGTTTGTTTACCTCCTCGAGTAGTGACTGTCATACAATGCCAATCATTCTTCAGATTGTGGATGGTGTTACTAGGAAGTGTGCCAGGTTGATGTGGGTTCACTGTAGTGGACAACTGATTAAACTGTTGCTCAAGTTTCTTGATCGACACTGCATGGGAATTAACTTTTTGACCGATTCTAGACAAGTCATTTCGCATCTCTTTCATATTCGCATCAATCTCATTAAACCTCTTCATCATCTTCTGCATCAGTTCCTCAATGCGTAACATAATAACCCCAGCTTCTCTATTGCCAGGTTCCCAATTTGCAGGTAGAACATAAGACCCAACTCTCTTATTTCTGTTGCCATAGTTGTTTCAGTTGTAGTTGTTATCGTGATTGTAGTTCCCATCTCGGACATAGTTTCCCTCTCAATTGTAGTTTCCATAGTTCAGACCTTCGTTTCCTTAACCTTGGCACCAATTATCCGAGTTGGAACCTTGGGTGTTGGCTCAGAAACCCCCCATCTGATTTTTCACCAAATAAGCATCCTCCTCAGAGTAGCATTCATCAATTGGTGGTGGCGGAGTTCTAATTAGATAGTTTACCGCATTAACCTTCTCTGCACCTACCACTGTTGGACTTTCTTGTTTTCCATGCCTTATTATTTCAGGAAATCTTCTCCAGTTTCTCAGCGTTCTCCTCAAAAGCGCACTCACCATATGATCCTCCAACAATAGTAACTATCACAACCTTGCCATTATCATCTTGACCTCTGTAGAAGTACTCCTTCAGTGACTCATCATCTATGCGGTGATTCAAAACACTTCTTATGAATGCAGTGAACCTATCCGATGAACTGCTTATAGACTCTCCAGGTAGTGCTACGAAGTTGTTTAGCTTGTCTTTGTTACTGACTTTCTTGGACAACGGAAAATACTTTGCCATGAACACCTTATCCAATTGATCCCATATATGAATCGAGTTATATGGAAGCTCCAAAAACCACAATGCAACATCACCAGTCAATGATAGAGGGAAGAATCTCAAACCTATGACATTCATATCCAACTCCGGTCATCCCACACAACTGTAGACACTTCTCAATTTAACCATGTTCCCATGCAGATCTTCCGAAGCTAGACCAAAAAACAACCCTCTTGCTGTATGCATTTGCATCAAACTGTTGGTCACCACAAATGTATCCCCTGGAGGTAGATGAGGGAGAACAATAGGTCCTTCGGATTTAAAGGTAGGGAAGTTGATCATGAAGTTATCACGCAACCTTGGTTCTGACTAATTTTGTACCCTCGTTGCATCTCCTAGTAGATTACCACCACGAACCTGCGCGTTCTCATTATTCATTACATCCTCCTACATCCCTTTGATTGGATTATTATGGACCCCTTGGTTTTCCATTTTTCTCAAAGCCTTGCTTAGTTCAGGGTCGTATGGGGTCAATAGTTCGCCTTGACTCTGTGAACTTGGCATACACTAGAGTAGAAACCTATAGAAAACAAAAACAAAGGAAAATGTAAAATGATGAAATAATTGACTAAAGTTTAATAATGTAGTTAAACTTAATCTAAAAGCATTATTCCCCGGCAGCGGCGCCAAAAATTGATACACTCAAATTACACTTTTGTAAAGAAGTATAAGAGATCGTTGTCAAATAAAGAACCCAACTAGTAGGTTGGGGGGGATCCTGATGAGTCCACAAATTGCACTCATTTAGGGCTTTATTTTGATAGAAATAGTGTCCTCGAATGCTTATTTTGTCTCAATATCTGATGAAAACTCTTAAGTTTCAGGTATTTGAAGGTTTAGTGGAAGCATGGACACTTAGACGCAAAAAGGAACAAAAAGGCTGAAAAGAAAGAAGAAGTTGAAGAATGAGCATCGCCAAAAACCTTTGCCGATTCGCCAAAGGGATTTACTCCGCCCTTTGTTCCCGTACGCGAGGCCCTGAAGGATAATGATCAAAAAGGCTATGAAAGGAGCAGTCGGTGCTTCGCTGAATAGTTGTGCGAATCAGTACTATACCGCCCAATGGTCCAGAATGTGAAGATGCTGAAGGAAAGCATGAAATGGCGATGAAACAGAAAAAGGGTGAGTCGCCGAGTCATTCGGCGGCATCGACTAACTTTGCCGAAAGATCCACCAGCGCTATTTTCAGAAGTCTATAATTACTAAACTTGTTATTAATTATTGAAGGGTCGAACCTTTATTTTAATTTCCAGAATAGAATAGTACTTTTTGGATATTTTTCTCTCAAGTTTGGAGAGGGTTTTTGGGAGACTTGAAGAAAGAAGGATTTCATCTTCCCCAAGTTGGAAGTGGGTCTTCTCCATTCTTCTTCCTTTGCTTAAATAAAGGTTTAATTTCTTATACCCATTTGATTTTACTATCATTTTAGGTGTATTTTGTTATTTCTTGATGTCTGGCTAAAAACCCCCTTTCTTGGGGTGTGATTTGGCAAATATGTGTTGATATTATTTTTGGGTCTTGCTTGCTGATAGGTTAGATGTAGTTTAATGGTGATTTCACCTAGTGGTTGTGGTTTAATCTGAAGGGTTTGTAGTTGCAAATAGAAAGCCACACATGTGTTTTCGTCTTGCACGAGAGTGAGGTCGCGAAACCAAGACCACTAGACTGATGGCCTAAGGAGTGGGTCGACATGAGGTTCAGCCCAAGAGGGTGAGCCCTAGTCCCATATCCTAACACTCAGCTCGAGAGAGTGAGTGGGGTAAGGCGTAGGCTGGTCTTCATGCGGCAAATGGTGTCCGAGAAGAACGCATTTGAAACGGGGTAAGTTGCCCTAGAGGGAACTTACTTCCATTTAAAGCTTAGTCTAGTCACTATTATCTTATAAATTTCCTTTCAAAAGCATGTACCCAACTACTTATCTCAACTTGTATTGCTGTCACTCCCCAAGAACATTTCCCCATACTTGATTTTCTTGTTTATTTTTGCTATTTTTACTAATTGTGACAAAACCTCGAAATTGTTATTTGACATTTTGTGTCACCCCCTTTTATCTATTATGTTTTTACTCATTAATATCTTTAGCTTCGACTATTTATAGCTTAATTTTATTTTTCTATCAATTCTCAAAACCACTCCCTGGGGACATGACCCCAACCTTTAGTTGGGTTACTATATTATCGACGATCGTAGACACTCATACTGTAGGTTAGTGTCATTGGTCATGATAAGCATCAAATCCCACGAGAAATATGGTTCAGACTTAAACTTAACTCATGATTATTGCTGTTTAGTCAGACTATTTCTGAGACAAGTAAACTAAAGGGGGAATTTTTGTAAACAAATAACAGATTATTGATTGTTAAGTAACCAGTAAGCAGGATTTAAACTTTGTTGTTATCAGTATGAGAGAGAAACTAGGGCGTAAGTGTTCTCTACGAACTCTTAACGCTATAATCCTATTAATAGTAATCCTTTCCTAGTGTTTTACATGTAAAGTTGGTAAGATAGGTATCCATAAGTGATTGGTCCTCCAAGTAAGGAATTTCACTACGCACCTTGGTCCGGCTACGAGTGTATACTTTACTAACCCTTACATTTACCTCAGATTAGACATCACATAAATGTATGACTTAGTTTTCACCCTTGCACCAATTGTCATTAGACTAATAAATAGCATCCACTAAATCTATGTTGTAAATTATTTTCTCATTAACCGCCTCCTTGGTCTGGCAAGTAGCAACGAGACGAGTTATAACATTGTGCATCGTTAAAAATGTAAGGGACATAATTAAAAATACATGCATAGACACTATTCAAGAATTACTAAATTATTATTCATACTTTGTTATTTGCTCATGGTTCCCACAACCGTAGTTGTGGATTTAGCTACTCATACTTGTAAGATCACAATTCATGTTTAAAAAGAAAGAATTCATGAACTTACGATTAGAGTAGAAGAAACCATAATCTCCAACTGAACTTTTAAGTGAAAATCTTGAAAAACGAAATCCAGAAATTAAATTGCTCAAGTTTGCAACTCAATTCCACAAAATACCAAGAACTAAAAGTAAAAAATAATGTCTAACCCACAAAAATGAAGTTTACATAACCTACTTATAGAAAAACATGTCCTACACAAAAAGGAAACAAAATAAGGAAAGAAGAAGTGTTGACGCGGTTTCTGTCGACGACACTACCTACGAATCGTAGGTGGTCCTATGGTTCGTAGGTCAGCCTTCGTTGGTCAACACTTAGCATTTTTTCAGTAGATATTGGAACCTTCACTCTCAGATCAGCGACAACGGATGTGCAGGACGGACTGTGGGTCGACCTACGGTCCATGAGTCCTTTTCTGTGGCTCCATACTTAGGATTTTCAACAGGTACTGGAACATCAACTCTCTAAACCCATTCTACCTATGAGCAGGACAACCCTTGGGTAGACCTACGGTCTATGGATTACTTCGTTGTTCCACACTTGGTCAGAATTCCCTAATGCTCCATCTACGCCTGCCCAACGACGGACTGTCACAGGACCTACGGTCTGTGGGTTGCTCATTCTGCATAATTTTAGTTGTCATCTCCTTCAACTATATTCCAGGCTTATTTACTCCAAACATAATACAATACAAATTACTTCTAATACAATTTGGCTCTAGACACACATCTTCGAAGTAAATTGTATTAAAAATATTGTAAAATTATGGTATACCACGGTGCGCCACTCAGTGTGGCCCAACTGTTGTTTAGTAGTTTTTGGGGCTGGAACCCTACGCCATGAAGTTTGCCCCAACTACTATACAGTAGTTTTAGGGCCGGTTCCCTATGCCACTCAGTGCGCTAGGGTTGCCAGGTCCTATACCCTTCCGACCATCTTTTCATGTGAGTTCCCTCAAATCGTACCTATGTTTTCTACTTGATATACATACTTAAAATCTTCATTATTCCTTGAGAGATCATGCATATCCAAATCTTTTACGAACTTTTTAAAACTTGTTTTAAGACATGAGTACTTTAGTAAGAGAGTTGAGTTTCACATTTTAAAGCTTCATTCTTGGGATTTACCATAGTATAACTCGGCAACCCCCCTTGTTGTCTTGGGTTCAAATGAGAAGAAATTTGACTCATTTAGGTCTCCAGCTGCTTTATAGAGATGGAATGAGAGGTCACCGTCTGGTTGAGAGTTGATACATCCTCTTTCATTTTCTTTAACACTTTATCGAACCCTTTAACCTTGTTATGAATGCATGAAATCATATCTTCCGTACGGCCACCCTCACAATCTTTGGTCTTTTGACACTCATGGGGAGGCACAGACCTATCCTTCTCCTCTTTTCTTTCCTTCCAAGAGGCGTTACGATAACGCCACTCTCTGTCACAATCTCTCCAACTCTCATCTCTATTCCAACCTTGATTACCACCCGACCTTAGGTAGTTTGCACGACAACCTCCTTCTTGGTTTGCTAGGAAGTTCACTTCCTCATTGTACAATGCTTCAAATTTGGCCTTTTCCGTTTACACCATCAACACCGACATCATTAACAGTCCTTGTACCAGTACCCATGACATTCTTTGTCAAGATATCCAGTTGGGTCATCAACTTTGCCATGTTTTGGTCTCTCTTGATCTTTTTCAATATGCTACTTTGTAAATTTATAAGTTAGAGGAGAGAATTGATCTTTACGGGTGTACCATTCCCGGTTAATCTTGGTCATAAAATCGAGACCACTTTCTTGCCTCGCCTATAAGAGAAAATGGGAACAACCTCAGCCGGAACGATTCTTGAGATATTTTCGTGAAGCAGAACAGTCCAAAAACATCAATAAAATTCCTTATATGCTCATGGGGATGATCCTCATGAGCTAGACCTCTGAATAAATCCTTCAGTTGAAGGAGCTAAAGCACAGTGCTTGTGATGTGGAAAATAGTGTTTCTTTCAGTTGGAGGCAAACGAATAGCCCTAACATCACCCATTAGGACTGAGTCATTAATGTTCGGGTCATTGGCGTTATTGAGGTTTCCAAAATCATCTTGGTGGCTCACTTGGCTACCATTATTTCCTTTAACGCTCATTACCTCTTCTGTTTTAACATAAGAAACACAAAACCAAAACTAAAGTAAGTAGATTCAACTATGGCTAAAAAGAGCATAATTCAACTTTACCAAAAGAATTTTAAACAACACCACTCCCCGGCAGTGGCGCCATTTTGATTAATAATGTTTCAAAGACACTTCTTTTAATTCTAAGTTTCAACGATCGTAAATCAGTATAAAACCTAACTAAATGAGTTGGGATCGAATCCCACAGGGAGCGGTACGTGTTTAAAATTCAATTAAAAAGTATGAATGTGGTTTAATCTGCCATAGGAATTAACATTATCAGAAAAAAACATATTAAATTAAAGGGGTGACACGTATGTTAAATGGGGGGATTTGGTTGTAATTATCAACTACAAACAGTCAGAAATGATTTGAAATAACAATAGGGAGATAAATTCTCTGGATGTGATCGATTATAGTCAAATATAGATATATGGGTTATTGAAACTACTAGTAAACAACTGAAAATTAGTGAGTAGGCTAGACTATAAGGAGGGTAGGTTTCTCTTGAACTACTACCCCGAATCATGTGAAATGTTTCGAACATAAACAAGCAAGACAATGAAGAATAGCCCACACATTAATTCATCCACTCTTTCGAGATAGATGGGTAGGATTGGGTTTAGGATTTACTCTCTCGAGCTAAACCCAGCTCAACCAAATACCCACAAATCATCAATCAATAATCTTAGTTCTAAAACCTCTCTCTCGAGCAGGCCAAGAACACAAAAGTAGAACTGCTTTTGCAACTACAATTTATAAATCAAACCTCAATTAATGATTAAACTCACTTTAATTCAGCATTTAAACTAGTAATTAAGAATACCCATACACTAATTCAACCCATAATCACATGATCACACCCAAGAATTGGGGTTTTACCCTAACATCATAAAAAGATAAAAACCGTTACCGAATCGATTAGCCATCAAATGGCTAAGAGGAATTGAAGCTTTACAATCCTCCAATTCGAAGAAAATTCAAAACCGACTTGCAAAATCTCCAAATTAAGTCTCAAAACCTTCAAGTCTACGTAGAAACTTCAGAGTAAACTTCTCTAGACTAAAATGGAATACAAATCTAATTTATAGTCATCGAAAATAAGCCATGAAGGGACGCTCAACGGAGTAAGTGGGGCTTGCCGAACCACTAGGAGAGCCACCTTTGACCTCTACCAATTCCTTCTAACTTTAGCATTTAACATCCTTGAGGTTTGTAACTTTGGACGATCTATCATTGCTTTGTGGAAATGCTTGGCATTTCGCCGACTACTCCTTATCGTTGCAGACTTGGTTTCTTCCTTCATGGCTTGGCACACTGGAACTTTAGGCTGTTATATGAGCCACTCGACGATATGCCAAGTGCTCTTGGCGATACTCAGTCTCGCCCTTCTTCATTTCTTCAGCTTGTTTTTTTCCTTTTTGCCTGTTAATGTCTTTACTTTGTTCCTCAATCAATTAACCTAAATCTCAAAGATTTAACACAAGTTATTGGAACAAATTAAGCATTCTAAGACACTAAATCTATCTAAATTAAATCCTAAATGAGTTCAAATCTAGGACTCATCAATCCTCTTCGATCCCGAGATGACCAATACAACTCCCCGGATGTGTGGCAATGATGTTTGATATGCTCCCCGAAGTGTTATTAGAACCTTTTTTGGTTTCTACCCCGATTGGTGATTCTCTGGTGGCTAGGAAAGGTTATAGAAGTTGTCCCATTTCCTTGGTGGAGTTAGATATGTAAGACTTTAATGTGATTTTTGGAATGGATTGGTTGCATGCATGGTATGCATCGATCCATTGTCGAACTCGGGTGGTTAGATTCCAATTTCCAGATAAGCTTGCTCTAGAATGGAAAGAGGGAAACTCTATGCGTAGATGTCAATTTGTCTTTTGTCTTAAAGCTAGAAAGATAATCTCCAAGGGGTGTATTTACCATCTTGTTAGGGTGAAGAATTTTTAATCCAAAACCCTTTTTCTAGAGTCAGTTTCGGTTGTTAATGAGTTTCTGGAAGTTTTTTCCCGATGATTTGGCCAGTATTTTTTAACACCTTGGAAATATAGTAGGCTAAACTAGAGCTAAATGTGAGGTTAACATCAAGGGAAAAGGGTTGAGAGGCAAGGAAAAAGGTAAAGGGCCAAGGCTGCCCATTTTGCCCAAGGCCCTGCTCACAAACACCACGAGGGCCGTCATGACCCGTGGTGGACAACACGAGTCATGGTTCCACTTGTGGAGGTGGAGGAAGTAGCCTACTTTGACTGCCTAAAAAGTGACCCCTCCTTACAAGCCACTTCACGGCTCGTGAAGCCTTAAACAGCTCATGGGAGTGGTCGTGCTCTCACCGATGTGGGATGGCCATTGAGGGTGGCTTGACCTAGCCACTACCTCAAGGTCCACGAGAGGGACCTCGGCTCAGGGTCTTTACCACGGCTCGTGGAACCCTTTCTTGAACCTGGGCAACTCACTTTAAGTGAGAGTTTTTTTCGATATTTCCTTTTTAAGCCCTCTCAAAGTGAGGTCATTTTTTATTATTTTTATACAACTATATAAGTATTTTTAAGTCAAAATACATCCAATTACTTCATATTTTCCAAACACCCAAATATTTTCCCCAAAGTTCATCTTCTACACAAACATTCTCTCTCTAGAGCTCAAAAAAAGAAGAAGAGTAAAATTGGAGCTATGGCTTGAAGAATCAAACTACTATGGTATGATAGTCCTTCATCCTTGGGTAGTCTTCACCCATGGAGTCCCTTCAAACTCAATTCCAAAACTAATGATTTCCCTAATGTTAGGGTTTGACTTCAATCTTATGGATTCTTTCTAAAATCAGTTTAAATGGTTGATTTATGATGGAGTATGATTGAATTAATTATTTATTGTTGATTTTGAGGAATTCCTCGAAGAACTCATGAAATACGGTATTTAAAAAATTTATGCCTTTATGATGTGGGTAATTTTAATGAAGGAAGAATACTATGTGATTGTGCTTGTAGTAATTTAGTTAATTGAATCATGTTATTATACATATATAATGTTTTAAATCTTTATGTTTTGGATGGAATGTGATCCTTGACCCAAGAGAAGTAAAACATGAGAATTATACATGATTGTGGACTCACTGTATATACTTTATGAACATCATTATAACACATAATGAACATGATGTGAAAGGTGTTCTCACAATATAATGATTCTAAGGTTGAAAGTCCATTATAACCTATGGAATCTATGAGCTATTTTGTGAATTATGTTGGATAGAGTGTCAAGGCATTCTTCCATGTATGTGAATTTAATTTAAGATTAAACAAGTAATTGTGGGAAGTAATGCATAGCACCGAGTGGATATTGAATTTGATATAGAGGCTCTCCCGTTAAGTAAGGCCGGGTTTCTAAAAGCAATCTAATGAGATGGAAGCTCCCCCGATAAGTAAGGTTGGGGTTTCTAGTAATAATCTCCTTATCCCAAAACTATGTACCCTCATAGGTTATTTAGCTAGTGGATCCACCTAAAAGATAATACATTTTACATCTACTTGAGGCAAGTAGGACACCTCTTTTCAATGTTGGGCAAGACATCGGATTCCATGCTAAGCTGACATGGTCTATGTCGGTTAAGGCTTATTCCCACCAAGACAAGGATATGAACAAGAACATGAAGTATGAATGATGGTTACTCAATAAGATTTACTTAGCTTGGGTAGGATTATGGGATCTAATTCATGCATTGCACAAGTATGCTTTGAGGGTACAAATGGTATGGTTCTCTTATGATGTTAGTATTTATGTAATGAACATGCTTATGACCTATGCTCTTCCATAATCTTCTAAATGATGTTTTAACTTACAAATTGCATGCTTTCAACTAAAATGTCCCTTTTGACATGTTTTCAAGGATTTTATGAATGACTATCATACTAGGTGCATTTTTGTACTAACCTATATTTCTTCTACATTTTTTCAATAAGTGTAGGTTCCGATTCTTCAGGTGATTTTTCTTTCTTGGTCGAAGCTTGGATCGACTAGTCACCTTGCTTTTGGTGACTACCCATGCTTCAAGGATGGATGATGATGTGCTTGTTTCTTTTCTTGTATTTCCTTTTGAGAACTATGTTGTAAGGGTTGTGACCCTATTTTGTTACTTCGATTGTAATAGATGGCTAATTGAGACAAGTCTAGACTTCCACTTTCATCATGACAAAATTGGTGGACTTGAAATGCGTTTTTACTCTATATTGTTCGAATGCTTTAAGTTATGATATGCTAAGTGGCTTACATAGTCCTTTCGGGGTTCTATGTTCCTTGTTACGTCTAGGGGGTACCCTTGGGTCGTGAAAAACTTAAGGGAGAATTTCTAAAAATAATCTCATGAGATGGAAGCTCCCCTGGTAAGTAAAGTTGGGGTTTCTAGTAACAATCTCCTTATCCCAAAATATGTTCCCTCATAGGTTATTTAGCTAGTGGATCCACCTAAAAGTTAATACAATTTAGTTCTACCTTAGGCAAGTAGGACACCTTTTTTCGCTGTGGGGCATGACACCAGATTCCTTGCTAAACTCACATGGTCTATGTTGGTTAAGCCTTATTCCCACCAAGACAAGGATATGAACAAGAACATGAAGTATGAATGATGATTACTTAATAAGTTTTACTTATCTTGGGTAGGATTATGGGATCTTATTCATGCATTGCACAAGAATGCTTTGAGGGTACAAATGGTATGATTCTCTTATGATGTGAGTATTTATTTAATGAGCGTGCTTATGACCTATGTTCTTACATTATCTTCTAAATGAGGTTTTAACTTACAAATTGCATGCATTCACCTAAAATGTCCCTTTTGGTATGTTTTCAAGGAATTTATGCATGACTATCATACTTAGTGCATTTTTGTACTAACCCATATTTCTTCTACATTTTTTCAGTAAGTGTAGGTTCCAGTTCTTGAGGTGATTTTTCCTTCTTGGTCAAAGCTTGGATAGACTATTCTCTTTGCTTTTGGTGAGTCCTCATGCTTCGAGGATGAATGATGATGTTCTAGTTTCTTTTCTTGTATTTCCATTTGAGAACTATGTTGTAAGGGTTGCGACCCTATTTTGATACTTTGATTGTATCTAGCTGGCTAATTAAGACAAGTCTAGACTTCCTCTTTCAACATGAAAAAATTGATCGACTTGAAATGCGTTTTTACTCTATATTGTTCTAATGCTTTATCTTATGATATGCTAAGTGGCTTACATAGGCCTTTCGGGGTTATATGTGCCTTGTTACGTCTAGGGGGTATCCTTGGGTCGTGACACACTTGGTAATCAGAGCACAAGGTTTAGAATGATTGTAGGATGATATATCATAGGCCACGTCTAGTAGAGTCTTGTTCATTAATGTGAAGCGTGCCACATTTATGAATAAGAGTCTTTAAGATTTTTAGGAAATTTCACTTCTTTCATTACTCTGAAGTCGTGCCTTAGAGTATAAAAGTCCCTTTCCTAATCCTTCTCTTGTGTCTTCATGAAATTAATACACGAAGGGCTAATGCTAGAAAGGTGGAAGAGGAGAATGTGAATGAAGGAGCTCGTCCTCAAGATGATCAAGATCCTCCAACTCCGATCAATCCTCCGGCTATGACATATGTGGAGGATAAGTGGGCTTTTCTAATGTTGGCCCAAGCCATGACGAATCAAGCCAATAGAGATGTTGGGCCTCCTGTGAACCCTAATATGAATTATGTGGCTTCTAGATTGAGGGATTTTTCGGCGATAAAGCCTCTGGAATTTCTTGGCTCCAAAGTGGAAGAGGATCCCCAAAGGTTATCGAGGTTTGCTAAGTGCTTAATGCTATAGGGGTGTCTTCGGAGGATAAGGTGGAGCTAGACACCTACTAACTAGAAGATGTGGCTCAAGTTTGGTATGAACAATAGAAGGGTGAGAGACCCGTAAGAGCGGGTACGGTAGGATGGGAATCATTTATATCCGAGTTTCTTGATAGATTCTTTCCCCTAGCGTTGAGGGAAGAAAAAATGCAATATTTCATAATCTTCTACAAGGGGGTATGAGTGTGAAAGACTATGCTCTAAAGTTGACGTAACTATCCATGTATGCCCCAACCTTAGTGACGGATTCGAGGACTAGGATGAATAAATTTCTGATAGGAGTGTCTGACTTGGTAGTCAATGAATGTCGTTCGGCAATGTTTATTCCAAGTACGAATATTTCAAGTCTCATGGTCCATGCAGAACAAATTGAAGAACAAAAACTCAAGCAAATGAATATGGAAGTCAAAAGAGCTAGAACCGGAGATGGAAACTTCTCCAGTACTAGGTCCGATGGACAAGGGCGACAAAGGTTCAAAGAAAGGTTCTCCAACCAAGACTCATCTAGTGCTCCAAAGTTAAACAAGGATAGGGTGTCTAACCCTAAACCTCAAGGAGGTTATGATAAGGGAACTACTATGGCAAAACCTACTTGTGCCAAATGTGAAAAGAGACATGATGGTAAATGCCTAGCCGACATGGGTGTTTCTTATGGTTGCGGTAAGAGTGGTCATCAATTGAAAAAATTTCCAACACTTACGCCCAAGAGGATACAAGATAACAAAACTCCTCCAAGTGGTTCAAACTCCAATGCTCAAAAGCAAAACCACTTTTATGCTCTTCGATCCCGAGATGACGAGGAGAGCTCCCCGGATGTGGTGACCGGTATGTTAAAAGTATTTTCTATTGAAGTATATGTTGTTAAATTCCAATTTCCAAATAAGCCTATTTTAGAGTGGAAGGGGAGAAATTCTATCCCTAGAGGCCAATTTCTTTCTTGTCTTAAAGCTAGAAAAATGATCTCCAAAGGGTGTATTTCCCATCTTGTTATGGTGATGGATGTTGAGTCCAAAACCCATTCTCTAGAGTTGGTTTCGGTAGAGAATGAGTTTGTGGAAGTTTTTCCCGATAATTCGCCCGTTATTCCTCCCGAGCGGGAAATATATTTTGGTATTGACCTTCTTTCTAATATGCAACCTATCTCTATTCCTCCTTATAGAATGGCTCCGACGGAGTTAAATGAGTTGAAAGAAAAACTAAAGGATTTGCTAGACAAGGGTTTTATCCGACCGAGTATCCCTCCATAGGGTGCTCCGGTGTTGTTTGTTAGAGAGAAGGATGGGTCTTTTAGAATGTGCATTGATTATCTTCAATTGAATAAAGTGACCATCAAGAATAATTATCCCCTTCCGAGAATTGATGACTTGTTTGACCAACTTCAATGGGCTAGTTATTTCTCAATGATTGATCTTTGTTTGGGTTATCACCAATTGAGGCAGAGAGGGGTTGATATTCCCAAGATGGCCTTCCAAACAAGATATGTTCACTATGAGTTCCTAGTATGTCCTTTGGTTTTACCAACGCTCCAACGGCGTTCATGGACTTAATGAATAGAGTGTTCCGACAATGTCTTGACATGTTTGTGATAGTGTTTATCGGTGATATTTTGATCTATTCTAGCAGCCAAAGTGATCATATGGACCATTTGAGAATTGACTTGAAAGTTCTTAAGAACCATCAACTTTTCGCAAAATTTAGCAAATGGGAGTTTTGGTGAAGGTCCGTAGCATTCCTTGGTCACATTCTATCAAGCAAGGGTATCGACGTAGATCTAAAGAAGACGGATGCGGTCAAGAGTTGGCCTAGACCTCTAGCTCCCTTGAATATTAGAAGTTTTTTTGGGTTTGGCCATTAACTATAGGAGGCTTGTTGAGGGGTTCTCCTCTATTGCTTCTCCTTTGATGGTCTTGACTCAAAACAAAGCTAAGTGTGTGTGGTCGGAAGCTTGCAAGAAGAGTTCCCAAGAATTAAAGGATACACTTACTTCCTCTCCAGTGTTGACCTTACTGGAGAGTAAATATAGTTTTGTTGTATATTGTGATGCCTTTAGAGTGGGTTTGGGATATGTCCTTATGCAACATGGTAAAGTGATTGCCTATGCTTAAAGTTAACTTAAAATCCATGAGAAGAATAATCCGACCCATGACCTTGAATTGGCGGCGGTTGTGTTTACCTTAAAAATATTGAGGCATTATTTAAATAAGGTGCATGTTGATGTGTTTACCGATCACAAGAGCTTACAATATGTATTTAGTGAAAATGACTTGAATCTTCAACAAAGAAGGTGGTTAGAACTCTTGAAGGACTATGACATGAGTGTCCTTTACCACCCTGGCGAAGCTAAATTGGTAGCAGATGCCCTTAGTCGATTGTCTATGGGTAGTGTGGCTCACGTAGAGGATGAAAAGAAAAAAAAAGATTAGTGATATGTATAGGTTAGCCCGATTAGGTGTTCAACTAGTGTATTCCACCAAGGGTGATTTCATGGTCCATAATGGTTCCAAATAGTCCTTTGTGATGGATGTGAACTCTAAGCAACACCTTGATCCTATATTAGATGAGTTGAAAGAGTCGGTACTCAAAAATTCCATTGAGCCTTTCTCCCAAGGGTAAGATGGGGTGCTTAGGTACCAAGGTCGATTATGTGTTCTAGATGTGGATGGGTTGAGGGAGAAAATTTTAGAGAAGGCTTATAGTTCTCAGTATTCTATTCATCCGGGAGTCACGAAGATGTACCGTAATCTACGGGATGTCTATTGGTGGAATGGTATGAAGAGGGATATTGCAGGATTTGTAGCCAAGTGTCCTAATTGTCAACAAGTTAAGGTTGAGCATCAAAGGCTAGGAGGCTTGTAACAAAAAATATTCCTATTCCCACTTGGAAGTGGGAAGATGTGAATATGGACTTTATTGTGGGTTTGCCTCGTACTCGAAGGCAACATGATTTTATTTGGGTCATTATAGCTAGGATGACAAAATCAGCCAACTTTATTCCTGTCAAGGTCTCTCATTCGGTGGAAGTCTATGCCAAGTTATATATAGGAGAGATAGTGAAGTTTCATTGGGTTCATTTATCTATTATTTCGAATCGGGTAACTCAATTTACTTTTCACTTTTGGAAATCTTTTCAAAAAGGGCTTGGTACTAAGGTTAAGCTTAGCACAGATTTTCACCCCCAAATCGATGGGCAAGTGGAGCTTACCATTCAAACACTAGAAGATATGTTGAGGGCATGTGTTATGTACTTCAAGGGTAATTGGGATGATCACTTGCCATTAATAGAATTTGCCTAAACTAATAGTCACCACTCTAGTATCGGTATGCCTCCTTTTGAAGCATTGTATGGTAGGAGATGTAGATCTCCGGTTGGTTGTTTTGAGGTAGGTGATATTGCTCTTATTGGTCTCAAATTGGTTTTTGAGGCTATTGAGAAATTACGACTAATTAGAGAAAATTTGATAACGCCTCAAAGTAGAAAAAATTCTTATGCCAATGTTAGAAGAAGGTATCTTGAATTTGAAGTAAATGATTGGGTCTATTTGAGAATCTCACCTATGAAAGGTGTGATGAGGTTGGGCAAGAAGGGGAAACTTAGTCCCCGGTATGTGGGGCCATATCAAATTTTGAAGAGTATTGGGAAGGCTTCCTATGAATAAGACTTGCCAAATGAGTTGGCTCCGGTTCATATGGCATTTCATGTTTCTATGCTTAAGAAGTGTGTTGAAGATCCGGTTTCCATTACTCCCCTAGAAGGGTTGGGAGTTGATGAAAGCCTTTCCTATGAAGCGGTCCCGGTAGAATCCTAGACCGGCAAGTCAAGAGATTGAGAAACAAGGAAATAGCTTCCGTTAAGGTTTTATAGAGGAATCACTTAGTTGAGGGTGCTACTTGGAAGGCCGAGGCCGATATGAAGTCCCGATATCCTCATCTCTTTCTTTCTACTCTTATTCAAGCTTGAGGTAATTAGTTCCTCTTGAGTTTTTGTGTTTTGGAGGTCATGTGTCTTATATGAGCTTTTCCATGATTTCCTTATGTTATGCATGTTCCTTATGAAATTTGTGCTTAGTGCGAAAATGAGTTTTCATGATTTATGTTCTTCATGTTGTTGTGTGTATAGTATGAGTTGCCTATTTGACTTCATGAGATGTTTTGATGAACATGTTTTAGTATGCTTCTGAAAAGTATTGCATATTTGCTCCATGATGTTGTGTTGAGCATTATTTAGTTGGAGAAGGTAGTTCCTCCTATGAATATTAGAAATATTGAGTTTCATGCATATGTGGGTTGTTAGAAGTAGTTCCTACTTCCTTGTGTTGCATTGATTTATGTTGAGATGTAGTTGATGTTTCCTCCTTTAAGTTGTGTATTATTTTTATGTTGCATGCATTGTGGGTTGCTAGTCATGAGTCTTTACTTTCGTAAGGTGTCTAGATCGTCATTCGAGGATGAATGTTCCCAAGGGGGAGATATTGTACCACCTCGGAAAAATAGTAGGCTAAACTAAAGCTAAACATGAGGTCAACATCAAGGGAAAAGTGTCAAAAGCTAAGGAAAATGGGCAAGGGCCAAGGCTGCCAATATTGGCCAAGCCACTTCCCACCAAGATCACGAGGGTCTTCACGACCCGTAGTGGACACTACAATTCATGGTACCACTCGTGGAGGTGGAGGAAGTAACCTCCTTAGGCTGCCTCAAAAGTGACCCCTCCTCACGAGCAACTTCATGGCTCGTGAAGGCTTAGATAGCTCGTGAGAGTGGTCGTGGTCTCACCTTAGTGGGATGGCCATTAAGGGTGGCTTGGCCTAGCCACTGTCTCAAGGTCAACTTGAGGGATCACGACTCGTAATCTTGACCACGACTCGTGGAACCCTTTGTGGAGTTTCCTTGGGCATGTGAGGGAAAGGCACAATTTGTCTAGCTACTGCCCCAAGACCACGAGAGGGACCACGGCTTGTGGGGCCCCTCGTGGCACCTGGGCAACTCACTTTAAGTGAGGGTTATTTTTGATATTTCCTTTTTAAGCCCCATCAAAGTGAGGTCGTTTTGTATTATTTTAATACAACTATATAAGTCTTTTTAAGTCAAAATACATCCAATTACTTCATATTTTCGAAACACCCAAATATTTTCCCCAAATGTCATCTTCTACACAATTTCTCTCTCTAGAACTCAAGGATGAAGAAGAGTAAAATTGGAGCCAGGGCTTGAAGAATCAAGGCTATTCCACTATATTTCTTTGAAGAATCACAACTAAGATATGGTAGTCCTTCATCCTTGGGTTATCTTCACCCATGGAGTCCCTCCTAACTCAATTTCAAAAGTAGTGATTTCCCCAAAGTTAGCATTTGACTTCAATTTTATGGGTTCTTTAAAAAAATAAATTAATGGTTGATTTATGATGGATTATGATTGAATTAATAATTTATTGTTTATTTTGATGAATTTCCCTAAGAACCCATGAAATCTCATATTTCCCAATTTATGCCATTGTGATGTAGGTGAATTGATGTAGGAAAAATTCTATGAGTTTGTGATTGTAGTAATTTAGTTAATTGAATCATGTTATTATTAATATCTAATGTTGTAAATCTCGATGTTTTGGATGCAATGTGATCCTTGACCCAAGAGGGGTAAAACATGAGAATTATACATGAATATGGACTAATTATATATGCTTTATGAACATAATTATAATCTAATTGTTGTGTTGATTGAAAGGTCACTTTCATAAATACAAAATGAACATGATGGGAAAGGTTTTCTCACAATATGATGATTCTAATGTTGAAAGTCCATTCTCACCTATTGAATCTATGAGCTATTATATGAAATATGTTGGATAGAGTGTCAAGGCACTCTTCCATGCATGTGAACTTAATTAATGATTAAACATGTAATTGTGGGAAGTAATGCTTAGCACTGAGTGGATATTGAATTTGAGATAGAGCCTCTCCCGTTAAGTAAGGCCGGGTTTCTAAAAGTAATCTCATGAGATGGAAGCTCCCACAGTAAGCAAGGTTGGGATTTCTAGTAACAATATCCTTATCACAAAACTATGTGCCCTCATAGGTTATTTAGCTAGTGAATCCACCTAAAAGCTAATACATTTTAGTTCTGCCTTAGGCAAGTAAGACACCTCTTTTCAGTCTGGGGTATGACACCGGATTCCATGCTAAGCTCAGATGTTCTATGTCGGTTAAGGCTTATTTCCATTAAGACAAGGATATGAAAAATGATTTTACTTAGATTGGGTAGGATTATGGGATCTTATTCATGCATAGCACAAGTATTCTTTGAGGGTACAAATGGTATGGTTCTCTTATGATGTGAGTATTTATGTAATGAACATGCTTATGACCTATGCTCTTCCATTATTTTCTAAATGAGGTTTTAACTTACAAATTGCATTTATTCAACTAAAATGTCCCTTTTGGAATATTTTAAAGGATTTTATGCATGACTATAATACTAGTGCATTTTTGTACTAACCCATATTTCTTCTACATTTTTTCAATAAGTGTAGTTTCTGATTCTTGAGGTGATTTTTCCTTCTTGGTCAAAGTTTGGATCGACAATTCTCCTTGATTTTGGTGAGTCCTCCTGCTTCGAGGACGGAGGATGATGTTCTAGTTTCTTTTCTTGTATTTCCATCTCAGACCTATCTTGTAAGGAATGTGACCCTATTTTGATACTTCAATTGTAATCGATACCTAATTGAGACAAGTCTAGACTTCTGCTTTCATCATGAAAAAATTGTTAGACTTGAAATGTGTTTTTACTCTACAGTGTTCTAATTCTTTATGTTATGATATGCTAAGTGTCTTACATAAGCCTTTCGGGGTTATATGTGACTTGTTACGTCTAGGGGGTACCCTTGGATCGTGACATATTCCTTCTAAATGGGAAATATATTTTGGTATTAACCTTCTTCTAGATACAAAAACTATCTTCATTCCTCCTTATAAAATGGCTCTGGCAGGCTTAATGGTGTTGGAAGAGCAACTGAAGGATTTGCTAGACAAGGGTTTTATTCAACCTAGTATCTCTCCATGGGTGCTCCGGTGTTGTTTATTAGAAAGAAGGCTAAGTCTCTCAGAATGTGCATTGATTATTGTCAATTGAATAAAGTGACCATCAAGACCAACTATCCCCTTCCTAGAATTGATGACTTGTTTGACCAACTTCAAGGGGCTAGTTATTTTCCCGAGATTGATCTTCATTCGGGTTATCACCAATTGTGGGTGAGAGGGGTTGATATTCCCAAGAAGGTTTTTCGAACAAAATATGGACATTATGAGTTCCTAGTAATGTCCTTTGGTGTGACTAACGCTCTAGCGGCATTGATGGACTTAATGAATAGAGTGTTCCGACAATATCTTGACATGTTCGTGATCGTGTTTATTGATGATATTTTGATCTATTCAAGGAGTGAGAACGAGCATGTTGACCATTTGAGGGTGGTAGTGCATGTTCTTATGGACCATCAACTTTTCGCAAGTGTGAATTTTTGTTGAGGTCCGTAGCATTCCTTGGACAAATTATGTCGGGCAAGGGTATTGAGGTAGATCCTAAGAAGAAGGATGAGGTCTAGATTAGGCCTAGACCTCTATCACCGATAGATATTAGAAGCTTCTTGTGTTTAGCCAGTTACTATAGAAGGTATGTTGAGGGATTTTCCTCCATTGCTTCTTCTTTGACGACCTTGACTCAAAAGAAAGTTAAGTTTGAGTGGTCGAAAGCTTGTGAGAAGAGTTTCCAAGAATTGAAAGATAGATTTACTTCTGCTCTGGTGTTGACCTTATCGAAAGGTACAGAGGGCTTTGTAGTATATTATGATGCCTCAAGAGTTGGGTTGGGATGCGTGATTTGGAAAATGGTAAGGTGATTGGCTATGCTTCAAGGAAACTTTAAGTCCATGAGAAGAATCATTCCGCCCATGACCTTGAGTTAGTGGAGGTTGTGTTTGCCTTAAAAATATAGGGGCATTATCTATATGGGGTGCATGTTGATGTGTTTACCGATCACAAGAGTATCCAATATGTGTTTAGTCAAAGGTACTTGAACTTTCAGCAAAGAAGGTGGTTAAAATTATTGAAGGACTATGATATGAGTGTCATTTATCACCCCGGCATTGCCAATGTGGTAGATGATACTCTTAGTAGATTGTCCATGGGTAGTGTTGTTCATGTAGAGGATTAAAAAAAAGAATTGGTCTGTTATGTGCATAGGTTGGCCCGGCTAGCTATTCAACTAGTTGATTCCACCAAGGGTGGTGTCATGGTCCACAATGTTTCTGAATCGTCATTTGGGATAGATGTTAAGGCAAAGCAAGACCTTGATCCTATGTTAGTTGAGTTGAAAGAGTCGTTTTTCCGAAAGTCTGTTGAGGCTATCTCCCAACGGGAAGATAGGGGGCTTAAGTACCAAGGTCGGTTATATGTTTTGGATGTTTATGGTTTGAGGGAATATTTTTTTTAAAAAGCTCATAGTTCTCGGTATTCTATTCATTCGGGAGCCACCAAGATGTATCGTGATCTACGGGAAGTCTATTGGTCGAACGGAATGAAGAAGTATATTGCGGGATTCGTGGCCAAATGTCAAAATTGTCAAGAAGTTAAGGTTGAACATCAAAGGTCGGGAGGTTTAGCCCAAGACATAGATATTCCCACTTGGAAGTGGGAAGAGATTAATATGGATTTTGTTGTGGATTTACCTCGTACCCGAAGACAACATGATTCTTTTTGGGTCATTATAGATAGGATGACAAAATCAGCCCACATAATTCCCGTCAAGGTTTCTTTTTTGGCGGAAGACTATGTCAAGTTGTATATAAGAGAGATAGTGATGTTGCATTGGGTTCCTTTATCTATTATTTCAGATCGGGGTACTTAATTGACATCACACTTTTGGAAGTCATTCCAAAAAGGGTTTGGTACTAAGGTTAAACTTATCAGGACTTTTCATCCTCAAACCATTGGGCAAGCGGAACGTACAATACAAACCTTATAAGATATGTTCAGGGCATTTGTTATAGACTTCAAGGGTAATTGGGATTACCACTTCCCATTAATATAGTTTGCCTACAATAATAACTATCACTCAAGTATTTAATTCAAGCCCAAGATGAGGAATTTTAAGGTCCAATTTCGTGCAAATAAGGTCAAGAAGAGTTCAAGAATCAGCCACAACAAGAGTTGCTTTCTGCCCAAGTTTTGAGAGAAGACTAGTCAAACTTTCCAAGATTGTCAAGATTCTTTTCCTAGTTGGGATTTACCTTATTTCTTTATTTATATATAGGTTATTAATATTTTCCTATTTAATGTTTTCCTAGAAGTACTAAATTTGTTCCTAGTTAGGTTACTTTATTTCCTTTCTAGAGTAGGATTCCTTGTAATTGTCTTTCTAGGGTTTGGCTAACCTTTTAGCTTCTTATAAGAGGTATTGGACGTTTTTCCCCCCTTCTCCTATATGTAGGAGTCCTTTTTATTCATTAAAAGACAATTTTAGATTGATATTAATAATATTTGAGAGAGTTCTTTTAACCTTTGTGACTTGTTCTTTGAGAATTTATCTTTAAACCTTTACTAGTTTCATAGTTTAAGGTATAAAGTAACTTCTTCTTGTGATATCTTTTTGGTATTCTTTAGAAGGTGATTAGTTTCTACATACTAATTATTGTCTTTAGTTACTCATAAAGCGGTCAAGATCCGAATCTATCGTTTTGATTCGTTTTCTCAAGTAAAGGCGTTAGATTTCTTCCATAAGTCTATACGTTGTTACTTGGATCTTTTCAAGGCCTTAGAACATCTAATCCTTGGAAATTCGTGGATCTTTCCTTTGAATTTCCCATATCTTTAGTTAGTTTTTTTGTTTCTTTTCTTTGTGCTTCCGCATTCTAATATTCAATTCTCTATTTGTGATCTCCCTTAACCTTGTTGTTATCAAGTGGTATCAGAGCGGTTCTATCAAGATTCCATTCTTGATAAATCTTGGGATTTCTTCTTATATTAGGGCAAAAAAAAAAAAAAAAACGGTAGCGTGACCAAAAAAAAAAGAAGTTATAACTTGCTCTCTAAGAAATCTGATTACTTGTCCTCCAAGAAATTTGATTACTTGATACCCAAGAAAGCTTATTACTTGGTCTCCAAGTTTTGCATTAATTTGTTTCCAAGCAAGAAGGTAGCAAGAAGAGGGGATTCTAGATCTTTAAGAATAAGAGGAATTTTTTTTTCTTGTTCTTATAATTCTAAAATAAGTTCCTTTTTATTCGTGTTTTGTTTCAACTAAATCCTACCTTTTCTAGGACTAGTTCTTTACTTTCTTTTTGTACCCTAAGATTCCATACTTTATTACTACGAACTTGATACACGTTTTGGTTTAATTATAAATCTACAAAGTATTCTCGTTCAAAGGTTATTTTGAGTGGAAAAAGGCAAGTGTGGGTGAGTTTAAAAGAGGGTAAAAGCCATATTAAAAGTGTGATACTTGATCATTTATTCTTTTTTTTTAGATGTCTAATTCAGGTGGTGATGAGGAAAGGGCTCGTTTAGAAGCCGAGGTCAAAGGACGGAACGACTTCACCCTTCAAGCTATGCACCAACAATTTGAGAGATGGACCCTTCAATTTCAAGAGATGAGGGATATGATTATCGAGCAGAATGACACCATAGCTGCAATTAGGAGGGAGAATGATGTTGTACCCCCAAATAATGTTAGACCCCAAGTTAGAAGGAATGTACCCCATATCCCTTTTGTAAATCCTGAATATGATAATGATGATTTTGATGTTGAATTTAATCTAGAAAGAAGAGATAGGAGGGGACAAAGAGATAGAGTAGAAGATGATAATATAAATAGTATAAAGATGAAGATGCCATCTTTCAAGGGGACAAGGGATCCAGACTTGTACCTTGATTGGGAAAGACGAGTTGAAGCCATCTTTGATTGCCATAACTACTCTGAGGGTAAGAAAGTTAAACTTGTTGTTGTTGAGTTTTCTGATTATGCTGCTTCTTGGTGGAAAAAGATTGCTAGGGACAGATTGCAAGAGGAGCTACCACCTATTGCTACGTGGGCAGAGATGAAGAGGGTAATGAGGAAGCAATTTATTCCATTATACTTCCAAAGAGATCTACAGTCTCGCCTTCAACACTTGAAGCAAGGCTCCATGTCAGTGGATGAGTACTTCAAAAGCATGGATATGACTATGATCCAAGCTAACTGCATGGAGGAAGAAGAGGCTACAATAGCTAGATTTTTAAATGGTTTAAATACAGAAATAGCTAATGTAGTAGAGATACAACAATATGTAACTTTAGATGAGTTGCATCAATCATCAGTCAAGTCACACCTTAGTTCACAATTTAGGAAGAAGGGAAAATCATGGGTCCAAGGGAGGTTTCCATCAAAATCCATTAATACTCCATTAATCCAATCATAAATCATCATAATTAATCAAATTAAACCTTAATTATATATTTGATTTCGTTTTGGAAGAAGACCCATGACTAGATTTGAAAACCCTAGATTTGGGGAATTTGAAAACATAGTTGAAGGGGGTTCTTGGTGGTAGCTAACAAAGAATGAAGAAGTCCCATACCTTAGCTAAGAATCTCCAAGAGATTTGGGGAAGAAACTTTGGAATCCACAAACCCTAGCTTCAATGGCTCTCTTCTTCTTCTTCTTCTTCTCTAATGGAGGATTTCTAGTGAGAGATATATTTGAGAAGAGGAGGGTCTTTTTTTATTTCTTTGAAAAGTGACTTAACGAAAGGGATTTCAAGTCTAAAAGAGTTATATACTTGTATGGAAAGGAATAAAATAATAGGGACTCAACTTTTGAAGAGAACTAAGGCCCCATAAAGTTTTTAACTTAAAATTTGCAAGCCACCATGACTTTGCTCGCCCTTTGCCCCCTTGGCTCACCAAGGGCACTAGGAGACTCGCCTAATGGCCCTTGGCTCGCCCATTTTTTCCAGCCTGACAGTGCTTCACTAATTTGGGCATAACCTTTTACCCAGAGATCGGAATTTGACAAACTCAGTGGCATTGGAAAGAGGACTCGGAGACCTTTAATTGGATGGATAAAGGCCCACCTAATTCGTTTTGAGCTAAGAGATATCATCATTTGAAGTTGACCCTACAAGTTGTAACTTAAAAATTTGCCCTTTGCCCGTCCAAGCTCGCCCTTTGGAACCTTGGGTTCGTCAAGTGCACTAGGCGACTCGCCAAGTGCACCCTTGTCTCACCCTTTGGTCCAGTGAGCTCACTAAAAGGGCTGGTCATTGGGCGATGGAGGGGTTCCAAAGGGCGACACGCCAACCAGGTTTGCGAGCAACCCTTTAGCTCGCCCTTTGGTCCAGCGTCTTGGACAAATGGGCAGTGAACTAGGAGATGGAGTGAGAGCAAGGGGAGATTCGCCAACCAACTTGACGAGCTTCAACTTACCTCGTCCATTGTTCCAGAACTAAGGCTAAAAGGGCAGTCCCTTAGGCGATCAAAATGGCACAAGGGAGACTCGCCCAACCCTTTGGGCTATCAAGCAGCCCATCGCCAAAAGTCTCCATCAAGTAACAAGGTTTCCTTCACCCTATCTTGCTAGTCTAGGATCTTCCTTGCACCATAGTCTTCTACCTTGCTCCATCTAGGTTCTAAAACAGCATAGACATCAACCTAAAGTCACACTAACCCAAACGTTAAGGCTCTAGTTCAACCTATCATTTTCCGAGTCGTTACATTTCAACTCCAAGAATTTGGACTTGGGTCTTCTGGATTCTTCATTCTTTTCTTGTTTTGAGACTTAAATCTTCATACCCATTTGAATGCAAACTCATTTTGGTGTAAATTTCTATCTCTTTTATATGTCTAACTAAAACCCCAATTCTTGGGGTGTGATTTTATGAATATTGGTTAAATTTTCTATTGGGTCTTGCTTGTTGATGGTTTATTTGTTGTGTAAATGTGATTTCATTTAGTAGTTGTGGTGGAACTTAATGAAATTGTAGTTTCAAATACGATTTCACCTTTGTGTTTTCGGCTTGCTTGAGAGAGAGATCGTAAAACTAAGAATACTAAATTGATGGCCGGTGGGAGTGGGTCGACATGAGGTTCAGGTCGAGAGAGTGAACCCTTGTCCTTCTCCCAAACACTCAGCTCGAGAGAGTGAGTGGGCTAAAGAGGAGGTTGTTCTTCATGCGGGAAGTGGGTGTCCGAGAGGAACCCATTTGATTCGGGGTAAGTTGTTCGAGAGAGAATTTACCCCATTATAGTCTAGCCTAGTCACAAATACTCAATGGATTTACTATCAAAAGCATGTACCCAATAGTCTAGTCTAACTATTTCTATCACATCCCAAGAATCCCGTCTCCTTGATTAGTACTTTTTGCATTTTTCCTGATTTTGCTCTTTAATTGTTTACAAACCCCCCATTGATATTTGACGTTTTCGTCACCCCTTAGATAAAACATGTTTACATTCGATAATGTTTTTAGCCATGACTAATTAGAACTTAATTTTATTTTTCTATTAATTCACAAGCCCACTCCCTTGGGACTAGACCCTAACCCTTGGTTGGTTTACTTTACAATTGTACGATCGTAGACACTTGCATTAGAAGTTATGTATTTATTACGCAAACAACAAAATGGCGCCGCTGCCGGGGAGTGGTGTTATTTGAGAATTCTTAGATTAGTAGAATATTTGTTCTTCTTAGTTGTAGTTTACTCACTTAATCTTTAGGGTTTTTAAGTTTGCTTGTGTGAATATTTTAGAAAGCATGAGTGTTAATGGTAGCAACGTTAGCCTGGTGAGCCACCAAGACGAATTCGGAAATCTCAACGATGTCCAAGAGCCCAACATCCACGGTCCCCATCTCATGGGAGGTATTGGAGCTATCTGGTTACCTCGAGCGGAGGGAAATTCAGTGTACCATACTATGTTGCAACTCTTCAAACTAAAGAGACTTTTCAGTGGGTTGGCTCACGAGGATCCTCACGAGCATCTTGGGAACTTCATGGATGTGTGCGGACCATTCTCGTTCAAAAACATATCTCAAGAGTCAGTCTGGTTAAGATTATTCCCTTTCTCATTGATGGGAGAGGAGTGCAAATAGCTGGCAGAGTTGTCGTGTGAATCCATCACTTCCTGGGAGTAATTGGTAACCACATTTCAAATGCAATTTTTTCCTCCCTCGAAGATGATGACCCTTCAGGATAGCATTGAAAGCTTTAAGCTTCTAGAAGGAGAGCCTCTACACGAAACTTGGTTGTGGCTCAAAAAGTTGGTGCTACAATGCCCAACCCATGGTTTGCCTGATAATGTGATGCTTCAGTACTTTTACCGGAGTTTGGACTTGGTAAACAAAGGGGTCGCTAACAAACTTTCACCTGGAGGCTTAATGCAGCAGCCATATGTAGTGTCAACCCAACTTTTAGATGGCATGACAACCATCAACAGAGCATGGTACACTGTGTAACAACCCTCAAAATGAAGTATGATAAAGTAGGGCCTCACATGGGTTTTAAGCATTAATAACTTGTTAAAATAATGAATAATAGCCTTTGTAGTCAGTTCTAAAGAGTTTGGAACTCAAACATCAAGGGACGACCAAGACGTTCGGAAACTAGTCTTTTACGTGTTGGTATGTTCTAGTATGTTATTCATGTTTTTATGTGTTGTTTGGAGTCTAAAATCAGTGGAGGTGACCCTAGTGCCTTAATAAATGTTTTTAGGGTCAAAACATTTGGGTACGACTCCTGGGGACCACCCTAAGGGTTCCCGAGGAGGACCCCAACCCTTGGCCAAACAAGCTGCCAAGGCAGCTTGAAAATGCTCATGGAGGGAGCATGTCCACGTGGCGGACTAGCTCCACCATAGGCCAAATATTTGGTCCGTGTCGCGGAATCTACTGTCTCAAAATTTAATTTACAGAAACTTGTGGGAACACCTCCGCGTCGCGGACTGGTTCCCCGACGAAATCTGCTAAAATAAAAGTCAAGTTTGACTTGTTAATAAGGTCCAACTAAGTGTGGGGTGGTTTGGGTACTTTGGGGAATCATTATAAACAGTTATTTTACCAATTTTAGGGTATTTTAGGTTGGTTAAAACCCCAAAACCTACAATTAGACCCAATTATTCAAATTGACCCTTCCCTCTCAAAAATAGATTCTCTCAAAAGGTCCATTGAAGACCTTGATGAAGATCAAGCTAGATGATGGGTTTTCAACTGATTTCTTCGTCAATTTCATGGGTCTTCAATAATTAAGGTATGGTAACTCTTGATTCTTGAATAACCTCTCATTCAAGTTGTTCTATCAAAGATTTCAAAAAGTGATTCAAAGACCAAAATTTCCAATTTTCAATCTAAACATTGGTCCCTTGTCAAACAATTTTCTAAATCATTCTACTGATTAATTAATGTGAGATTAAGCTTTTTAAGATAATTTTCAAAGGAATTCTTGAAGAACCCATGATCCCCAAATTCTTGAAAATTGGCCTATGATGTGGATCTTTGTGAATATGATCTCTATTGGTGAAATTATGTTTAGATTAGATTTTATTGATGTTTGCTATGATTATCTATACTTATTCACGTTGAATTGTTGGTATATTGATGAGTTGAGAATTATGGCCTTATGGGCAAAGTTATGGGTTGATCTCTTTGTTTATAGAATTGTACTTAGATTATGTTTATGTTTTTGAATTACATTGTTGATTCCTATTGCTATCTATGTCAACTGATTATGAATTGTTGAGAATTGATCCATGGTGATCATGTCTTGGAGAATTGGTAAAATTGACCTAACTTCTAGTCTATATTATGAAAATTGATGTTGTGTGGTTTGGTCCATTTATGGTGGCGGTGTTTACTTCTTGTCTATCTATGCATGTTGAGATCATGGCCTTGAAGGCAATAGATGTGAAGTGAATTGAAGATTATGATGCATATGTTTATGAAGTTGTGCTATGAAGGTTATGTATGAAATCCTCAATGCTAGCATGATGTTTAAAGTGCGTTGATGATGAGGAGTATAATGTGAATGATAATGTTAGGGATAATGTGTGGTCTACATGATTGATTATGTTAAGTACTATTGTGGAATGACCCTTACCTATATAACCCCTATATGAATGTGTGATCATATACATGTTAGGAGTACCTATTCAATGATGAATGTGTATTTGTCTCCTATGATGAAGTGCGGGTGTGTGGTCTAGAATCCATAAAGGCTTTATATGTGAATTGCTCATGATTTGGGGACATTGTGAATGTGTTGTGATCCCTTGAAGGGAAGTGCAGTCAATACCAATGTTGTTGCTATTATGTCACTAAAAGGACCAATATGCACACACACTCTACATGTATGGCTATGCATATGTGTTGCATAAAGGTGTTTATGTGAAAGGCTTTCTCACATATGTACACACACATGAATGAATGAATAAGGTTTATGATAATCTAGTAAAAGTGAGTCTCTTGAAAGGTTTCCTTAATTGTACTCTAAACTAGACTATGTTATGAATATGGTATGACTATGTGAAAGGTCATTCTCACATAATGTAGGATCTATGATGAAAGGTCATTCTCATCTTAGAAACCTTTGAGCTATATGATATGAGGGATTAAGTCCCTAAAGCCTACTTTATGAACTAATGTTAAATAAAGGCTTAAAGATGTTTAAAAAGAGATTTGGAGCTTAGCACCGAGTGAACATGAAAAATGAGAGTGGGGGCTTCATGTTTAGCAAGTCCAGCTTCTCACAAGAGAACCTTCACATTTAGCAAGTCCAGGTTCCCAACATAGATGTTGTCTCATGAGATGGAAGCCTCCACGCCTAGCAATTCAAGGTTTCTAGTAGAAATCTCCTTGTTCCATAACTATGTGCCCCCGTAGGTCTTAGCTTAGTGGATCCACTAGATAGCTATTATGTATGTAGGTCCTACCTTGGCAAGTAGTACCCTCTCTTTTTGGTGTGGGAGTAGAACACCGGATTCCATGTAGCTCACATGGTCTATGTCGGTTATGGCAATGTCTCTCGAAAGTTAAGAAATGAACTAAGATAATATGAACTCTAGTCATGATTTCTTGAAGAGTTACTTAGTGTAGGTAGGACTATGTACCCTACTTATGCAATGCACAAGTACATTTATAGGGAGGTTATAATTAGGATCTTTATGTAATGAAGACTATGGTCTATGTATGTTAATATGAAAGCACGTGAATTACACTTATGACTTCTTAATGGGTTTGGTTAGTATATGTTGGGGTATGGGACTCCATGTGTACATTGCACAAGTGAGCTTGTGAAGGGGTTGTGAGGATGGTTTACCTATGATATGAACTAAATGAGTAATCACTAATGATGTAGTAAATGAATGAGTCATCATATAATATTATGAAGTATGTTGGTCTTATGTCTAATGTTAAATAAAGATGTTATGACTTGTTGAATATGATGTGCCTAGTCTATGGTGGCTTCGTAGAAACACTTGGTGGGAGTAGTATTATGAGATGCTACTTGCATATTGCACTAGTGTGACTTGGGGGTTGTCTTAGCTGATGGTTCCTATGTGAAGACTATGCCTTATGGTGTGCTTATGACTCTATGAATATATGTGGCTGAATTTATGAAGGCTATATGTAAGTTCATCCTTGGTAACCTTAAGGTGATACGTTGCACCAAGTATTCCCTAAGTGTTGCTTGAGGAAAGGAGTTAAGATAAAGATGAAGGTAATGTATTGTAAGCATTGAATGTCCCTAAAATGTTATTAGTGGCTCTATGTGTGCTATTATGAATTGTTTCCATGTGTATGATGTATGTGGTTTATATTGTTCCTATTGTACTAATAAGGCATGATGCATGGTTTCCAACTAAATGTCCCTTTTAAAAGCATGTTTTTGCATTGTTATCATACTTAGTGCATTCTTGTACTAACACCATTATTCTTCATCTTTTTACACTAAATGTAGGTGGTGGTGGCTAAAGGGCCTTTCCTAGAAGTGATGGGCTTGGCTTACTATTCCCAATTTCGGGTGTGTCCTTAAAGATTCAAGGAACTTTATGTTAAAGAGTTTCCTTAAGTTCAATATACTAGATAGTAGTTTCTTTTTTATTTTAAGGGTTGTGTCCCTCTTGTGTTGTAGTCATGTTTTAAGATGGCTACCTTGAGACGTAGTACTTCGATTTTGTATTAAAGGTTTAAATAAGGTGACATTTTAAGTCTTGTGCTATATTATGAAAAAGTTTAAAATTTTCCGTTATTTTTCTATGATAAATGCTATGACGAATGCTAAGGGCTTGTATAAGACCTCCGAGAGGTCGAATACACCGGTAACGACTAGGGGGTGCTCTCGGGTCGTTACAACCTGCAAGGACAAAGTCTCTCCTCTCACCTTCAATCTGCTGGGGTCCCAAATGGACCAATTGATTCCCTCGCCCAACTCGGATCCAATAGAAGGGTGGCATTATGAAAATGAGGTAACCCCCAATACTGAAATTTAAGGGCTGATTCACGTCATGCCACGACATTAACTATGGCGCTTCTTGGGAGGCAACCCAAGGTCTTAACTATTTTGTTTTATTATATAAATAATGGTGTATTGATATTGCAGGTTGAAATGTGGAGAGTGATACACAAGTGTAGATTGGCAAACTATAGGTCTGTTTAGCGAATCGCCAAACGGTTCGGTGACCCCAAATTAGACCGACGTTAGACTCAAGACCAATTTACATTGGATTCTGTAAAACTCAGTGAGGAAGGTGACTACTCTGCGCGACACTGAGTAGTTTGGCAGTCTTGACCAATGTTGTCGAAGGGGCAACAACTAGACGGTTTTAAAGGCCAATGGTTTCAAAGTTTGACAAACTTTCATTTTCCACTAGATTTCAACTTTCGTAAATCTGCACCTAGTAAGTAATTTTCATTATCTTTGCATTCCTGGTGTTTGAGTCATCGATTGGTGTTTGAACTTGGGATTACATTGCCTCTTAGCATTTCAAAGTACTTCGATCAGCATAAAAGGTTGGTTTTCCCAAACCCCGAGGCTACTTTGAAAATTTTGTTCTCTTATGCAATTGGGCTTATCGTATTGTTGTGTGTTGGGACTCTCCGATAGGTTTAGATTTGTGAAATGCCAAGTTTAATTCATAAATCTTGCCCATTTTATCTTGATTTTCGAACTCCCTTTTTGTGGCATGTAAAAATGATTAAAAATCTTATGGGTTTGTGCATGTGTGTTGTTTACCATGGTTGAGTGTATGGGTCTGAGCTTAATTGTACTAGTGCATAGTTTAATTTTGTTTTCGGGGGTTGTGGAGTTGAAGTCGAGAAGATAGGTTGGATATAGGCACGTTGGGTTGTTTGGCGAGCTGGGTCGAGCTTGCCAAACCAATCGGCGGTTCGCCTAATGACCCCATCTCACCTTTAATTTCATGGTACTTGTGTTATGGGTTCAGTAACTTTTGGCGAGAAGTCTTTGATCGCTAAAAGCAATCAGTGACTCACCGAAAGTCTCCTTAATCACCTTTTTTATACACCCCTAAACATTTGTTGCCTTGTATCTTTTGGCAGATAAAACCCTACTCGCTGAAAGAATTCGATGACTCGCAGAAACGATGTTCCCATCGCCGACTTGTTAAAATTTTTTAGCCAACTCCTATCGGCGAGCTCGGTCTAGCTCGCCAAAGCAACTTGGCGATTCGCTAATCTTTTCGGCGAGTTTTTCTGCAATTGTGTCCCTATGAATTTGATTTAGTTGTTTTAACTTCTTCCCAATTCTTTGTAGAAATGGCTAGATCTAAAGTTGCAGGAAGAAGCAGGAAGCCCAAGGTAAAACAAAAGGGATTACAATCAACGAGGATGCAACTGCATCTAGAAGCAAGGTTGCTAAACTTTCCACAAATGGTGGGAAAGACAAGGGCAAAGACAAGACCCTTGAATTATTAGATGCAAGCACTGACAGTGATGGATTTTATAGAAATGACCCTAACCAATCTGAAAGCGAATGTGTGGGTTCTGATGAGGTTGATATGTTAATAGCATAGAGGGCTGAGCGGCGAACTAAGAAGTTGAATGATCCATTCAGAGTCAGAACTCCCCAGCCCACCACTACTACACCTCCAGTTCCAGAGGAGGCAATGGTATTAGCGCCTCCTGTACAGGATCCTCCGCCTAAGTCAATGAATCGAGTAAAGGTTAAGTGGGCTGAAGACAATTCTGGAGGAAAAGTGTTTGTCCATAGACGGGGTTAAAGACATGCACTCAGATATAATGGAATGCCTGAGATATCACAAGTTCCAAATCATCAACAAACCCCGTGGCCCTTATATTCCAAACTGGGTAAGAGAGTTCTACAATGCATACAGTGCACTAATACCCTAGAAAAAGTAGCCAGCAGCAGCATTCAAAAAAGTGGACTATGTGGTTGTTAGAGGCAGGAGGGTGAACTGTGATAGTGGGGCGATCAACGCAGTCTTGGGAATGTCCACGAATATTAGGGACCACTGCCAGCACTTGATCAGAACAAAGAAGTTGGATGAGATAAAAAAGCGGTTAGCCCCACTAATTTCAGACGAGAATCTGAAGTGGTTGGCGGAAGAAGTTTTGATTGAAAAGAAAGAACTAAACATAGCCGCAAGGTTCTGGTTCAGTTTTATTAGTAGCACAATTATGTCATCCCAAAATGAGTCGATCCTTCGCCTTGCCAAGGCAGCTTTCCTGGGTTGCATCATCGAGGAAACTCAGATAAACTTAGGTACAATAATTTCTTCAGAGATACTCATGCGTGCAAGGTAGAGACGGACCTCACTTCCATACTTATGCAAACAAGCTCGGGTACCTCAAGATGCCAAGAAGGATGTGGAAGTGATGCCCACAGCCTCTACTGATATCTGGAGGATCGAAGCCGAGTACCTTAAGGATCAAGCAGAAAGGAATAAGGCAACATCGGTGGAGTTAGTGAACACAGAATCATCACCTGTAGAGGCACCTCTGCCTACTCTAACCCCTGGCCTTCAGGTATATCCATTACCACTACTACTCCTGCTGATACTCCAGGTTCTTCTGTTGCTGCACGGTCTCTAAGACCCACTGTTGTTGCTGCTGTTTCCCGGCCTCCAGTCACCCAAGCTTCCCTACTTCGAATGGGACAGCTAGCAATTTTTGCTAATCGTCGGGCTGCCAGTCAAGAGGCCTCTGTTCCAGGAATGATCTAGATTGCCCTAGTTGATGTTGTTACACCTCTGAGCACTACCATTAATTCCCTAAAGGCTAGAATAGCAATGTGTGAGCACAACCAAGGGGCCACAGAGGAGGTGACGTCTTTAAAAGCTGCCATCGCTGAGTTGCGAAAAGATGTTGACCACCTGAAGTCCACCGATGTGTCCATGGTCTTTGGAACAGTGAAAATTATAGATGTGCCTGAAATGCCTCAGACCACCACTGGACATGGGGATAGAGCGAAGCAGACAGCCTATCCTGAGTCAGAAGAAGAGATTGATGAAGAGATGCATGAGGAGACTAAGGAAGCTGCAGCTGAAGACCTGACCGAGACGGAAGAAATTATGATAGATGTTGTTGTGCAGGCTTCCTTAGCACCTGTTTCTAGATCCAGTGAAGCTGGTCCTTCCAGGGTCACTCCGGGCACTGAAGCCCATACAAATAAAGCGACCGATTAGCTAGGATTCCCTCTTTACCTCCCTCTCTCTCTTTTTTTATTTTACATTTCAGATTGTGTGTTAATTGCATTTGAGGACAAATTGTTTTTTATTTGTGGTGGGGTGAGGTTCACCTTTTGTGTGTTATTTGTGACTTGTGTTTTTGTGTATATATTTGGGTCGTTCTATTTAAATTGTGTTTACACTACTCTCTGTGGATGTTTGAGCTTGTGGCTCCTTTTACTTTAAATTGCAAAAAAAAATTTTACCCATCCAAAAATTTTTGCCACCTCTCGTGTGTTGAATGTGGTTGTTCTTTTGCAAAATTTGAGTCTCGTTTCCGAATAATACCAATGACTTGAATAGTGCTCTCAACTGAACGAACATGAATGCGCGGCTACGATGATGCCAAATGAAGTTGCATAGACAATATGTGAACTATTTGCCTCTCGTTATGACTAACCTAGTATCGAATCGAGTCTGTTGCGATGATCATTGCACACTAATGAAAGTGTGGAGTCTTGTTTGACTTATAATGTCAATGCCTAGTGTGATGAGCTTACCTGTGAACTATGCATGAAGGATCCTAGAATTTGCCCCGTTGGTCCGGTCAACTAAGTGATGCTATCTCTTGATATGATCTTAGGCAACTTCTAAAAGTGTGAGCTAATTTGACATATACCTCTTTTGTGACCTCCCTTGTGAGTGTGTGAACCGCTTTTGAACACCCCTTGAGCCTTACCTTTCTCTGGAAGAAACATGATGAAAACTAGACCTCTCTTAATCCACTACCTATAATCCTCTTGATTTGTAGTTGATTGAATAGCCAACTTAGGCCAAAAGCCTAAGTTCGGGGTGTGGTGAAAAGAAAAGGGAAAGTGAAGAAGTGCAAGGAAAGTCTCCTTTAACCCATGATGTTGAGAAAAATGGAACCCTTTCATATAAAAAAAACAGAGAAAAGAGAAAGAAAAAGAAAGTTGTGGAATAAAGTACAAAACGAAATGGGGTTTCAAAACAATTCATGGAAAGTAAATAATAGGATGACTTATGAGCATTAAAGAAAATGATGGAGGAAGTAGAAAGGAAGTGTTATGAGTACCACATTTCATGAGGATGAAAGTCACTGAGCCTAAATGACCATACCTTTGAAGTTAACCCCATTACAAGCCTTGAAAAAACCTTTTTGATCATAAGTGAGCTGAAACAAATGTTGATTGGAAAATACAGGCAAACCTATGGGTGAAATTATGAATTGTATTCTTCTTTGTGAGTGTAAGTGTTGCATCTGATTCCGAAGCTTTAAACTGTGAACCATTGTGTGAATATTGAATCATTCCTTGTGTGAGGGCATTTGAACACTTTGGTTGAGCTTGAACTTGCATTTGAAGCAAGTATTATGAGAATGAGATTCTTTGATATTGGTGAGTCACAACTTCAATCTTTGAGTCCACATTTGATCTTTGCGTAAGTAAATTGAGTTTTTTTGTGTGCCTTCATGATTGAGTCTTGTGTAGCACTATTCGAGATACCTTTTTGAACGGTTGAACTTGAGTTTTCTTGAGGACAAGCAAAATTTTAAGTTGGGGGTGTTGATGAGTCCACAAATTGGACTCATTTAGGGCTATATTTTGATAGAATTAATGTCCCCAAATGTATATTTTATCTCAATATCTGATGAAAACCCGTAAGTTCCAGGTATTTGGAGTTTGAGGGAAAGCATGGTCACTACTTAGCAAAAAAGGAACAAAGGCAGATGAAAGAACGAAGAAATGAAGATCTCAGAATCAAAGAACCCATTCGACGAATCGCCAAAAGGTCTTATCCGCTCCTTTTGTTCCAGTGAGCTGAGCCATGAAAGAAGGAATCAAATCGGCAATGAAAAGGAGTAGTCGGCGTATCGCCGAGCAGTTCTGCGAAGAAGTACTATGTCGCCCAATGATCCAAAGCACGATAATGATGAAGGATAGAGAAAGACGGCGATGAAACCTACGAAAGGGCAGATCGCCGAGTTGATCGGCGATCTCGACTAACGACGCTGAATGATCCACTGCACCACAGATTTTTGAAAACTATAAATACTCGTTGAGAGTTGTAGCTTAATATCAAATTTTAATATATAATTTTTAACATAGACTTTTGAGTTTTAAGTTTGGAGAGGGTTTTGAAGAACTTGAAGATTCAAAGGGTTTCAACTCCAAGAATTTGTACTTGGGTCTTGTGGATTCTTCATTCTTTGCTTGTTTTGAAACTTAAATCTTCATACTCATTTGAATGCAAACTTATTTAGGTATAAATTTCTATATCTTTCACATGTCTAGCTAAAACCCCAATTCTTGGGGTGTGATTTTGTGAATATTGGCTAGATTTTCTGTTGGGTCTTGCTTATTGACGGTTTATTTATTGTGTAAATGTGATTTTGTTTAGTAGTTGTGGTGGAACTTAATGAAATTGTAGTTGCAAATACGATGTCAGCTTTGTGTTTTCGGCTTGCTCGAGAGAGAGGTCGTAAAACTAAGACTATTAAATTGATGGCCGGTGGGAGTGGGTCGACATGAGGTTCAGTTCGAGAGAGTGAACCCTAGTCCTTCTCCCACACACTTAGCGAGAGAGAGTGAGTGGGCTAAGGAGGAGGTTGTTCTTCATGCGTCAAGTGGGTGTCCGAGAGGAACCCATTTAATTCAGGGTAAGTTGCTCGAGAGAGAATTTACCCCCACTATAGTCTAGCCTAGTCACAAATACTCAACGAATTTACTATCAAAATCATGTACCCAATAGTCTAGTCTAACCCGTATTCCTATCACATCCCAAGAATCACGTCTCCTTGATTAGTACTTTTTGCATTTTTGCTGATTTTGCTCTTTACTTGTTTATAAACCCCCCATTGATAATTGACTCTTGCGTCACCCCTTAGATTTAACATGTTTACATTCGATAATGTTTTTAGCTATGACTAATTTGAACTTAATTTTATTTTTCAATTAATTCTCAAGCCCACTCCCTTGGGACTCGGCCCCAACCCTTGGTTGGGTTACTTTACTATTGTACGATCGTAGACACTTGCATTGGAAGCTTTTGTCTTGATTACACAAACATCAATAAGACCCCATAATCTCACCCACACGAAGTACCACCTTAGCCCATCATTCATACTTACCATATCTGATCTCATCCTTAGCTTATTTTCTCATAGACAAGGGAATCTCTCACCTATAGTCAAACATAACAAGAAAGGCAACTATAGTTAACTTTAAGTCATACTTGTGCAATGCATGGATAAGACCCCATAATCCCATCCATAATAAGTACCACTTTAGGTCATCCCAATCCGACTTCTTGGTTGGGGACTAGTCCCTATCTTCAAACTTTGGAACACTATGAGACACTTTGTTAAGCATATCTTAGTTCCTCATTAATTTTAACCCTATGAGATACTTATTTAAGCATGTCTAAGATCATTATTATGTTGAACACTATGAGATACTTCATTAAGCATATCTTAGTTCCTCATTAATTTTAAGACCATGAGATACTTGTTTAAGCATGTTTAAGTTCATTAATATCTTGAACCCTATGAGATACTTCTTTAAGCATGTCTAAGATCATTATTATGTTGAACACATTGAGATAATGTCACAACCCAAGGGTACCCCCTAGACGTAACACGACATACTTGACCCCGAAGGGATCTCATACCATCCCTTAGCATTATCATACACATGAAGTTATAGAAATGATGCGGAAAATTTAAAAAATTTACAATCAAAGTCAAATTCTTTTTCATAAACTAAAATAAGAATCTAGACTTGTCTCAATCACCATCTAGTACAATAGAGAGTACAAATATGGTCAAAGCCATTTACATCAATAAAGCCTCAAAAGTAGAGAGTACAATAAAAGCTGGAAAATGATAACATCTTGTAATCGAACTTGAGGACTCACCAAGCCTAGGGAATAGTCAACCCAAGCTTCACTTGAAAGAAGTAGTACGTCTCAACGACCGAAACCTACACTCATAGTAAAATATGGGTTAGCACAATTAATGTACTAAGTATGGAAGTCATGCATAAAAATCCTTAAAACATGCACAAAAGGGACATTTAGTTGAAATCATGCCTTTATCAAATTTGGAGGACATTATGCACACTTATGAAGAAACATAAGTCAAACCAACATATAAACAACCCAAGGCCATACTAGTGCAATGCAAAGGTAAGATCCCATAACCCTATCAAATGCTAAGTATCACTTTTAGGCCACCAACAACATACATATCTTATTTTTACCTTGTCCATAACCAACATACATAAGTAAGGAGTTATTCATATTCATAACTTGTAACAAGTAAAGTCAACCTTAACATTCATACATATCTTTCATACATAATCCATAAGTCATCATAACATAATAGAACCTCACAATAATCCCTCTTAAAGCCTACTTGTGCAATGCATAAGTTAAGTCCCATACCCCAACTCATACTAAGTAGTACCTCTTAAGAAGTCATAATTAAATTCCATATTCTTATCATAGTTCATATTCATATCATATAGGGATAATAGCCTTAACTGACTTAGACCATGTGAGCTACATGAAATCTGGTGTTCTACCCCCACACCGAAAAGAGGTGTCCTACTTGCCTAAGGTAGAACATTCATAATAGCTTTTAGGTGGATCCACTAGATAAAGACCTATGTGGGCACATAGTTATGGGATATGGGGATTTCTACTAGAAACCCGGACTACTAGTGTAAAAGGTTTCCATCCCATGAGACAAAATACATTGGGAAGCCGAACTTGCTAAACGTAAAATCCTCCATCTCATTTTCGTATCCACTCGGTGCTAAGCATAATTTCCTTTAAAGGTCATATTAAGGGTGTGTTTGGTATGAAGGAAAACATTTTCCGGAAAATGTTTTCCAATTTTCTCATGTTTGGTTGGGTTAAATGTTTTGGAAAATATTTTCCAAATCAACTCATTTTCCTCAAATTTAAGGAAAATGACTTCCCTTCAAAACTTAAGGAAAACATTTTCCAAAACTATCTTCCAACTTCAAACTACAATTACTTTTTTATTGAAAAAATCAATTTATTTTGTCCCTACCCTCAAACCAGCCTCCCAACCAACCCCCCCAAAAAAAATAATTAAAGCTTGTTTTTAAATTCAATTTTTTTACCCACCCTCACCCTTACCCCTACCCCCACCCCCTCCCAAAAAAATATTGAAAATTATTTTGAAAAGATATTTCTAATTTCAATTTTTTTATTTTTTTTAAAAAATATTTTCAACTTCAAAATTTCATTTTTTCACCATACCCTTCACCCCCCCCCACCCACCTCCTACCCAGCCCCCCTACCACCCCCCACCCCAAAAAAAATATTAAGTTTCTTTTTAAAATATTTTCAATTTCAAAATTTCATTTTTTTACCCCTACCCTAGACCCTCCCACCCACCCCCTATCTGCCCCCCCCCCCAAAAAAAAATTTAAGTCTGCTTTTAAAAAATATTTTCAATTTCAAAATTTCATTTTTTCACCCCTACCCTCGACCCCCCACCCACCCCCCTATCATCCCCCCCACCACCACCACGCCAAAAATAATTTTAAGTTTGTTTTTCAAATATATTTTCAATTTCAAAATTTCATTTTTTTCACCCTACCCAGCCCCCCCACCCCACCCACCCAATACCAGCACCACCACCCCTACCACCCCAAAAAAAAAAAATTAAGTTTGTTTTTAAAAAATATTTTCAACTTCAAAATTTTATTTTTTCACCCCAACCCTCGACCCCCCCCCCCACCCACCCCCTACCAGCCCCCCACCCATAAAAAAAATTTAACTTTGTTCTTAAAAAATATTTTCAACTTCAAAATTTCATTTTTTCAGCCCTACCCTCAACCCACCCCCTACCATCCCCCCACCCCCAAAAAAATTTAAGTTTGTTTTTAAAAAATATTTTCAATTTCAAAAATTATTTTCTACCCTAGTAAAAATAAAAGATATTTCTCAAAAAAAAAAATCAATAATAAATCAAATACTAAAAACCTTTTTCGGAAAAATATTTTCTACTCACCAACCAAACATGAGAAAATAAGTCAAAAATCAACTTGTTTTCCAGGAAAACATTTTCCTTCATACCAAACACACCCTAAGTCTTTACTTCAGTTCATATTCATGAAAGAATGCACTAGGCACTCAAACCAACATACATCATCAACATGTGAGTAAGCCTTTCACATCATATTCATAGTGTTTCATGAGAATGGCCTTTCAATCAACATAACAAGCTTACCATAAACATACATACATACTTCATGCATAATCAAGTGTAAGGGTATAGGGAAGAAAGATCTTGCATCAATACCACAATTACACAATAGGCATACAATCCTCACTACATAAGTGAATCACAAGTTCATATACAATTCTCATCAACATGTATGAACCCTAACAATTTTCCTTCAAGAGTATCAATCAAGATCAACCCTAACTTCTATAATCACTACATTAGATAGAGGTATATCATGATTGTTGATCAACATAAACATAATCAATTATCAAGCTCCCATCATCAATCAAGACATACCATAGTTCACAATTTAGGAAGAAGGGGAAATCATGGGTCCAAGGGAGATTTTCATCATAAAACATCAATACTCTAACATTCCAATCAAAAATCAAATTAATCAACCAAAATAAACCATAATTGTACAATGAAAAACGTTTTGGAAGAAGACCCATGACAATAGATTGAAAACCCTAGGTTTGGGGGATTTGGAATCTTGAAAACATACTTTGAAGGGGCTCCTTGGGTGATAGCAACCCAAGGATGAAAAGCATCCATACCTTGACTATGAAACTCCAAGAAATTTGGGGAAGAACCTTGAAAATCTACCAACCCTAGCTCCAATGGCTCCTTTCTTCTTCCTTGAGTTTACTGAGAGAAATATTAAGAGAGGAGGGAGTTTTTTATTTCAATTTGGTGTTTGTGAATAATGACTTAGTCTTGTGAAATTTGACTTTAAAACAAAATATATATATATATATATACATATATATATATATATATATTCTTCCCCTAAAAATACCCAAAACACATTCACTTTAATTGGACTAAAAAGGAAACGACCTAAAAGAGCCTCACTTAGTGAATCCCGTCCAGGCACGTGGAGTTGAGGCAGTGTCTTGGGAATGGTGTCTTAGGCTCACAAGCCCATGGAATTACCACGAGGGGCTCCACGAGTCGTGGTCCCTCTCGTGGTCCTTGAGGCAGTGAGCTTGTCACTTAGGGCTCTTAGCTTTGCCTACGGCATATCCATGAAGGGCTCCACGAGCCGTGGTCAAGACCACAAGTCGTGGTCAAGTCCGTGGATGCTAAGGCAGTAGCTAGGGCAAAGGGTGGCCAATTCCCCATGGCCAAGGAAGACTCACGACCACCTTCACGAGCCTTGGAGTGGACCACGACTCGTGGTCCCTCTCGTGAAGGTGGGGCAGTGTGCTCCTAGCTAGGGGCAGCCTTGGCTTGGCCCCTTTGCCTTGACACTTGCCCCTTGGTTTTGACTCAATAAACATCATTTCGACCTTAAATGACTTACTAAAATTCGAGGAGTCATTTTACGATTTTTAACCTTACGTTTAGGCTCTAGTTTAACCTACCATTTTTCCAGGGTATTACATTATCTCCCCCTTGGGAACATTCATCCTCGAATGACAATCTAGATACCTTACGGAAATATACTCAAGACTAGCAGTCCATCATGCATGCAACATAATAAAAATGCACAATTCATACGAAGAAACATCAACTCCATCACAAGACATAATCAATGCAATCACAAGGAAATAGGAACTACATCTACAATTCTTTATGTACAAAATCCACCATTTCATAAAAACTTAGGAGGAGTTACCTTCTCCAATCTCAAAGAAAGCTCAACACCACAATATGGAGCCAATATGCCATTTCATCAAAACATAACTAAGCACGTTCATCATAAACACAATTAAGCATGTTCAACATAATCATAACTAAGCATGCTCCATAGATCACCTCATAAGGTCAAATATGCAATCATCATACTAAAGTCCAATTCAACATAAGGAACATATAAATCATGAAAACTCATTTTATGCTAAATATGAATTCTCACAAGAACATGCATATCATAAGGAAATCATAAAGAACACTTGTAGCACAAATGACTTCCGAAACACCAACTCAAGAAAAGTACTTACCTCAAGTTTAAATAGGAGTAGAAGGAAAAAGATGAGGATAGCGGGACTTCATATCAGTCTCGGCCTCCCATGTAGCACCCTCAACTAAGTGATTCCTCCATAAGACCTTAACGGAAACTACTTCTTTGTTTCTCAACCTCTTAACTTGCTGGTCTAGAATCTCTACCGGAATATCTTCATAGGAAAGGCTCTCATCAACTCCTAAACCTTCTAAAGGAAGGATGGATACCGGATCACTAATGCACTTCTTAAGCATGGAAACATGAAACACCGAGTGAACCAGAGCCAAATCACTTGGCAAATCTAATTCATAGGCATCTTTATCAATACACTTCAAGATTTGATATGGGCCCACGTACCGAGGACTAAGTTTCTCCTTCTTACCAAATCTCTTCACACCTTTCATAGGTGAGATCTTCAAGTAGACCCAATCACCAATCTCAAATTCTAGATCCCTTCTTCTATTGTTGGCATAAGACTTTTGCCGACTTTGGGCTGTCTTCAATCTCTCTCTAATGAGTCAAACTTTTTCAATGGCCTCATAAACTAACTCGGGACCAATTAAAGAAAATTCACCTACTTCAAACCAACAAACCGAAGATCTACACCTCCTACCATATAGTTTATCAAGCGGAGCAATGGCAATGCTTGAGTGGTAATTATTGTTGTAGGCAAACTCAATCAATGGGAGATGGTCATCCCAACTATCTTGGAAATCTATCACACATGCCCTCAACATGTACTCTAAGGTTTGAATGGTGTGTTCCGCTAGATAATCCGTTTGAGGGTGGAAAGCGGTACTAAGCTTAACTGTCAAGACCCGGGGCTACCCCCTAGAAGTAACACGGCGTACTCGAGCCCGAAGGGGTCTTATACAATCCTCATAGCATATTCATTGCATTTTACATAGAAATAGTGCGGAATTTAAAACTTATTTAAATCCAAAAATTCAAACTTCATTTAAGAAAACACTTCAAAACAGAGCGGAAGTCTAAGTCTCATATGGCCATCTAAACAAAGTCTTGAAAACTAAAGTAGGGACACGGCCCTTTACAATCAAAAAGACTATCATTGTCTATTACACGAAATGAAAGAAACTTCTAAAGTACATGTCCTCGAGCTATGAGGACATACCACTTGATCTTGGAAGAATATCAATCCAAGCACTCCAATCTAGATAGAAGAAATCACTTGCCGGAACCTACACTTGTAGTAAAACATGGAGAAAAATATGTGTTAGCACAATTAAGTGTTAAGTATGATAGCCATGCAAAAACATGCTTAAAATGGACAATTTAGTTGAAAGTCATGATATATGTCATTTTGATAAAACCTTCATGAACTTAAGCATAAGAGGCATAATATAAGACATAATCAACACACAAGTCACTTATACACATTAGCACCATAATCGACTTATAACTCATTACCTTCCCATAAGCCCTAACCTCAAGTAACCCTCAAGCTATACTTTGTGCAATGTATGGATAGCGCCCCATACCACTATCCACACCAAATACCACCTTAAGGTCACCAAAGTGAAACCATTCAACCTTTCCATCTTCACACCGTAGTCATACATAATACACATAAACACTTCATAAGTCATTGCAACACATAAGGACCATTACCTAAGACAACTCTAAGTCATACTTGTGCAATGTACAAGTAGCATCCCATAATACTACTCACACTAAGTACTCCTTTGAAGTCACCATAGGCAAGGCATATTTATATACAACAAGTCATAACAAGGAAGTAACTCATAATACAATCCAAGTATAGCATGCATCATTACATTTAAGCATAAGTCACATTCTTCATTAACTTCATTGCATTAAGAGCACCTTCATTCATTAGACATTAGATCAACATTCTTATTAACATGATCATAATAGCCCATTCATTTCATTAACATTATAGAGGAACACACCATGACCTCTCTCAAAAGCTGGTGTCCCATACCACCACCTACACTAAGTAGTGCATCCTTAAGAAGCCATAGTTCATTAACATTCTTTGTGGGGGTAAGTCTTAACCGACATAGACCATGTGAGAAATTCATGGAATCCCGGTGTCACCCTCACCGGATAAGGGATTCCTACTTGCATAGGACCATTGTTCTTTAGCTTAAGTGGATCCACTAGCTAGACCTATGTGGGCACATAGTTGTGGGATAGGGATATTGCTACTAGATTCCCCGCCTCAACTAACGTGAGGGAATCTATCTCAAGAGATTACTACTAGAAACCTCGCCTCAACTCACGTGAGGGCTCCCATCTTATCACTATCCACTCGGTGCTTAGCATTATTCCCCACGGAGTATTTGACATCCATTACGGTCGTTCATTATTATGGAATCAGAGATTGCTACTAGATACCCCACCTCAAATCACGTGAGGGCATCCATCCCAAACCCAACATTCATTCATTGGAAAGCTCATGGATTCAAAGATGAGAATATCCTTTCACCTAGGAATCCCATATTGTGAGAAATTCTTTTCACAACATGTCTTTTCATTCATTAGAGTACAAATTGAGAATAGCCTTTCAACAAGTACTTCATGTCACGACCCATGGCTAGCCCCTAGACGCGGCACAGCGTACTTGACTCCGAAGGGGTCTCATACAAGCCTCTAGCATTATCATTACATAAGACATAGAAAATAATGTGAAAAAATTTAAAACTTTACAATCAAAGTTCAACTTCACTTTTCATAAAAGAAAATCATAGTAAATGTAGACTTTGTCTCATACGCCATCTAAAACATAGGAATACAAAGTTTTTTTGACTTAGCCATTTGCATCAACAAAAGTCTCAATATACAAGATACAAAGTGAAACTAAGAAATAGGAAATCCCATCCCGAACATGAGGACTCACCACAACTTGGAGATAAGCAATCCAAGTCTTCTTCAAAAGGTGAGTGAAAGTCACCTAGCCGAAACCTACACTCATTAATATGTAGAAGGAAGAAGGGGTTAGCACATAATATGTACTAAGTATGAAAACATGCACAAAATCCTTAAAACATGATAAAAAAAGGACATTTTATTTGAAAAGAATGCATTTATCAAGTTTGGAAACCAATATACATTTTCAATGTCAAAGACAAGTCATAATCAAATTTACCTTCATAACATAGTGACATCATCACCTTAGCAACCCTAAGGGACACTTGTGCAATGTGTGGTTGACATCTCATAATACCAACCTTACCAAGTACTCCTTTGAAGCTACCTTGGTCATACATGTCACCTTTGGACCTCACCATATTCAATAGTCATTAACATGGACCTAGTTATGTACATTACTTGAACATAAGGAAAGTCATTCATATCAACTACCATTCAACATACATGCATACATTCAATCCCATAATAACATAAAAGAGCCATCCCATAAAATCCTACTAAGTCTACTTGTGCAATGTGGAAGTGAAGTCCCATACCCCCACTCCTACTAAGTAAACTCACCAAGAAGTCATAGCATAGTTCATGTCTCATTCATTATCTTCATTATATAGGGAAAAGTTGCCATAACCGACATAGACCATGTGAGCTACATGGAATTCGGTGTCGTATAACCCCACACCGAAAGAAGGTGTCCTACTTGTCTAAGGTAGAACTAAATATATAGCTATAAGGTGGATCCACTAGCTAAGGTCCTATGTTGGCACATAGTTATGGGATAGGGAGATTGCTTTTAGAAACCCGCTCTATTGCATTAGCGGAGGGGCCTTTTCCTCATTGTCCATATCCACTCGATGCTAAGCATTATTTCCCAAATCATACATAATTAGTCTTAAATTGCATTTACATGTATGAAGGAATGCTCTACCCTTCATTCAATACAATTCATCATAATAGCTCATAGATTCATTAAAGGTGAGAATGTACTTTCAACCTTAAAATCAAAATGGACATGTGAGTAAAACTCACATTACATTCATAGTGTATTTCATGAGAAACAACCTTTCAATCAAACAACAATGATATCACCATCCTAGACAAGTCATACATGAATATGTGTAATGGGTAAGGGGAGAATTGACCTTTCCATAATACCTCAATTTAGACATTGGTGATAAGATCTTTACCTTTCAAGTGAATTATAAGTTCACATACAACTTCCATCATTCATGAACAAACCTTCACAATTTACCCCCTTCAAGGGTCATGAACAAAGTCTCACAATCACACTTAGAAATATTACTTTAAGCATGAACAAACAAGATTCAATAACTAGGTTAACATAGATACAATTCATAGTCTTCATCTTGCATCAACAAACCCATCATAATTCATGAAATTGGGGTCATGGGGTAACACATGGGTTCATGGGGAAATTTACAATAAAAATCACCATTAAACATCAAATAATCCATAATACAACGCAAACAACATAATGAAATCATTTTTAGAAAGAACCCATGGCTAGAACAGAAACCCTAGTTTTTGAACATTATACCAATTTCAAAATTAGAGTTTGAAGGGCTTCATGGAGAAAAGTGCTCCATGAATCAAGGTCCCCATACCTTAATTGAGGCTTTGCCCAGGATTTAGAGTTGAGATGATGGATTCTTGAGCTTTAATCTTCAAGTTCATGGTGTTCTTCAATGGAGGAACTATAGAGAGAGAAATATTGGAGAGAAGAGGGATTTGGGCAAATATTTGGGTGTTGTGAATTAATGATCAAGTCTTGTGAATTATGACTTAAAATTAATATATATTTTACCCATAAAATACCCAAAACACCCCCACATTAATTGGACTTAAAAAGTAATTGACTTAAATGACCCTTACTAATTGACCCCGTCCAGTTCCCACGCCCATCTTCACGAGCCGTGATGAGGACCACGACTCGTGGTCCATCTCGTGGAGATTTGGACAGTGGCTAGGTTTTGGTGGCATTTGGCATTGGAGCCTAAGTCATCTCCACGGGCCCCTTCACGGCTCGTGAAGTGGACCACGACACATGGTTATGCCCATAGAGTTGAGGCAGTAGCATTGCCTCTTTGGGGCCATTTGGATAATTACCTATGGAAACTTCATGAGAGCCTCCCTTGTTCGTGGTCAAGACCACGAACCGTGGTGACGGCCGTGAAGTTGAGGCAGTAGCTAGGGAAAGTGGTGACCACAATTTTGTGTCCAAGGCATCTTCATGAGTGAGTTCACTAGCACCCCCATGCCTCGTCAAGGGGACCACGGCTTGTGGTGGTGCCCGAGGTCCCTTGGGAAGTAGCTCCCCTAAGGTGTCCCAACTTCCCTAAAACTATGGGGGTTTCATGACCACCTTCACGAGTCGTGGTCCCCCTCGTGAAGGTTGGGGCAATAGCACCTAGCTAGGGGCAGTCTTGGATTTTGACCTTGGCATGACCCTTTTGCCTTGGAACTTGCCCCTTGGTCTAGACTCAACTTACCTCATTTTAACGTTAATTGACCTACCAAACTTCGGGGAGTCATTTTACAATTTTTAACCTCACATTTAGGCTCTAGTTCAACCTACCATTTTCTTGAGTGTTACAGTTTATCATTAAGATTATCATAGAACTTCATTCATTAGTCATTCATGAGTGTGTGTGAGTATGTGAGAATAGCCTTTCACATATAGCATCATCATTCAAGCAATTGCCTTCTAAACATGTTCATAATACATTCATAGTATTCGCACACATATAATTCTCATATAATCATACGTTAATCAATCATACTTTGCCTTTCAAGGCCATAATCACAATATACATAGTAATTAAACGACTCTACCATTCAAGTGGATCAATAGCTCAAGCACAATCCTACTTTAACATGTAATTGATCATAATTTACCCTTTCAAGGCCATCAATCTCAAATAACCAACACACCAACAATTTACTATAATTGAGGCATGGAAAATGATACAATCCAATAACCCAAAGCAAATTAGACACAATTCATTCATAAGCATTCATAATCAACAAACCCACTTCGTAATGGCACAATTTAGGAATTGAGAGAATTCATGGGTTCATAGAGTATTTTCATGAAATCATCAATTAAACACTAATACAATCATAATTTTTCATTAGAAACCATTTTAAAACGTTTGAGGAAAGAACCCATGAGATCGAGTAAAATCGTAGATTTTTCATAATTTGAAATCACCTTTGAATTGGCTCCTTGAATGAAAAGTTAGACAAGGATGAAGACTACCATACCTTGCTATTGAATCCCCATGAAAATTGAAGAAGAAACACCTTGGAATCCACCAACCCTAGCTTCAATGGCTTCCTTCTTCTTCCTTGAGTTTAGAGAGAGAATTTTTGAAAGGAGAAACTCTTTGGTTGATTTGGGGAAATAATGATTAATGACTTATTTTAGGACTTAAAACTATATATACTAGTGATATAAACCAATTAAAATCAACACCACACTTCAATTAAATAAAACGAAATTACTCAAAAGCTCTTAATTTGGGAAGCCACGTCAGGGACCACGCCCACTTGTACGGGTCGTGAGGGTAAACACGGCTCGTGGTGGTACCCATGGTCCCTTGACCAGTAGCATCCTCAACTTGGCAAGGCTCCCAAGTGATGAAGGCAATCCCACGAGCCTTTCCACAGTCCGTGGTCTTCACCATGAGCCGTGAAGTGGCTAATGAAGGAGAACTTTCCTTGGGAAGCCTAGCAAGCACATTGTTTTGCCAACCACGAGTGGCACCAAGGCTTTTGTTGGCCACCACAGCTCGTGAATACCCTCGTGGTGATGGTAGGTAGTGGCTAAAGATTGTCTTAAGAACCCTTGGCTCCCACAATGCCAAGGTAAGACCACGAGGCCTCCCACAATCCGTGGTCAAGACCACGAGTCGTTGTGGAGTTCGTGGTTCCTAGGCAATGGCTAGGTCTCAATGTCATGCCTCACACATGCCTAAGGGACCTTCACGATCCCTTTCACAGACCGTGGTCAAGACCACTGTTCGTGAAAGTGGTCGTGGTCCTTGGGCAGTGTTTGCCCAAAGTTGGGGCAGCCTTGGCCTCTGGCTTAGGCTTGCCCCTTTTGGCCGGCTCTTGACCTTGCACCCTCAACCAAACCTTAGAAGGTCTTCTAAACTAAGGGGTCTATTACGTACTTTAACGTTAAACCACTAAACCCCCTTAACTCTTGACATTAGCCCTCACATTTAGGCTCTAGTTTAACCTATCATTTTTCGAGTCGTTACATTATCCCCCACTTAGGAACATTCGTCCTCGAATGATACTTTAAACACATTAAGGGAAAAACGACTCAAGACTAGCAGCCCATCATGCATGACACATAAATATAACTGCATATACATAGGAGGAAACATCAACTCCTAATCAATAAGCTCAATGCAACACAAGAAAGTAGGAACTACATCTACCAACTCATTATGCACCAAAACATCAACATTTCTCATTTCGTTGGAGGAACTTTTCTTCTCTAACTCACATTATGCTCAACACAACATCATAAGGCAATTATGCAATTACTCTCAAAAGCACATTTAGACATGCTCAACATTTAACCTCATGAAGGATATAGACAACTCATATCAAATGCACATCAACATGAGGAACATAAAACATGGAAACTCATTTTCTCATATAAACAAGAATCCAACTAGAACATGCATAACATAAGGAGACCATGAAAACTCATAATCACACATGACTCCAAAACATGAAACAACCTACAAGGAGCTCTTGGTCTCAAGCTTGAATAAGAATAGAAGGAAAGAGATAAGGATATCACAATACTCAACAACCTTACTACTCAACATACCATCCCCCCACTTAAATGTAGACCCAACTAAGGCTAACATGAAAACAACATAGGAACCTCAACACAACATTCACAACTACAAGGAACTATCACATACCGGTGCTTTCATTCGGATTAGCTCCTTTGTCATCCCTAGCCCGAAGTGCATAGAAATGACCATAATTTGGAGGGATAGGAACCGTACCATCATTAGAAGCTTGCTTGGCCTCTCTTCCTTTGTCCATAAGTGTTGGACAATCTCTTATCTTATGACCCTTCTTTCCACACCTAAAGCAACCATCCGTGCCGGCAAGGCACTTACCCAAATGTTGCTTCCCACACATGGCACAAATAAAACTTTCAAATGAAGAACTACCTCCATTCCCTCCTTGAGGTTTAGGGTTAGACACTCTATCATTGTTGACCATAGGAGAATCTTGATTGTAGTACCTCTTTTTGGACCTTGGTTGACTTTGTTCATCGGGTCTAGCTCTTTTTGCCTCCTTGTTCATTTTCCTAAGTTTTGATTCCTCAATTTGTTGAGCATAGACCATGAGCCTTGAAATATCCATGTCATGAAGGAGCATTGTCGTACGGCACTCTTCCTCAACTAGGCCAGAAACTCCCATTACAAACTTACTCATTCTAGCCCTTGAATTTGACACTAAGGTAGGAGCATACTTGGATAGTTAGGTGAACTTAAGAAAATACTCCTTCACACTCATACCCTCATGACGAACGTTCATAAACCCTACCAACTTTTGTTCCCTCAACTCTAAGGGGAAAAACCTATCAAGGAAAGCCTCCTTGAAAACCTCCCAATTTATGGGACCCGCTCCTCTTTGCCTCTCACCTTTCCATTGCTCAAACCAAATTTGAGCCACATCTTTGTGTTGGTAGGCAGCTAGCTCCATCTTCTCCTACGAAGAAACCCCCATGGCACTATGTATTTTGCAAATCTCATCAACAAACCTTTGAGGATCTTCTTCTATTTTGGAACCTAGAAATTCGGGAGGGTTCATCCTAGAGAAATCCCTTAACCTTGAACCCATAGTACTCTCAATAGCATACACCCTACCCCCTAAATCTCTAGTAACTTAGGCCGTCATATCTTGGGCTAAGGTTAGAAAAGCCGACCTAATCTCTTCATTAGTCATATCCAGAGAACCTACCGAAACTTGATTTCTTTGAGGAACTTGGTCACTTTGAGGACCTTGAGGATCTTGGGGAGGAACTCACTCATTCACTACTCCCTCATCCACTCTCCTTGCGGGCGTCCTTCTTGTATTCATATCCTATAACAATAAGAGAAGGATTAGGAAAAGGACACTTATACAACTAAATTCTAAGGCATAACTTCAAGAATGATGAAAGAAGTGTAACTTTCTAACGTCTTATAGCCTCTCGCTCATAGATGTGTCGCGACTCACACCCACGAACCAGACTATACTAGACGTGGCGTGTGAGACATCAACCCTGAAAACTATTTCCAAAATCATATGCTCTAATACAATGTTTGTCACGATCCGGGAATAACCCCTAGAAGTAACACGGTGTACTCGACCTCGAAGGGGACTTATACAAGCCTCATAGCATATTCATTGCATTTGACATAGAAATAGTGCGGAATTTAAAACTTATTTAAATCCAAACATTCAAATTTCATTTGAGAAAACACTTTAAAACACAGCGGAAGTCTAAGTTTCACATGGCCATCTAAACAAAGTCTTGAAAACTAAAGTAGGGACACGGCCCTTTACAATCAAAAAGACTATCATTGTCTATTACACGAAATGAAAGAAACTTCTAAAGTACATGTCCTCGAGCTATGAGGACATACCACTTGATCTTGGAAGAATATCAATCCAAGCACTCCAATCTAGATAGAAGAAATCACTTGCCGGAACCTACACTTGTAGTAAAACATGGAGAAAAATATGGGTTAGCACAATTAAGTACTAAGTATGATAGCCATGCAATAACATGCTTAAAACGGACAATTTAGTTGAAAGTCATGATATATGTCATTTTGATAAAACCTTCATGAACTTAAGCATAAGAGGCATAATATAAGACATAATCAACACACAAGTCACGTATACACATTAGCACCATAATCGACATATAACTCATTACCTTCCCATAAGCCCTCACCTCAAGTAACCCTCAAGCTATACTTTGTGCAATGTATGGATAGCGTCCCATACCACTATCCATACCAAGTACCACCTTAAGGTCACCAGAGTGAACTTACCATTCAACCTTTCCATCTTCACACCGTAGTCATACATAATAGACATAAACACTTCATAAGTCAATGCAAAACATAAGGACCATTACCTAAGACAACTCTAAGTCATACTTGTGCAATGTGCAAGTACCATCCCATAATACTACTCACACTAAGTCCTTCGAACTCACCATAGGCAAGGCATATTCATATACAACAAGTCATAACAAAGAAGTAACTCATAATACAATCCAAGTATAACATGCATCATTACATTTAACAATCAGTCACATTCTTCATTAACTTTATTACATTAAGTGCACCGTCATTCATTAGACATTAGATCAACATTCTTATTAACATGATCATAATAACCCATTCATTTCATTAACATTATAAAGGAACACACGATGACCCCTCTCAAAAGCCTACCTGTGCAATGTATAGATGGCGTCCTATACCACCACCTACACTAAGTAGTGCATCCTTAAGTAGCCATAGTTTATTAACACTCTTTGTGGGAGTAAGCCTTAACTGACATAGACTATGTAAGCAATTCATGGAATCCCGGTGTCACCCTCACCGGAAAAGGGATTCCTACTTGCCTAAGGTAGGACCATTGTACTTTAGCTTTAAGTGGATCCACTAGCTAAACCTATGTGGGCACATAGTTATGGGATAGGGATATTTCTACTAGATACCCCACCTAAACTCACGTGAGGGCATCCATCTCAAGAGATTGCTACTAGAAACCTCACCTCAACTCACATGAGGGCTCCCATCTCATCGATATTCACTCAGTGCTAATCATTATTCCTTACGGAGCATTTGACATTAATTACATTTGTTTATTATTTTGGGATAAGAGATTGCTATTAGATACCCCGCCTCAACTCACGTGAGGGCATCCATCCCAAACCTAACATTCATTCATTGGAAAGCTCATGGATTCAAAGATGAGAATAGCCTTTCACCTAGGAATCCCATATTGTGAGAAAGTCCTTTCACAACATGTTTTTTCATTCATTAGAGTACAAATTGAGAATAGGCTTTCAACAAGTACTTCATCATTAACATTAGCATAGAACTTCATTCATTAGTCATTCATGACTGTGTGTTAGTATGTGAGAATAGCCTTTCACATATAGCATCATCATTCAACCAATTGCCTTCTAAACATGTTCATAATACATTCATAGTAATCACACACATATAATTCTCACCATAATCATAAAATAGTCATTCATACTTTGCCTTTCAAGGCCATAATCACAATATTCATAGTAATTAAACACCTCCACCTTTCAAGTGGATCAATAGCTCAAGCACAATCCTACTTTAACATGTAATTGATCATAATTTATCCTTTCAAGGCCATCAATCTCAAATCACCAACAAACCAACAATTTACTATAATTAAGGCATGGATAATTATAAAACTCAATAACCCAAAGCAATTTAGACATAATTCATTCATAAGCACTCATAATCAACAAACCCACTTCGTAAGGGCACAATTTAGGAATTGAAAGAATTAATGGGTTCATAGAGTATTTTCATCACAAATCATCAATTAAACACTTATACAATCATAATTTTTCATTATAAACCATTTGAAAACGTTTGAGGAAAGAACCCATGAGATTGAGTAAAACCCTAGATTTTTCTTAATTTTAAATCACCTTTGAATTGGCTCCTTGAATGAAAAGTTAGACAAGGATGAAGACTACCATACCTTGCTATTAAATCCCCACAAAAATTGAAGAAGAAACACCTTGGAATCCACCAACCCTAGCTTCAATGGCTTCCTTCTTCTTCGTTGAGTTTAGAGAGAGAATTTTTTTAAAGGAGGAACTCTTTGGTTGATTTGGGGAGATAAGGAGTTAATGACTTATTTTAGGACTTAAAACTATATATACTAGTGATATAAACCAATTAAAATCAACCCCACACTTTAATTAAATAAAACAAAATTACTCAAAAGCCCTTAATTTGGGCATCCCCGTCAGGGACCATTCCCACTTGTACAGGTAGTGACGGGCACAACGGCTCGTGGTGGTGCCCGCGGTCCCTTGACCAGTATCCTCCTCAACTTGTCAAGGATCTCAAGTGATGAAGGCAATCCCATGAGCCTTTCCACAGTCTATGGTCTTCACCACGAGCCGTGAAGTGGCATTTGAAGGAGAGCTTTCCTTGGGCAGCCTAGCAAGCACAGTGTTTTTCCAACCACGGGTGGCACCATGGCTCGTGGTGGCCACCAGGAGTCGTAAATACCCTCGTGGTGATGTTAGGCAGTGGCTAAAGGTTGTCTTATGAACCCTTGGCTCCCACAATGCCAAGGCAAGACCACGAGGCCTCCCACAATCCGTGGCCAAGACCACGAGTCGTGGTAGAGCTCGTGGTTCCTAGGCAGTGGCTAGGTCTCAATGCCATGCCTCACACATGCCTAAGGGACCTTCACGATCCCTTTCACGGACCGTGGTCAAGACCACTAGTCGTGCAGGTAGTCGTGCTCCTTGGGCAGTGTTTGGCCAAACTTGGGGCAGCCTTGGCATTTTGCTTAGGCTTGCCCCTTTTGGCTTGGCTCTTGACTTAGCACCCTCAACCAAACCTTAGAAGGTCTTCTATACTTAGTGGCCTAGTACGTGCTTTAACGTTTAACCACTAAACCCCCTTAAATCTTGACATTAACCCTCACAGTTAGGCTTTAGTTTAACCTCTCATTTTTTGAGTCGTTACATTAACATTGGTACCAAGGCCTTTTTCGAAAACCTTCCAAAAATGTGAAGTAAATTGAGTACCCCGATCCAAAATGATAGATAAGGGAACCCCATGCAACTTCACTATCTCATTGATGTACAACTTGGCATAGTCTTCTGCCGAAAATGAAGTCTTGACGGGAATAAAGTGGGTGGACTTTGTCATTCCATCAACAATGACTCAAATAGAATCATGTTGCCTTCGAGTACGAGGCGACCCCACAATAAAATCCATATTCGCATTCTCTCACTTCCAAGTGGGAATATCTATATCTTGGGAAAACCCTCCGGGCCTTTGATGATCGACCTTAACTTGTTGGAAATTCGGACACTTGGCTACAAAACCCGTTATATCCTTCTTCATACCATCCACCAATAGACTTCCCGTAGGTCACGGTACATCTTGGTGGCACCCGGATGAATAGAATACCGTGAAACATGATCCTCTTCTAATATTTTCTCTCTTAAGCCATCAACATCTGGAACACATAATCTATCTTGGTACCTAAGCACCCTATCTCCCTCTTGGGAGAAAGCCTTAATAGACTTGTTGAGAACCGATTCTTTCAACTCCATTAGAATAGGATCAAGGTGTTGCTTAGACTTTACATCTGCAACAAAAGACGATTCGGAACTATGATGGACCATGACATCATCCTTGTTGGACACCTAACCGGGCCAACCTATGCACATCACGAACTAACTCCTATTTCTCACCTTCTACATGAGCCACACTATCCATGGACATTCTACTTAAGGCATCCGCAACTACATTAGCTCTGCCGAGGTGGTAAAGGACACTCTTGTCATAATCTTTCAAAAGTTTTAACCACCTTCGTTATCGAAGATTCAAGTCTTTTTGTGCTAAACACATATTGAAGACTCTTGTGATCGGTCAAAACATCTACATGGACCCCATATAGGTAATGTCTCCATATTTTCAAAGCAAACACTACCGCCGCTAGTTCAAGATCATGGGTCGGATAATTCTTTTCATGAATCTTGAGTTGCCTCAAAGCATAGGAAATCACCTTACCATGTTGCATAAGGACACATCCCAAACCTACTTGTGAAGCATCACAATATACCACAAACCCATTGGTATCCTCCGGTAAGATCAACACCGGAGCGGATGTAAGTCTATCTTTCAACTCTTGGATGTTTTTGACACAAGCTTCTGACTACTCAAACTTAGCTTTCTTTTGACTCAAAGCCATCAATGGAGAAGCAATAGAGGAGAATCCCTCAACAAACCTCCTATAGTAGCCGGCCAAGCCCAAAAAGCTTCTAATATCGGTAGGAGTTAGAGGTCTAGGCCAACCTTCGCATCCGTCTTCTTAGGATCTACCTAAATACCCATGTCAGACACAATATGACCAAGGAAGGCAACCGACCTTAGCCAGAACTCGCACTTACTAAACTAAGCATATAATTGGTGGTCTTTAAGGATTTGCAATACGATCCTCAAATGATCCATATGTTCACACTCACTTCTTGAGTAGATCAAAATATCTTCAATAAAAATGATCACAAAGAAATCAAGATATTGCCTAAATACCCTATTCATTAGGTCCATGAATGTTGCCGGGGCATTGGTCAACCCAAATGACATAACCACAAATTTAAAGTGACCGTACCGGAGCCTAGAGGCCATCTTGGGAATGTCAACCCCTCTTACCCTTAGTTGATGGTAACCAGAACAAAGATCTATTTTGGAGAAGTAGTTAGCCCCTTGGAGTTGATCAAACAAATTGCCAATCCTAGGAAGAGGATACTTATTCTTTATAATGACCTTGTTCAATTGGCAGTAGTCTATACACATTCTAAGGGACCAATATTTCTTATTCACAAACAATACCGGATCACCCTATGGAGATATGATCGGTTGAATAAAACCCTTGTCTAACAAGTCCTTTATTTGCTCCTTCAACTCTTTCAATTCGGCCGGAGCCATTCTATAGGGAGGGATGGATATGGGTTGTGTATCCGGCAAAAGATCAATGCCAAAGTCTATTTCCCATTCGGGAGGAATGTTGGGTAAGTCATCGGGAAAGACTATCGAAAACTCACTCACCACGGGGACCGACTATAAAGAAGGGATTTTGGACTCATCATCCACAACCCTAACAATATGATAAAGCACCCCTTGGAGATCATTTTTCTAGCTTTTAGACATGAAACAAAATGACCTCTAGGAATAGAATTCCCCCATTTCCACTCTAAAATTGGCTCTTTTGGAAATTGAAATTTGACCACCTGGGTCCTACAATCTATTAAAGCATAACATGCATGCAACCAATCCATGCCAAATATTACATCAAAATCAAGCATGTCTAATTCTACCAAATCAACCAAAGTGACTTTATGAGACAAGGAAATAGGACAACTCCTATAGACTCTTTTTGCTACTACCGAGTCACCAATCGGGGTAGACCCCAAAAAAGGTTCTAGTAATTCTTCGGGGAGAATTTCAAATTTCATAGCCACAAATGGTGTAACAAATGATAAAGTGGCACCATGGTCTAATAATGCATAAACATCAATGGAAAAGACTTGCAACATACCCGTTACCGCGTCCGGGGAACTCTCTTGGTCACCTCGGGATTGAAGAGAATAGAAGCGGTTCTTCTTCGGAGCATCGAAATTTGAACCACTTGGAAGGGCATGCTTGCCCTATTGTAACAACCCTAAAAATGAAGTAGGAAGAGCTAGAGCTTCACATGTGTTTTAGGAGCTGGTAACTTGTTAAAACTATGAGAAATGACTTTTAAAGTTTAGTTTGATGAGTTTTGAGGTTGAACGTCAAGGGATGACCATGACGTTCGGAAGCTAGTCTTTTGAGCTTATGTATTTGATGGAGTATGGTTATTCGGAGTCTAGTTTGAAAGAGTTTAGTGAGTCAACGTCAAGGCACGTTCTAGACTCTATGTTAAAAGGTGTTTTTGAATGATGGTTAAGGGTGAAGGCTTGTGCCAAGCCAAGGAGAGCGAGGCCTAAACCAAGAGGGCAAGGCTTGCCCAACCATGGCCAAGCTACTACCCCATGACCACAGACCACTTCACGGACAGTGGTCATGACCACGGCTCCTGAAAGTGGCCGTGAAGGCCACTTGGTGGCAAAGCTTGCAAGGCCACTTAGCCAAGCCACTACCTCCAAGTCCATAAGCATCACCACGACTCGTGGTGTTGATCACAGATCGTGGGAGCTTCCGTGAACTTGCCTTGGCCTTAGAAGGTTTGGCAAGTGAGGGATTCACACTTTCTAGGGTACCACGTGTACCACCACGAGCCGTGGTGCCCTTCACGACCTGTCCAAGTGGACGTGGTCCCTGACGGGGCTGCCCAAGTGAAGGGTTTTTAAGTAAATTCGTTTTAAGTTTTTAACATGTGGGGTTGATTTTAAATGGTTTATATCATTCATATAAATAGTTTTAAGTCTTAAAACCTTCCTTTAACTCATTATTCTCAAATACCCAAATCAAAACCTCCAAAGTTCTTCTCTCTCAATAATTCTCTCTCAACTCAAGGAAGAAGAAGAAGTGGGAACTAGGGTTTGGATTCAAAGCTTTCTTCATCAAATTTCTTTGGGAATTCATCAACTAAGGTATGGTAGGTCTTTATCTAGGGGTAGTTTTCTCCCTAGAGCCAAATCTCAAAATGGTTTTCAAGGATTTCAAAAGTTATGAAAAACCCCAATTCTTCCTCAAACTCATGGGTTCTTGCATTAATTGGTTTCAAACGATTTATTATGATTACATTGTGGTTTATTTGATGTTTTTAGGTGAAAAACTCCATGGATCCATGATGTCCCTAAAATCCTAAATTTTGGCTTATGAAGTGGGTTTGATAATTATGATTGTATATTGATGGAATTGTGTTTAGATTGATTTGTATTATTGATTCCTATTGTTATCTATATCTATTGTTGGTGGATTGTTGTTGTATGGATGGGTTGAGAATTATGGCCTTGTAGGCAAGTCATGGGTAAATTCTCTTGTGATGTTAGAATTGTTGGGAATCGGATAATGGTGATTATGCTTTGGAGAATGGTAAGTGGACCTACTTTCATGCTATATTGAAATTTTTCTTGTTTGGATTGATCCACTTATGGTGGAGGTGTTTACTTATTGAATGTGTATTGATTATGGCCTTGAAGGCATTATATAGTGAATTGTAGTATTGTCTGAAGGTGTGTCTACATGTGTGTGCAATATGAGGGTTATGTATGTGGTGTTCAAGAATAGCATGATGGTATATTATACAATGTGTATTATATTGTGATTGAAAGTATGTTCTCTCTCAATGTTTATATGTGATGATGATGGACTATGAAAGGTCTCTATATGGTAACATTGTCTCTCGAATTGGTAGACCTAGGTTGGTAACCTCTCTTTAAATGAATGAATGAATGTCTAGGATCGGTAGACCTAAAGTTGGTGCCCTTCTATAAATGACTAATGAGGTATTCTAGGCTATGACTTGAATCGGTTAGACCTAAGTATGGTGCCCTTTCATTGTGAGTCTAGACCCCTAAGTGAATGTAAGCCTTGAAGCGGTAAACCTTATGATGGTGCCTTCTTCTTGTGTTAAATAATAAACTTGGAGTTGGTGGGCCGGAATGGTAGAAACCCTCTCTAAGAAAGTCAATGAGCTATCCTTTATGAATCTTGATCGGTAGATCCTTGTAGTGCACTTCTTAGTAGAGTATTATGGGTCGGTAGGCCTAATCATGGCGCCCTCTCTAGTACTCATATGTGAATGAAATTACTCTATGGGAACTAAGGCTAAGCACCGAGTGGATATGGTTAAGATGGTAGCTCTTCCCGAGTATGAGGCAAAAGTACAATGAATGTCTTTGGATATCCCCTAAACCATGTGCCTACCCTTGGCAAGTAGAACACCTTCCATGGTGTGGGGTCTTATGACACAGGATTCCATGCCTAGCTAGTATGGTCTATGTCGGATAATGCCTATTCCCCTATATGCATGAATGTCTCCTTAAATGTCTCTACTAATGAATGTTGACTTATTGGTTTATGTTGAAAGGGAAAGGTCCTTATCTAAGGTAGCCTTGAGGAATACTTAGGTGTGGCATGAAGAGGTAGTATGGACTGCCCCTCCATGTCTCTTAGGTGGGTCTTAGGGTAACTTTACGTGGAGGGTCTAAGATGATGAAATAGTCTATTTGACAAATGTGCATGTGTTGAAAATTGGTAATAGTTTAGCATGCTTATAATATGGATATTGTCTTGTATGTGGATGTTGACTTGTAATGTGTCTCTTATACATGTGATTTATGGATATGTATCAAAAATGGCATAAAAGCTTACACCTTAAATAAATGTCCCGTTTTGCATGTGTTTGCATAGTCATCATACTTAGTACTTAATTGTGCTAACCCCATTCTTTTCCATGTTTTACTACAAGTGTAGGTGTTGGCAAGTGAGGTGCTTTCCATAGTGAAGCTTGGGATTAGAGTTTCTCTCAAGACTTTTGGGTATGTCCTCATATGTCGAGGGCACAGATTCTATGTTCTAGTTTCTTTTATTAAGACTTTGTAATAGACTTGTAGTATTCTTCTTTATTGTAAAGGGTCGTGTCCCTAGTATGTTTCTTTGTGACTTGGGTCTAAGTTGGCCACATGAGACTAGTATTCCACTTGTGTATAAAGACATCTTTAAAATGTTGTTGACTTTCAAGTCTTATGAGTTTGTTTTAAAAGGTTTTAATTTCGCACTATTTTTATTTCCTATGTGATGAATGAATGCTACGGGCTTGTATAAGACCTCTTTGAGGTCAAATACGCCGTGTCACGACTTACGGGTGCTCTCGGGTCATGACACCTATCTTTCTTGAACCTTTAGCATGGGACAATATCTCTTCATATGGCCGCTCTTCCCATAACTAAAGCAACCATCCGTGCAAACTAGGCACTTACCTTCATGCTTTTTACCGCACTTGGTGCAACTACATCTCTCAACATTAGAGCTACCACTATTACCTCCTTATGGCTTAGGGTTAGACACCCTATCTTTGTTGACGTTTAGAGCACTAGAAGAGCCTTGGTTGGAGAACATTCTCTTAAACCTTGGTTTACCTTGAAACTAAAATTTACCCTTGGAAGAATTTCCATCATCGATCCTTGCCCTTTTTACTTCTCTATTCACTTGCTTAAGCTTTTGCTCGGCATGAACCATAAGACGTGAAATTTTCATACTTGGGATGAACATTGTCGAACGACATTCATTGACTACCAAGTCGGATACCCCCATAACAAATTTGTTCATCTTGGCCCTAGAGTCCGCCACTAAGGTTGAAGTATACTTAGACAATTGGGTGAACATAAGGCTATACTCCTTCACACTCATACCTCCTTGTCGAAGATTGATGAATTCTTGCATCTTGCGTTCCCTCAACTCTAGAGGAAAGAACCTATCAAGGAAGGCTGACTTGAACAATCCCTAATCTACCGAACCCACTCTTACGGGTCTCTCCTCCTTCCATTGCTCATACCAAACTTGAGCCACATATTTCAATTGGTAGGCGGCTAGTTCCGCCTTCAATTGTGGAGACACTCCCATAGCATCAAGCACCTTAAACACTTCATCAACAAACCCTTATGGGTCTTCATCCACTTTGAAGCCATAGAATATAGGGGGATTTATTCTTGTGAAATCCCAAATACTTGAACTGGTTGTACTTGTATTGGGGTTCACAAAATCTCTAGCATCCATAGAGACTTGAGTCGTTAAATCATGAGTCAATGTTTGGAGAGCCGACCTTATATCCACATTTTTCATAGCCCCTTCTTCATTAGGAGCTTGAGGACCTTGGGGAGGAACTCCCTCATTCACAATCTCCTCTTCCATCCTTCTTGCGGCCGCCCTTCTTGTAGTCATAGCCTATATGCACAAGAAAGGGTTAGGAAAAGGACTTCACAGAGTTAAAACTCTAAAGCACGACTAAGGAGTAATGAAAGAAGTGAAAGTTCCTAAACATCTTATAGCCTCTCATTCATAAGTGTGGCGCACTTCACACTCATGAACAAGACTTTACTAGACGTGGTTCATGAGACATCATCCTAGAATCATTCTAAACCTTGTGCTCTGATTACCAAGTTTGTCATGACCCAAGGGTACCCCCTAGACGTAACACGGCGTACTTGACCCCGAAGGGGTCGCATACAATCCCTTAGCACAATCATACACATAAAGTCATAGAAATGATGCAGAAAATTTATAACTTTTACAATCGAAGTCATCTTCTTTTTCATAAATGAAAAAAAAAATCTAGATTTGTCTCAATCACCATCTAGTACAATAGAGAGTACAAATAGGGTCAAAGCCATTTACATCAATAAAGTCTCAAAAGTAGAGAGTACAATAAAAGCTAGAAATTGATAACATCTTATCCTTGAACTTGAGGACGCACCAAGCCTAGGGAATAGTCAACCCAAGCTTCACTTGAAAGAAGTAGTACGTCTCAATGACCAGAACCTACACTCATAGTAAAGGTAGAAAATATGAGTTAGCACAATTAATGTACTAAGTATGGAAGCCATGCATAAAAACCCTTAAAACATGCACAAAAGGGACATTTAGTTGAAATCATGCCTTTATCAAATTTGAAAGTCATTATGCACATTTATGAAGAAACATAAGTCAAACCAACATATAAACAACCCAAGGCCGTACTAGTGCAAGGCAAAGGTAAGATCACATAACCCTACCAAATGTTAAGTATCACTTTTAGGACACCAACAACATACATATCTTACTTTTACCTTGTCCATAACCAACATACATAAGTAAGGAGTTATTCATATTCATAACTTGTAACAAGTAAAGTCCACCTTAACATTCATACATATCTTTCATACATAATCCATAAGTCATCATAACAAAAGAGAACCTCACCATAACCCCTCTTAAAGCCTACTTGTGCAATGCATAAGTGAAGTCACATACCCCCACTCATAGTAAATAGTACCTCTTAAGAAGTCACAATTAAAGTTCATGTTCTTATCATAGTTCATAATCATATCATATAGGGATAGTAGCATTAACTGACATAGACCATGTGAGCTACATGGAATCCGGTGTTCTACCTCCACACCGAAAAGAGGTGTCCTACTTGCTTAAGGTATATTCTTCATAATAGCTTTTAGGTGGATCCACTAGCTAAAGACCTATGTGGGCACATATTTATGGGATATGGGGATTGCTACTAGAAACCCGGACTACTAGCATAAAAGGTTTCCATCCCATGAGACAACATAAATTGGGAAGCTTGACTTGCTAAATGTAAAATCCTCCATCTCATTTTCATATCCACTCGATGCTAAGCATAATTTCCTTTAAAGGACATATTAAGTCTTTACTTAAGTTCATATTCATGAAAGAATGCACTAGGTACTCAAACCAACATACATCATAATAGCTCATAGATTCATGGGGTGAGCATGTCCTTTCAACCTTAGAATCATCAACATGTGAGTAAACCTTTCACATCATATTCATAGTGTTTCATGAGAATGGCCTTTCAGTCAACACAACAAGCTTACCATAAACATACATGCATACTTCATGCATAATCAAGTGTAAGGGTATAGGGAAGAAGGATCTTGCATCTATAGCACAATTACACAATAGTCATAGGATCCTATATACATAATTGAATCACAAGTTCATATACAATTCTCATCAACATGTATGAACCCTAACAATTAGCCCTTCAAGTCTATCAATCAAGATCAACCCTAACTTCTAGAATTACTACATTATATAGAGGGCTATCATGATTCAACAACTCAATCAACATAAACATAATCAATTATCAATCTCCCATCATCAATTAAACCATACCATAATTCACAATTTAGGAAGAAGGGGAAATCATGGGTCCAAGAGATATTTTCATCATAAAACATCAATACTGGTACATACAATCATAAATCATCATAATCAACCAAAATAAACCATAATTGAACAATGAAAAACGTTTTGTAATAAGACCCATGACAATAGATTGAAAACCCTAGGTTTGGGGTATTTTGAATCTTAAAAACATACTTTTAAGGGGCTCTTTGGGTGATAACTACCCAAGGATGAAAAGTATCCATACCTTGACTACGAAACTCCAAGAAATTTGGGGAAGAATATTGAAAATCTACCAACCCTAGCTCCAATGGCTCATTTCTTCTTCCTTGAGTTTAGAGAGAGAAATATTGAGAGAGGAGGGAGTTTTTTTATTTAAATTGGTGTTTGTTAATAATGACTTAGTATTGTCAAATTTGACTTAAAAACAATATATATACTTCCCCTAAAAATACCCAAAACACCCCCACTTTAATTGGACTAAAAAGGAAATGACCTAAAAGACCCTCACTTAGTGAATCCCATCTAGGAACCACGAGCCACTCCATGAGCCGTGGTGAGGATCACGACCTGTGGTCCTCCTCGTGGAGTTGAGGCAGTGGCTTGAGAAGTAGTGCCTTAGTCTCACAAGCCCACTACGAGTCGGGGTCCCTCTCGTGGTCCTTGAGGCAGTGAGCTTGTCACTTGGCTCTTAGCTTCAATGCCTAAGGCATCTCCACGAAGGGCTCCACGAGCCGTGGTCAAGACCACTAGCTGTGGTCCCTTCCGTGGATGCTAAGACAGTATCTAGGGCAAAAGGTGGCCAATTTCCCATGGCTAAGGACACCTCACGACAACCTTCACGATCCATGGAGTGGACCACAACTTGTGGTCCCTCTCGTAAAGGTGGGGCAGTGTGCTCCTAGCTAGGGGCAGCCTTGGCCTTTGGCCTTTGGCCTTGGCTTGGCCCCTTTGCCTTGGAACTTTCCCCTTGGTTTAACTCAATAAACCTCATTTCAACCCTAAATGACTTACTAAAATTCGAGGTGTCATTTTATGATTCTTAACCTTAGGCTTAGACTTTAGTTTAACCTACCATTTTTCCAGGGTGTTATAGATAATTTCTTAAAGTATGTCTTAGCTCATTTGTTATTTTGAACACTTTGAGATGCATCTTCAATCAATGCTTTGCTCATTATGTTTGAACTATTGGAGATGCTTTCTCAAGCATATTTTAGTTCATTGAGTGAACTCTAGGAAATACTTCATTAAAAATGTCTTAGTTCATTAATGCTTTTGAACACTTGGAGATACTTTTTCAAGTATGTCTTAGTTCATTAAATACAGAGATTGCTACTAGAAACCCGAACTCCACTAGGTGAAGGCCTCCATCTCATGAGACCTAATTTGGGAAAACTCAGACCCTACTATATGAGAGTTCCCCCTTTACTTTGGATGTCCGGACTCAACTAGGTGTGAGCCTCCTTTATCTTGGAAGCTTGTACCCAACTATGTGTGAACCTCTATCTCATTGTCAATATCCATTCAGGACCAAGCATACACCCCTTAGAATAGTTATTAAGCCTTACTTAACTCATGAATCATGGAGCGATGTCCTTGACAACCAATCTATGTTCAAGTAATTCTATCACTTTATGCATTCGAACAATCATAAGATAGATGAGGTGGTAAAAGTACTTCTACAATAACGCTATCTACTTGTCTACCATTCTCATATAGACTTTACTATCAAAGCCTTTTCATACATAATTCATCATATTAGCTTTACTCTCAAAGCCCTAGTGATCAACATTCGTGACTACAAGCATTACTCTCAAAGCCTTACCTCTTACAATCATCATACATATCTAGATCACAAGATATTCTAGTCACGAGCATCATTCTTAAACAATTCTAACCATATCTCATCATAAAAAGTCAATCTCAAGCATTACTACTTATGATACATCATATATACTTTAAGCTAATTTAATTCATGTTTACATGCTTCTATTCTTGAACAATTACTATACATGTCATCAATTCTAGAAGATCATGTATGAATCCTCAATTTCCCTTCACAAGGCATAAACCCACATTACTTCAATTTCGTCAATTAGACTAGGGTTAACCATGAAAAACATGTAATTTCATCATAATGTCATGATTCACTACTAATTTAATCATAAACAATCAATATCCACTCAATTGGATTCATAATCAACTAAACCCAAAATATTGGAAGGAACCCTAACTTGAATTAGGGATTTCATCTTCACAATTGGGGGATTTCTAGGGGACTCCATGGATGGAAGAATCCATGGATGAATAAGCTAACATACCTTGATTACAAAGTCTCTCAAAGCTTGCAACAATGGAGTGTTGACTTGACCTATCTTGATTCTCTTATTCTTCTTCTTCACTTTCTAGAGAGAAAATATTTGAGAGGGAATTGGGTTCTTTTTGGTGAGTTTAAATAATGAATAGGATCAATGAATTTAGGGGTCTAAAGTCTTTATATAGGTGGTCTAAGTAAGGTTAAAATGACACCACTTAACCCCTAATTAGTTCCGAAAAGTTCCATATGCCAAGACTTAACCGACCTTAACATGCCCACTGCCTCACCCACGAGACCACTCCCACGGGGCATGTTGGTCATTCGTAGGTGGTGGTATGAAACTCACATTTTGGAACCCTGACCCATGACCCCTCATCCATGGGGCGTGGGCCCCCCTACGGGGAGTGGGTCCCTTCGTAGGTGGACTATTTTGGGGTTGTTTCTAGGGTCCTCTTCAAGGACCCTTGGTTGGTCCTTTGGAAGTCGTAGCTTGACATTCTAACCCGAAACCCTTCATTCTAAGTACGGGAAATTATATCTACGACTCTAACCCTCATGTCAAGCTTTAGTTTAGCCTACTAGTTTTTGGGGTGTTACAATATCTCCCCTTGGGAACATTCATCCTCGAATGACATTCTAGGCACTCCTTAAGGTCACAACTCTAGACTAGCAACCCATCATGCATGAAACTCATATAAATGCACATTAACAAGGGAGGAACTTCATCTCAAAGCTAAACATACTCAATGCAACACAAGGAAGTAGGAACTACATCTAACAACCCAAAATGCAAGAAATTCTCATAACTAGTCATGTTCAAGGAGGAACTACCATCTCCTAGCTATGACATGTTAAACATACACTCATGGAGCTCATATGTAATTTACTCTCAAAAGGCATTCATATTAGGAGGAATCTCTCAACTCCAAACTAAGTCATGCTCATCAATTTACCTCATGAAGTCTATAGGTAACTCATACTCAAGGTTTCACATATCAAGTCACCAAATGATCAAACAATACCGGAATCTAATAAAGCATAAACACATACCGGTAGTCACATATGGGGGACACTCTTGTTCACCTCTAGATTGGAGAGCATAGAACCTATTCTTGTTTTGGGCATTCTCATCCGAACCACTAGAAGCAACTTGCATTTCCTCTCTTCCTTTATCCTTAAGCACCGGGAAATCCCTCATTTTGTGCCCACTTTTTCCACAACCATCTAGCCGGCTATGCACCTACCATGGTGATCCTTTCCACACTTGGTGCAAGTAGACGTAGGAAATGGAGACCCACTACCTTTCTCTTGATTAACCCTAGGGGTATTGGGCGAAGCTTGACCGTAATATCTTTGTTTAACCCTAGGTTGACCTTGTCCCTAGGACTTTGCATTAGAAAAGTTCCCCTCACCGGTCCTTGCTCTTTTTGCCTCTGTATTCTTTTCCTTGAGTTTCTCTTCCTAAATTTGTTGGGCATACACCATAAGACGTGAGATATCCATATCATGAAGAAGCATTTCCTTACGACATTCTTCCTACCATGTCAGACACGCCCATCAAGAACCTACTCATCGTATCCCTCGAATTCCACACCATAGATAGAGCATACTTGGATAGTTTGGTAAATTTCAAGGCATACTCCTTTACACTCATGCTACCTTGCTTAAGGTTAATGAACTCTTCCACCTTAGCTTCCCTCAACTCTCGGGGAAAGAACATATCAAGAAATGCTAGTTTGAACATTTCCCACTCTATTGGACCTGCTCCTACCGGCCTCCCATCTTTCCATTGTTCATACCACACTTGAGCAACATTTTTTAATTGGTGCTTGGGTAGCTCCGCTTTTTCTACCGAAGTCACCCCCATGATAGCAAGTACCTTATAAACCTCATTTATAAACTCCTTAGGATCCTCTTCCACTTTGGAGCCATAAAACTCTGGAGGATTCATCCTCATAAAATCCCTCACTCTTGAAGCAGCATACCCACTATTGGATTCACCGGAGCTACAACATCCCTATTCTCTTGTGTTGTCATGGCTTAGGCCAACATTTGGATCTCTGACCTAAACTCCACATTTGTAACATTCTCATCCATAGGGTTAATCGGAACTTGTGGAGCTTGTAAGGGAAGCTCTTGATCCACCATGTCTTCCTCATTCTTTCTAGCATTTGCCCTTGTATTAACCATATCCTGAAAACCATCGGGCACTAACTAGGAGAAAGACCTTATAGAGTTAAACTCTATGGCACGACTTGGAGAATGAAGAAGTGAGATTTCCTAATCATCTAATAGCTTCCTATTCATAAATGTGGTGCGCTTCACACTTATGCACAAGACTCTACTAGACGTGGTTTTGAGACAATCCTAGAATCATTCTAAACCTTGTGCTCAGATTGCTAGGTTTGTCACGACCCAGGGGTACACCTTAGATGTAGCATGGCGTACTAGACCCCGAAAGGCCTAACACAAGCCACTTAGCATATCATAACATAAAGTAATTAGAAATTATGCGAAAATTTAAAATTGTTTCCATACAATTTAAGTCTCTATTAAAGAAAGCAGTAGTCTATAACACTTTGTCTCAAACCATCTAAAACAATTTGAATAACTCTTTGGGACGCAGCCCATACAATGGTCTAAAACATAAAAGAAAAGACATAAAGGAAAAGTGATCACATCCTCGATTCTATGAGGACTCACCAAGTCTTCAACTCCTTTTATCTACCAGAAACTTAGCCACGAGAATGGAACTCAATGTCGTCGGACCCTACTGTTACGACCCGAGAGCACCTCCTAGTTGTAACACGGTGTACTTGACCCCGAAGGGGTCTCATACAAGCCTTTAGCATATCATTACATAAGAACATAGGAAAAATGCGGAAAATTTAAAACTTTTCTTTACAATGGAAGTCTTTATAAAAAGAGAGAACGTCTATGACACTATGTCTCAAACCATCGATAACATTAGAATTAAAATTCTTTAATACAATCTTAGGGACACGGCCCTTACAAAAATCTAAAGACACAAAAGTAAAGGCAATAAAAGACATGTGGTTGAGCCCTCAAATACAATGAGGACTCACCAATCTTCTTCTTGTTGATTTACAAAGGTCCTAGCCACGACGATGGAATCCAATATATCCAAAGCCTACAACTTATAGAAAATGTAGAATTTTGGGTTAGCACAAAATGTACGAAGTATGGAAGCCATGCAAGAAATTCTTTAAAATATGCATAAAAAGGACATTTAGTTTAAAACCATGCTTCATGCCACTTTTGAACATCATCTTTGACATAGTTGTAGTATGTAGCTCATAAGATAAACCATGCACAATTCATCATAACATAAAGGATATCATCAATATTACAAGCATAGTCTTCAACACAACATAATGCATACTCCAATATTCACAAACATAGTTCACATGCATAATTACATACCAAGAACATATCATCATAATAGAATTATCACATGAGAAACCCTAAGCTAAACTTGTGCAATGTATAGCTAGGATCCCATAATCCTATCTATACTAAGTCTCACTTTTAGGCTACCATGATCATGCATAACATAAGTTCAAACCACATATACAAAACCCAAAGTCATACTAGTGCAATGTAATGGTAAGGTCCCATAACCATATCAATGCCAAGTATCAGATTTAGACCACCAACAACATAGATATCTTACTTTTAGTTCATTCATAACCAACACACATAAGTAAAGAAGCATTCATGATCATAAGAGGACCTAACCATAACCCCTCTTAAAGTCCACTTGTGCAATGTATGAGTAAAGTCTCATGCCCTCACTCATACCAAGTAGTACCTCTTAAGGAATCATAATTAGAGTCCATGTTTTTATTTTAGCTCGTATTTACATCATTTTAGGGATAATAGCCTTAACCGACATAGACCATGTGAGCTACGTAGAATCTGATGTTCTACTCCCACACCGAAAAGAGAGTGTCCTACTTGCCTAAGTTAGAACGTACATATTATCTTCTAGGTGGATCCACTAGCTAAGACCTATATGGGCACACAGTTAAGGGATATGGAGATTGCAACTAGAAACTGTATACTACTAACGTGAGGGTTTCTATCTCATGAGACACCATAATGCAAACCCAACTACTAACGTGAAGGAACCCATCTCATACTCATATTCACTCAGTGATAAGCATAATTCCCTTTAAAAGTTACTTTAAGTCTTTACTTAAGTTCAAGGTTATAAGAGAATACACTAGGCACTCAAACCAACATTCATCATAATAGCTCAAAGATTCATTAAGTGAGAATATCCTATCACTTTAAAACCATCAATAAGTGAGTAAACCTTTCACATTATCATTCATAGTGTTTAGGAGAAATAGCCTTTCATTTAATACAACAATACGACCATAGTCATAACATATCATACATAGCCATGTATAGGGGTATAGGAAAGAAGGGTCTTACATCAATACCACAATATACACAATAACTAACCACCTCCACCTTTCAAGTGGATCAACACGATCATGTACATTCCATGCATAATAGTATGTAAAGGTGCATATGAAAAATAACATTTCAATCAACACCATAGATACATTATCTTCAAAGACACTTCCTTCTCAAGTGTTCATAAGCATGTACATAACACCACAATCACACATAATACACATATACTGCATTTAAGAGTCACATTGAGTCAACACATCTAGCATTCAACATATATAACATAGATACAACCATGACTCAAGTAATACATTTATTTCATGCATAAACTCGTGTGATCATATTATAGGTCATGTTGGTGAAGTCTTTGCACAATAATGCCATATACAACTTCAACCTACATAATAGCTTCCTTCCTTAAGCCTAAGCATCATTAACTTATTCACATTAGCTTTTACCATATAAGCCTTAGGAATCATCTTCATAATGTGAGCCTTACTCTCAAGCCATGCCTCACATTATAAATCATGTATACTTAACTCCTTAAGGTAAACTTAACTACATACTTCATTCTTAATCAATTATAGACATATACCATCAATTAAACTAGATCACAATACTACTTCAACCATGATCCACCATATAAGACATATTCAAGTTAGTTCATGTCTACAAGATTCATTCATAAGCAATTCATGTCTAAGCGATCTAATCTAAGGCAATTCACTAAGAAGTTCATCAATCTTAAAGGTTCACATCTAACCTCAATTTGCCTCTTTCACGATATAACCCTTGAATCTCAGGTTAATCAAGAATGTAGGTAGATTCATACTTAGATCATGTAATTACATCATGATCAACTCACATTCAATCAATTGAGTTAACTTCTAACCACTTTCATAGTGTAGGGAAGCGTCATAGCTAGGATTGGGGAAAACTCATGGATTCTTTGGAATTCAAGTTAGAATCATCTAAAATCAGCAGTATATATCATCAATAACAAACATAATTCAATATAAACATAAATCCATTGTCAAGCTTTCATCATCAATCAAGAAATACCCTAGTTCACAATTTGGGAAGAAGGGGAAATCATGGATCCAAGGGAGATTTTTATCAAAATCCATCAATACTCCATTGATCCAACCATAAATCATATTTAACAATCATAATAAACCATAATTAAACAATTGAATTCATTTTGGAAGGAGACCCATGACTAGATTTGAAAACCCTAGATTTGGGGAATTTGAAAACATAGTTGAAAGGGCTTCTTGGTGATAGCTAACCAAGAATGAAAAGTAACCATACCTTAAGTGTAGAATCCCATCAAATTCATATGAAAAATTCTTCTTCTTGAAGCTCTAGCTTGATCCCTTCAAATGTTCTTCAATGGAATCTAGAGAGAAGATTTTTGGGAGGAGCTGGGTCTTCTTTTAATTCCCTAAGAAGTGAACTAATTGAAGGAATTCAAGTCTAAAGAGATTAAATACTTGCTAGGGAAGGAATAAAATAATTTGGACTCAACTTTGGAAAGGAGTTAAGGACCCACAAAGTTTAAACTTAAAAGTTTGCACCAAACCCGTCTAAGCTCGCCCTTTGAACCTCATGGCTCACCAAGGGCACTAGGCGACTCGCCTAATGACCCTTGGCTCGCCCATTTTTCCAGCCTGACAGTGCTTCACTATTTCGGGGATAACTTTTTACTCTGAGATCAAAATTGTGCAAACTTGTTGGCGTTGGAAAGAGGACTCAGGGACCTTTAATTGGATAGGTAATGGTCCACCTAATTTGTTTTGAGCTAATATATATCATCATTTGAAGTTGACCCTACACTCTAAGTCAAATGAAAACCCTTCGTGGACGACTTCACCGTCCGTGTGGGGCTTCACGGACCATTGTGATGCCCTTGGCCCTTGACCAGTAGCCTAGCTTGCCACCCCTTTCATGACCTTGCTCACCCAATGGACCTCTTGGCTCGCCAAGGGCACTAGGCGACTCACCAAGTGAACCTTTGGCTCACCCAAATTTCCAGTGAGCTCCAAAAATGGGCAGCTCACTAGGCGATCTTGAGGGACAATTGGGCGACTCACCAAGATGATTGGCGAGCTCAGGCTTAGTTCGCCCTTTGGTCCAGTACCTAGGCTAGGAGGGAAAGCCCACTAGGCGACCCAAGTACACTTTGGCGCATCGCCAAGTGGCTTGGGCGACCATGCTGCCAATCGCCAACCTATCCAAAGAGAATCAAGTTCTCCTTCACCCTTCCTTTATAGTTTAGGCCCTTGCCCGCTTCCTAAGTTTGTCAACCCAATATACCAAGACCTAGGTAGCCTATAAGGGTACGGGGTGTAAGACGTGCCTTGTCGTTCAACCATTAAACCCCTCATTCTGAGCACGGGAAGTCAATATACAACCTAAAACCAAACACCAAATTCAAAAGCTCCCACGTTAGGCTCTAGTTTCACCTCTTAGTTTCCACTAGACTCTAGCTTTGTCTTACTAATTTTCTGGGTTGTTACACCTACATTTGATAAGAATGTAGGCAGGAGTATGCGTTAGTACATAATGTACTAAATATGATAGCTAGCATAACATAAATGTTAGCCAACAAAAAACATAAGCCATAAGCATAAGAGATAACAACATAGTCACAGGCATAATCTCCAACATAGACATAATATAAGAATTAGTCAACATAAGGCATGGTCCATGAACATAGGAGATACATCATATTCATAGCTTCGTCCATACTTGGACCTTCATATCATAAGAGAAACACTTCATAGTTAGCTTCAAGTCATACTTGAAAGCAATGCATAGATAAGACCCCATAATCTCACCCACACTAAGTACCACCTTATGCCATCATACATACTTACCATCTTCGATCTCATCCTTATCTTATTTTATCATAGACAAGGGAATCTCTCACCTTTAGTCAAACCTATCAAGGAAGGCAACTACAGCAACAATCCAAAGTAGCATACATCATATGACAGAAACACTTCTTAGGTAACCTAAAGTCATACTTGTGCAATGCATGGATAAGACCCCATAATCCCATCCATACTAAGTACCACTTTAGGTCATCACGATCCTACTTCTTGGTTGGGGACTAGTCCCTCTCTTGAAACCTTGGAACAGTATGAGACACTTCGTTAAGCATATCTTAGCTCCTCATTAATTTGAACCCTATGAGATACTTATTGAAGCATGTTTAAGTTCATTATTATCTTGAATACTATGAGATACTTCATTAAGTATATCTTTGTTCCTCATTAATTTGAACCCCATGAGATACTTCTATAAGCATGTCTAAGTTCATAATTATCTTGAACCCTATGAGATACTTCTTTAAGCATGTCTAACTTCTTTTTTGTGTTGAACACTACGATATACTTTCTTCAAGCATGTCTTAGTTCATTTGTTATTTTGAACACTTTGAGATGCCTCTTCAAGCATGTCTTAGCTCATTATGTTTGAACTCTTGGAGATGCTTTCTCAAGCATGTCTTAGTTAATTGAGTGAACTCTAGGAGATACTTCATTAAGCATGTCTTAGTTCATTAATGTTTTTGAAAACTTGGAGATACTTTTTCAATTATGTCTTAGTTCATTAAATACGGAGATTGCTAATAGAAACCTGAACTCCACTAGGTGAAGGCTTCTATCTCATGAGACCTAATTAGGGAAAACCCGAACCCTACTATGTGAGAGTTCCCGCTTTACTTTGGAATTCCTGACTCAACTAGGTGTGAGCCTCATTTATCTTGGAAGCCTGGACCCAACTATGTGTGAACCTCCATCTCATTGTCAATATCCATTCAGGGCCAAGCATACACCCCTTAGACTAGTTATTAGGCCTTACTTAAATCATGACTCATGGAGGGATATCCTTGACAACCAATCCATGTTCAAGTTATTCTATCACTTTATGCATTCAAACAATCATAAGGTAGATGAGGTGGGAAAAGTACTTCCACAACAATGCTATCTACTAATCTACCATTCTCATATAGACTTTACTCTCAAAGCCTTTTCATAAATAATTCATCATATTAGCTTTACTCTTAAATCCCTAGTGATAAACATTCATGACTACAAGCCTTACTCTCAAAGCCTTACCTCTTACAAACATCATACATATCTAGATCACAAGATATTCTAGTTACAAGCTTCATTCTTACTAACCATATCTCATCATAAAGAGTCAATCTCAAACATTACTAGACATGATCCATCATATATACTTTAATCTCATTCAATTCATGTTTACATGTTTCTATTCTTGAACAATTACTATACATGTCATCAATTCTAGAAGATTAGCTATGAATCCTCAATTTTCCTTCACAAGGCATAAACCTACATTACTTCAATTTCATCAATTATACTAGAATTAACAATGGAAAACATGTAATTTCATCATAATATCATTATTCACAACTAATTAAATCATAAACAATCAATATCCACTCAATTGGATTCATAATCAACTTAACCCATAATATTGGAAGGAACCTAACTTGAATTGGGGATTTCATCTTCACAATTGGGGGATTTCTAGGGGACTCCATGGATGGAAGAATCCATGGATGAATAAGCTAAAATACCTTGATTATAAAGCCTCTCAAAGCTTGCAACAATGGAGTCTTGACTTGACCTATCTTGATTCTCTTGTTCTTCTTCTTCTTCTTCACTTTATAGAGAGAATATTTGAGAGGGAATTGGGTTCTTTTGGTGAGTTGAAATAATTACTAAGATCAATGAATTTAGGGGTCTAAAATATTTATATAGGTGGTTTAAGTAAAGTTAAAACGACACCACTTAACCCCTAATTAATTCCAGAAAGTTCCATAAGCCAACACGTAACCGACCTAAACATGCCCATTACCTCACCCACAAGACCACGCCCACGGGGTATGCTTGTCATCCGTGGGTGGTGGTCTACAACTCACATTTTGGAACCCTGACTCACGCCCCCTCACCCACAGGGCGTGGGTCCCTTTGTAGGTGGACTGTTTTGGGGCAGTTCTAGGGTCCTTTTCAAGGACCCTTGGTTGGCCCTTGGGGAGTCGTACCTTGACGTTCTAACCCGAAACTCTTCATTCTAAGTATGGGAAGTTATATCTATGAATCTAACCCTACGTCAAGATCTAGTTTAGCCTAATAGTTTCCGAGATGTTACAAATTAGCCCAGGGATGGAACAAGAAGGAACAAAAAAAAGGCAGATCAGCGAGGAAGAGGAGGAAGAATTCTCGCGAAAAATGCAACCGAAAAACTATTCAATTGTGAAGCATCTAGAGAAGACACTGGCTAAAATCTCTGTGTGGGCCTTATTTATGAGCTCACAACTACACAGACAAGCCTTGATGAAGGCTTTAGACGACACTTACGTGCCCGTGAGTACAAACAGTGATAATCTGGCATCTATGGTAAGCCAAGTAATTCGGGGGCACCGTATCAGCTTTTGTGATGAAGAGCTACCCTTTGACGGCCAATGCACAACAATGCCCTACATGTCACTATTAAGTGTCGAGACAATATTATAAATCGTGTCTTGATTGATGACAGGTCTGGTCTTAATATTTGTCCACTTTCGACTCTCAAAAAGTTAAACTTTGACTTGGGAAAGGTTCACCAGAACCAAGTCAATGTAAGGGCTTTTGATGGAAGATAAAGAGATACCTTGGAAGTGTAGAATTTGGGGATTCTTGTGGGCCCCACAGAGTTTAGTGTTGAATTTCAGGTAATGGATATCAATACTAGTTACAACTTGCTATTGGGGAGACCGTGGATCCATAAGGCCAAGGTTGTGCGTTCTACCCTCTATTAGCTGATGAAATTTATATGGAAGGACCACGAATTGGTCATTCATAGTGAGGCAATCCATTCCAATATGTATGCATCAATTGTTGATGAGGTATTTAGAGGTTGTGACTGCTACACGGTGGAGCTAGTGAATTCCACTAGTGTTGATTTGGCTCCACAATTCCCTATTCCTTTTGTCTATAAAATGATAGCCATTGTCATGCTTAGAAGTGGTTTTGAACCAGGTTTTGGATTGGGGAAGTACGTTGAAAGAATCGTAAGCCTATCTAGATTCTCGTTAGAGGATCAAAGTTTGGTTTGGGATATATCCCACAGAAAATGATGAGGCAGAAGTGATGAGTAAGAATGTTGATCGGGCGTTGGCCAGGTCAATACCTCACTTGTATCAGTCTTTTCCAGTGTGGGAGTGTGCTAATGATGGCGGTCTTGAGGAAGGAATTTGGGAGCTTTCAAAGAACTTGATGCAATCCTCGAGGAAGCAACCGAGACATCTGGAATTCGTGATGTTGAATCGGAAGAACAAATGCCAAATTGGACCTCTACACCACTCTTAATTCCCCGCCTGTCTTGGTAGAAAAGACATGTTTTTATGTTTACTTTAAAATAGGTGTTAGGCCGGAGGAGGCTCAAGACCCACCCATTATGCAATTTTACTTGTTTAAGTTTTGAATTCTCCCGTGATGTTTTAAAAGGCTAATTGACCTTTGGTCATGGCCAGAGTTTGTACTCCTTTTCAATTTAAATGAAAGCCTCTCTTAACGAAAAATTGTTTATTTACTTATCTGCTTATATCTTTATTATCTAACTTTGTTTGTTTATGATTTCAGTAGTAGTAACTTAAAACCCAATATCATGTCATGTCATGTCACAAGGTAAATGAATAAAATGAGGCAGATAATGGTGAATGTGAGGACTATGAAGAAGAGATTGTGATACCTAAGTATGTTGCCGAAGAGTTAAGACAGTTTGAGAACCAGCACAAGCCAAATCTAGAGGAAACTGAGACCCTGAATCTAGAAGATAGAGAATGTGTCAAAGAACTGAGAATCAGTGTCCATCTTACTAAAGCTCAAAGAAGGGACCTGGTTCGTTTGCTTAGAAAATACATCGACGTATTTGCCTGGTCTTATAAGGATATGCCAGGACTAAGTACAAATATTGTTTCTCATAAATTGCCAATCAATCCAGATTTCACCCCAGTAAAATAGAAAACTCAGAAGTTAAAGCCTGACTTGAGTTTGAGGATCAAAGAGGATTTTACCAAGCAAATTGAGTCCAAAGTAGTGGAAGTGATGCAATATCTGACTTAGCTAGAAAACATTGTTCCGATAGCTAAGAAGGACAAAAAGATCAGAATTTTTGTTGAATACAGAGATCTTAACAAAGCTAGCCAAAAGATAATTTTCCACTGCCAAATATTCACATTCGCATTGATAATTTTGCCAAACATGAGATGCATTCGTTTGTGGATTGTTATGTGGATTAGCACCAGATCTTGATGGATGAAGAAGATGCAGAAAACACCACTTTCATCACACCTTGGACCGTGTATCATTACCGGGTGATGCCCTTTGGCCTCAAGAATGTCGGTGCTACTTACATGAGGGCTATGACAACCATTTTTCATGATATGTTTCATAAAGATATTGAGGTCTATATGGATGATGTCATCATAAAGTCCCTCGAGACTTTGGATCACTTGACTCACTTGAGGAAGTTCTTGAATCACCTGCGTCGGTACAACTTGAAACTAAATCTTGCTAAATGTGCTTTTGGAGTACCAGCTGGCAAGATATTGGGATTCATAGTGAGTAGAATAGGGATTGAGCTTCATCCATCCAATATCAAGACGATTCAAGAGTTGCCTCCTCCAAAGACCAGGAAAGAGGTGATGAGCTTCTTGGGGAGATTGAATTACATTAGCTAGTTCATAGCTCAATCCACTGTGGTTTGTGAGCCCATCCTTAAGTTGTTGAAAAAAGAGGCAATGACCAAGTGGACCAAAGAATGTCAAATTGATTTTGATGCGATCAAGAATTACTTGTCCAATCCACTGGTGTTTGTTCCTCCATGAGAACGGAGTCCAGTACTATTGTATATGTTTGTCTGAGACAATGCATTTTGATGTGTTCTTGGTCAACATGATGAAACTAGGAAGGAGGAGCGAGCAATATACTATCTAAGCAAGAAGTTTACTCCATACAAGGCATGTTTCACTCTTTTGGAGAAGACATGTTGTGCTTTAACTTGGATTGCTCAAAAGTTGAGACATAATTTGTCTTCGTATACTACATATCTCGTCTCCAAGATGGACCCATTGAAGTATATCTTCCAGAATTTAATGTCGACTGAGAAGTTGGCTAAATGGCAAATACTTTTGAGTGAGTTTGATATTGTGTATGTGACTCAACAGGCAATAAAAGCACAAGACTTAGTTGATCTCGCGAGAATCCTGTTGATGAAGAGTATGAACCGCTCAAAACTTACTTCCCTGATGAAGAATTAGCATTTGTGGGAGAAGACATCTCCGAGGCATACTCTCATTGAAGGGTGTTATTTGACGGAGCGGCGAATTGATAAACGCTCAACCACTCCTCATCCAATACTAGGTGTGGGCGGTCGTAATCTAGTATAAAACCCAACGAAAAGTTGGGGTCGAACTCACAGGGAGCGGTACAAGTTCAAATTTAGTTACGAAGTTATAAATGTAATCTAATTGGTGGTAGGAATAGATATTTTCGAAAACATTTAGTTAGATTGAAAGGGGTGACAACAAATGTCAGATGGGGGGATTGGATTGTCAATTAACAACTGAAACAATGATGAAAACAGGGGGTTTCAACAATATTGAGAGAAATTCTTGGGATGTGATCGATTATAGGCTAATTATGATATATGGGTAATTAAAGTTTATTTATAATTAGTTGAATCATTGTGGGTTGGCTAGACTATAAGTGCAATAGTTTTCTCTCGAACAATTATTATGGTTCAGGCGAGTTGTCTCAAACCTCGACAACCTTAACACTACAAAACAGCCCAAAACCTTAATGTATCCACTCTCTCGAGCTAGATAGGTAGGGGTGAGTTAAGATTCACTCTCTCATGTTGAACCCATCACAACCCACACACTACAATCATTAATCAATAACCTTGTCTTTAGAACCTCTCTCTCAAGCAGGCCCAGAACACAAAGCTAAAATTGTATTTGCAACTACAATTCATGAATTACTACGCAGCTATTGATCAAACCCATATTAAAACAACAATTAAATCATTAAACAACAATACGCATAAGCTAACTAAGACAATAATCACATGATCACACCCCAAGAGTTGGGGTTTTAGCTACACATCATAAAAAGAGAGATACAATTACCAAATACATTAGTCATGATCTGGGTAAAAGCTTCCAAGTCTTTACAACAGTCCAAATTGAATAAATTTCAAAACCCACTTGCAAATCCTCAAATTTAAGCTTCAAAACCTTCAAAGTCTACAATGGAAACTCAAAAACTCAGAGAAAAACTCAAACTCTCGAACTCAGGGAAATTAGAACTCTTTTTTTAAACTTCATTTAAAATTTCAATTTATAGTTGCAATTTTTTTTTGGCTAAAAGACCATTGGGCGAAGTAAGTAGCGCCTCGCCAAACCAGTCGGGGATCCGCCCTTTGCTCCAATCCATCGCTGGTTTGCATTGGCCATTTATCTTCAGGGTTCTGTGACTTTAGGCGATCAAAGTTGCTATCAATGAGTCGTTTGGCGATCCGCTGACTGCCCATTCATGTCGCCAAGTCGGTTCTTCCCTAGAGTTGGCAAGCTGGAACTTTGGGTGAGCCAAAGAGCAACTCGGTGGTTCGTCGAGTGGTCTTGGCGATCACCAGGATCGTTTTTCTTCACTTCTTCAGCTTGTTTGCTCCTTTTTGCCCGGTAGTGTCCTTGTCTTGCTCCTTAGCCTTCATAACTGCAAATCAACACTTTAACATCAGTTTAGAGCATAAATTAGGCATTTGAGGACACTTAAACTATCAAAACAAAGCCTTAAATGGGTCGAAATCTTGGACTCATCAACACCCCCCAACTTACACTTTTGCTTGTCATCAAGTAAAACTCAAGATCAGTCAGTTCAACAACGATGTCTACAAATAGTATTGCTTAAGACTCAACATAAATGCACACGAAAAGGTTCAAACTACACATACAATGCTCAATTGTGCACTCAAAGATTTAAATTGTGACTTACCATTATCAAGTGTAGTCAAGCTCACAATGTTTGCTCCAAATGCAAGTACAAGCTCACAAAGGTATTCAAATGCCGTCACAATAAAGATGATTCCAGAGTCACATCAAATTTCTTAAAAATTTAAGGTCCCGGAATCACATACAACTCTCACACTCAAAAAGACGAACACATACATGACTCCACCCATAGGCTTGCCCTTATTTTCCAATCAACATTTGTTTCAGCTCTCTCAAGATCACAAAGATCTTTTTAGGGCTTGTAATGGGGCTGAGTGTAAATGTATGATCATTTAGGCTTAGTGGCTTCTACCTTCATGAAGTATGACCTAAGAATCACTTTTCCCCCTTCTCTTTCACATTCAAACATGTTTATAATCCACCCCATTATTCCACTAAACATGAATCACCATATACCCCATTTTTTTTACTATTTTCACACACTTTATTTCACAATTGTTTCTCTTTTTCAGTCTTTTTTCTTTTCTTTCTTCTTTTTTTTTTTTTTTTTTTACATGGAGGGATTCCATCTTTTTCAAAATAATCCCTCAAAGAGGGATTTTTCACACTTCTTGACCTTTCTTCCTTTTCACCACACCCCCAACTTAGGCTTTTGGCCTAAGTTGGCTATTCAAACGAACCAATACTTCATGAAGGTTATGAGTGATGGGATAAAGAGGTCAAAGTTGGTCAAGTTTCTTTCAAGAAAAGGATAGTCTCAAAAGGTGCAAAGCAACGTTCACACATCTCACAAGGTTGGCCACAAAGAGGTATATTGTCAAATTGGCTCTTTCTTCAAAATTCTTGCCTGAGATCATTTCAATTGCTTGCTTCACTTAATCAATCGGACCAACGGGAAAAATTATAGGTGTCATCAAGCACAATGTTCAAGACAACCTTACCACACAAGGCATTGGTCCAATTATCAAACAAGACTCCATACTTTCTAGCTAGCGTGCAATGCTCATCACAAATGACTCAATCAACAATCGGCTAGTCACAACGAGATGCTAAAAGTTCACATATTGCCTATGTAACTTAGTTTGCCTCATAATAGCCGCACATTCATTTCGTTAAATTAAGAGCACTATTCAAGTCATCAATATTGACAACAACCGACACTCAAATTTGCACAAGAGCAGCCACAATTACACACACAAGAGGTGGCAAAAATTTTAAACTTGGTTCAAAACCATTTCAACACTATTTTCAAATTAAAACAATGGCCACAATTTAACAACCAAGATATATATAAACCAATAGGTTCCAATATTCACAAAAGCACAATCAAAATCAAACTAATATTCACAAAATAGCCACAAAATGGGCAATTATCCTCAAATGCAACTAAAAACAGAAACAATTTAAAAAGGGAACAGAAATGAGGCCAAGAAAATCATCCTACCAGGCTTATGTTGATTGTGTCTCTATTGTTGATAAATGACTTGTATGTTGATTATGTCTTGTATTATGCCTCTTATGTTTATGTTCATGAAGTTTTATCAAAATAATATATATATCATGACTTTTCAAATAAAATGTCCGTTTTTAAGCATGTTTTTGCATAATTATCATACTTAGTACTTACTTGTGCTAACCCATATTTTCTTTACCTTTATGAAAGGTAGGAATTGGTACTCAGTTTGATTCTCCCGAAGCTTGGATTAGAGTTCTTCTGAGACATCTTTTAGTATGTTTATAGCAACCCAAACTTCTCTCAGCTAAAATCTCGTTTCTCTTCTTCAGACTTAAAAGGGGCCGCCGCCGGTGAAATCGCGTTTTCGACACTCGACTCAATGGCCGTTCCAAGCTGTGCTAGGGCATTTCCGTCCTTCCAATGCCGTTCCGATCCCGACTTCTCTGGCGGCGTTCCACGTCTTGACCTCCCTAACGCCGGCGTTCGTTTTTCAGGTAAGGTCAACTCGTTGAGTCGTGGATCTTCGGTTCACGGTATGTCTTCTCTGATCCTTCGCTTCCCGCCCAACTTCGTAAGGCAGCTCAGCGTTAAAGCTCGTAGGAACTGCAGTAACATCGGTGTAGCACAAGTTGTTGCGGCTTCCTGGTCTAATAACCACGCTTCTCCTGACTTTACTCCGGTGGCTAAGGCCGTAGATGCCGCCGCCATTGCTCCTTTTGATATTACCACAGGTGATGAGGAGGGGGCGGTGGTGGAAGATTCGCCTCGTGCTGATCGAAATGTACAGATTGAGGATTTGACAGATGTCAAATATTCTTCATTTTTGAGTTCTGATGGGAGCATCGCAATTCATGCCGGTATGCGTTCTAGCTTTGTATTTTCAAACTCGAACGTCTTGTTTTTCTCTTCTGTCGTGGTTTGTGGATTTACTCCGATATATTACAGATTATATATACTTGATACGAGTGTGGGATTTATATAGAGGATTCTTTTAGCTGATCGCTGATTGATCTATTTACTTTTCTCCAGGTGAAAGGTTAGGACGTGGTATTGTTACTGATGCAATAACTACCCCAGTGGTTAACACATCTGCTTATTTCTTCAAGAAAACTTCTGACCTTATTGACTTCAAGGTATTTGCTTTTATTGGGCCTTTAGTTTCTTGTGGCTTATGACTTATAAAATAGGTTCACTAGCTAATTCTGGTGAAGAGTTTACACCAGACAAACATGAGCCATACCAGTTGGAGGAAGGCAAGTGATGTGCTTGGTCAATAATCAGCTCAAGTGAGATATTATGTAGTAGTTTTGGGAAGAGAGAATGCTAAGAAGTATATTTTTGGGTTTAGTTAAATTTGTGTATTTGGTTTGGTTCTTATTTATGATATACTTTGACAGGAGAAAAGACGTGCGAGTTTTGAATATGGGCGCTATGGGAACCCCACTAGTATTGTTGCAGAGGAAAAGATAAGGTGGGTTAGTGAAGATGATTTTTCTTTCCCTTCTCCAGTTCTTTTATGGATTGGTAGTTAAGAAGTAATGCATTATTTTCTCTGCTGCAACAGTGCACTGGAGGGTGCTGATGCAACCTTGTTAATGGCATCTGGAATGTGTGCTAGTACTGTATTGTTGTTGGCATTGGTTCCTGCTGGTGGGCATATTGTAACAACAACAGACTGCTATAGGAAGACCCGGATATTTATTGAGACAATACTGCCTAAAATGGGAATCACGGTATTTACTTATTTAAATGCTTAAGATACTTGAAGTTAAGTTGGAAAGCATAGGATATTTCAGTATTTCTTGACACAAGAAGAAAATTGGGTACAAAACTGAAAAGTTGGTATGCTTTATATTACTCATGAAAATAAATGGTAGAAATGAGTTCAAATCTCCACGAGGTCTCTCTAGAAACTGCTGTTTATCAATAATTGGGCCATAGATTCTCATTTCCTTTCTATATAGATAATTTATATACCCAAGTCTAAGAAAATGTTCTGCCATTCTTCATCCTTTACACTTTCTAGTTATATAATCTCATTTCCTTTATCCATTGCAGGCGACAGTCATTGACCCAGCTGATATTGGAGCTCTAGAGTCTGTGCTAAATCAGAAGAAAGTTAGTAGGCTGCTTATTGAGTCAACTGTTTTGAATTATATCTATAGAATACTGAAGACATCCCCAATAACTTGAACCTTTTTCCATACAGGTGACTCTTTTCTTTACCGAGTCTCCAACAAATCCATTCCTGAGATGTGTTGACATTGAGCTTGTTTCGAAGCTTTGCCATGAAAAAGGAGCATTAGTTTGCATAGATGGGACGTTTGCAACTCCCCTTAACCAAAAGGCCCTTGCTCTAGGGGCTGACCTCGTTGTGCACTCTGCAACAAAATATCTTGGTGGCCACAATGACGTATGGTGTTGTCAAATCATGTCTTAGCAATTCAAATGACTATGCCACCACACTAAAATTATCAGACTGACTGCTAATCAATTCAATTTCTTGCAGGTTCTTGGAGGTTGCATCAGTGGTCCTGATAAGTTAGTTTCAGCAGTTCGTACCTTGCATCATATCCTGGGTGGTGCTATCAATCCTGTGAGTTGCGTTGATTGAACTCTCTTGGTATTTTCCCCGACATTTTATGCTCCGCCGGTTTGTTATGCAAGATAAAACCCCCAAACAAATCATCAGAAGTAAATCCTCAATTCCATGTGCCTCCTGATTCAGGCCTTTTATATTCATCCTGAAAAACTCACTATTTTAAATAGCTATGGTAATTTTATAGAGTAAAAAACAGCATCAAGAAAGTGCTGGTAATGCATCGCCAAAAGTATCAAACCTAACAGAAAACCCTCACTATTTTAAGAGAAGAAGAATTCACTCTCTGTAGTGTAGCTAAATTTAGTGAAGGGAAATTATGTTTTTCTTTTAAATGGACTCTGGAAAGTAGTCATGGTATTTGAGTACCAAGTGTAAAGGATGAACATATGTATTAGATTAGTTTTGGCTTGTATTTTATTGACGCATGATTCAATTTTCCCATGTATCAGAATGCTGCGTATCTAATCATCAGAGGCATGAAGACGTTGCATCTCCGTGTACAGCAACAGAACTCAACTGCACAAAGGATAGCCGAAATTTTAGAGGCTCATCCAAAGGTATTCTAAGCGTGGTTTGGATTCCACATTGTAGTACGCCATAACTGCCTAAACTAATTTTCAAGAGATTGTGTATGTATGAGAAAATAAAGGAGTTCAATTTAATGTCTATTAAAATAAAGTTGCAATATCGGAACGCCTATTACATATAGCAGTATCTACTTATAGGTAATATGCTTATTTTAGACTTAAAAGTGTGTCGACCAAAATTAAGATATGAAAAGTGGCCAGTGAAGAAGTTCAGTCTCTTGTTTTTTCTTCCCCTATTTTTTCATTGTAAAATGTCGGATAAGCTGGAGGCATGCCACTTTTTACAGCTTAAGATCATGCTTTCAATATCACAGAACTGCATTTCTTTTGCAGGAATGGGTTGATTCTATTTTACTTGTTTACTTCTTTTGTTAACCATGATGGACAGTTCCATTCCATCGAAAAACACAAATAATTACAAAGAAAGCAGAGGAAAATAAAAATAAATGATTAATAAAGAGGGGAAAACCCGGTCAGCGTTGGTAATGGATCTTGTCTTGCGAGTGTTTCCTTGAACTCATTCTTCCTTCTGTTGGCTCAAATTTGCTTCCTCTAACCCACTGCATCTCTAGCTTTTCTTTTGACTGTTCAGTTGAGTTCAGTAGGCTAGTATTCCTTTGCTTCAAAGATTTTTGTTCCATGTGCAACTGCTATCATTTCTAAGAAAATTGAGTTGCAGGTGAGGTGTGTCTATTATCCAGGCTTGCCAAGTCATCCAGAATACCATCTTGCAAAGAGACAAATGACTGGTTTTGGTGGGGTGGTCAGTTTTGAGGTCTGTATTTTACAATCTATTAAAGATTTCCAAGTCTGTTCTTGTTAGATCCTATATTTTGGATGATGACTGATGGATAATTATGTTATTAATTAGGTTGATGGGGATCTGCTAACTACTGCAAAATTTGTTGATGCTCTAAAAATTCCTTATATTGCTCCATCGTTTGGAGGTTGTGAGAGCATTGTGGACCAACCAGCAATTATGTCTTACTGGTATGTTGATATTCTCTTTTGAGGAAATGAGTGAACATCACCCTTCATAATTTTTGAATAGAAGTGTTTTTCTCCCATTTCTTACATGTAAAAATAATATTTTTTTTTTGAAAAAGACGAGTAAAAACAAATTTGTAAGGGCTGCAAGACCAATTAACCCATGAATTATAGTGACATTATCATCAACTGCATTGGACCTTAACTAGCATGTCTAAAGTTTAATCCCCAACTAATTGGTATTACCTATAGGGCATAGGCTATAGATATATTTTTGTTGTGCGGTGTCCTATTTTAAATAAGGAAGGAGTTGTATGAAGCAACTTGGATGACATGGTGTTTCATTCTGAAAACAGGGATCTTAAGGAGTCAGAGAGAGCTAAGTATGGGATCATGGACAACTTGGTTCGATTCAGCTTTGGAGTAGAAGACTTTGAAGACTTGAAAGCTGATATTCTTCAGGCTCTGGAGTCCATGTAGGGTGTCTTACCTGCAACCTGATTTCGTTTTCCCTTGGATCGTTTTCTTTCCACTAGCTTTGAACTTCTTTTTCATCTCTAATTAGTGGAGTAGTCACTTCCCCCAGTTGTCAGAATGTACTGAATGGATCATTGAGCGGCTGATGCAATCCAATGTCAGAGTGGGATGTTATTGTTGTTTCCGTTTTATTTTGTTCTTAGAGAATTAACTTCTTTAAATGAGTTAACTCTAGCAGTAGCAAGAAAGAAATACATATTTGGGTACTTGACTAGGTGAATCAAAATCATCGTTGGAATTGGAATTTAAAGCAAAGAAAAGGGGATTGAAGTATAGTCAAGAAATTGTTCTACTTGGAGGAGGAAATGGCTCAACACAATTCTTTATAATTTGGATGGAAGTAAAAAAAATTGGATGGATTTCGTGCTTTATTTATTATTTCCTATGTGTAGAAACAGAAATCTCTTGGAAGATTTGATGTATATTTAAAAAGAGTTTTGTAATGGACTATAAAGTCAATTTACCCCATCTGCAATTGTTTTAATTAAACATTCTTCCACGTAAATCCTTTAATGAAAATTTCCAATGTCAAGCAAGCGCTCATATAGAATGACCAATTAATTGAATTTCAACCTGGTTTTTATAGTGTTGTGCACCAAGTTACTATTACAAGTCATTGTAAACAACGGAGGAGCTTTGAATTGACTTTAAAATTGATCAAACCTATTTTAAAGTTATTTTTAGCTTTTGTAAGTGTTTAGCAAAGGTTAAAAATAACCTAAATAGGGTTTAAATGACTTAGAACAAGTTAAAAATCAAAAGTAGGTTTCCCTCTACTTTTAATTTTTTTGACTTAAAAGTCATTTAAGTTTGACTTATTATTTTGACTTAAAAGCTAGTATTTTTTTTAAGTCAATCCAAATAGATTCTTAGTCTATCAAAATCTTTCTTCTAGCTCCTTTGGGAACGAGTAGACCTGGGCATCAAGTCGATCCCAATCGAGCTGAGTTGAATCGAGGTGACTCTCTAATATTTAATTTTATGTAATGCAACGCCATTAAAAAGTTAAATCAATGATAAATTCACTTGAGATGATCTTAACCTCTCATATTCATTTGGAGGGACCCTTTTCCCTAGTTTTGGGGTCGAGTTAGACCCAAATATCATATTTCTACAAGGTACCACAGTCAGGTCAATCTTTATTTGCGCTCTTGGTCCGCACTCCAATTTGGACTTGGGCATAAAGATGGTGTTAGAGTTGGTTAAAGTTTCAAATTGATTGAAAATATATATGTTAGTAATATATTTATATGGAGTAGGGCAATCCCCCCTTCCTCATGAACTACCTTTCAAGATTTGAGTTATGCTTAAATAACATATTTTTACACATAGACCTTAAATTTTGGATGGACCGCGTTTGGTGAATATAATAGAAAGGGGATAAGGGGTTGCATGCATGGATAAAAATTAAAATGGACGGAGTGGAAAGGAAATAAGCAAAGAGTCACACATGCAGCTAAAAGAACGTTCCTTTTTACTTCTTCCCTACATTTTCTCATTCATTTCTCTCTCTATCTTTGTTAAAAAATCACTCTATCAAAATTCTTTTGATATAAATAGGGGGAAAATATCCAAAATATAAATAGATTTGTATAAAAAAAAACAGAGAGAAGATTTGGAACTCTGATCTCTCCCTCTCTTTTCTGGTTTTTGTTTCTTCTTTCCCAAAGAGAGGGAGAAACCAAGCCAAGCTTCTTTCATCAATTATTCCTGTTCACTTGTTAAGGTAATTACCATTTATTCCCAAATGGATCGTTTTGAATTCCCTTCATTGAAAAATTATATTGTGTTGATAGCTAACAAAAAATATGGCATATGTATATATAAATTGAATCCCCCTTAACTTCTAATGTTATGATTTAAAGGTGACTCAAAATTTGCTTTAATTCTCAAATGTGGCATTCTAGGATTTTTCTGAATCCCTTTGTCATAATTGCTGGTTCTGCCCCCGAGTGTTGATATAATGGTTTGCATCATAATTCTGTTTTTCTTATCCTACTCCTAACGAATGTATTGAAAATATAATGAAGTAAAAAAATGTGCTCTCTTTAACAACTTAATATTTTAAATGAGATAGTCACATACTACAACATGGTGTCTTGGGATTGATTCTCAAGTGTCATCCATTTCATCATTCTTGGCCACTAAAAAGCAAGTCCCTGCGTGAGGGGGCACATGTTGAGAATATTTTTAAGTAAATAGAAGTGTGCACTCTCGCAGTTTAAGCTTTGAGATGAGATGGTATGGTAGATTGTTTACCGGTATGTATTTATGTAGTTGCAAGTATTCTGTAACAGTTAACTAAGTGATTATATTAAGTTTTTAGGCGACCACTTTATAAGTTGCCCGCCTCTCTAAGAGAGAAGCATGCTACACCTTTAGTTGATCCCTCTTCCCAGAGAAGAGAACGAAAATGATCCACTTATGGTAGTCGTGGTTGATTCCAGTATCTTACTCGGTGAAATAAACTCTCTATGGTGTTGCATTTTCTCTGGCTGCCACTCCCCTGTTCCATCATAGTAAAACCATTCGAGAAGAGCAATTGGGCTCATATTATATCTTTTATTCAATGCTTATAGACGAAGTGCTTTATTTCAGATCAGGTTTCCACAACAATTGCTTTCATCCACCACCTCGGTGAAAAATTTGTATTTTAAAAGATTCACTTAAAGTATTCACACGTTTATTGCGCTTTATTAGATATTAATTAATCAAGTCAACTGAAGGATAATGTAGTATAGCTTTTGAGGCTTGTTCAATATATCTACTTTTAGTTCTACTGCATTTGTTTTTCCTCTTTTCTTCTCTTTTCTTGTCGGAGGATTAGGGGAGCCTAGAATAATGCGAAAAAAGCTTTAAAAATCTTTATCATCTCTCAATAATGTTTGCATACACCTCCCCAGATTTTTCTTTGTTGAGACATATTTCGTTGCCATAATGTTGCTCTGATCTCCACATTGTTATTTGATTTTGTGTTGACTATGTACTTAACAAATTTGCAATTTTTTTTTTCTATTCTAACATAAAGTTTGTTTCATGATTTTGCTAGTTTGTGTGCATTTCATCCATAATCACTCACGAATTCATTCTTAAGCGAAGGAAATAACAACTTATCTTGTCCCCTCTTTGATCATGCTTCTCTGCTTTGACATTTTAACTTTTGTCTCCATTTTTTTTTTGTTCTTTCTCATGTGCAAACACATTTATATTGTTTAAAGGTTTTACCTTAGTGTGATTCAAGTGTGTTCCCTTTGTAAAATTGTGTATTCACTTGATAAATATATTCTACTATTTTAATAAAATTTTCATTACATGTACATAGTTCAAGTCGGAAAACAAAGAGCAATCTAACTTCTCTACTTTTATCATCGACCTTGAAGATATAATTTAATAAGTAATGGTGTATCCTCTTTAATAGTTTAAATTTTAGATGAAATGTTCGTACAATTCGACATGGTACAGAGTTCTTAGTTTTAGTCGTTTTCCACTGCTACTAAACATTAAATATGATCTGTTTCTATCCTATATTTATGAGTTTCAATATGCTGTTGAAAAATAGGACATTGCTTAATCAAGACTAATTCAAGTTTACTTACGTTAATACAATTTCGCAGGTCCTATTGGCCTGTGTTGTACAATTTTGGAAATTTTATGTAGAGTTAAAGAACTATCCTTCTTTTTCTATGTTCTCTCTTTTGAGACTGGCCCAACATCGTCTTTGTAGGCGGTATAGTTAGTTCAAGATGTTAGTACTCATTTAAGGTAAGTCTTTATATTTACTTCTAATTAATGTAAAAGTTTGAACTCATTATCCCTCCATTTAATTTGAATTGATTAATATACTCACAAAATTCTATTGGACAGTGGCGGATTCAAGATTTTAGACCAGCAAGTCCAGTGTATCGTTGTATCACTACTCCGTTGTGACTATAGGTATGAAATTTGTATAAATTCGTGTTTTGAAAGCTTGGTACATTTATAGTTCTAGATTAAGATAACATACTAATTAGACTGTAATTTCTATTTATTTGTGCTTAATTACCAGGTGTCTTTATTTCTTCTGTTCCACAATTGTAATTGGCATCTGGCATGGGACAGAACAAATTCGCAGTGAAATTTGTAAACTGAGTCAGAAAAATGGGTGCTTGTGTATCGACTCCAGGCCATACGATCAAAGTAAAGAAGAGACATCATCATCGTCGTCGTCATAGAAAATTCCGTGGAAAGAATTTGATCTCTCTTGTAGAAGGAACCAAGAGAAGAAACAGTGACGTAGGACCACAAATTGCTGTTAGTGAGTTTGTTAGAAGATCTGAGGTCTCCAATTCCAAATACCATCTTACTCAGTTGCAGTGGCATCATACTCAAACAGATGCAACTGGTATGTCATTATTTTGAACGTTGTCTATTGTATAAAGCCTGCGTCTGATGGAAATATACCTGATTAAAAGATATCAAGAATGTAAAAGGATATGTATAGATAAGTGAGATAGACTAAGTGTGTTTGGTAACAAGGAAAATGTTTTCTTGAAAAGAAGTTGGTTTCTTAGTTTCCTAGAGTGATCAAGCAAGCACACCCTAAACCTGAGTATACTCCAACAACAACAACAATAATAATTATGCTTCAAATTATATGAATCCTTAATATCAATTTTCATGCTTTGGGCTTGACACTTGCCTAGATGAGCATGTCATGACATATTATGTGTTGGGAGGATCATCCACTAATTAATTAGCTTGCACTGGTGGTCAACCCTCATCCTTGATGGTATACAACAACAACAACAAACCCAGTGAAAAGAGTCTCACAAAGTGGGTCTGGGGAGGGTAGAGCGTACGCAGACCTTACTACTACCTTGTGGAGATAGAGAGGTTGTTTCCGAAAGACCCTCAAGTGCATCAATTCCAAATAAGAAAAGCATAACGGCTAATAAGAAAAACAATATAAAGTTCATAGGAGAGAAACAATAACAACAACAAAATAGTGTGATAATCAAAATACAATAAACAACATAGGGCAAGGACTAATCCTACACCAGGTACTAAACCTTTGCAAGACAACACTCTACCCCTACAATCCTCCTACCCTAATACACGACCTTCACTTATTTCTATCTAAAGTCATGTCCTCGGTAATATGAAGATGCGCCATGTCCTATCTAATCACATCTCTTCAATACTTTTTTAGCCTACCCCTACCCCTCCGCATACCCCCTACAACCAGCCTATTGCACTTCCTCACTGGGGCGTTGACACACCTCCTCTACACATGCTCAAACCATCTTAATCTCGCTTCCCTCATCTTTCCCACCATAGAGGTCACTTCCTCATTCTCCCGAATAACCTCATTCCTAATCTTGTAACTCCGAGTATATCCATACATCCGGATATCCTCATCTCTGCAACATGTATCTTTTGAACTTGAGATTTCTTGACTGTCCAACACTCTGCCCCATACACCAAGGATGGTCAATCCACCGATATGTAGAACTTACATTTAAGTTTAGGTGGTACTTCTTATCACACAAGACTCGAGAGGCAAGCCTCCATTTCAACCATGTCACTCCAAAGCGATGTGTGACATCATCATCGATATCCCCACTACCTTTTTTTTTTCAAAAAAAATTGGGGGTAGGGGAAGGGGAAATGGGGAGGGGATTCCAATGTAGGGAATTGAATCCTCACCAACAAGGTGGAAGTTCAGTTAGCCAAGTGTCACGACCCGAGAGCACCCCCTAGTCATAACACGACGTACTTGACCTCGAAGGGGTCACATACAAGCCCTTAGCACATTCTTAACATAATATAATAGAGAATACGGGAAAATTTAAAACTTTTACAATCAATGTCTTATTTCATAAAATCAAGCGGAAGTCTTTACTAGAACCTTTGTCTCAAACCATCTATTTAACTCTTGAATAAAAGTCTTTGGGAAGCAGCCCATACAAAGTCTAAAGACATAATGAAATGACATAAAGGAACATAATGGGTTTGTCCTCGAAGCTATGATTACTCACCAATTCGTCAACTCTTCTAGATCCTTGAAACCTAGCCTCCAAAGCAACTAAAATCTCCAAACTCTACATTTGATTAAAATGTAGGCAATATGCGTTAGTACAAAATGTACCAAGTATGAAAGCTAGCACAACATCATAGGAGCATCTCAAATGGTTAGTCAACATAAGACATAAGCATAAGAGATAATAACATAGTCATAACATAATCATCATAGTCATAACATGGTCTCCAACATAAGCTTCATATTAACATAAGTCAACATAAGACATAGTTAATGAGCATAGGAGATAAGTCATAATTCTATCAACATAATTGACTCTTAGTCATCATTACCATAATAGCACCATTCTCAAGTAGCCTCAAAAGTATACAAGTGCAAAGAAAGAATAGCATCCCATAATACCACGCAAGCCAAGTATCCCTTTTTAGTCATCTTAATCATAGTCTATGTGCATGGTTAAGTCATAAGTCTTTCTACCGTAAGGGCACTATACTTCTAAGGAACCTCAAGACACACTTGTGCAATGCATGTAAGGCATCCCATACTACCCTTCACACTAAGCATAGCCTTGAAATCACCTTGGTCATATTCACCGTCCTTTTGGTCTTACTATAAGCTTACTTCATATAGACAAAGGAACAACCACCTTAGTCAATCATATCTTAGAAGGCAACTATGGAAACAACCCAAACTAAGTCATACTATGTGTAGGAACCCTTCATATCTAGCCTTAAGCCATACTTGTGCAATGTATGGATAGCATCCCATACTACTACCCACACTAAGTACTCATTTAGACTATCATGAAGGTTCACTAGTTGGGGACTAATCCCTCTATTCTATTTACCTCTATTCAAGGCTACCAAGGAATAACCCCCTAATAGGCTAGACCATGCTATCATCTTACTAACATAACTAGGTTAAGCTAAGCTAACTACCTTGGAATACACACTAACATGCAAGTCCAAGCTACTCTAGGAAAGGTACAAGTGTCCTATCCTAGCTACCATGAAATAGTCCTAAATCAACTAAGTCATGCTACCCTTACAAGTGTACTAGATGACAAATGCAAGGTATCCATAGCGGAGTGTGATTCTCAACCCTAAGCTACCATGACTAATCCTAACTCAAGATATCCTTGAAATGCATCTTACAATGCAAGTCAAGGTACCCTTAGGAGAGTCTAAGTCCTCTATCCCAAAGCTACCATGAAATGGTCTTGGCTAAACCAAGTCAAGCTACCATGAATGCATCCTAACAATGCTAGTTCAAGCTACCCATAGGAGAGTATAAATCCTCAATCCTAGGCTACCATGACTACTACTAACTCATGCTACCATGACATGCATCCTACAATACTAAGTCAAGCTATCCCTTAGGAGAGAATAGATCCTCATCCTAAGCTATCAACCTTGGTCTTATCCTACTAAGCCAAGCTATACATGAAGGGATCATTTATCACAACTTCAAGCTATTCTAGTCTAACATGCTTTGATTCATTTTAGGTTAGTAGGTCAACCTAGAATCCTTCTATGTGAGAGAACTTGAATCTCCTAGCATATTCATGTCTAAGTGTATAAAAGAAAGAGAATTACACCACAAGATCACATCATATTGACTTTACCCCCAAAGCCCTAACAATGATGGCTACAAGCCCTACTTTCAAGCTTAACTTCATTCTATCATGATCCATGTCTAAATTACAAGCTATTCAATCACATTGTTCATTAGAAGGTGATTCTAGTCATACTTGATCATAAAGGTTCAATTCCAACTTTACAAGTCAAGATCATTCCTATTCAATTAAGTCTAGTTCAATTCATGATTATATGATCCTAACTATTATCAATTAGTATTCAAGACATTGAAATAGGAAGATCACTTTAGAACCTTCAATTTTGCCTCCAATGACATAAACCCACAATAATCACATTCATCAATTTAGATTAGGGTTCACCATAGAAACCACATGAAATCATCATTTTATCATTAAACAAAGCTAAATCAATCATAATTGGGTGATATCCACTAGATTGGAATCACACCCAAACCCTACCCATAATGTAAGAACAACCCTAGCTAGAATGGGGTTTTTGATCCACAATTGGGGGATTTCTATGGGGGCTCTATGGGTGGAAGAACACATAGATGAATAATATTCACATACCTTCAATCAAAGCCCCAAACAAAGCTTGAATCAATGGTGAAAATCTCCCTAAGCTGCTGCCCCAACTTCCTTTCTTCTTCTTCTTCTAGAGAGAGGATTTCTTGGGGAGTAATTTGGGGGTCTTTAGATGAATGAGTTAATGACTTAGGGGTCTATTAACTATTTATAGGTGGTTATTTAACTACTAAACCAACCCTCTAAGCCCTTAATTAAATAACTAACTTAAATCCAAACACCTAACTTAAAACTAAAATGTCAAAACCTGGCAGCATCTACGGATCCCCATCCACGGACCATGGATGGGTCTAAGGGCCGTGGTTTGGTTTCGTGATTTGGGTCAGAGACTCAGGCCTGACCTACGCCCATGAGGTTGATCTAAGGGGCGCGAATTGGGGTCGTAGATCAAGCTGTTTTGACAGCTTTTTGGGCAGTGTTGGGATCCTCCTCATGGACCCCTTGGGTGGTCCTTGGGGATTCGTACCCGGACGTTTAACCCCTAAACATGTCATTCTAAGTAGGGGAGCCATATATCTTAGATTCTAAACCTCATACGACACTCCAAAACTCCACTACAAGACTCTACAACAAACTAGTTCAACTCACTAGTTTCTGGGGTGTTACACCAAGTAACTGAGCTACTAAGATTCCCTGTCCCCACTACCTTGGATGATGGACCCAAAATATTTGAAACTTTCTCTCTTGGGAATAGTCTGTGTGCCAAGCCTCACTTCGTCGCCGGCTTCATTTATCGCAACATTGAATTTGCATTCCAAATATTCTGTCTTGGTCCTGCTCAAAAATGATATTGTCCATGTGATTCTAAAATTAAACCTATATGAAGAATATTTCAGATTCTATTTTGTTGAGAGAAGAATGTCAAAAGAGTATATTCTGCTGTCATCTTTACTCTTATGATGCAGATTATGTTAATATTGACTGTTTTATTCCAAAAAAAAAGAATGAATAATTGAAAGAAATGTAGCTTTAAAAGTTTGAAAGTGAATAGAAAATTTACATGCTTGCAGTTCTTAGCCAAGAAGAAGCTTGGTTTGATACATGCAGCAATGTTGACTCTGACTCAGATGATGACTTCAGTAGCGTCTATGGAGGTAATGAACGTCTTTTTTTATGTTGTTTTTACCGACATTTGACATCAATATTCTATTAGCTAATTAGCTGCTAAGGTGATCCTTTCCAACATAATAGGCACCACGTCCAAATTTCTCTTTGCTTATTTATACTCTTTAACTTTTGTAGATCTATTCCCAAGAACTGGACAAGTGCTTCAATATGAAACTTCATCATGCTTTATGGATAACAACCTTAAGTACAAGGAGTACCACGAAAGATATCTCAAGATGGATGGCAGTAGATCAGATAAGTTTTTTCTCAAATATGGAGTTAATAGTCCAAAAGGACTTGCACTTATAGGTGGTCAGGGCTATGAAGTTTCGTCCCTTGGGAAGCACGAAGTCCTTGGTGCCCAAAGGAAGAGATATTTGGATCGTGCATATGGAAGTTTTAATAGTGTTAAGGAGGATAAACTTGGTATGCTGGAAAAAACTCAAGAGAATGTGCTTAAGACTGTCCTACCGAAGCTGGTTACTTCCTTGAGTTTCAATGAACAGATCATTAGTGCATCAAAATCAGGCCAAGTTTCTCAAGTAAAACAATCAACAATAAGGCTTTCTCTAAAGAGAACATCTGTGGATGGCAAAGAAGAGGATAAATATTGTAAGTACCTCGCCACTTACCATTTCGATTTTATTCTTTCATCTTAAATTAAGCTATATGCAAAAATCATTCTATGCATTTTTTTCATGACATCCTTGTGTTCTCCTTATTCTTTATGAATCTAATTGGTAGTCTTATTCTTATTGTGATCATGATATGATGATGACTTTGTAATTAATTTTCGTGTTGTTACAAAATATGGTATCCAAATCACAAGAGTAAATCTAGAATATTTCCTTTTATTAATTTTGATATAATCCCTTCTATAGAATACTTGTAATTGTATAGGTACCTTAATTATTCATGAGTAGAGATATTACTTCTTCCATTCTATTACATGGTATCAGGTCAGTTTCTTCCCTGTTTGGGCTCCATGCTATATTGTTCACACTCTACTTAGGCATAGGCGTGAAGGGGATTTAGAGTGGGTTGGAATCTCACATTGGTTTGGGAATGGACTGATCGTCTGCTTATATGAACTTAGGCAATCCTCCCTTCATGAGCAAACTTTTGGGGTTAAGTAAGACTTAAGTATATGTTTATAATTATTCTAGAATGTAAAAATATAGGAGAACAAACCTATTGTTGAGAATGTCATATCTTTTAGTCGTAATCTCACCTAAGAACACAATAACTAAGTTTTTGAACCATGTCTTTGTAGAATTGAGAATCGTGAACCAATTAGGTTTAAATCCTAGATCCATCTCTGCTTGTAGGTGTATCAAAAAAGTATCTTTATCGTCCCAGGGCCGGGCTGCAAATTCCTTGTTGCACAGAAGAAAAGTTAACTGCAAGAAGTTGGTCAAAGATTGATCCCTCAAATTTTAAGCTACGTAGCGATAGTTATTTCAGGTACACTCCTCAGTGGAATCCTTTTAAGTGTGGCGATATATCTTGTAAATGATAATTTATTACCCATACATTTCCTTGATTAATCTTGCAGTGACAAGAGAAAATCTCCTGCTCCAAGTGTGTCTCCTTATATTCCTATTGGGGTTGATTTATTTGTGTGTCCTAAGAAGATAAATCACATTGCACAACACCTTGTGCTTCCCTCTGTAAAAGGAGATGGAAAATTTCCTCCATTACTAATTGTCAATATTCAGTTGCCTACTTATTCAGCTCCAATGTTCGTTGGTGATGGTGATGGAGAAGGCTTGAGCCTTGTCATATACTTCAAAATTTCTGAAAGTTTTGACAAAGATGTTTCTCCCCAGTTTCAGGACAACATCAAGGTACTTTCATGTCTAAACAAATTTCCTGGTGTCTTACTTGAGAGATATGATAATGAATATATGCCAAACTTGTAAGATACACTTCAGTCTTTGGTTGGAACAATTTTATAGTTCACAGAACACGCCTTCTCCATTTTCACCGGCGAGTAGGTAGTACAACGTTGGTAAGAGTCTTTTGCTTCCATGGTTTCTCTCCTTTTTTTTTCTAGAAATATGGTATTTCTCAATGTCATTATTGGGAAGAAATGGAAAAAATGTCTAATTCTTGCTTAAACTAATTAGAAACAAGCTTGTCTTACATTTTATTAGATCTCTTAAGTCGTTCGTATTACATGATATAGATTTTTTTATGAACAAGAGGTGAATCGAGAATTCAAATTTGATGCTTCAACCTTTAGGCTCTTAGTACATTATGGGGTTCAACATTTAACATTTTTGTTGAAATATCAGTGATTTTGCTCTTACACATCTACATTTCTTGTAGAAATGCTGATTCGGTTTAACCTAGTGATTATAATTCTTCATCCGCCTCTTTCCATGAAAGTGGTAGTAGGGGATTGGAGAACTTTCAACATGACTTGCTTTGATATTAAATTTTCATTTCTATATTCGTACGACAGAGATTAGTTGAGAATGATATGGAAAAGGTTAAAGGATTTGCAAGAGAATCATATGTTCCTTTTAGAGAGAGGTTGAAGATTATGGTTGGAGTGGTTAATCCTGATGAGATTGTTTCAAATGCTACTGAAAGTAAGCTTTTGAATGCTTACAATGAGAAGCCAGTGCTTTCGCGCCCTCAACACAGCTTTTATCAGGTGGATACTCTATCCTTTTGAGTTTTGATTTAAAGTTTTAAGTTCTATGCACTAATGTACGTTGTGATCAATGATATTTATACTATCAGGTTGATCTTGACATGGTATAATAAGTTAAATTGAATTGATAGTCTAAAAAGACTTTACAATATCAGTGCATATAACTTAAATCCTTTTATTTATCTCAACTTTAGCATTATTTTGATGTTATCGAACATGAACATCAAGTCTATCTTTCTTTTTTTCTGTTTATTGCAGGGACCAAATTACTTCGAGGTTGATCTTGACATTCATCGCTTCAGCTACATTGCAAGAAAGGGACTAGATTCTTTTAGGGAGCGTTTAGGATTCGGGAAACTGGATCTTGGTCTAACAATTCAGGTTTCCCTTTATTTTACTTGTTATATATCAGCAAGAATTGAATATATAAGGATTGAGGAAGTTAGCTTTGATTTAGGCTTGACAAGATGATATATTTATTGATTGCATCAACAGTACAACTTTTTTTTAAAACATTATTAGTGTAGATTACTTAATACTTGTCACATTATGATTCAATAATGTAAATTTTATGAATCAGTGCATGAAACTTAAATTCATGGATAAATAATGCAGGCGCAAAAGCCAGAGGAATTACCGGAGAAAGTGCTTGGATGTGTGAGATTGAACAAGATTAACTTTGTTGATATTGACCAAATACCAACACTTATGTGTGCTGAAGATTCATTTTCAGATTGATATTACTATTGTCACCTCACCTGCATTTGGAGTGGATGAATCTTCAAATAGTCCCCCTTGTAATTAAGCAATTCCAGTTTTCTATAAAACATATTTTATAAGAGCCCACAAATGTTTTTTGTTCTTACAGATGACAGACTAGTATTATTTTAATATGACAATTTGGTAACATCCAAAAAGTTTTGCTAATGAAAATCAATACATAACTATTTTTGAGAGCCTGTCGGTTTGTATTTTCATTTTTTGTGAGCACATTGTGATGGGTAAAACTTGTCTGTTACATGTGGCGTGAAGAACAACATGTGTAGATTGATAGGACAAGGAAAATTGGATCCTCGGGGAATACACCCTCGAGAGAGAGGGAATAAACGTGGTAGAGAAATGAAAGGAATTGTACCCTAGTGATGTGGATAAAAGGACAAACGAGATAAAATATAAAAAGGGCCAGGTGAGTGGAAGAGCCTGTACACATTTTTAATAGCATCACCACGCGACCCTCTATAATTGGTTTTAGTACTTTAGGGTTCAAGAGGAGCTTTTTTATTGGCTAAAGCCTCTGATGATATGACAATATTTGGAACAGGTTACATGATGACAAAGTGAACCAGGTTCACCAACTTGAAGGAAGGAAAAGAGAAACCGCGTGAATAGGAAAACCTTATTAAAGGAAGAAGAAACCTAATAAGGAAAGAATGTGACGAGTGGAAAACTGCTTTCCTTGTAGGACTCAACTAGGGTTTCATACACTCCTATTAAAGGATAATTAAGACATCAGAAAACTAGATTTTTCTATCATAAGACGAGGTTGTTTTTCAGCAAGAGCAAGTGACAACGCAAAAGAGAAAAAAACCAGAAGAAAGAAGAACGAGAGTTAGGTTTTCTTTCTAAAGCTAAGTTTGTGTTAGTTCAACTTAAAATCATTGTTTAATGATAATTGTACTAAATGTGAAAGTGAACTTGTGAGATTTTGTAATAAGAAATGAGTTTGATTTCTTGGAGAGTAGAGACAACAATTATAGTTACGGGTGTCAAAAAGAGCCCAACTATAGGTAACCCGCCGAACCCGCCCATGATTTTAAGGGTTGTGCTGAAGATAATTTCAATTGGGTTCAATCTCAACTCATTCAAGCCTTAATCCATTTTAAGAGAATCTTCAATTGAGCCCAATTTAATCTCCAATTTCAACCCATTTTAAGACTCTTTATTTGCATTGATGTAATGTATGTTCCTATATTGAAGGTATGAATTACTATCTATTTTATATTTTTAGGATTTATCTATCCATTTGTAACTTTTTTTAATTTTTTTTTCTTAAGTTAAAATTCAAAGTGTGGTTATAAAACTTAAATAACAATATATTAAAATTATTGAGATTAAGCGAGTCTAGACGCAACCCAGTTTTAAGCCCATCTAAGCCCAAAGTAAACTTGTGCGGGTCAAGATCCAACCCTATTTCTATTTCAACCCATTCTAATATCTCCAATTTCAACCCAACCCGCCCATTTCATACCTCTTAGAGTTAATAGTTAGAGTTGAGGTACTAGAGTTAGTCCATTTTATTATTGAGTTGTAATATAAAGTTGCTCTTTGAAGTTGGTGGAGGTTGCTGAAATCCTACAAGCTATAGGTCGTGTGTTTTCTTCCTTTGAGAAAGGAGGTTTTCCATGATAAATCTGTGTTTCGTTTCTGTTGCATTATTGTCTCTGCTAATACAACAAGAACATGGTTTTTGTTCTGGTTAAGGTTTCTTCAATTGGTATTTGAGTAGATCTTTTCACTTAAAGAGTTTCATACCTTGAAAAGGATCAATGACTGCACCACCTACTGCACAGGAAGGAGAGCCTCAAATAAGACCCCTACTATTCAATGGAAAGTATTATGGATGGTGGAAGAACAATATGATGGATCATTTTATAGGAGAAAAATTAGATCTCTGGGCATTTATTCTAGATGGTCCTACCATACCTATGAAGAATGGAACTGATGGAACAACTCAGGTGCCAAACGGTAGAAAGGAACATAATGCTGCTGCTAAACTTGCAATTCAGAATAATGCGAAAGCAAAAAAGATCTTGATATACAAAATAGATTCGGATGAGTATATTAGAATTTTAGCATACCCAGATCAAAAGGTTATATCGGAAACACTAAAATGGCTCATGAGGAAAAAAATTAGGTCAAGAAATCCAAAATTAATAATCTAAATTGTAGTATAAGCTATTTAGAAAGATGAAAGGTGAAACAATTCAGGATATGCACACCAGGTTCATGGCAATCATTAATGAAATCTTAGGAGAAGTGATTCCTATTACAAAAATAGTCATAAAACTTATGTGTTCTTCCTGAATTACGAGAAAGCAAAGAGGTAACAATTTTAAAATCATGTGACCTGGTAACTATGATGATGAATGAGCTCATTGGAAATCTCATGACCTAAGAACTAAAAAAGAATTAAGAAAGAAAATAACATAATCATTAAGCCAATTGAAAAGGATGACTTCAAGGATGATAATATTTCTTTAATGACCTAAAGGTTCTCAAGAATTGTTACACCTCAAAAATTGGAAAAGGAGGAAAAGGACTATTTGGTCTACAATCTGTGTCTTCGGGTCTTATCTACGAACCATAGAAGCTTTTATGAGCCGTAGATGGAAACCGTAGGAAGAGGGAAAATAGTTTTTCAAAAATAACTCCAGTACCCCTTTTTACGATTCAGTAGGACGACCCGTCAGTCTTTGTACGAGCCTAGATAGGTCTCATAGGTAGGTCCCAGACTTGGTGAAATTTTAAGGAGTCAAGTTGGTTTCTACGGACTGTAGGAAGACCTATAGGCCGCAAACAGAGTTCTTCAAAAGTTGGTCCAAAATTAAGGTTTCTGAACTTTTCTACGGTTGACCAGTACAGTCCGTAGGAGTTCTACATGACCATAGGTCCAAACCATAGAAAGGCTTCGACAGTTATTTTAAGGGGATTTTGAGTCCCCATTGTTTTAAATCAAAACTATATATGTCGTTTTGTCTTCTACCCTAAGCTCTATATAAAGCTTTAAGGTCATAAAACTACCCACTTCAACCCCATTCTCTTAATTTCCCAAAACCAAACAAAATACACTCCCTAAATTCCTCTCAACCTAAGGAAAAAGAAGAATCTAGGATTCAAATTCAAGTGTCTAATTCATCATTCTTTGTGGGCTTTTAGTAGAAAGGTATGTGGGTACTCATCCATGGAATCCATTCTTCCATGGGGTCCCCCAAGCTTTCCAATTTTCTAATTCAATTTCAATTGATCAAGTTAGGATTTCAATTACATATTTATGGGTTTCACTCAATTATGATTTATTATTGTTGATTAAGTCTTCTAATGCATGATTTGATGTTAATACATGATATTGAGTTGAAATTATATTAATCCATGCCTAATTTATTATTTTCTACTATGAACCTATGAACTATGAATTTATGAAGATATGCATGTTTTTATGAAGTTATGAAAAATTATTTTGGGATGTTTTGGAAGGAAAGTATCAATGTTATTGTGAAAGTTATTTCTCACATATGAATTCACATTGATGAAAGTTTTTCTCATCCATGTTAAATTGTGTTTAAGGAGCTATTTTATGTTTTCATCTAAAAGTGTGGATTGGTATTGATCATTGCCTTTCTTATGTTATATTGATATTTGATTTTTTTCTATTCCGTTGGGATTTAGACTTGGCACCTAAAGGGCTTTGAGGTGGAGATTCAATCGGGGTAGTCTCTAGTAGTAACCTATAGTCCCTAACTAGGTGCCCTCTAAGGATTATCTTAAATGACCTAGCTAGTGGATCCACTTTAGCAAAAGAGGATATGTACGGATTCTACCTTGGCAAGTAGATTCCCTTTTTTTCAGTGTGATGGATATATCTGATTCCATGATATAGCTCTCATGGTCTTATTATTGGTTAACGATAATATCCCACAAAATGACAATGTTTCTTCCAAGCTTTTCTTATGTCCTTTATTTTAATGCCCTTGACCATATATAATGATTTACATGTCATTTCTTCTTAAAACTTTTAATGTTCAAATATTGCTCATGCCTTACATGTTTTAAGCCATTCATGCTATCATGCCTATTTTATGGATATTGCCCCATACTTAGTACATTTCATGTACTAACACATACTTGTGCCTACATTTTTTCACGAATGTAGGGTTCGATGCTCCTACTTCGCATACTCGTGGCTAGTGGGTTTCCTTGTCTTTAAAGATTGGTGAGTCCTCATGTTCGGAGGACTGCGATAATTTTATAGATGTATGTCATTTCCATTTTCAGACTTTGTATGTGATGTATGGGTTATGTCCTAGCCACTTTACTTATGATGTATTGGATGGCTTACTGAGACTTATGTTAGACTTCCACTTTGTCAAACTCTTTGAAATATGAAAATGCTATCTTTCTGAATTCTTTATGTCAATTATCTTGTATGATGTATGCTAAGTGGATTGTGTAGGGCCTCTCAGGGTCCAATACACCTAGTTACACCTAGGGTATACTTTGGGCCTTGTCAAGAATGCTGAAAAAGGGTCATATGAATCAAAGGAGAATTTTTCAGAAGATGACTTATATAGACATCCAAGAACAAGTGTGTCACAAGTGTTGGAGTCCAAATCACTTCATCAAGTTTTCCCCTTGTGGTCTTTGGAGTATAAGAAGAACAATGCAGAAAAAACACTAGGAATGATCTGTACATTACTACAAATCACAGGCTGAATAATCACAGGGCTGATTTATCTGTTAAAAAAAGCTTTAGTGGCTATGGAATATTCATTGGATAAGAATATGATGGAGGGAGACCTGAAAATCAATCACTATTGATGATGAAGGAAACAATAAAATATGACTTTTTTGCACTGGTGGCAACAGAGTCCGATGATGAAGGAAATCCTTGCTAGTCCCAAGAAACAATTCTGATATTGATGACAAAAACAAATTCAGAGGAAGAAAAAGATGACAGGTAGTCTAAGGAAAATTTTCATCAAATTAAAGAATCTTCATCTCTATTTAAAAAATAATAATTAGAATACTTATTTTGCATTTTCATGGATGCATATCATTCAACATGTGCTGAAAAAGAACAAATTTTGGAAGACTATGTGTCACATACCAAAATACCCCTAGACGTGAGGGGCACCTGCTAACACCACCAGACAAGCGTAGAAAAAATACGTATACTTACCCAAATTATTTAAGCACTGTGATAGAGCATGTGCAACTCCAAAACTCATCAATACTCATTAAAATGAAATAATTATCTGACCAAAATTTTATATCGATTAATGAAAAGAAAACATCACTTAATTAATATATCTCTCACTCAAATCTTACAGTAAGACCTTGGAGCAACTATTAAAGTTACATGAGTTCAACTGTCATGCATGGAAACCCAAGAAAAGTAGTCATAAACTATAACTAGATAAAACTGAAAAGTAGCTTGCATGAAGAATGCGAAGGTTGTCACGACCCAGGGGTACCCCCTAGATGTAACATGGCGTATAGAACCCCGAAGGACTCCATACAAGCCACTTAGCTATCATCATATAAGAACTAGAACAATAAGAGCAAAACAATAGTCCAAGTATAAATCATTTTATAAGACAAAAAGTGGAAGTCTAAACTCATGTCTCATCATAAACATCTAATACAATAGAATTAAATTGGGCCTAGCCCATACATCATGTTCAAAATAGAAATAAAATAAGGAAACTAAAACAACAAAGTCCATCCTTGATGCATGAGGACTCACCAAAGTTCGGGAATCAATCAAATCACCAACTAGCCAAAAATGAGCACCCTAAATATCGGACCCTACATTTGAAAAAAATGTAGGCAAGAGTATGCATTATTACAAAACAATGTACCAAGTATGATAGCCATGCATAAAACATTTAAAACATCCAAAAAGGGACATTTCATTTCATGACATGCAATTGACCAAGCGAGACATGATATAAAAGATTTATAAAACATAAGTCATAAAATCATGGTCCCTGCAAGCTAACTTCATCTATAAAGCCTTTGAACACATGTGGGATACTTCTTGAAGTAACCTTAGTTCGTTATTACTTGTGGGGAAATCA